>CM002481.1:19811581-19832181 GCA_000325765.3 Leersia perrieri
CCGGCGGGCACCACCACCACCACCACCCCATCGATCTCGTCTCCTACCGAGGCGAGCTCCCGCGAGCCCCTGTTTTCTCCGCATCCGCCCTCACCGGTGAGCATCCATCCATCCGTTATGCAGCCGCAAACTCTTTCTCAAAAAGATCTTTTTTTTCTTCTGGAATTTGCATTAACCCTAGCTAGGTTCTCTTCCAGATCTGGCTTAATTTGCCTTAATAACCAATCTTATGAGGGAGGGGAACTAATAACAGTTTTTTTGTGCTCAAAAAGTTTTGGGGTTCAACTGAACCCCCATGTCCTACGTCAGATCCGCCCCTGTGAAGCCTAGACCACACAAGGATGCTTCGCTCTAAGTTCCTTCAGTATGATATAGTAATATGCTTGCTTAAGAATGCGAACCGTCACATATATCCTTTCTGTGTCTATACATAGCTAACTGATTCACGTCAAGGCTTAATAATGTGGTGACCCATTCGAATAGCATGGTCTTTTCAACCCAATTCATATTGAAATGGAGCTTAATTTTGTTGGAAACAGGAATAGTTTTCACTTTTAACATTCAGATAAACCTTCATTCATATAAGTCCGCATCTGAAACCCTAATCAAGAAAATATCTTATAATTTTTTATGGTACCATTAATAATTAGAAAAACACTCAAATCTAGTGCCAAGAAAGTTAACATCTTGTCGTTGTACTACCTCTGGTAGTTACTCTTGCTTTGAAGATCATCAATGGCAATTAATTATGTGCGGATGGAGTATATTGTATCTTGGGAAAATTCGTTCTATAGCACATGTACGTGCTAGATTTGGAAAATATCACAAAAAAATGGCTTCTTTTTATGCCACAGCTTTGTGATATTTTCTTCGATTTATGCCAAAACCGTGAGCTACCGTCATTGTTTTCTGTGTGACCTGACCGTGGCCACAGCTTGGTCTTATGAAAATGACAACATTAACACAACTGTATGATGGGTCCAAAACCATACAAACTCACATATGCTGCCGGTGAGAGATAACATGCAGCAGCGGGAGCGACACCGGCGAGCTTGACTGCGCAACAGGCTTGCTGGTGAATGGTGGGCCATAGTGCACGGGCGGTAATGCAGGCGATGCCTATTAGCTTGTGAGCAAATCAATTGTGTTCGTTGTGCTCTTGGGTGACCGAATGATGCAGCCAACGAGTTCCACATTATGGTTTGCATCAAGCAAGGCCTGAATTGATCATTTATGTGGCTGTATGCATGTACGTAAGCCTCATCCCCAACTGCTACTTGCTACGTAGTAAGGGCCAAGGCAAGCCATTGAGACATGGGCATGCAGCAAGGCTGATTACGGAAGTCGATGGTCCAAGAAGATGACTGTATGGGTGAGCCAGTGAGCTTCTCGTCAAGACATCATGCCGTGTCCGGTTACACCAACGAGCTTGGGGCGAGAACCAATGGCACATACCGATAAATCGTGTGGGAGCTGAATCTGGATCTGGGCATTTGGGGATGATGAGAATGTAATCTGAATGAGTATTTGGGGATTTTGGCATAATAGGGCTTGACAGGAGATTGAGGAAGTAGGGTATTTTTGTCTACATAACACTGTTAGTGGGTAGAGTAACGGTTGTGATATAAACCGAACAAAAACACAACATGCTGTGTTACTAAGCAAAATGGCATACTTTCTATGGTATTTTCTGATTTTGAGCTCCAAGTTGTGCTATAGACTGAATTTATCCTTGTATCTTGGACATGTATATATGCTTATTATTGTATAGTTGAAACTTGAAATACGATTATGGTGATATTATCTGACAGAAATAGATTTTGTTTGAACAACTTAGTTTTTCGCTTCTGATCTGATTCATATTCGGTATACAACTGTACATCCTATTCATATTTGAATCCCACTAAATGGTTATGGTTTGACAATTACTCGAATTAAATCTGACTGATCACACCCCTAGCTGTGACTTTATTGTGCAGGATGGTGTATTTATATGAGATCTACATCTTAAACATTTATCTCTTACAGCATGTAATACATGCAGTCTCTATCACAGTGTTGGGTTTAGTTGTTTCCAGCCTCAGTACATTATCTTGAATGTAGCAATTGATTTTACTTCTGTTTACTGGGTTGCTTATTGCATGCTTTTGTCAAACCAATTCTTAGGTGGACTGTGGGCATGCACATCACAAATGTCAGGGTTTAATCGGATGGGTTCTGATGGCAATTTTGGAAGAGGTGAGCATTTAGTTTCTCTTTCAATGGGTTGGATTTTCTTAATGTAGGATGCCCATGCACTATCATATCCATCCATCCTGCCTTAGATATGGAGCAATATTTCAGAACTAAGGCCAACATATCAAACTAATTCTGTATATTGTTGCACAGATCTTCGTGCACATTGGGTGGATAGGAATAGGGTAGCATGGAAATCCATGTATATTTGTGGAGTTATATTTACCTATTTTAATTTATCTTCTTTTATTGCTTAGAAAAAAATTATACTATCTTTGGGTCTATTATGTTAGGCAGATTTGAAATAAAGATTAAATGCATAGAATGAATGAAAGAAACATATGCCTAATGGTGGTTTTGATCTGTAAGTAAGTTATGATCCTTTGCTGCTTGTCATCGAAAAGCTTACTCACTTTCCTTCTACGTAAGTATACCCATTTAGCAAATGTTAGGTGATGGCACTTCTAGTTTTTCTTTTTGATGGCTAGTTTTCTTAAAATGTCAGGTGACATCATGTTAGTTTAAATTAGCTTTCTGCTATTGCTATTCACTGTAACCATATTGAAATTTTGAAAAGTGTTGACTTCAGATGTGGTCATCTTTTATTGCTTTGATTTGTGGCCTTGGTAATATTTAGTGTCAGATGTGTAGGTCTTGACTAAATAATGTGTAATTTGTCAATGATGCCTTTGCAACAACTAAAGCTACTTCATGTGGGACATCCTTTCAACTGTTACAGACTCACAGTATGCAAGCTGCCATTTAATCACATTTAGCCATCTATTTCTTTTGTTATTTTGCATGCAAAACATTACTGTTTGACTAACCTTGCCTCTTACGAAGAGTCTTCTTTGCTGCTGGGTTGCACTTCTTTTTATAGGTTCTTACGCTTTACCAGTTTCAGCAATGTATATCTGAACCATCAAAGCAAGTGTTCTATCTTTACCCACTATGGTTTTGCTTGTGGTGTTTCAGGTCCACGGGAGCTCACTGGTGCTGTTGATCTAATTAGCCGCTACCAGCTGCTGAACCATCATAGTTTCTTTTGTAAAAAACCTTTGCCGCTGGCCATTTCAGATACAAATTATCTTCACAATGTTGTGGGCGACACAGAAATTCGTAAAGGAGAAGGAATGGAGCTCGATCAACTCTTTCAGGATGCATATCTAAGGGAGAAGACTTCTTACATTCAACCCTTTGACATGGAAACACTTGGACAAGCATTTCAGCTTCGAGAAACAGCGCCAGTGGATTTATCTTCTGTAAGATATCTCTGTTATGAACATATATCCCATTTGCGGCAATTTGCCTTATGTTTAATGACATTTAGTCCATTTGCTGCAATTACTCTTTCTTATTGCAACACTGTCGCATCACCATTCACCAGGCTGAAAAAGGTACACCAACTATATCAGGAAAACCAAAGATCAAGTCCAAAGACAAAGTAAAGAAGCATAAAAGGCACAAGGAAAAAGACAAGGACAAGTACAAGGATCAGAAGAAGCACAAACATCGTCATAAAGACCGGAGTAAAGATAAAGATAAAGACAAAGAAAAGGAAAAGGAAAAGGAAAAGGAAAAGAAGAAGGATAAGAGTGTGCATCATGATTTAGGAGGTGATCGCTCAAAAAAACATCATGAAAAGGTTGTCCTATCTTCCCTGCTTGTTGTAAAAATCTGATTCGCACATGTCTTATGCTCTAAAATTTTGAAAAATTATTTTAGAAGAGGAAGCATGAGGGAGTGGAAGATTTGGCAAGTGGTGGTCATAACCACAAGAAAGGTAAGATGACATTTGTTCAGCAATGTAATGTTGCTTTTGCACTTATGCTTCATTAACATCTTTGTCCTTGTTCCTTGTTGATCTATGACAGTACAAAAGCGCAAGAATCAATGAAATGAACATTGGGTTTCGTTAGCTTCCATGCAAGATATGGCAAGTCTATTTATGGTTAATCCATGTTGAATGCTGTCAAAGGATAGCTTTTAAGTTCTTGCTTGGCAATACCACTTCCCAAAGGTATACACTTCTTAAACTTTTGTCATTTATATTTTGATTGAAATTATGTATCCTGGGTGACCTGCTATATATAGTGATAGATGCATGACTTGAGTATTTTGTACTTTTATTGGAATTATATACTATTTTTGCAAGTAAAAGTTATCTTCTAGAAGCAGATGGCTGTAAACAGTCCAATTTTTATTTAGTGTATTGAGTTCAGAAGTAAGGTTATGTTGTCTATGGATCCTTCAACTATTTATATACCCCTATTTGTGATGTCAATGTTAGAACTAGTCAGTTTTTTTTTCCTGAAAACTTTAGCAAATTTTATTGCATTTACTGTGCATAATAGATCATTGTGCGTTGATGCCTCGACGGTAGATTGTACCCTTGTTCTGAGCTGTGCTGTGCTGGGTGCTGGCGTAGGTTTCTAATCTTTCAATCGTATTAGCAGACTTTCTTGTTAGTTGGAACAGACCGATTTATCTTTTAGATTTTGATGCCATTTAGGTTTTGTTTCATCATTTCAGTATAGTTTTTCATGTAATGCAACTAGACTTGTATCAGTCATTCGTTTGTTCAAGTTTCTAGCCAGTTCCACCTCTGAGTGAAACAATTCAAAAGAAAAATACATTTTAAGCATTTTCTGCATACATCATTGTAGATCACTACAATGCCATAAATTGGTGTGAAGAAACCAGAATCTGAGGTCATGTATTAGATGGTTTCTAATCAGCTTATTCTACCCTAATCAAATATTATAATCAGAATGTTTTAGTTTATTTCATGCAACTCCCTGTCTATACCATCACATAAGAGCGAATCGTGTAATAAATGTTATTGTATTGAAAAATTGAGGCTATTCTTCTGTGAATTTCTGTAGACTAAAGAAGATCCCCACAGATCCACAGTAGAGTTACATTATGGGTTTTGAATTAATAATGAGCAAACAATACAGATTTCCAAAAAATTACGAAGGGGGTATTGTCGGGCATTTTGACCCTTTCTTTAGACTTCTTTTTAACAAGAATACAAGTATATCATCTTTTAGGCTTTAAAACATCTGTTGCAAAGTCCATGACGTCCTATCTCATATTTCTGGCTTGTAAGCTGTTGCAAGTTGCAACCTCCATCACTGAAAACAACGCAACTCATCGAAATACATTATAAGTTTGTAGTAGTGCATTTATTTATCTTGTAAGTGAGATAACACTTTTTTTTTGTAGCAGGTACTATTTGTTTTGGTAGCCTATTACATCTGATGCATTTCTGCTTCTTTTTGCTTTTATACAATGCAGCTACTAGCAATGGAAATTTTACCAAACTGGCGACGAGCAAAATGATTGTTGTTTCTATGGATAATGTACAGCAGTTCTGGTGAAACTTGAAATTGTTAGATGGTATCTTTGACTTGTAATTTCAGCTTTACACCAGTATTGCTATGAATTTCCTGTCTTGTATTTCAGACGAAAACAGGGCCTGTTGTCAAGCTGCATAACACGGCCATATACTATAGAAAAGATACTGATATTTATCTGACTCAGCAAATTGGTAATGAACACACAAAACTGGTACTTTGTATCCTCTGTATTAGCTTTGTTTGTTTCACGAGTTAGCAGCAATATAATCTACGACTAAAGTCATGGACCAACGTATATCAGGGAACTGCTTAGCTAGCACACGAATCAAAACATATAGCAGGAACTACTTAATCCTTCAGGCTCTGAAATAGAATTCTTGACGTTCCAGCATTCCATCTGTTAAAAAGTAATAGTAGGAATTATAAGGTATTGATCCCTGCAGGAAAATGTCTCAATAGGTATTGTTTGAAGTTCTCATCTCACCTGGATTCTTGTGTTTCTTTTCTGTGCTGAGTTCTAATGCGTTTTTTAGCCCCTGCTGGAATGTAGTAATTCAAAGAACACAACATAGTTTGGTAAATATTGCAACATGGCTGAATGGACACTGATGGGTTTTCAGATAATGCGTTTATAGATGTTTGTACACAGCATGCTTTGTATGTTATTCACTTCTTCAGTCCACATTGCCACATTAAAAAGCAATTACTAATTGGCATTGCCCTCCTTGAGCCAGCCATGTGCTCATGTCACTAGTTGGCCACTCAACCTCTTAACACCCAACTAATAAACAACCTCCCTAATGATGAACAGTCCCTGATTGATTTATATGCTAAGACAATCTGGCCTAAGATTCACAAGATTCCACTTAGATATAAGTGATGCTTGCTCTATCCCTGTAGGGCTCTTAGGTGATCCATCATAAGCAGGGGCATCACCCCTGCATGGCTTGTCTCCCTACCAAAGTAGCGCGAATATTGGCTACCCTGTCCCTCTCCCTCTGATCTATCTCCAGCTTTTCTTGTCGTTAGATGGAAGCTATTATTCCATTGATTAACACCATATGCATGATGGATTAGTTTAACACTGCTACTGACGATGCTAGTCTTTAGCTGCTGCCATCCTGCATTCCTGCCTGCAATGGACTCGTCTAGGATCTAGATGGCAACTAGTAACAAGATTGCATGTGATTTACCTGTAGTCATGACCTAGGAGTACCTTCAGTGATCACCCTGTATGACTGTATCCATGCTAAGCCATCAAATAGGTTTAATTCCCCAGTTACTACTGCGTGATCAGTGCCTGATCCAATTTTTTACGAGTTGTGTCAGTGAAGGTTGTCGGTATCTTTCTTTGGACAGAGAAAAGGAGAGACTTGTGAGTTAAGACAATTGGGTTATGTAGAACAGGCAGATCGATGCAGCTCTAGGCATCAGGTTCAGGGCTGTCGATCTGGACTCCTGTTCAGAAATCAACGGCATCTTTTCTCACCTCATCACCTGTGCATGCAGATTAACTCCTGACTTTCAGAAGTAGGAATAATTAATTATTTGATGATAACATCGTTATAATCTTTCCCTCAGGTGTCTGCTGTCTGGGCATAAGCTAAAATGGTCCCAAATAATGAGCCTGAATTAACTAGCAATGTCCGTCCACTCAATGCCCGGTTTCAGTAAGTTTTTCAACCAGATCTTCGCTACATCTGACTGAAAACGGCAAATCAGTGAGGACCATGGTTACTTCCAATAAAAGTTTAAGGTTATTCAGTGCACATCATAATATTTTGTATATATTCAGAAGCTGAGCTGGTTCTTCTGTTTCAGTGTCCCAACAGAATATTAGAGCGACAGACCAGACAGTGGTCCCTCAAGCAGAAGAACAGCGTGCACATAATTCTGCATCTTGAACAACAGAACCATGGGCCCCTCAATGCCAACAAATTATAGTGTCATGAAATTAGATTATATAAATTTATATATATTCCCTTATTCATTTTCAGTGTGTCTGCTCTATGCTTTGGAGTATGGATCATGTCGACCTTCTTTTTCCTTTTCTAGCCTTGGCATATTAGAAATCATCCCAAATTAGTTTCCTTTCGATGAAAGCAGTCAAAAAAGAAAGGCAGATCCAAAGTTTTGATATGCACCACTGAGATTTACAATATGTTTGACAGCTAGAACTACAAACTTTTGTCATAGAACAAAGGAGAAGGGGCGATAAAGAGATTTACAATATGTTTATGCGTGTCACACTAGATGAGTATAGATCATATCTTTAGCTCGAAGCAAGTCTAACAAAACAAAATAAATTCATCTTAGTTGTTGCATTGCTATTACTTTGGTGTACTTTTGGTTGGGTTTCAGCCAGACAAATTGTAGTCATGGAGTGTACTGATTGCTGCTAAATTATTCAGTAGTCCTCTGATAGTGTAGGACTCTGTGCAGGCTTGTAGGGAAGTAGTCAGTACTCAGTAGTCCAATTGGGCTACGTTGCAACGGTTGGTGAAGTGATCTGTTGATGATATATAGTATACATGGTTCCCCAGACATTGATAGTTAGTACTCCTATATAGAAGCTACGAGTAATAACAACTCTAATCACACTTCACATCACACTTGTTTTCTCAGTGGAAAACATACAAAAAAGTTGGCAACTTTGCCTTCAACACACTTTAGTCCCCGCTCTCACATCTCTCTCCTTTCTCCCCAAATGGTCATCTTGGAACAGTAAACATCAAATAATTGACATTAGACTTTTACAACTCCGCATCAACCAGTGGGCAGGATATACATCTGTGAATCAATTTCTGAGAACAGAAAGGGAACCTGATTTAGATCAACGTTGCATTGGTCTCAGTTACATATAAAAAGCATGTAGAGGTATTCGTTTCAACAGACAACAGTGGCTGCTGCATGATACAGGGCTGCAAGTTGCCGGCAGATCTTTGCAATTTGATGGTGCACATAGTCATTCAGATAATATTCACTCAGCATGGGAATGTGGCTATCGCTTAGTTGGTCGATCAGCAGAACAAAAGATGAGGTAAACGTGATAAGGACCCTACATGTCCATGCACTACTTCGGTGGTATACGTAGTCTGAACAAAACCAAGGATCTTTTAGACATCAATCATGTTCAGGATCTGCCTCTTCATGTTTCACTGACCTATATGCCCTGGGTTCAGGTGTCACAGACATACATATATGATATATACAGAACACCATCGCTCGGAAAAATAATAATTTTGTGAATAGAAATTGTAAGGGATTAATTTTTTCGAAGTACTATTTCATTGTAAGCAAACTATCGCAAAACTTCACAAGCCCGTCACAAAACAAGTTAGCACTAAAACTACCGTATGACTACATATTTAAGATGGAACGCAAAAACTAAACTTTTAGTGATATAAATCATCACAAAACTACGTTTTAGTGAAATTTTAATGACAAAAGGTACACTTATTATAACTCTATTATAAAATTATATGGATTTGAACTCTAAATCCTTTGTGATAACTTCATCGTCAAATCTCTTGTTTTACTATACTTTGGCTTAAAACTATATTTTCATAATAAATATGATGCTAGATGTGTAATTTTGTGTTACAACACCTTAAATCTTGAATTTATAGTTTTATAATAGTTTACTCAAAATTATTATTATTAAATTTAGTCTTTAAAATTTCAGTTCTATGAGTAGGTCCTACATTTCCGGCAAGATCTCTATTCAAAATTTTGGATTCAGAAAGTGTATTCAAAATTTCAAAGTCTTCGCTCAGAAAAGTTTTTATCTGAATTCTAGCCAACTTATTCTTTTGTACATACCAAAATGCAAAGTGCGACATGAAGTAATCATAGCTCAACTTGTCCGGCTCCATCTATGCTCAATCATATACTAGACATAAATGCTCGCACTTACGGCTAATAGTGTTGACACCAGAATTTAGATACTTGCTAAATTTGGTAGATTCTTTACTGGATTCGGTCAAGCAATAAGCCGATGAAAAGAAGAGGCCGGAATCGGGAAGGAGTCGTGAAGACCGCGAATTGGCAGCTTAATTCTATCTTTTAGTTAGACGTGTGTTAGTTTATTTCCTTATGTAATTAGGAAGGAGTCTATGGAAATCCTATTGGTTTCATAGTTTTGAAAGAATAGGAGTCTTAGTTTTCTTTCTTGTAACGGTTGTATATAGCAAGCCGATTGTTTCGTGTCCTATTATGACTCAGTCGATCTAAGGGTATAAATTGTGTACCAGGGGTCGTGTAAAAAGAAGCTCCGCACAATCAATACAACTATTTCGATGCATCGCCACCCTAGTTCACTGGGTCTACAACCTACTCGACGGGTTCTTGACTGTTCTATCGGGGCTACATGGGTTCATTTTAGAATCTTTATAAGATCAGTCAAGATCGGGATTTTGCTACCAAGTTGGGCTGCATCGGTTAGGTCCGACCTCTGGCAAAAAAGTAAGTTCCGTCGACGATTGTATCGGGGACGATTGATACTTTCTCGGTTAGGTCCGATATATCGATCCAACTGACGCAGACGTTGCCTATCTGATATCTCAATTCTATTTCTAATTGCATCGTGTTTAGAGACGCATCGGTTTAGTTGGAACTGTGTCGGTTAGGTCTGATCTTCTGTCTTAGCCGATATTTCTCTAATCATATATTCTAAATAGATTTGTTCTATCCATCACTATACACAATGTTAGTTGGTTCGCTTACATCGGTAAGCAATAGTCTTGGCGCAAGCTGTCTCAACCCGCTTGATCCTTCGGGCTAAGATTAGAGCTGATCGGTTTAGGTGCATCGGCTGTCGGCGTGTGTAGTTTCATCGGAGGGTTAGCTAATGAGTTATCCTATGACTAGATCTAAGTCTTGTATCGGCTTCTCATGCCATATCTTTTATTTAGCCGATACTATTATTGATCTCACTTATCTATTTGATTACTTGGATCTATGTCTAAAATACAGCCGATTGATCACCATCATCGCTTGATCAGCCGATCGGCTCTTGGACCATCAACATCAACATCACCCGGAGACGAGACGAACACATCGGCTCGATAGCCGATCAACTTTACGGAGATCAACTACAACCATCTTGTCAGTTGCAGGATCAAACTGATTGGCACGCCCGCATCCTCAGCATTTAGGATCTGCACTGGAGGTAAGCAGATCTCCCAGACCTTCGTGTTTACGCGCGGAAGACTCCATCGGCCAACACATCCGACGACAACGCCCGATAGGCCGGTGGCAGAAATTTGCATCAACAAATAGGTGACTCACCTGTCATCGGAATGACTTGTACGATAACTTCGTCAATTCCAAGACACGTTGATCCGGTTCTCGAAGTTGCTCAATGTGGTAGTGTATAATTGTATATGTGTTATATATGTGTGCGCGCTTGCGCTTATAAAGCAAGTATATATGGTCTTCTATGTCTATAATGTGCTTTAGGGAAAGGGGAAAAAAAATGCGCCGCAGGCCGCAGCCGCGCCAAGCTTGCGGTGCGGGCTTGCTCGCGCGTGCGCGTGCGTCAGGGGGCCGGGGCAGACAGGCGGAACCGGATGCCCTGCCGCGCCTCTCCCCGGCAGCACCGCCATCCCTGATTGCCGACGGTCCCCAAACTGGTCGGTCTGGCTCTTCTTCATTAATTCTTCCGACGATCCGCGCGCGGCGACACCAACACCACGGCCACCGCTCGATCGCCCGCGCAGCACAGATCCTCTCAATTCTCATCCTGATTTGCTGCTGCTACGTGCTACGTACCTTTATTCCCCGCGCCTGCGCTCGGTTACGCTAAGCTAAGGCTTTCGCGGGCGCTGTTGCGGGATTCCCCCACCCGACGAGGGTCCCTGCAGTGTGTTCTCTCCTCCTCCTCTTCACTAGTCCATGTGTGTACAGAGTACTACTACAGTACTACGTAGTACGTAGGACGTGATGAGCCGATCGATGATGCTTGTTGCAATGCATATATGGATCGGTTGATGGGATGGACTGCCCCTGATTTGACTTGTCTGCCCGTGCCAGCCGATTGGTGGGCCGCGACCGGACGGATCGATCGAGATGGTATGGTATCATTGGTATGGATGGAGATGCGATATGCCCTGCCGATCAGCATATGTCCGCCTTCCTCCCCCATTGCTGGCTGCGTACGTTTCCGATCGAATCTATCGCTCGCTCGCTTGCTTTGGTTCGCACGTAATCCTCCTAATTCATGCTTGCAAATGATTTTAAACGCTCGGGTACATGTCCCCCTTTTTTTTTTCCTACCACATGTCATTTTACTTGTTATAATTTTGTTTATATAATGTTTAGTATGTGATACATCACTTCGCAAACCTATAAATAAAATTAGACATCTACAAGGTGCAACAAAAGAACATGTTTCGCTCTAGCTAGTTTCTGTATATATATTAACAGTTATATATGTTTCTAACTTATATAAGTTAAATTTTAACATGTTTGTTTGTGGAGGGATATATATTACCCCCTCCATATTTTAATATATGACGTCTTTAACACTAATTTTAGTGTTAAAAATTCATATATTAATGACCAGAGGAGTACATATTAATCTAATTTATGATTGTTTTCACAACTATTTGGATGACAGAACGAGGATCATTCTCCCAAACAATTGAAATACATGCCCATCCAGTGCAATGTCTATTTGGACATATAGTTTTATTATCGTCTCTTCCAAAATAGACAATTTTATATATGAGTATCTTTTTTAGTGGTAGGTGCCGTTCAATGTGGATTTGGAACCTATGCCTTAATTCACTGTCCGTGTGCTCTCACTTTACCGATTTTTTTACGGTCAGCAAGATAAAAGGCCACAACAAGAGGCCAGAAGAGAGAGAGAGAACAAAGGAGAAAGGGCAAGAGCAAGAAAAGTCCAGCGGAATATAGAAGATATCATGGGTTTTGCATGAGAACTGTACGTATATGCATAATGCATGGGTTTGGCCATCTCCACCTCCTTCAAGAATCCATCTTCACCTCGATGCGAAATAGATATGCATTCCGATAGATATATGTACTATATATGTACATATGCCACAAATCTTTTAAGAAAAAAACAGTGAGAGAAAGAACAAATGCTGCAGGATCCAAACGCTCCAATTTATTCACATTAATCTGTATAATATATCCTAGTTCTGTTTAATGCTTAATATTTTTTATGATTTAATAGCTCTGGAATATGAAATCAGTAAATACAAAGTTGCACTCCATCCATCATGGACTCTACTTATCTTTTTCCTTGGTTAAACCATACTAAAATTTTGAAGTTAATAAACAAAAAGGTTGTATATATTAAATTCCACTTGTGGTGTTTTCATGATTCACTGAATATGAAATTTGAAAGTAATTAATAGAAACGTATAATATTTATCTTGGAGGATCAATTTTACATTTTTTTTGTTTATTATAATTTTTTTAAGTCCAAAGGTACCAAGTTGCAATTCTATAAAATTCAATCGGCATGGGATTGGCTACTCTAGATCAACAGACAAAAATTCCATTCACTTCTGTCATCTGTTGGATGAAAATCTAAGTGTTCCCACCAGTCTTCTCATTATTTATTTAGCATTATCCCTTGTTTCCTATGAAAAAATGGTTATTAGTAAAATATATAACTTAAACACGAAATAAAACTAGAATTGATAAAAAAATTATGAAATTATATGTAAATGTATCCAATTTTAGACAAAAAAGAATAAACCATATATGATAAGAAAAATTACAGTAATAATGAACTAAAATTGCACAACACATGCATGGTGCTATGGATTGTTCAGTTTCTTGCCAAAATCAACCACACCAGACTTTGGTATTGTCAAATTTTAAAATGGTAACAAACTGACCAATATGTTACCATCATAATTACCAATATCTAACAAAATTTGGTAATTGCAGAAGTTTCTACTCACATTGGCAAGGTGTCAAACTAAATATCACCTCCACATATTGACCTTGCCAAAATTTTAATATTGCCAAATTTTACCAAAATTTGGTTTACCAGTACATGGTAAGATTTATTTTGGCAATGAAATGAGCATGCTCTATAATTGTAGGCTTAAGTTTTCAATTAACTGAAAATTTACAAATGAAGAATAATGAAAGACGGTCTATACCTATATACAAATGGATGTTTTCATAAGGAAGCCATCGAAGGCTTTCCACAAATTGAGATTTGGCCATAGAAGGACCAGTGGCCTAAAATGTAGTAGCAAATAATTACTTCATCCATCGTGATTTATAAGGTGTATTACAATTGTACATGGTCTTTAATACTTTTAGTTTGACCATTAACTTTTTATAAGATATTATCAAAATCTATAAAATTTACATCAAAAGAGGGTAAGGTCCTTTGAAATGTAGAATTCTCAAAATGCATGTCAAAATGAAAGCAAAGTGTGAGAATGTTTATAGATGGGGGAGCATTATCCATTTTAGGGTTAGGTCCTTTGAAACGTAGAATTCTGAAAATGCACAACAAAAGTGCACTAGCATCTCAAATAGTATGGACTAAGAGAACACAATGTAACTATAGGAATTTTTTTGATGGGATGTAGGAGAACCCTGGAATTAATCAGAAGTGAGATAGACACAATTTTTTTTATTATTTCTAAGAGGTTAGAGTTCATATTAAAATTTCCCCCTAGTCCCTGTTTTTTGAGCTAATTCAAATGAGTTTCATAAGAATTTTTTATAGCTATTCCTATTACTTTTATCAAAGTACCACGTAGGAAAATCTTTTATATATAGGTTGAATTCCTCGTAAACTTCTCTAAGAATCCTTTTATTCTAAAAAGGAGCTCTTAACCGGTGGTGGGACGAAGCCACACTGATTTGCATCCGACAACGGTTTTGCTGTTGTAACATGGGACGAGACATGAGCGTGCGAGATGTAGATGCTTGACAACTATACCTGGCTAGCTTTTGCATCTGCGATTTCCACTCGTTTGATATGCCAATTCTGATTTGACTCGATCGGCTGCAGGTGTTGCCTTCCTTTTCCCACTGCTGGCCAGTGATGGATGGATGGATATCCCCGTTAACGCACAGCGGCACAGAGTCCCTTTCAATTCCGGCCGGCCAGCAAAAACAGGTCGATTGATCGATGGACAGACAGGTGATGCAAACCCATGGCAGCCAGAGCTCCCGTTGGGCCACACGTACTACTACGTACTTTTGCTTTAACCGTAGCGCAGGGACCATTGTCTTTCTTGGATATAGCTGTCTATAGGCCATTTTCCCAATTCAATCGTAGAAGATCAGTGTGCTACATGTAAGCATGGTATCACTTGTTGGTGTGATCCATCGTGCACATCACGTCTCGCTGCACGTACGTAACTAGCTTAAACGGTAATTCTCCATAACTTCCTCATTGCGCTTCATGTTCGAACCAACCTAGTGGTAGTAACATGGTAAATCCATCTTGTACAACATTTAGATCGTTTTTATTGAAGGAAAACATAAGAATTTTTTATGTTCCATTCTCACATGATCTTTTTTTTTTCTTCATAAATGGTCCTTTGAACAGAGAATTACTCCCTCCGATGATCTTTTGTCCATGATGCCGATTAGTTCATTTTTGAACTATCGGGCGTCAAATAGAAAAAGTCAGACCAATAGATACCATTGAAGGCCATTTAAATCAGAGGATTGCAAAAAAATAAAAAGGTTTTTAATAGAAATGCAAAATGTAAAACAAAGTACTGAAAAAGGACATGAAAGATATAGAAAATGATTGTTTGTTTGGACCATAGAAAAACACCAGAATTTAATGTGAGAGAGGCTCAAAATAATTTTTCCATAACGTTGCACATCATGTTCAAATTCCTCCAAAATTTACTATTAAAACCCATATCACAACCCATTCCATAGGAATTTCATAGGTCCAATCATTGTTTCAAATGCTAGTTTAGAAAAATGTCATATAGAATTAAAAGTCCTGAATCTGAAATTTCTATATGGGTTTGGAGGAAAGTAAACGAGAAGTTCGACCTCGTAGAAAGTCCCGTCTTTACATCTCCTCAAATTCCTTTTAGTCTGTTGCAATTCTTTGTTTTACATTTATGTTAATTCATGTAACCGTGTTTCTCAGCTATTTCGTCCATCCTAGTTTCAGAGAAGAGCTTCTTATCTATGATCTAGTGTTAAGGGACGATTCTATATTGTTCTTCTCTGATGCCTAGGACATGGGATAAAATCTGCAATTTCATTATTAGTACACAATAACAAAGGTTTAGAAGGTGAAATATGTATTAATATATGTGTTGAGACACACGGTAATTTTTATTTTAGATTTGCCTCTCTGCTTGTGTTGAGCTTACACCGAATGACTGATGCTTCCATTTGAGAGAGGAACCTTCGGTTTTACCATCACTACGCACGGCGGGGTTCTGTTATAGAACGATAGGCATATAAACGATAAAGAACAAAGATCAATCACAGAGGACACAAGATTTTAACGTGAAAAACCCTCCCAAGTTGAGAGAAAAAACCACGGACGCCAGCCAGCAAAAGTCTTCACTATATCGGGGTGAGATTACAACGCCGAACGGCGGCTTACAAGAGGTATATATATCGGTGGCGCTCCAGCCCAAGCCGGTCCTTCTATTAACTGGTGTAACTGGATTTGGATCACAATTCAACAGGGTTTCTTGCGAGACGTGGCAGGTCCACGTGGCCAGCCATGGCGACACTGGCTGCTCTGCTCATCACTGATCACTCTCTGTCACGCACTGCCTCGCCTCTCGCTACATCGATCTCCCAAGCCCTATAAAACCGACCACCACCTACAAACACCTTCCTCGAACGCGCAAAGCTCCCTCCATCCGCTACAAAAACCCAACC
The DNA here is from genome assembly GCA_000325765.3 of Leersia perrieri. Lineage (NCBI taxonomy): Eukaryota > Viridiplantae > Streptophyta > Magnoliopsida > Poales > Poaceae > Leersia > Leersia perrieri. The sequence goes on from CM002481.1 coordinate 19,828,051, forward strand.
GCCCGGGGAAATCTATCAACCCACGACCCACCCAACCGCCGCTCCTACCTTCCGACTCTCACACGTCTCGCGACTTTTCCATGGCCGCCGCGCCAACGACGGTGTCTTCTCTCCCTCCCAAGCCTCCCAACTCTTCCGCCGCCGCCATGGCGTTGCCTTCCTTGCTCGACCACCACGACATGGACGCCGGCGACGTCGCGTGGGCGCCCATCCGAGCCGCCGCCGCGCCGCTTGGCCCGCGCGACTTCACCCTCGTCCGCCGCGTCGGCGCCGGGGACATCGGCACCGTCTACCTCTGCCGCCTCCTCGACATCGAGGGGGATCAATCGCCGTGCGAGTACGCGATGAAGGTGGTGGACAGGCGCGCGCTGGCGAGGAAGGGGAAGCTGGGGCGCGCGGCGGCGGAGAAGCGGGTGCTGCGGCGACTCGACCACCCGTTCCTCCCCACCATGTTCGCCGACTTCGACGCCGGGACCGACTACTCCTGCGTCGTCATGGAGTTCTGCCCCGGCGGCGACCTCCACTCGCTCCGCCACCGGATGCCTGGGAGACGATTCCCCGTCTCGTCGGCGAGGTTCTACGCCGCCGAGGTGCTCCTCGCGCTAGAGTACCTCCACATGATGGGGATCGTGTACCGCGACCTCAAGCCGGAGAACGTGCTCATCCGCGGCGACGGGCACATCATGCTCACCGACTTTGACCTCTCGCTCGAGTCCACCGCGTCGCCGGCGCTCGACGAGGAGGACGACGAGGTGGTGACGACGCCGACGTGTATACCGGAGGTGCAGCTGTTCCGGCTGATGAGGTGGAGGCGGCGCGCGGCGAGGTCGCCGGCGAGGCCGAGGTTCGTGGCGGAGCCGGTGGACGCGAGGTCGAGCTCGTTCGTGGGGACGCACGAGTACGTCGCGCCGGAGGTGGCGCGCGGCGGCGGGCACGGCGCCGGCGTCGACTGGTGGGCGTACGGCGTGTTCCTCTACGAGCTCCTCTACGGCCGCACGCCGTTCGTCGGCGCCACCAACGAGGCCACGCTGCGCAACATCGTGCGGCGCCCGCTCGAGTTCCCCACCGCCGGCGCCGGCGGCGCGCTGCACGTCGACGCGGCGGCGCGAGACCTGATCGCGCGGCTCCTGGACAAGGACCCGAGGACGCGGCTCGGGTCGCGGCGCGGCGCCGCCGACGTGAAGTCGCACTCCTTCTTCAAGGGCCTCAACTTCGCGCTGCTCCGGTCGTCGGCGCCGCCCGTCGTTTCTACGGCGAGCTCTGCCGCGATCTCTTCTCGCCCCGTCGTGCCGCCGGCGGCGGCGGCGGCGACGAACAAGGGCAACAAGGCGGCGGCGGCGGCTGACGTGCCGCAGCTGTTCGATCTCTTCTGAGTTCTGACACCTACGACTCGGCGCGTCGTCCAAAGAGGGATTTTTTGTGATTAATTGATCGAGGCACGAATTAACCAGAGCTAGCTGGCTAGAATCCTGTTGACTAATTACTCCATTAAGCACTGCTGTACAACACTGTCAATTAATTAAACTATTAATCAAGTAGACAAATTACAGCTATATCATGTCGGCATGATACCACCTGATGACTCATCCTGACCACTTAATTACAGTATCGACGACTAGTACGTAATTAGCTGGCACTAAACGCGTCTTACCGGCCACTATAACGCATTCTTGTGTGTACGTACATGAGCAGAACATGTGCAGTCAGATGTCATACTGTCTTTAACCTTGCAATACGTCGAAGAAGATCCAGAAACAGCTACTGTATTTTACAAATTGAAAGTAAATACGAGACGCCATATTTTGTAAGATATAATAACGATTATTTAAAATCTACTTTCAACACTAAAATAATCGTGAAAGGTGTTCAAATCAACATTGATAAAATAGGCCGGTGCTAGTAACAATCTTACAGTCAGTGGTTTAACGTGATGTACATTTATGAAATGATCTCCAAACAAATTAATAATCTCTATGATGACGGCTAGATCGTCACTACAGTACTAATTTACGGAGAAATTAACAAGCTACTGGGCAATGAGCAGCATGCATGGCATATGGCATACACCATGCGCTGGCTCGAGGTGGTTACACGACCTTTTTTTGTTCGTGTGTACAATGATGGCCATCGATCTCAGTTGAGCTGTCGTTAGGATGGGAAGCGGCCGGCTGTCTTCTGGTGGTTTGTTAAGTTGTCCATGTCGTTCAAGTTTAGTTGTGCCGCGTAACCACGTACACTCGACAAGGTTTATTGCAAGTATATATATGTGAGGGACTGGCCATTTCGTTTGTTTAGTAGTTGTAGTGTTGGTGATGTCACTGGGCGCACATATATACCGTGCGCTGTTATGTACAATATACTCCGTTTTAACTTGGTCCAAATGCATCACATTAATTTGGAGTTGAATTTGTTAGTATCATTTCTCCATATGTTGATCGAATTTTCCCTTTCTTTTGTCGTTGGATCAATAATCGATGAATTGGAGTGTTAGTTTACACGGACCAAGAGGAATTGTAAGGGCCTCTCGTTCCTCCAAGAAAACACAGCCTCTCCTTTAGAGAGGATAAGAGCCTCCTCTCAAGCGCCCATAACATCTTTTGTGAGGATTAACCACGAAGAGGAAAGCGGGTTGCCACAGTAAGCATATGATCTCTTCCGTTCTATAATGTAATATGTTTGACTTTTTTCTTATAACGTTTGACCATTCGTCTTATTAAAAAAAATAATTATAAAATAGTCAACTAGGAGTATAAAACGTCATTATAAACATTTTTTTCTTACAAGCAAAAAAATCAAACATCTTACATTATAAAACAGAGGTAATTTCCCGCAAAACAAATATATAACAGAGGTAATAATATACTACCTCTGTCCCAAAATAGTGGTCATTTTGTATTTTTGTTTCGTAACTTTTGAACATTCGTCTTATTTAAAAAATTAAAAAATTATTATTATTATTATTATTATTTTGATTTGCTTTATTATTAAAAATATTTTAGGTGTGACTTATAATTTTTTTTATATTTGCAATAAATTTTTAAGTAAGACGAATGGTTAAATGTCGCAAAACAAAAAATTTTAGGACGGAGGGAGTAGGACAATTTCACAGAATATTCCTCTAGTCTCATTGCAACTAGTAGTATCATTATGTTTCATTTGCTAGCTATACGAAGGAGATCAATTAACTCCCATAGTCCCATATATAAAACAGTTTAAAATAACAAGGGAAAAAGACATTCGTCTGACAGACGCTACGGGACATGCATGGTGTACATACACATAAACATCATTCCTCAATGTGTTTCAGCCTTTCATGCCCATTCTTCATTGTGATATGGGCACCTGTATAGTTGTGCAGTACTAATACTCTTGACTACTCTAAACTGTATTGGCCGTTTATCATCGCAACCAATCACAAGATGCGAAATGCACGCACGATCCAAGCTCAATGTGACTTGGATGGATGAATGTGTACTGCAGAGTAGTGGGCCCCACGCGCAACAGGAGGTTATGGGGAACGTGGGACCAGGCCATGCCTACACAAAGCCATTGGACAATCCATGATGGATCACGGAGGAACACCAGCTAGATATATTCTCTTTGCCGCCGCGCGCCGCCGCCGCAGGTATATTTGGCAAGCTAGCGTTAGCGTTATTCCAGACCGATCATGCAATCGATGGACGCAGCACACGCCCGCCGCCCGTATACGTGACAGCTAGCCATCTAACGAGCGGCCTCGCTGCTCTCTCGCCGCGCGCGCGCGCACGCAGTGCAGGGGAGGGGACCCAAATCACCCAACCCAAACGACCTTTCCGGGTAGGCTTGGCAATTTCTCCATTGGGGCCGGGAATCCGGCGGGTTAATTTTTGACCCGCGGGGGCGTCGGGTCGGGGCCCATTCTTTTTGGGGCTAGGGCCAGGGTGAAAGTTACACCCGAGGGGTCTCAAAAATCAAAAAACTCTCTTGTGCGGCTGTACATATGCTACATCGAAATTGGTCCATCAAGACCCATATGTGATATATACAGTATTTGGCCCATAAAAAGAAGAAAAACCCTAATCAACCCCATCCCACCTACCGCCGCCTAATCTCTCCACAGAGACCGACGCCAGCCGCCGCCCCCTAAGCGCC
>CM002481.1:19832281-19862964 GCA_000325765.3 Leersia perrieri
GCCGGTCTCTGTCCAAGTTCGCCGCGCACCGTCGTCGTGGTCATCTCCTTTGCCACGCTGTTCGTCAGCCAGAACGGGGCAGTGGGTCCCGTCGAGGTTCGGGGCACCGCAGGACCGAGGATGGGGGCGAATTTTCCCTCTGGTGTTTCCTTCGGGGCCGGGGGCATTATTGTCCAACCTGGTCCCGACCCGCCCCGCTGCCAAGCCTATTTCCGTGCGCGCTCGCTTGCGTTCCTTCACGGCGCGCGGGTGGTCGCGTCCCGCGCGGGTGTGAGGTGCGCTAGCTAGCTGCTTGACTGCTTGCTAGCTTCGCCTTGCTGCTGCTGATGCTGCGCCAGGCTGAACTAACTGTTGTTGCTTGGTCGTGTGGAGTCAACTCAGTCAAGTAGTGCACGCACGCGGTCGTGCGTCCCTGGCTGCCCCAAGCCGTTGCGAAAAAGGCGCGGTGCGGTGCATGTATTGGCTCGGTTGGCCGATGCCTGCTGGCCCCTGTTGGGTTGTCATCTGATCGGAAGATCGATCAATCATTCAAACCCAGGCCTGGTCCACTTTTACGCATGTCGCTTGCTGCTGCTTCTTCTTGTTTGTCTGTTCAATGCAAGACCTCTGCTCTCCAGCAATTCGACTCCAAAGAGTACTCGTAGCTTGTAAGCTTTAATTATACGGCATGAAAATAAAATACTGGTGAACGTTATTGTACTAGCTAGTCTGCACAATATTTTGACAGTGTTGTTTAGTAATTTGCTTCTGATTTTGGGCCTTGTTTAGATTTCAACTTTTTTCTTCCAACTTCTAATTTTTCCGTTACATCAAATATTTAGACACATATATAAAACATTAAATGTGGACGAAAAAACAATTGCATAGTTTGTATGTAAATTACGGAACAAACATTTTGAGCCTAAGTACGCCATGATTTGATAATATGATGCTACAGTAAACAATTGTTATTGATGGATTAATACGGCTCAAAATATTTGTTTCGCAATTTATAGTTGAAATCTGTAATTTGTTTTGGTATTAGTCTGCGTTTAATACTTTAAACGTGTCTTTGTATACCAATTTTTTTTTTTTTTTTGCTGGAAACTAAACACGCCCATGGTTCATCAACGACATGTCTGTCAGCACTTCCACTCGAGGCCTATCCAACTATGATAAGCTCTCACAACATTATTCCATCAACTCAAAAAGAGCTGCACTGCTCAACATTATCCGGACTGGCACCTGAATGAACTGATCACCATCAATTGTCAATCCCGAGGATCGGTCCCATCATGTGTCTCCTTTACCGCCGACTGATTTGATTCCCTCCGTTTCCAAACATAAATCTTTGATGAAATATGACATATCCTGCTATAATAGATATGGACAAAGGTTCCAATTAGATTAGTTGACTTGACTACTGGATATTTTGACTATTTGTCTGTAACATTTGTCCATTCGTCATAATTAAAGTACTTTTATTATAAGTAAATGGGTACTCTTATGCTACCCAATACTATACGGTAAGGAGTAGTATAGATGAAGTATATTTATTAACTTGTGTGGTTATTATAGTAATTGATCCATTAACTTAAGAAATTATTCAACACACCATAGGTTTTAAATTTGAAATTCGCAATATTTAGCTTCTTACATAGTGAGGTCACGCAGTTAGTACCATCCTTTTTATACGAATGCTATATACTATTGCGTACCATAGGTATATACTATAGTATACTAACTACTAGTATAATTTAATCTCGACCATTCATTCACTAGTATAATTGACTAGGATACACTAGTATTAGATACCATAAATAAGCCCTAAAGTAAATCAAAATAAAATAAATAATATTTTAAAAAATTCAATAAAACGAATAATCAAATATTGCAAGTAAATAGTCAAAATCTCTTATATCAGGGGATGAAAGGAGTAGGGTGTATCATATGCTACTTAAAATCTGTATATTTAGAGGCAATTTCTTACGTGCACCTAAAATTTGCCTCAACCTCTATATGCCACTGAGTTATCGCTTTGATCTCTTTTGCACCCATATCATTAGATAGCAATTAGTTAACCATTATATTTTGCCTAGCATGGCCATATTATGCCTCTAACATATTTCTTATGTGCAGGCTAATTAAGAAATACAATTCTCAATGTAAAAATATTTATAAAAATGCAAATGAGATTAGAATTATTTGACCACACAATTGAAAGGTGATATTTAATTTTATAAAAATAAATTTCCAATTAATTTTCTAGAATTCATCCAACAATTTTCACCAAAATGTTAAATTAGTAAATTAACTTTTGGTTTTCAAATTCACGATGCAATTTTCATATGAATTTATGAAAATTTTAAGATCATTTGGAAACTTATTTTACTTTTTGATTTTGGGTATGTCTCGTTTGATTTCAGAACCTTTTTTACTTAACTTTTTTTTTAGTTTTGGGTTTATGTTTTATCTAGATAGCACAAAAGTACAAAAGAAGGGTAAAATTGTCATTTTGAGAACAATATAATGGTGAACAAAACGGAATAGGCAACAAGAGGTGGAATTGAAAATTAAGAGGCATACAAGGGACGAGTCAGAAGTCAAGTGTATATAAAGAATATGAGAAAAGCCTAGGGATATGTAAGAAATTTTCTCTTATATTTATGGGTGACTGGTTTGAAATACCAGGGTCCAGTCTCCGAGAGACTCGGTAGACTACCTAACCTTTCAGAACATAAACAGAAAACTATTATAAGAGCCTGGGACTTTTGCTTCTGAACTCTTATCGCTAAGCTTTCATGGCAGCCTGCAGCGGCAGCCGGCAGGGGCCCAGTGTTTTTAACAAAGTTATGATCCACGACATGGTTCTGCTACCCATTTCAGCAAGGCCCAAATTCTGGCCCATCTTTCGCATAGCCTAACAAGGCCCAACTACTAGTACAAATTCACAATTCATAGAGCTTGTTGACAGACAATCCCAAACAACACATATATACTAGTCCTAAAATGAACTTACAAGCATCACAACATCCATAATCTCACATACACAATTTCACCCTTTTTATAGAAGTAGCTTCCTGAAGTTTCAACGTGCAAGATCAATACTCAGAGTCAGCTTGTCCGCCTCCGTGCTCGGGTAAGAAGCCGCCGTGTCCAAATGGCCGCGCCCCACTGATCCTCCACCATACATATTCCAGTGATCCACCTTACCATCGTTGCCGCTCTCCCTTCCGACTCCGGCCACCGCCGCCTGCGTCTCGGCTCGCCTCAGCACCTGCAGCCGCTCCGCCACCTCCTTCATCGCCGGCCTCTCCTCCCCACTCGGTCCCATACACCGCGCGGCGAGCTCCGCGAGCTCACGGACCACGCTCGCGGTCGCCGCCTTGTCGTCTCTGACGACGATGAGGTCACGGTCCAGCACGCTCCAGAGCTCGCCGTGGCGGAGCGCGGCGAGGAGCGCGGTGGAGAGAGAACGCTTGACGCTGGTGCCGTCGTCGTACACGGCCTTCTTCCGCGTGGCGAGCTCCGCGAGCACGACGCCGAAGCTGTAGACGTCGCTTTTGTCGGTGAGGTGGCGGTTCACGAAGCTCTCCGGGTCGAGGTACCCGAGTGTGCCCTGCACGTACTCGATGAATTCCCCCCCTCGTCCATGGATTTCAGCGCCGACGCCCCGAACTCGGACGCCTTAGCGTCGAGCTCGCCGTCGAGCAGGATGTTGAGGGATTTGACGTCGCCGTGGAGGATCGCCCGCGACACCGACGAGTGCAGGTAGGCCAGCGCCTCTGCCGACTGCGCCGCGATATTCAGCCGGAGCCCCAGCGACACCGGCCACCGAACGCCGGCGCCATTGCGGCCATGGAGGAGGTCGAAGAGCGTGCCGTTGGGGACGAACTCGTAGACGAGCATCGGAACGTGAACCTCCAGGCAGCAGCCGAGCAGGCGCACGACGTGGCAGTGGTTGATCTGCGAGAGGACGATGATCTCGTTGATGAACTCGTCCTTGCAGCCGCTGCCGTCGTCGCCGTCCACATCGATCGCCGCGGCCTTGGACTTCTTGATGGCGACCTGCCGGTGATCGTCGAGCGTGCCGCGGTACACCGTGCCGTGGCCTCCGCAACCGATGACCTGATCGTCGCTGAAATTGTTGGTGGCTTTCTTGAGCTCGTCTTCGGTGAGCACGCGCACCGTGTCCACCTGCCTCGACACCATTTCCTCGAACAGCTTGAGGCCACCGTTTTGCTTGAAGTATTGCTGTTTCTCCTGTTTGTGTTTCCTTCTCTGGAGTCGTATAACTAGGAAGCTTGATAGAGTCATTGCCAGTATGGCACAGGGACTCAGGCCTACAAACAGAAACATTTTTTTCACAAGATGAGATAAATATGATTAATGTTAAAGGTCTCCTTTGGAGAGTGAGACGACATGATCGATCGAGCAACATGAATGAATCATTATGGGTAGTATACAATATTAAATGCTTACATTATCAAATGCAACTCCCTCCATCCCAAAAAAGGTGTATTCCTGACTTTGAATCTGGATAGGCTATGTCTAGATTCAAACTCAGTAATGTATTTTTTTGGACGGAGTAAGTAAGTTTTACGGTCAATTCATTGCAAAGTATATATGTAGTTATGTGATACTATGTCTTGGCTTTAAAGAATTTTGTAATAAATTGTTTAGAAAATTTATAGTTTTATGATACTATGGCTTAAATATGTGGTTTAACTATGACAATGATTGTGTTTTATTTCTGGAATTTACTCTTCACACTGCTTTTTTTATTGTAGGTGTCTTACCGACGACAACTTTTGCGGCCATGGGGAGCACTGGTTGGCATCCAAAATTAGTGGAGTTGACGCCGTCGCTGTTGCCGCTCACGCACGCGTACTTCCGCCGCACCTTCTCCTCCGCCGTCCCTCACCGCCCAGTCGATCACCACGGGCACACACCGCCGGCTTCCACCGTCTCGTTGTAATACCCGAGGACGCCGACGAGGTCGCGGCGCCGGAAGCTGTACCAGCCGTCCTCGGCGACCATGGCGTAGAAGCAGGGGTTGAACCGCCACGCGGTGTTCGTCCAGTTGACCACCCGCAACGCCGCGCCGAGGTAGGGGACGTCCGCCGAGATGGCCACCTGGCCGCACGTGCCGTCCAGGCTGCCGCAGTAGGTGTAGCACCCCGTGGCGTAGAAGCCGTCGTCGCCGTCGGCGCCGAGCCCGGGCGAGGCCGTGCCGACCACCAGGCCCAGCGCGCTGCATCCGACCACCGTGAGGCGGTTGCGCGACGGCGAGACGCGGAACGGCGTGCCCACGAGGGAGAAGGCGAACGTGGCGTTGGCCGACGGGGAGGTTCCCGACGACGAGGCGCCGTCATCGTAGCAGACGTAGCTGGGGGAGGTGCAGAGACGGGGCTCGCTGCGATCCGGAGAGATGTCGATGACGTCAGCCTGCGCGCCGGGGTTGCCCAGCATGGGGACCGGCGGCGAGCGCGAGGCGTCGCAGGTGAGGTTGAAGTAGGGGCTCAGGCCGACGGCGGCGCAGCGGTCGCCGATGCCGAACGGGTAGGGGATTGAGACGTTGCCGCACTTGTCGGGGCAGCCGGGCAGCGACATGGCCGCCGGTGACGTCGCCGTCGAGAGGAAGAGGAGTAGGAGGAATCGGAACTGTGCTTGTTGCACAGTGGATTAGTGTTTGTTTGCTGGGTAACCGCGCAATGAGACAGTGCCTAGCTATCGATCTAATTCGTTGGCTAATCAAGTTCGTTAGACTACTCCCATTTGTATGGTTAGGCTGGATATATATTGTAAACTGTACTGTATAAAACTACAGAAGCATATAAACATTGCTGGCAGAGTTCTACGTACCGCATTTTTTTTCTTATGATTTTGGACATTGACTTCAATCATTTATATTTGTTTTTAAAAAACAAATGGAGAAAATTCAAATGTAAATAACATCTGTTGACAAAGTATTTAGGAACGGGGGAATTGTTGTTGCTAGTTAGTCTTATGATATTGTTTTAGTACAGGATGTATTCAGGGAAGAAAGGATTAGGAACAAACTTTCTTCGGACAGTGTTGCAAGAACTGGTACAAAAATACAGGTCAGCCTATGATATGCTATTGGAGATCCATTTGTCACTTCAAACTTCAACGTGTCATATATCCATGTCGTTATTATCACAACGATATTGATAGACTAGTTTTCGAATACTTGACTAAACAATGAATTAGTTTTGTTGTTTTATCGTTTCTGATTTTGGTTTTATAGCCAAACATTGGATTGTTGTAATCCCAATTCCCAAGTTCAAATATCTAATTCACGTTTTCAGAGTGCATGTTTGCAAGTTTACTTCCTTTAGCACAATCTCATTTATAAAAAGCAGGTATCAAAAACAAAGGTCGGATATGATTGTATAAGGATAAAACACCCAATTCTTGTATTTTCAGAAATATGAATTGTAAGCATACATATGCATATAGGAAACACGTACGGTTGGATAGTAACTTCCCTGCGGCAACAACATGAAAGTCCCCTAGTGGATAGATCCGTCGTTTTGGCGGTGGATCTGCCGGTGTGGGGCTGCGATGACGTCGCCGACATCAGTGATGCTCGTGGACGCCACTCATCTTTTTAAAGGCGATGTTCGTTGTCGTTGCTCTGTCATGGTACCTCCTCTGGCACTCGCATGGACTCTCCGGGTGAAAACCTAGACGATATTTTCGATGTCGTAATCTTCCTGAAGACATCGCATTGGATGTCTATTTCTGCTGTGACGTTATGGTTGGATCGAGTTTGCTTGATGGTGCAAGTTTTGGGACTAATGGCTGTTGTTTACAGCTAAGAATTTTTGACGTTTCTTCTGCTTTGGTTTGATACTTGCCAACGGTGATAAAAGCATAACTCGATTGACTAAGGATCGACTGCTCTTTTCGGAGATTCTCTCTTTTTTAGTTTGAGAAAGACAAATACTACATACAACTTATAGCCATTGGTACAAACAACAGCTATGTTTTTTTTTGTTTTTTTACCAGTCATAAAACAGATATTTTTGTTTTAGGGTGGGTTTAAAGTAATCTTCTTGTTTTTAATCAAGCTGGGTATTATTGTACTCCCTCCGTTTTTTTATATTTGACACCGTTGACTTTTCTACAAAAGTTTGACCATTCGTCTTATTCAAAAAATTTGTGCAAATATAAGAAAATAAAAGATAGGCTTAAAATTTCTTTAGTAATAAACCAACTCATAACAAAATAAATAATATTTGCATAAATTTTTTGAATAAAACGAATGGTCAAACTTTTGTAGAAAAGTCAACGGTGTCAAATATAAAAAAACGGAGGGAGTAATTCATAGATATCAGTCCTGTAATTTTTGTAATAATTGGCTATAGCTTCTTTGAAGTTAATGCCGGAATGAATTCCATTATTAAAAAAAACAACATGAAAGTATGAATCCATGTACAAGGTCAAGTGAACTCAAACAATGATTGATTTGAGGTGTTCAAGCAATATTGCATCAGTTCCTTATCGGCTTATCTCGCAGAAAGATGAAGAGCCTCATTCAGTGTCAACACGATCCCGTTGCATTGGTCATTCTTTATTCTTTTCGAACAGAATGATTTGAATCATTCCCATTTCTCCTCTGCTGTACTCCATCCTTGTGATGGACGCTCTCAACGGTATGCTCCTCGGGCTGTGTTCAGATGTAGGTAAGAGAAAGTTAAAAAAAATAGTGGTAACACGTAAAACGAGAAACATCATTAGCACATAATTAATTAAATATTAGCTATTTTAAATTTGGAAAATAGATTTTTTTAAACAACTTTCATATCGAATTTTTTTTAAAAAAAGTATTTTAATATATATTGGGATGCGTGCCAAGGGTGCTGTCGTGAGTTGCCTTTAGCTGAAAAAGAACGCAGCCTCAAGGCCGAAACGGTGGTCTTCTCGCCGCTGCCCGTCCCGCACTGCATGTCCTTGTATGCCGATGACTCCGTGCTAGCTGTTCACCTGGCTGGCACCGACGGATATTGACGCCGTTCAATAGATTCTGTAACGGCGTCCGGTCTAATGACGAATTTCAACAAATGTTCGGCCATCCCGATTGGTTGCTTAGACCACAATCCGAACACTGTTCAGGCGGACATCCCTTGCGCCATTGAACTTTCCCATGTAATCCATTGGAAGGTTTCGACGTAACGTTTGACCATTTGTCTTATTTAAAAATTTTATGTAAATTTAAAAAGATTAGTTGTGTTTAAAATATTTTTATAATAAAGTAAGTTATAAACAAAACAATTAATATTAGCATAATTTTTAAATAAGATGAAAAGTCAAACTTTTAAAAAAATCAAAACATTTACATTATAAAACGTAGGTGATAGTATTTGACTATTTGGGGCTCTTTTTCAATATGCACTGGCCTACGAAAACAGAGACCCAATCGTTTTATCAACAAGACCGCTCGTCGGCTCCCAACCTAGAAGCCAATATTGGTAAATGCCACCGGCTGTCTGGTATTGGTACAATATGTACTTAGCTCTATGTAAGTCTACATGGTCATGGCGCTTGACCTCCCGAAATGGGTGGTGAAGGCCATCAACAAGATCCATTGTGGCTTTATGTGGTGCGGCCACGTGGAAAGGGCGGCCACTGCCGCCTGGCTTGGTCAAAGGTGTGTGCTCTGAAGGAATTCAAAGGCCTGTGCGTATAAGATCTGCACCGAATGGGTTACACGCTCCAACAACGATGGCTATGGCTTCAGTGCATGAGCTCGGATTGCCCCTAGCAAGCTTTGCAGCTTCCTTCCTCGCCGTTAGAGCAGGACATCTTCAGGTGTTCGACAATGTCTACTTGGAAACGGCACCTCGATGCTTATCTGGATGGATAGTTGGCTTCATGGTAGCACACTACAATGCCTGGCACCGATGCTATGGCGCTTGGTTCCTAGCCACATTTGAACAGGCATACGGTCACCAATGCTTTCACGGACAGGCGCTGGATCAAGGACATCCGTGGCTCTATAAACATGAGGGAAATCCTTGAGTACCTCAAGATCTGGAGCATGGTGAATGACGTCCACCTTGCGACGCACATGCCAGACAAGCTGCTCTAGCGCAAGGAGTCGTCGGGGGAATTTTTCGCTGCAGTCGACATACCAGTTCCTCTTTTATGGTCGCATACTTTGGTTGGCTCTGCACCACCGCCGTTGAACGACAAATCACCTCTGAAGCGGGGTTTGATCAAGAGCGACAACTGTGTCCTCCATGATCAACAATCAGAGTCAATTGATCACATCCTCATTGGGTGCCCCAAGTCTCGACAGGTTTGGTGGTCCGTTCTTGTGGCAGTCAACCTACAATCCTGCTCCTGCAGGCTGACTCTAGCTTCATCGACCGGTGGATCGATTCTCGGCAGTCTGTTCGTCCACATCACCCTCGCGGCTTTGGCAAGATGGTCACACTGGTTGCTTGGATGGTTTGGAAGGAGCGAAATCGCCGTGTGTTTGACCACACTGTTCACAATTGGCCGGAGGTCTTCGACGCGATCGTCACAGAGGCATAGGATCAGACAGCGGCTGGACGACGGGTGGTTGTGTTGGCTTCGTAGGCATGTCCCTCCTGTCGGGGTCATTCTGTATGTCGCGAGATATTGTGTTGTAAGCTCGTCTTGGCCTCTGGTAAACTCAATGTCTCATTATCCCCTTCCTTAGTATAAACGATGCATAAAGCTTTTTGCGCATTCCCAAAAAAAAGGAATCATTCCCATTTGCTGTTAGCTCTAAGGCCAACTGTTTAGACTCTTATTGGTGGAATATGTTCACCCGAATTCAAGTCCTAGACTTGCATGGGTTGTCATATTTATGATTAATATTCTTTTAGTGGTAGCAACATTCAGATATGTTCATAGGGATAAGGTATACGTGTATGACTTCATAGGATTTGAGCGTGCCTATGTTTATAGGCGTATGTGGGAACTGATTTTCAGAAAAGAAAGCTGTGTGTATATATTGCATTCAGCAACTTGACCGAGTAGATAAGTAAAAATATATGATGACAAAAGAGCTTCATCATCCCAAGAAACCAAGATTGATCCTTTTTCTACCTCACTAGTTCTGTCATAGTATCATTTGAATTATTATAGCTAGGTTCAGGTGTGGACACCCCCAAACAGGAACAGGTAATCTCCAAATTCATTCACACGTGAGACTTTGTTTCCTTTTAAATAATTAACGGAGAGATATGAATTCAGTATTCTTGCAATAGTCTATAATGACATCACTTAAACTGTTCAAAGGACATGTGATGTTGATGTTGATCAGCATAAGCAAAGCCATAGCTTATTGCCTCAGTCAAATCATTGATTTGATCGCCCTCAGCTGTAAAGGATGAAGCTCAACAGCAAACCGATCACAGGTCGATTAAATTTGGATTGTGTACTATGATGCATACCAAATCACAGGTCAATGAACACGCGGAGGCCATCGTGAGCTAGCTCAACAGGTATCCCCTCTCTATTGTAAGCCAATTTTACAAGTTAGACAGTTCTTTCAGAGAAGAAAATTGTACAGATACAGATATAAATGTTTGAGGAACCATGCATACCTGCTAGACCATTTTGCCAGATTCTTATTTTCTGTGTAATGTTCGAACTCATGTCTCATTCCAATCAACAGAGCTCTCTTAGGGCTTATCCTCTTCACAGCATCAAGTGTCTGAGAAATATGTCACGTTGGGAGAAATATTGGGTTGATTGCTAAATCTTGACAGATATGGATAAAATTATGGTAGAGTTAACTAGGATAATATTATCTTGTTTGAGCCAACCATTACTAGGGTGCTTTCATGGAGAGTAAGATATATTGTTCATCATCAAATTATCTTCATTATTACTGCAAAAAAATAAGCACATATTTAAAAGGTCTTAATAAATTGAACCTGACTCAATGTAAGATGGGTCGCACGATCGTCTCCCTGTTTACAGAAGGTTAATTGTGTATCAGATTATCAGCAGATTGTTCTGAAAGATATCAAAATATGATGTTGCAAATGACAATCATGCGGCATACTTACCTCCCCATGCAAAGTGTTTGCTTCTAGTATAAGAAGATCAAGTTGTCCACCACCAGATTTTGAAATGGCTACAGGAAAAAGATGGCATCAACTGAGTTCTAGTAAAATTGGAACAACCAAGTCGGATTCAAAAGAGAACCCAACTACAAAATATATCTACAAATTACACATGATTTTCAGCCATGTTAATGCTAGTTCACCAGTGATGTGATGCTAGTTGCTAAGACTCTTGTCTTGAGAAAAATATTGAAAGAGATATTACGAAATCCCTTCAAAGTATTATTGAACTATCCTCTACAGGACATTGTTAAACGTTGCATTTGCTGAAACATAACATGAAATAGTCATCAACTTAGAGACAACATAGATCATTTGCTAAAATACACCACAATAATAAAATAAATCTTAATAAGAAAGGAGAGATGTGGGCAAAGGTCTATTTTATCCGTGTCACTATCTAGGGTCCACGAGACAGAGGAAAAGAAAGCAGAGTCATTTTAAAAGCGAGCTCGAGAGCTTGGCTGTTAGTGTTGGAGATTAATTTGGTCTTTTGAGATAACAAAGTCAAATTGTAGTTGACTGCTAGTGGAATGCTTACATGAAGATTCTAGCACAATCTAGTTGCTATGTAGCTTAGCTAGTTTTGAGTTGTAACGTGAGCTATAAAAGTCACTGTGGTAGGTCGGCTACCATAGTAACTGGCCTAAAAGCTCTATAAAAGGACCTGTACCCCTATGTAAACTAAAAAGAAGGTGTATGTCTGAGACCAATAAACATGAGTTCCCTTGCTCTATCATGTGCTCGCTTGCTCTCTATGTCCTTGCCACAAGTGAATTTTGATCTGATCCTAGTGTTAGGAAAGCCAACATTAGGTGACGCTACATTCCACAGGCACCAATGGGGCAAAATATGGAAGAAGACAATAGGGACATTTTTACGTCTAAAAAATATCCAACTCAGCTAAAATTGTTGTTTTAACAGTCTGTGTAAATAGACATAATTTCGATGAGCATTGAAGCCAATATGAAAATGATCAGTTTCAGCAAACAGGAAGACGTAAAAACAGATGTCCAGTAGCAAGATCCTATTGTAAAGAAAAAGATTTCCTTTTCAATTTCAAGGTTCTACAACGGAACCTTTTTTTTTTACAAACATGCAGTGCCGTCAATGAGGGAGTGAGAGCTGAGCGGCCGAACAGGATCCCCAAAAATTAGGGGCCTCAATTTTTTAATTTTAATGCATGCCAATGCATTCCAATATGTTTAAAGGCCTCTCATTCCATTTTAAAAAGTTACACTCTTACTATTTACTGACTTCCTAGAACGTGTTTGTTTTCTTCGACTTCGATAAGTGTTTCGATGGTAATTATGGCTATTCGAAAAACCTGTCGTATGATGACGATGTGAACATGCATTCTAGACATTAGAGACTCCATTTTTTCCGCTTAATAAAGATTAAATCGTGACATCACGATGCAATTCTTATTAAAACCTACACTTAAAAAGTCTTCTTCTAACTTAGACAGAATGTCGCAGCTAATTTGTTGCATTTTTTTAATTAAATGGAATCAATTTGTGTTCCGCACCGGAGCTTCGAATTCTTGGGTACGGCCTTGCAAACAGGTTTAGCAAGAATAGAACCAACCTGTAAATTATTTTGATCCAGCATTCAAATATGATATAATGATCTCACATATAACCCTGGCCGTCAACATTAGTTTGATAGAAATTCATTTCTGTCCACATATCTCAAGAAAACTATTGATGATATAAGAATCATACCATACTCAGTTTCAGGTAGAAATCTCGAGACGTCAGATAAATACGCAACTCTCGCTTTCCTCCCAAATAGGAAGCCTAAACAAACATAACCCACTCCATGCATGACCTGAAAAGAGAGTAGCAAGTTAGTGATTCCAAACAGAAAATGAGAAACCAATGCAGCACTTCAAATACACAAAATTGGCTCTCACAGGCAAAGGAACAAACTCTAGCCCTGATGATACAAATGGTTTGTCAATATCATCCTCAATTATCCTCCAGTCGAGATGAGCGACTTGGGAAATTTCGTCACCTTCGTCTACCTTATGCTTCACTAAGTATGGGAATCTTGATGCAACACTGTAAAATTGGTGGCTAACGTTACATGACAAAATGTGGCAATGATAAATTACTTCTAAAAATGATAAATTGATAACAAATATGGCATCTATTTGGATTACGAGAACAACCTGTCCATTGAGAATTGGGTGAGAAAAATAGGAACTTGGCAGACATCATTGCTGCAACCCTTTGGTTGAACCATCCAAACGTCGTCAAGACCTAAGACAGCATCCGCGTGCTCATGAGTGAGAATAATCTGCACCGTGCAGGATCTTATTAATCATGACATAAATATGGATTGATCATTTTTCTCAATTATTTTTTTAAGCAAAAAGGGGTGCTGGAGATCCGCCCTTTTGATCATGGAAGGAATTCAGACGGAAAGTTACATATTATTCTTTGGATATAATAGTAGAGGAATCAGAAACAATTGCAAAGAGAAAATAATAGAAACATTAAGCATATCAGAGCTAAACTCGGGAATGAAGAATTTTTTATATGGCCGACGTGTTTGTAAATTTCCACACCATATTTAGATAATTAGTTATAAATAGTTTGCCTATTTGGTAGATTCACTTGATTAATCATTTGTTGATTTGTGATAAGCAATGTTACAGACAACTATAGGACCCTAACTGTAGATGTGCCTTCGAGGACTCTTGCCACTAACGAAGTCTTTCTTTTACTTGGGAAAAATAGATGAGGTGCTATGTGTTTTGGTGTTGAGGATTGTAGCCATGTACCAGTCGATCCATGACCAAGAGAAAATAGATTGAGATAATGTACAATGCAGTTTTGGAGATCTCACCGAGTCCACCCAAGGGATTTTGTGATGAACAAACCACCGGAGAACCTGTTCTCTGAAGGTCTTGCCGACATCGATTATAATGTACTTGTGGGTTCCATCGTCGTCGCAGTAATCTATCAGGAGGGAGGTGTTACACCTGAAAGAAAACAGAATGTTCAACTCCCCCCCATCAAATTCAAACGTATTGTTTAGCATCAAGGTGACTCTAGAAATGCAGTTCTATGCTGTACATTTCTGATACAGTAACTACTTGAAAGCACCTTTGAAGTCACATACCAATATGAAATTATGGATACTGGATTGGTACAAATTTCTGGTAGATAACGATTTTAAGCTTAAAGGCCCAAAGTGCAGGACAACAGGTTTACAGAGTAGCATAAAAAGATGACATGAATTCAGATACAGATAATTCGTCGACAATTCGTGTATCAGTGAAACGAAAAAAAGGAAAAGCAGAATCGATCTTTGAAGGGAGGACAGGTCGTGAGCACGCGGACCTGTAATTGGGGTTTTGCTCCGGCGGGAGCGAGATGCCGAGGGAGCAGACGGGGCACGGCGTTGCGGACGGCCTGATGAGGCAGCGCGTGTCCGGGAGCGCGGCGGAGCAGCCCGTGCCCAGGAAGATCACCGACGACGATGGCGGCGACGCGTTGTCTCCGGCCGGAGGCTCCATGGCTAGCTGGGGATCGGTTCTTTGCTGAGAGTTTGGGACTGAAATTTGCCACAGAATGGGGAGATGTACTATGACTTGATGCGGGTCATTCTTATGTATATCTTGCCTCCAATTTTCTTGGTCTGCTTCTCCCCTTTCCTCATTGCTCATCTTTGTTTAGTGGAGTTGGTGCTGCTGGCTCATGCAGCCGCCTTACATTGCATCCTCCGTGATGTTGCCAAGGGCGGGAAGTCGTTGTCAACTTTTCATTCCTTCTTTTGAGTATTTGACAGAAGGAAATAATTATGTTTGTCTCTATAAAACAAATATAGTTCTGTTTGTTTGACCCTTGTCGTTTTGTTTTGCCCCAGATGACAGATTGCTAATACAATGAGATTATATTCTGATTGAAAACGTTTCCTCGAAAAAAAATATTTTGATGAAAAAACTGGTTTGGAGTAACTTCCCTTCGGTGACAATACTAGTCTAAACCCATGTGGACATGTGGTAAGGTCAAGTCAGTTCAGGCAGTAATGGATTTTAACTAGTCAATCAATTCAGTCATTTAAAATATTAGCACAAAAATTCCACATGAATGACAACTGTAGTCTTCCTTATATACACAAAAATGTTTCTTCTCATTCACTGCCAATATGAAACCTTTGCATCTATCATTCTTTCCTCTTCTTTATTGAATTATTTGCTTCATAATCCCAAGAAACCAAGATTAATCATTCTTTTTTCCCCACTAATTTATAGACAGGTAATCACTGAATCCTTACCCAGTGAAACTTTGTTCTTTTTTGAAATAAGCAATGAAGGTACGGATGCAGTATTCTTGCACTATTCTACAAATACATCACTGAAACTGCACTTGGCAAAAAGTGTTTCTCAAAATTGGACTTTGTACTATGACGCATACCAAATTATAGGTCGATGAACACGCAGAGGCCATCGTGAGATAGTTGTATAGGTATCCCTCTCTATAATAACCCAAATTTACAAGTTAGGCAATTCTTTCAGACAATAAAAGTGTACATAAAATGTTTCAGGAACCATGCGCCCATGGTTCCATGCATACCTGCTAGACCATTCCGCCAGCTTCTGATTTTCTTTGTAATGCTCAAGCTCATGTGTCATTCCAGTGAACAGAGCTCTCTTAGGGCTTATTCTCTTTACAGCATCAAGAGCCTGAAATGAATATGTGATGTTGGGAGTAATGTCAGGTTGATTGATCCATCCTGACAGGTGGTAGGGACTAGGGCAATATTTCTTTGTTTGAGCTATCCAGTTGGACCAGTTCTATAGGGTCAGGGTGTTTTCATGGAGAGTAAACAAATTGTATATCAACAAATTATCTACCTAGTTACTGCAAAACAAATCAGACAATATTGAAAGGTCTTAATAAATTTAACCTGATTCAGAGGAAGATGGTTACTGAAAGCATCTCCCTGTTCATAGAGGGTGGAATGTGTGTATCAGATTATCAGCAGAATGTGTGTGAAAGGATATCAAAATGGCAATCATGTGGCACAGACTTACCTCCCCATGCAAACTATTTGCTTCTAGTATAAGAAGATCAAGTTGCCCAGCACCAGACTTTGAGATGGCCGCAAGAAAAGATGGCATCAGCTATGTTCCAATAAAATTGGAGCAACCAAATAGGATTCAAAAGAACCCAGCTACAAAATTATCTACAGATTACATGCGATTTTCAGCCGTGTTATGTTGGTTCATTACTTAGGTGACTATAGTTGTTAAGACTCTAGCTTTGATATATATTTAAACAGGTATTACTAAATTTTATAAGCTTAAGTAACAAAAATAATCTTAACATAGAAGAAGAAATTCACGTGACAAAATTTGAGAAGCAGGTTTAGCAGGAGTAGAAACAACCTGCAAATTATCTTCTTCGGCATTCAGTCATTCACATGTATTGTAATGATCTCAGAAATAACCCTCAAAGACCATGATGTAATGTGTTTGATAAAAATAATTTCCGTCACTAAAACAAGCACTATAATATTTGAAGAACCGTTCATGACAGAAAATCCATACCATGCTCAGTTTCAGGTAGAAATCTCGAGATGTCGGATAAATATGCAATTTTTGCTTTCCTCCCAAATAGGAAGCCTAAACAAACATAATCCTCTCCGTGCATGACTTGAAAAGAGAATAGCAAGCTAGAGAGTTCAAAGAGAAAACACAGAGAAACCAAAGCAATGCATCATATTCACAACGATGGCTCTCACTGGCAAGGGCACAAACTCTAGACCTGACGATACAAATGGTTTATCAGTATCACCCTCGATTATCCTCCAATCGAGTTCAGCAGGTTAGGAAACTTCATCATCTTCGTCTACCTTATGTTTCACTAAGTAGGGAAATCTTGTCGCAATACTGTAAATAAATATTGGTTGATGTTACATGATGATGATACATTGTAATGATAACAAATATGATATCTTGTCAAGATGTTTCGAGCGCATGAATGACCTGCCCATTGTGAATTGTGTGAGGTAAACAGGAAATTTCCCAAAATCACTTTTATAATCACTTGGTTGAATTATCCAAATGTCATCAAGACCTAAGATAGCGTCCGCGTGATCATGAGTAAGAATAATCTGCACTTCACTGAACCTTATCAGTCATGACATCTATATGGATTGATCATCATCTACCTTAAAGGAATTTGGAAGGAAAGTTACATAGTATTTGTTCGGATGTTATACAGGAGACAAAGAGATGACAAGGGTAACTAAGAAAATCTATAATAACATCAAGCCTCACGCCAGAGAAAAACAGGGCACGAAAAATGGCTTAGACAGATACTGTGTGAACAAGTTTTCCACAACATATTTAGATAGTGTACAGACAACTCCTAAAATAGGTTGTCTACATAGTGAATTTATATAAATATATTGATTTGATTTTATAGACAATCCATATAATGGTACAGATTGTGTAATGCTATCTAAGACGATAAACAAATCACATTGCATTTGTGGCCTCCTTCCATTATTCTACTTAGGCAGAATAGATCAGACGCTGTTTGATTTGGTGCTAAGGATTGCAGCCATCTAGACTACCAGTCCAAACGAAAATAGATTGACATAATGGATAATGTAGTATATATAGAAGATCTGACCGAATTAATCCAGGGAATTTTGCGATGAACAAACCACCGGAGAACCTGTTCTCTAAATGTCTTGCCGACGTCAATTATAATGTACTTATGGGCTCCATCGTCGTTGCAGTAATCTATCAAGAGGGAGTTGTTACACCTGAAAACAAACATAATGTTCAGTTGCTGCATCAAGGGTTCAAGACCATCGAGGTGACTTCAGAACAACGATTTTATTTTGTACTCTTTGATACCACAACTATTCTCTGGATTCTGATACAGTTTAGTGGCAAGTTGATCTATAATCGGTCTTATCAATGAAACGACAAAGGATCGAACTTTGAAGGGATTGATGGGGCGGTTCAATGCAGCGTCTAGCCATCTCACCTGTAATTGGGATTTTGGTCCGGCGGGAGCGAGAGGGACTGGGAGCAGACGGGGCACGGCGGCGCGGACGGCGTAACGAGGCAGCGCGTGTCGGGGACCACGGTGGAGCAGCCCGTGCCCAGGAAGATCACCGACGACGACGGCAGCGGGGCGTCTCCGGCGGGAGGCTCCATCGCTGGATCGATCGATTCTTTGCTGGACTCTGGAGTGAAAGTGCTACGGAATGGGGACAGGTTTGGTTGGTGATGATGATTGTACGGCCGACTCAGGTATGGACCACGGAAACGGCACTAGGCCCAAGCAAAGCACGGCCGGCCAGGTTGAAACCACCAGGCCCAAACAGCTGAAGTGTCAAATTTTTTCTGGGAATAAGTTCATTTGAGGTCCCCCACCTTGTCGTGCAGTTTGATTTTCGTCCCTAAACCGCAAAACCGGATATAACGAGTCCCTTAATTTGTAAAATGAGTATTGTGGGTGGTATTAGGTGACGTGGCGCATGGGTCCCACGTAACAACCGACTGAGTCAACATGCCCCCACCTGTCAGCCAAATAACATAAAAAAATTCCCCTCCTTTGCCGAGCGGCTGGAAGCGTCGCCGGGTACCATCCCCTGCGTCGGCGCTTGCAAAGAAGAAGCCGACAGAGCTTGCCCTGGCATGAGGCAAATGTCCCCCACTACTCCAGCTGGCCCAGAGTGCAACCCGGCAGCAAGAAGGAGCCAGCTGAGCCTGGACGCCGGTATCGCTGCCTCCATGTCCGCACCATACATCTCCTTCCTTCCAATTTCTGCCACCGACGAGATGGAATTCAGGTCGAACGCCACCACGACGCTCGAATTCCTCAGGGCCAACTCGAAGCTGGTGAAGAGCCACGGGGACGATGCTTCCGTGGCGTCGGCGGTGGCCACTATCGACAACACGGTGGCGGAGGGCGAATCCGGCCAGCAAAGCACCTCTCGAGCCTAGGCGGGCGTCGTCGGGGAATCGACAGAGGTGCACCCCAGGGAAGTCGCGCGCCCCGTGAGGCAAGGCACGTCGTCGAACGGGGTGACGACCCCTCCGTGCGCGGGGGAGACGGAGGGCGGGTGCGGGGAGGGAGACACGACTACCACGGAGGGGGCACGCGGCCGACGAGCGGGAGCAGCGCGGAGGGGCACAGCGCCAGCGGGGAGAAGGCGGAGGCCGGGGAGAGTGATGCGAGGAGCGCGGCCTCGAATCCGAATTGGCGGGCCTCGGCGAGGAGCGCCGCGGATGGGGGATCCGATGCCGAGGGCGTGAGGCGGCCGCAGCGGAGGAAGGAGAGGAGGGAGGCGACGCAGTGGAGGGTTGGAGCGCCGGCATGGGCTCCGCGCACCTGCCCGTAGCCGCTGCCTCCTTTGCCGCCGTCGTTCGTGCTGCCCTCCGAAATCGGGAGAGGAAGATAGAGGGACCCGGGTCGGCTCCGTTCTCGCGCCAGCGGCCACCGCCGACTCCGCCCCGCGCCTATGGCGGCCTCTGCGCCAATGTCCGTCGCCGATGCAGTCCTGCGCCCCGCGGCTGCCTCTGCCTCCCGGCGTCTGCGTCCGCTGCCGGCATTCGTCGCCAATGCTGCCCTCGGCCACGTCCGCCAACCGGCGTCCGCGTTCGCTGCCGACGCAGATGAGCACTCGCGACTGCCGCCGCCGTCGAAGATGGGGTGGGAGAGGACCTCACCGTCGCTGGTGACGGAGGGCGGTGGGTCGGGGACTTCAGTACGGAGGGAGGGTAGAGAGAGAGAGGAGGGACAGTAGAGAGAGGTAAGATGTTTTTTTATATATTTGACTGACACGTGGGACCTCATTCATATTGGTTTTATAAGTTAAGGGACTCGTTAAATCCGGTTTTACGATTAAGGGATGAAAATCGAACTAGACGACAAAGTAAGGGACCTGAAATGAACTTATTCCTTTTTTTCTGAACAGAACAGTTTTCTAGGCCAAAACAACGCACAGACACAACAGGCCCAAAGCAGTTTTTTCAGACCCTTTTCCATTTCAAGTGCAGCTTTTTTTTTCAAGGTAAATGCAGGTAGAACTAGGCTTGGCAAGGGCCGGTTTGGGTTGAAGCATAACGCCCCAACCTGACCTTGAATTCGTCCTCCGGCCTTGATCCCCGGGAGAAATTTGGGGTATATTAGCATTTATTCCTAGTCCCACGGGGCCTCGACACCCAATCGATGCTCCTCGGCCTCAGGGATTTAAGGCAGCAGGGGGACGATGACACAAGGGTTTGGTGGCGACAGTGTGAGGTGTTGGCTGTGACGGGGGTGCAACGGATGTGGAGCCAAGGGCAGCAGTGACCAGTGGATGATGGGTGCGGAGGTGATGGAAGCGATGGCTTGTGCGAAGCCCTAAATGGCTGCGATCGCCGGTGACGGCCTAGCAAAGTTGAGAGTGGCGATGGCTGGCGCGAACAACAACCGTTCCTGACAGATGCAGGCGGCGATGGCTTGCGAGCGGATGGAGGAGGCAACGACATGACAGTCCTGCTTGTGGCGACGGCGGTGGACACTCAAAAGGATTGGGAATGGGATTAGGGTTTTCATTGGATGTTGTTCTTAGCTACTCTTCGAATGATCCTATCGAGCCAATACAATAACATGACTTAATTTTGGGTCCTCGTTCTAACCCTGCGGGTGAATATTCAATCCATGCCTTTGCCTTGCATGAACTTGGGGTTTTGCCCTGAACCCCCATGGGGCCTAAATTCTCCCGTGCTCGGTCCATAGGGGCAGGGCCCAAACGGATCGCGGGGAAATTGCCATCCCTATAATAGGACAAAGTATTCTGTCAACAGTAACAAGAAGCATAGTAAGAGGTCAGTGCACACTAAAATATATTGGAAAGGTCATATCTCAACCTAAATACTTAAGTTCCCGGACCAAGAGAATAATAAGCCTTGAGTAGGGATGTCAACGACTAATTACACGTTTTGAGGTTGCCCCTGCATCTCGCCCCTCTAGAGTAAATTCCTCCATCACCATCCCCGTGAAACACGACGGGCGGCACAGGTAATAAAACCCGTGGAACCTGAGAGTGACAACGGTGTATGGACAGTAGCGATGGCACAACACTAGGAGACGAGGGTTGGTGCAACGCTGGATGATGGGTGGCGGCATGTGGATGATGTGCAGGGGACACTGGGTTGTGGCGGTTGAGGAGCTTAGGGTTAGGACTGGTAATTTTCACCCCCATCAATTTCAATGGTGGTGGTTTTTGTCTTATTTTATTACCCATGAATTATATTGCAACCATCTTCATCACGTAACAGGAGAATTCATCATAGAGAATCGGAGAGAGGGCCCATTGCCATCTCTTATCTTGAGATGGAGGGCCCAAAACAATTACTAATCCTCTTCTTCCTCTATGATTGTCCGGACTCCGGAAGAAGTGGGCGCCGTAGGGAGCGGCGTTGTTACTTGTTAGGCAACGGGCACCGCACAAGGACCAACCCAACCAAGCACATGGTCACGAGCCGCGACCGCGAGCCAGTGACATCCCAAAAGGTGGTGATGCGCGCGCCGCATCGCGCAGCGGCGCGTGGGAAGAGAGCAAGTGAGCCCGCAAGCCAGCGAGTCGGCCCGAGCGGGTGAGCGAGTCCCACACGCGTACGCTTCTCTGCTTCCGTACCGAAAACGGCAGCAATCAACACTTCATCACTCACTCACTGCCGTGCCAATCCCAACGAGGAGATCAGCTGATGGACGGCGCCGGGCTGCCTCGGTGGATGATTAATTAATTTGATTCGTAGCGTTAAACCCATTCCATTCCGTTGCGATTTCAGAGCTCCGCGAAACCACAACGCCTTCTCTTCTCCTCTCATCCCCACGCAACCGCGCGGCGGCGGCGGCGGCGGCGGCTCCAGCGAAATTCGGTGGCAAGTGCGTACGATGGCGGCGGCGGCGAGGAGGGGCGGCGCGGGGGTAGCGCTCGCCCTGGCGCGGAGGGGGATGTGCTCAGCCCCGGCCCCGGCGGCGGAGCGAGCCGCCGCGGCGCTGTCGTCCGAGGATCTCATGCGGATGGAGAGCGAGCGCAGCGCGCACAAGTACGGTTTGCCCTCGATCTCGCCCCTCCTTTCTTTCTTACTAGTTGATCTCTTGCATAGGGCGGCCGTGTCACCAGTAGATTACTCCGTATCCCTCGCAAAAAAAAAAAGGTAGTTTACTCCGTATGTTATTACTCCCTCGAATAAGGCATGTGCAAATAGTGTTCAACTGATTCTTGTGCGCCGGAGACTGGATTGAATTCTGTTATGTCCAAGGGAGTGCACGCTGTTGCATTTGGTTGGGATAAAGATGCCTCTAGTGTTTTCTCTTGTCTCATTGGTGGGGAATTCAGAGTTTCTACTTAATAGGCATACATCAATTGAAATCTTGGTCCATTTTCCACAAATTTTGCAAGATGTTCTATTGGTTGAAAGGAATGTATATCTGGGGGCAGAAGGAACTTGCACTTGTCACTGCAAGCCTTTTATTTCCATATTCCAAATACTAACTTTTACTTTGCACATTCACTTCCTGCAGCTACCATCCAATTCCGGTGGTGTTCTCCAAGGGAGAAGGTTCCCATATATTGGATCCTGAAGGCAACAAATACATTGATTTCCTGTCTGCTTATTCTGCAGTTAATCAGGTGATTTTTTTCCCCGGTTTGTCAGATCTTGTAGTTGCATGTGTTTTGGTCGAAACACATATTGGAAGGCAAAAATGTTGGTATACATTGCTCCAGCCAGCTTAGTTGTTTTATCAGAAATCAGAATGATTTGAGTTTTTGTGATTGTTATAGGGACATTGCCATCCAAAAGTCCTGAGAGCATTGACAGAACAGGCAGAAAGGCTCACACTGAGTTCCAGAGCTTTCTACAATGACAAATTCCCAATCTTTGCGGAATACCTGACAAGCATGTTTGGATATGATATGATGTTGCCAATGAATACTGGAGCTGAAGGAGTGGAAACAGCTATCAAATTGGCAAGGAAATGGGGTTATGAGAAGAAAAATATACCAAAAAATGAGGTATGATTTGATTGATTTCTCAAAAGTTACACTTTTCATTTCAACCTGGCAATATGGGGTCCCCACCCACCCACCCACCCACAACCACAACACAACACTGGCCCAAGTGCTATCATATTCATGCTGATTTCAGTTGATCGTTGCTTTGCATACTGTTACTGCTCTAAATATAAGGATTGTTATATGAACCTTGCTTTCTGAAAAGCATGGCCCTAAGATATATTATCTAAAAGTATTTTGCTCAATTACTTAGGTATCATTAAAGAAATAAAGATATTGTAATCGTTATGTAAATGTAAACAGAATTCAATGGAAGACAAAAATTTACAGTGGTGATCACTGTTCTCCTTACTCTTAATTATTTGATTACTTTGGTGTACAGTATAACTATATGTTTGTGGCAAGTGCACCACTTAACAACTTTGAAATCAGGGATTCATTGGTACCTGTTTTTGTGAAATGTTTAATGTTTTGCAGGCTTTGATTGTCTCTTGCTGTGGATGTTTTCATGGTCGGACGATAGGTGTTATCTCTATGAGTTGTGACAATGATGCAACTCGTGGTTTTGGCCCATTAGTTCCTGGACATCTTAAAGTTGATTTTGGAGACATTGATGGGTTGGAGAAAATCTTTAAAGGTAGTTTATCTGCTTAATTTTAGCAGTCATATACTCATATTCTACACTATTATGAGTATTTGTATGTTCACAAATGCTATTTGATTCAGAGCATGGCGATAGGATATGTGGTTTTTTGTTTGAACCAATCCAAGGAGAAGCTGGGGTATGTTTTTTTTAAGTTACTCTGTATTTATTTTTCTCAGAAAAATCTAGAGCGAATTCACAGCCAGATATTTCCTTTGTGTTGCCTGGTGATATACTGATACTGTATAAAATTATAAAACTTTAATGCAATTTAAGAAAATTTAGCTGACTGAAAGTTGTTAGCCTTGGATGATTGTCTTTTTTCTCGATGTACATCTAAGCGTATTACTGACAAATGATACTCATGGCTTGACCAGACTATTTACCAATATATGTTTAAGCCATTTGCATATACTCAGGTTGTAATTTGATTAGTTCAATAAGAAACAGGGAGCTAAAATTTAGTCCTAAAGCACATTTTTCAAGCTGAAGTGGTAAACTAGAATGGGGCTAATTTGACAACTAAAGCATGTGCTGTAAACTCTAGCAGTTGCTACTTGTATCCAGAATTATTGCATTCTCATCAGTTTGTAACATTCTCATGTTAGAAATTCCACATACCTACTACTCGCAGGTAGTACTCCCGCCAGATGGCTATTTGAAAGCTGTCAGAGACTTGTGTTCTAGGCACAATATTCTGATGATTGCAGATGAGATCCAAACAGGCATAGCTCGAACTGGCAAAATGCTGGCATGTGATTGGGAAAACATACGGCCTGATGTGGTGGTAAGTTTCTGATCCTGCAACACATTGTTATAACCTCTTCTCACTGCACAACGACACAAATATTAATCTGCTGGTGAAGTTTTTATATGCTGGAGCATATTTTAGCTATTTTGCTGATCAAGTATTTCAACTCTTCAGATTCTAGGCAAGGCACTTGGTGCTGGAGTAGTTCCTGTCAGTGCAGTTCTTGCAGATAAGGATATTATGCTATGTATCAAACCAGGTGAACATGGAAGGTATGGGCCATTGTCAATCAATTTTCTTTTGGTTCATTTCAACACTAAGTTAAGTTGTGAACCGACTAGTTGTTTAATCAAGCATCAATGTCTGTACAATGCCCCCTAGTTTTATTATCTAGCCTGTAAAATCTGTTACTTTTAGATAAGAAAGTTTTCATTTTTATTTCCGTTCTGATTTCATCTTATATTTGATCACTGGCAGTACATTTGGTGGAAACCCATTGGCAAGTGCTGTGGCAGTTGCATCACTGAAGATCGTTAAAGATGAAGGACTCGTTGAAAGGTACGGTCTTTTGTTGCAATGGTAGTTATTTGCTATATCATCAGCTGTTTCATGATTCAGTTGTATGATTGTTCATCTGTATTAACATTTAGTGAACCACAGGGCTGCAAAGTTAGGACAAGAATTCAGAGATCAGCTACAGAAGGTTCAAAAGAGATTCCCCCAAATCATAAGGGAAGTACGTGGGAGAGGTTTGCTTAATGCAGTAGATCTAAGCAACGAAGCTTTATCTCCTGCTTCTGCTTATGATTTCTGCATCAAGCTGAAGGAGAGAGGCATTCTGGCAAAGCCCACACATGACACCATAATCAGATTAGCACCTCCGCTGTCAATCAGGTATATCATTTGCTCTGGTGTCTTTGTGGCACATGGTTTTCATGTGATAGCATCATATTGTTCAACAAAAGGTTTTTATTTTGCGCTAATGGTTAAAAATCCTCTTAATTTCAGTCCCGAGGAGCTTGCTGAAGCATCGAAGGCGTTCAGTGACGTACTTGAGCATGACCTGCCGCAGATGCAGAAGCAGATCAAGAAGACAGAATCTGCGGCAGAAAAGCATGTGTGTGATAGATGCGGTAGGGACTTGTATGGCTGAGTGATGGAGTGATGCCTGCGAGCACGAGACGAGGAACCGGCGATTCCGGAGGACCCATTTCGCCCAAATAAAGAACAGAACATCTCATTATTCGTAGCTGATTGTTGTTGTAGCAGTAGTATAGTATAGTACAACTCAATGCATTGTCTGGGCCGGGGTCGATTTGTCGACTAATCACCGTGGTTGCAAATAAATTGAGTAGCATTGAGTTGTATATCCTCTTTGGCTGCGTGACTCAGCATGTGGGCCGTGGGCGTAAACTACAGAAAATCCCCACGAATTCTTTATGTTCAAGTCGTCAAAACGAAAAAGGAAAACCACTTCCTGCCCACTGCACAATCGCCGTGGTTGCAAGACGGCGGCGGACGCAGCAGCACCAACTCCAACAAATCTCCAATAAACAAACCAGAGATGGAACAAATGGTGGTGGATTGAGGAAGAGGAGAAGCCGAGCAAGAAATCGAGCCAAGAGAGGACGAGGCCGCACCAACCAAACCCCAAATCTCCCCAATTCCGTGTACCCAAATCCATCCACCCATGGAGCCTCCCGTCGCGGCGGCAGCGTCGTCGTCGTCGCTCATCTTCCTCGGCACGGGCTGCTCCGGCGCGCTCCCCGACGCACGGTGCCTCATCCATCCGTCCACGCCGCCGTGCCCCGTCTGCTCCCAGTCCCTCTCGCTCCAGCCGGAGCGAAACCCCAATTACAGGTGCGCTCTAGCGGACTAGCCGCTGCAGTCAACTGCCCGAACCTTTACCGTTCTTTTTTGCATGTTTCGTCCTCGAATTGGCAGACGAATTATCGACCAACCTGGATATCGCTGAATGTTGTATCAGAATTCAGAGCCTTATTCCAGTGGTGTAGCCCGTGCTGTGCTTTGGGCCTTTAGGCTTGTCCTAATTCCAGTGGCCTCCTCTTTAAGTGTCACTTTGGCATTGTTATGCTGTTCTACCGAGTGTTGTTATCTAGGGGAAATTTGTACGACTACAAATATGCTTCCAAAGCAGTCCGTCTGGGTAAAGACTATGTGTGCCTCTTTTGGCTTTCATTTGAAAGCTGGATAATGAAAGTTGCCTGCATTACAAAGAAAACTTCCAAAGTGGAGAAATCACTGCATCGAAAAGTACAGAAGGAAAATCATTTGTGAGTCTTCGGCCCCGTTTGATACTGCTTGGCAGTTTTGGATTATTGTCGCACACAAAACGAGACAATCCATTAACACAATATTAATTAAGTATTAACTATTAAAAACTTAAAAAATGGATTCGTATGATTTTTTAAAGAAACTTCTATATAAACTTCGTTTGCAAAAAACACACCGATAATTATTTTGGGAAGCGTGCTAACAGAAAACGAGGGAAAAAAAATCCTTTACATGCTCATTCAAATGGGGCCAAAGTCTCGATGGCTAAACGAAGTCTTAGGGGAGGAACGCTATGTTTCATATAGTGCAAAAGAAATATGCATTTTGAAGTCGTCTAGATGGCAAACAAAGCCTTAATAGAGCAATACTCTGTTTACTTTTAGGTGTAACACCTCTCTCTTGATAGATTACTGCCAAGACGATGGAACTCATAAGTACATTCTAATCGATGTCGGCAAGACCTTTAGAGAACAGGTTCTCCGGTGGTTTATTTATCACAAGATTCCTTATGTTGATTCGGTGAGATATCCATTACTGCACTGTCCATTTTCAATCTTTTATAGTTGATGATGGTCAATTTGTATAGATGACATTACTAACAAGGTTCAGAACAATGCAGATTATTCTCACTCATGAGCATGCGGACGCTGTCTTAGGTCTTGCTGATGTTTGGTTGGTACAACCAAGTAATGAGTTTGGCCAAGTTCCTATTTTTCTCACCCAATTCACAATGGACAGGTCTCTCTAGCACTCCAAATGGACTCACAACAGATATGTTAATTGCCATTACCATGTATCATAGCATCAGCTACTGATTTTACAGCGTTGCAGCAAGATTCCCCTATTTAATGAAAAATAAGCTAGAGGAAGATGATGAAGCTTCCCAAGTCCCTCAATTCAACTGGAAGATAATTGAGGGTGATATTGACAAACCATTTGTATCATCGGGCCTAGAGTTTGTTCCCCTGCCAGTGAGAGCCACTGTTGTGAATATGAAGTGCTGCTTTGGTCTCTCTATATTTGCTTTTTGAAGTCACTAGCTCGATGTTTTCTTTCAGGTCATGCACGGAGAGGATTATGTTTGTTTAGGCTTCCTGTTTGGGAGGAAAGAGAGAATTGCATATCTATCTGATGTCTCAAGGATTCTACCTAGAACTGAGCATGGTACTGACCTCCATTATTCCTCTTCAAATATCAGAATGCTCGCCTTTTCTTTTTATTGTAAACAACATGAAAGGATCCTTCTATGTATCACATAGATAATTGATGCAAATGATGGTTTTGGAGGGTTGAGTTAATATTAATCGTAAAATTCTTGGTAATACATATGAGTGTTGAAGATCAAAATAATTAGCAGGTTTTGTTATACTCTTGCTAAATCTCTATGTCCATTTATTATTCTTTGTGACATCTTAGAAATGGCACAAACATAATAGGCATTTCGGCTTATCAAAGTCTACAATTTTCTCAAAACCGGAATCATAGGATTTGTCGTCATGTCAATGATTAAATAGCATTGCCATGGCTGAAAATCATGCTTAATCTGTAGATATATATGTTTTGGGTTCTCTTGAATACCTTTTGGCTTTTCTAGTTTTACTGGACGCATTGATAATGCAGTCTTCCCCCGCAGCAATTTCGAAGTCTGGTGGACAACTTGATCTTCTTATACTAGAAACAAATATGTTGCACGGGGAGGTAAGCCTGTGTGCCGCATGCTTGTCATCTGAAACATCCTCTTTGCTATTCTTCCACACAAAATATACTTATAGTCTGATACAGATTTCGCCTCTGTGAACAGGGAGATGCTGGCAGTTGCCACCTTACTCTGAGTCAGGTAACATTTATTAAGACGTTTTAGATATGATTTTTAAACCTTAATTAGGATGGTTAACTTAATGGTTTAGAATCCATGTATTTTCAATGAAACCACCCTAACTGGATATTATCAAACAACGCAATGCTAGCCTTATATGACCTTACTATTCAACCATTCGTTCCAAGATGGTTCATCCCAATGGTGTTTTTCCTGATGCTATATAAAGTTTTTCAGACTCTTAATGCTGTCAAGAGGATAAGTCCTAGGAAAGCTCTGTTGATTGGAATGAACCATGAATTTGAACATCAGAAAGAAAATCAGACGCTGGCAGAATGGTCTAGCAGGTAAGCATTGTTGGTAAAACATTTGTGCTCTTCATATTTCCTGAAAGAGATGTTTAACTGTAAAATTCTCTGATCATAGAGAAGGAATACCGGTACAACTAGCTCACGATGGCCAACGTGTATTTCTCAACCTGTAATAAGGCATGGATCATTGGCTCGTAACACACAATGTAAAATTCAAAACATTGTTTCCAGGTATCTTTATTGGGATATGAAGCCCTTTGTCATCATATATTTTCACTACCTTACTCAGTTGCCAATTTGTCTCAATATGTAGAAACGTCCCTCGTGGATGGTTTAAAAAGTGTAAGTTGTGAAAATAATGTACAAATAACAAATATATGTTGCTTTCACTAGACTTTTGAACTGGTAGTAAACGAGAATGATTCAAACTATTCTATTTGAAGAATGATGAATGCAAAGGGTTGGTATTGGAACCTAATGAGAAGAATCCTTTATTTTCTTTTGTTCTGATAAGAGACTCCACATTTCGGGTGAAGCAAATATGTGACCCCTCCCAATACGACAAATCTGGACACTTCTTCCATATCCTTATATTGTTGGATGGAAGGAGTAGTAAGATGTTTTTACGGTCCCTAGGAGTTATTGCAGGATAATATATTATTAATTTTGGCACTTCCTTTTACCATCACACTATGAAAGTTTCATAAGTATATACAAATTGACACTAGAAAGATATATCCAAAACTTAAAAACAAGCTCATTAACATTTTAGCCGTCAGTTGCTGTCAAGATTGAGTCAACTTAAATCTTCTTTATGAAGAATCAAGTCAAGGAAAAACCTTTAGGAGATAAAAAGATAGAGACAACAAAGTCGCCTCATTCTAGTTATGCATTCCCTAACATTAAACTACATCAATCGATAAACAGTAGCATCGTTTTCACAGTGAGCTCTTTCTAGGTGAGCATTGAAGAACCAAACTAGCTTGAGTCATGAAGAAATTCATAACAGCATATATAGCACACCTGCAACCTTTTTCTTTTTCGCTACTAATTTGTCCCCTTCTGTCATTCTTTTCTAGATATCCATAGCCAATACTGGTATTGTCAAGTACCAAACTGAATCCAACCACTTAATCAACAATATTATGATCGAAAAAGAGATCTTGTGAGCCAATCGTCAAGCGTGACCCTACCAACGGCGTGATCTATCTCGCCACTTACACGTGTACTTTAGTTTGGTAGTTTTTTACGGTCCAACAAATATTACTCGAGTTATCGGTACCTCGAGGTACCAAAATAAAATCAACCCATCAATTCATAATAGAGCGCTACTAGCCAACGTACGTCCGGTACCTCGGTACCAGATTGGGGTACTAGATTTTTTTTACCCAGGGTAACAGATTTTTTTTTTGGTATCCCAGGTACCAGGACCAAACCTAATACACCGGGTACCAGATTTTTGTTACCCTGTGCACCAGTCTGGTACCCAAGGTACCAGATTTTTGTTACCCCGGATACCAGACTAGAACCCAGGGTTACAAGTACTAGATATGGTACCCCTTTTCCTACATCTCTGGCCGTCGTCGAGGCCGCCGTCGCCAACCGCTGCCAGTGAACCGCCGTAGTCGAGCCGCCGTCCTGCCGCCACGGCCAGCCAGATTTGGCCGCCCCCAAGCCGCGTAGGTGGATCTGGCCGCCCCCGTCGCCC
>CM002481.1:19862986-19895960 GCA_000325765.3 Leersia perrieri
AGATCTGGCCGCCCCCGGGCCTGCGTCGCCGGATATTGCCGTCGCCATCGAAGCCAGCGTCGCTCGCCGCCATCGTCGTCACCGTCACCATCGAGCCGTCATCATCATCGCAATCGAGGAGCCTGGGGAGGGCGGTGGCGCGGGCACGGGCGTATAGCGCGTGGAGTCGGGGTCCGTTCTGACGGACCCCTGTCCGTTAGTCTTTCTGTTCATAATACTGGTACCTGTTTGGTATATGATAGTATTGGTGCCTACTGTATGATGAATAGTAAAATATAGTTTTTATAGTAAAAAAACAGTATCTTAATTTAGTAAAATACAATCCAATCGTTGTTTATTTATAGGTAGCATAATAAATGAGGACTAGATTTTGTTCTGTATACTCTAATGGAACCAAGCCATATAAATGGGACTACTATCAAATCCTAAAGCACTCAAGTACCAAGGAAATAGAAAGACACCACAGCTATCTATGCACTAGTTGTGTACGAGGACACCAGCAACAACTATGCAAGAAGCACAGTCGCCTCGATTCTTCCTACTCGTCGTCTTCCTTGCGACGGCCACGACGTCGTCGTCGTCCTCCGTCTCGCCGGCGGCTGCCGGACGCGCACTGTCGCTGCCCGGCTGCCCCGACAAGTGTGGCAACGTGTCCATCCCCTACCCCTTCGGAATCGGCGACCGCTGCGCTGCCGTCGGCCTGAACCCTTACTTCAACCTCACCTGCGACGGCTCGCGCTCGCCTCCGGTCCCCAAGGTGGGCGACCCGGGCATGCAGGCCGTGATCCTCGACATCGAGCTGGATCGCGGCGAGCTTCGCCTCAACGGCTACGTCAACTACGTCTGCTACTCGTCCAACACCACCACGTCGTTGACCGCCCCGCCGGGCGGCCTCGGTGTCCGCGACACGGAGCTCCGCCTCTCGCCGTCGCGCAACCAGCTCACGGTGATCGGCTGCAACGCGCTCGGCCTCGCCGGCGGCACACACATGGATCGCCTCGGCATCGTCGACGACTACGCCACCGGGTGCTACACCCACTGCGCCGGCGTGAACAGCACGGACCCCGACGGCGCGCCGTGCGCCGGGGCGGGGTGCTGCCAGCTTCCCATCTCGCCGGACCTCGCGTCCGTCGTAACGGGGTTCCCCCCGAACTGGACGAACACCGCGTGGGAATTCAACCCGTGCTTGTACGCCGTGATAGCGGAGGTTGGTTGGTACAGCTTCCGGCGGCGACATCTCGCCGGCGTCCTTGGGTTCTTCAATGAGACCCGACGCACGAGAATCCCCATCGTCCTCGACTGGGCCGTCAGGGACGGATCGTACTGCCCGGTGACGCCGGAGGAGAAGGTGCGCCGGATGTACGCTTGCAAGAGCGCCAACAGCTACTGCGTTAACTCGACCAATGGCATCGGGTACTCCTGTAGATGCTCACAAGGGTACGAGGGCAACCCTTATCTGGATGACGGCTGCCAAGGTAATTAAGATTATGTGAGTTACTTCTAACGGCTGGATAATGAGCCAGCTCGGCTCGTTCGAGCTTGTTACCTTAACGAGCCAGCTCGGCTTGACTCATTAAGGCTAACGAGCTAAAAGCCTAGCCCAGTTCGGCTCGTGAACGGCTCGTTAAACTTGTTAGGCTCGTTAATTAGCTATATCTCATTTATATAACATTTATAATTTCAAAGTTTTAACATTTTAGTATCATATATTAACATAATAATTAAACACCAACTAATAAAAAGCTCAAATGTAAACTATTCAGATGTAATTAAATAGCTATTTATTGATTAATATGTCATAAGTATATAAAAATATGAAAATATGATGATCTTATGCACTAGCGAGTTAAACGAGTAGCTTATGAGGTACCTCGTTAAGCTAACGAGCTAAAAACCAAGCTTGGCTTGACTCATTAAAGCTACGAGTTTGAGTCGATCCGAGTCACGAGCTTCGAGCTTTCTGTCCACCCCTAATTACTTCCTTCATTACATAATATACTCCCTCCGGTTATATATACTTGACGTTAGTTAGCTTAAATTTGAGCTAATTAAGTAAATAAAACAGAGGGAGTAGGTAGAGTAATGCTGAATAACGTCCATATATAGGAGCTAATTAGCTACTATTATATAATTAGCTACTATTATATATTTACTTGTGTTTAGATGTAGACGAGTGCGCACTACGAAGGCAGGGTCGACAATACGAGGATATGCACCCCTGCAAGCATGGCATCTGCATCAATACGCCAGGGAGCTACCACTGCAAATGCAAGGCCGGAACAAAACTAGACGGCACAAATTTTGGATGCCAACAAGTGCTCCCCGTGGCGGCAAAAGTGATCATAGGTAAGACTCGAAATTAAACTAATCTTAGGCCCTGTTGGAATATAATAAAATTTAATTTCCCTAGTCCTCTGAAATTGAAATGCCATCTAAATTCCTAGGGTTCATCTAAAAATCTGGCAGTGAAAATTTGTCAAATGTAATTTTACTATAAATATATATTGTAATTACATCATACCTATATTAGAGTTACATATGTAACTTATGTATTGAATGTAACTGGTTGGAAGGTCAACGTAGCTTAGTGGTAAACACCTGCTCAATCTAACAGGAGGTTGTTTTTTCGATCCCCTGCGCCCTAATTTTAGCTAGCTATTTTATTTCAATAGTAGCACAAATCTTAATGCTCATTGTACGGTCAGAAAATCGCAAGAAAGACGAAATCTGGCGACAGATTTCTAGCGAAACCGAAATCCTATGAAATTTATTTGCTCTAAGCATTATATTAATCATTTTTCCACCTCTGCGCATCGAGTCCATATGCAACGCTAACATTTGCAACACACTACTCTGACGCCCAGCCCAAATATGCTTAAGGCATGGTGTGTCAGCAGTTTTGAAAAAAAAATGAAAGAAAGAATGTATTGGGTGCTATATAAGCCATTCTTAAAAGTATTTTGTACAACATTACACTTTTATTAACTTTCTTAAGGGGTGGACGAAGTAATTAGTTGGCAGAGTTTCGTCTTGTCTGCCGTGAAAAGTAAAGAAGTGCCACTAGACAAGTGTGAGTAGTTTTGATTCTTTCTCTGAGAAAAAAGAATGAGCAGTACTGATAGAGCTTTGAATCCGTCTATCCATATAAGTTTTATGAAAAAGAGACAACACTTGAACTCGTCTAACTAGGTACTACATAAGATATGTGACATCTGACAGATTTTTTTCTTCGAAACGTGACATCTGAAGGATTTGTTCAGTAAAAGAAATAACAATTGGAGTAGATGCGTCCGGGAGATTAACCGTTCTATTTATTTATGTTGCCTAATTTTCTTGAGATTAGGAGTTTAGCTAGTTAGCACTATAAAGTTCAAAGGAGGTAGTAAGAACTACCCCTGTCCCAAGATATGTAACAAGTACAGTAAAGTCAAACATTCACCTATCACATAAAAACGCTATTAGATTCATCATTAAATAAATTATAATATGCAACTCTTCTAATTTAAAATAACATATTTTTACAAATATTATTGGTCAAAGTAGCATCTCAAAGACGGTGACATGAAAAAACTGCTTATGTTCAGGAAAAGAGGTAGTAAGAATTAAATTTCAATCCCCGCAAAAAAATAATTAAATTTCAAAATATACTTTTCTTTTGATGAAACTACACGAACATACCGAGTTTAAAAAAATTAAACAAATATACCGGTATATTCGTGTAATTTTTTTAAATTCAATGCATTTGTGCAATTTCATTGAAGAAACAATATATTTTGAAATTTTAATTTTAAGAAGTAATACCTCCTTTGCTTTTGAACTTTATAGGGCACATTTTGACTTTAACAAGTCTTTTAGGATCAGATTTTGAGCATATATGCAAAACATTCTTCATAATTATAGGCCAATATAAGTGAAATCACAATAAAATATAACTTAATTATCAGTATACGTACACTTTCACTACTAGAGAATGGAAATGTACTGTGTGTTTCTATAGATTCCCTCGAGTGTTTTCGACCTACTATACCCGTCTTACCCGTTCTAGCTATAATATAACAATCTAAAAGGGGATTTGACCAATCATAGGACCATGTGCTAGATACATTGTCCCACGAGGGGTCAAATCCCCCTGAGTTGCTATATTTTGGGACGGAGGATTACCGAGTGGTCTCTGGTAGTATATGCACTAAATGCACTTTTAATTTGAGTAATTGTTATTCAAAGTATGCAGAGTTAGGCTTTGAAGACAAAACTCCGCTCTAAAAAAATAAATGGAAGCACTTACATAGACAAGTGAATTCTCTAGCCCATTAACGTTTTTCCAGTTTGCAATAGATTGTACCTATGAAAAATTGAAAATCGAGGCTAAATTGCTACAGGGACAGAAAAGTGAGCAAATTTGGGTGGGTGCATATATAAAAGGTTAACAATACTAATCATTTAATCCTCCATCTTTATAATCGAATTTATGGCTATTGTTTTTCAGGTCTGAGCGCCTGTTCCATCGTCGTCATGGCTCTGTCATGCTTGCTAGTGATCCAGCTTCAGAGAAGAAAGCACATCACAGAAAAACAGGAGTACTTCCGGCGAAACGGAGGCCTTCGGCTGTACGACGAGATGATGTCGAGGCAGGTCGACACGGTGCGCGTGCTCACCCTCGACGAGATCAAGAAAGCCACCGACAACTTCAGCGACGACCGCGTCCTCGGCCGCGGCGGCCACGGCACGGTGTACCACGGCACGCTTGACGATCTCCGGCAGGTCGCCATCAAGAGGTCCAAGGCGGCGGCCATCGACGACGGCGACGACGACGGCGGATGCATCAAGGAGGAATTCGTGAACGAGATCATCGTCCTCTCGCAGATCAACCACCGCCACGTCGTGCGCCTGCTCGGCTGCTGCCTCGAGGTTCACGTCCCGATGCTCGTCTATGAGTTCGTCCCCAATGGCACGCTCTTCGACCTCCTCCATGGCCGCAATGGCGCCGGCGTTCGGCGGCCGGTGTCGCTGGGCCTCCGGCTGAAGATCGCGGCGCAGTCGGCGGAGGCGCTGGCGTACCTGCACTCGTCGGCGTCGCGGGCGATCCTCCACGGCGACGTCAAATCCCTCAACATCCTGCTCGACGACGTGCTCGACGCCAAGGTTGCCGACTTCGGCGCATCGGCACTGAGGTCCATGGATGAGGGGGAGTTCGTTGAGTTCGTGCAGGGCACGCTCGGGTACCTCGACCCGGAGAGCTTCGTCAACCGGGAGCTCACAGACAAGAGCGACGTGTACAGCTTCGGCGTCGTGCTCGTGGAGCTCATCGCACGGAAGAAGGCGGTGTACGACGACGGCGTCTCCGGGGAGAAGCGGTCGCTCTCATCCACGTTCCTCGCGGTGGTCTCCGCCCGTGGCGAGCTCTGGAGAGTGGTGGATCGTGAGATTATGGACGGAATCAGCGATGATGCGGCGACCGCGAGCGTGGTCCGTGAGCTCGCGGAGCTCGCCGCGCGGTGTATGGGACCGAGTGGGGAGGAGAGGCCGGCGATGAAGGAGGTGGCGGAGCGGCTGGAGGTGCTGAGGAGGTTGGAGATGCAGGTGGATGTGAGAAGAAAGAGCAATGGCGGTGAGGAGGTGGATGCTGGCTTCTATGGAGGAGGAGGAGTGGGACAGCATGGGCATTTGGACATGACGACTTCGTCTTATTACCAGAGCATGGAAACGGACAAGCTGCAGCTGGATGATCTTGATCTTGTACGCTGACCGTCCGAAACTTTTACATCTTCTCTTAAAGTAACTTTGTGTCTATGAAATTGTAAACTATGGATAGTTGAACTTAGCCTACCCCAAAACGTTTAGAGAAATGGAATTGCTTAACTTCATTAAAATAGAAATCTGGGGAATTTCTATCGAATTTTGGACTGTCAGATTACGCCCAAGATTTATTCTCCTCTAGCTCCGGCGAGGCGATATATAGGGCCTGTTTGGGGTAGCTTTTCCCAAAAACTATAGCTATCAGAAGCTACCCCAAACGGTTCACAACTTCTGACAATCTGCAGTTACAGATTCTGAAAAATGAACTAAGAATACAGAAGTTGGAGAAGCTGAGTTTTAGATTTTTTCTAGATTATCAGAAGCTAGCTACCAAACAGCTGCTTCTCAGAATCTAAAGCTCAAAACAGGAAATGGTTTGATTCGCGCACGGCCGCGCGTCCTTTCCATCAGCGAACGGATGAGCCTCTCTTCCTATAGGCTTGGCCTTCCTTTCTTGCTAAATAGGGCGAGCCTACTGGAATTAGCCGAGAGAGAAGCAGAAAGCGGGGCCTTCTTTTTCCTATGGGTTTCGGCCTTCCTACTGCTGTTAGCTAGGTGACATGTTTATCTTTCTATATAAAGATTTTTGTCAAATATTTGTGTATAAAGTTTTTATTTTTAGTTCAATTATATGCATGTATAAAGTTTTCTATTTAAATTTATAATGTTTCGCTTTATGTTTTTATTAATTCAAATGTTTGTATATAAAGTCTTTTTGAGATATTTCTCTGTGTATAAAGTATAGGTATGGAATGCAATATAAAGTTTTCTACGTACAAAGTATTGTACGAAATGTTTCTATGTATAAAATTCTGTATACGAAGTTTGTAGAAAGTTCCCACTTATAAATAAGTTTTCTACGTACAAAGTATTTTTTATAAAATTTAGTATACAAAGTTTTTCCTTCTGCTGTTAGCTAGGTAACGTGTTTATCATTGTGTATAAAGTTTTGTTTTTTAGTTCAATTATATGCATGTATAAAGTTTTCCCTTTATTTAAATGTATAAAATTCCGCTTCTTTTTCTTCTTACTACTCATATCACATGGGCCGTTTTCACGCTAGTGAGCCTGTTCCGTTCGCTGCGTGCACGCACAGGCGCACGTGCGTGCATTAGCCAACCCCCCCCTAAAAAAAACCGAGAAGCTGTAGTTGGATAATTTTAATCTTGCATGCTGACCCTTTGAAACCTTTACAGCTTCCCAAAACTGAAGTATCCCCGTACTTGTTCCAACAAACATATCCAGGCATAAATACTCGGTGTTATCAAATCTTCATGTATGTCTAGTATTGTCTTTTTGTGTGCTTGCAATCAACACGTCAATCGTCTATACCTATTATAAAAATTAGAGGTGTTCTGTCCTTTCGTACGTGGTTTTTTTATTTGTCGTCCGATCTTAATCCGCGTCCGTCGCTTAATCCGCTTCCGTTACGAACTAACCGACTCAACGCCGATATACAGGTAGGCCGGCACAGACTCGATCTGCCGGTGCTCAGTGGGCAGGCCTGCTTGTCCAAATGGGCTTGCGCAAAGGTCCATCTAGGCACGAGCGGACCACTTCCTCGGATACATGCGTCCGCTGCTTGCATGCATGTGCCCCCTGGCCGGTGGCCGATATCCTATGGCAGCTAGCCTATCACGTGTCGAGAAATTTGAGATAATGCCACTGCTATATATGAGTTTCGATGGAATGCCATTTTAAAAATGGGCTTTGATAAAAAGCCACTTTTAACTGAGTGGGCTTCAATGCTTTGCCATTTAGGACAAAATTGCCCCTGGACTTCGTCTTCTTCCTCCCGCTCGCTCCTCGGCATTGCTCGGTCGCCACCTCCGCCGTCGCTGCTCGGCGCACCGACGACTCCGCTCATTCCACACCGAAAGAAAGTGGTTGTACGCACAGAAAGGGATCAAAAAATTCACCCAAAAATCAAACAATAATTTTATCACCAGACCACGTCAGTTCGGTCGGTCAATGATAACAGAAGGGATCGATCGTCTTCCCCTGCCGTGACGAGATCGAGCAGGCGACCGCACCTCCCCCTTCCGTCGCCACGCCTACCTCTCCCTCCCACTACCCGGTGCCCGCGCCTGCCTTCCCCACCCCCCGCCAACTCTCGCGCCTGCCTCCCCCTCCACCTGCTGGCTCCCGCGCCTCCCGTCGGCCGCCTCAGCAAGTCCCTTCGGCCTATGGGCGTCGCACCTTCTGGGCGTTGCCGCCGTCGCTCCTCCCCTCTCCAAACCCTTCGGCCAGGCGGCGTCGGTCGCTTCGCGGACATGCCTATCCCTTACGCGGCGCTGGCCAGGAGGGCCTGGGAGGCTCGGCGGAGGGCGGGGCAGGGGGCGTGGCGCAACGGCGGCCGTAGGGAGCAGCACGGCGGCGGCAAGGGGGAGGCACGGCTGCGCCACTGTCTCCCTGCATCCTCGCTATCGTGGTCCCCGCTCGCGCCGGCACCGTCGGCGCCGTCCTCCACCCACCCGCACAGGCGCCGGCGGCGCTCATTCTCCGCTGATGGACATTTTGGTGATGTTCATTTTCTTTGAGAGGTGTTTTTATAAAAAGTCTAGGGTAATTTTGTTCCAAATGGCAAAACATCGAAGTCTACCTAGTTAAGAGTGGCTCTTTATCGAAGCCTATTTTTAGGATGGCATTTCATCGAAACCCATGTATAGGAGTGGCATTATCTCAAATTTCTCATCACGTGTCCTGCTGAAACAGGTCTGGATCCTCTTCGTCGATCATCCAGCAGAGATCCATCCAAACAAACAACACACTTTAGTCCCTCGTGCATGCAGTCATGCATTTAATTTCTACTAGAGACACCCAACTAATTTAAAAAAGTATGTGTACATACGTGTAAGCAATAGGTGAACAAGAAATCATGTCACCAGAATAATAACCCTAAAAATAAGTCCACGGGATAATGCGTTTAAAGGGTTTATATAAGGGTAAGTTTAATCTAATTATATGATATTTATTAAAATTTTATTCTTTTCCGTAGCAACGCATATGCATAAAAATCACAATTGCGACATGATTAATGAAGTGTTCCCGTTGCAACGCATAGGCATTTTTTCTAGTAAGGGTGTGTTTAGATTCAAAAAAAATTTTCGTCAAAAAAGTCACATCAATGTTTGGACACATATTTGAGGTATTAAATATAGACTAACAATAAAACAAATTAAATATTCGGACTGTATACTGTTTGACGAATCTTTTGAGCCTAATTACGTCATGATTAGCTATAAGTGCTATAGTAACCAACATGTGCTAATGATGAATTAATTAGTCTCAAAAAATTCGTCTCGCAGTATACAATTAGATTATGTAATTTGTTTTGTTATTAGTCTACGTTTAATACTATAATATTTATCTAAACGTTGATGTGACATCTTTTGCCAAAAATTTTTTATTCCAAACACGGCCTAATATAGATTCAACATCTCTGTAACCTACATTGCTTTACGGTCCTAAAAAACTCATTCACTCCTGTGATGTACAACATATGGAGACACACTTCAAATTATACATCCAGTGTCGATTGATCCTTAAATTTTAAAAATATACCAATGAATAGTGTCATACAAAATTTAAATATATTCATATAGATTGGTTATGCCTAAAAGTGTGGACCAATCATGAATTAAATCTTTAAATATTTATAACCAACACCTAGTGAAATGTATTACTAATTGAGCATGTGCTAAAAGAATTAAGTAATGAATAAGCACCATGTAGCGAGAGCCGAGTTTATTAAAGTCGCTAATAACTAAACGTGCTGAAAAAAATAATGAACTCTAAATCATTTACTGCAAACACCTAACTAACGGTATTATTAGTCGAGCGTGTGTCAAATGACAAACTAATTAATTGAGTCTTATGTCACTGAACCCGAAAACACACGGTTTTTTTTTTATCAAAATTAAAAAGCGTAGAAACATCGATGTTCAGCAATTATATGGGTGCAAAACTCTAATTAAATCTCACTACTTTTTTCTATAGCACACTAATTAATATAATTAAGCACCTAGATATATAAATATTAAGCCTGTTTGTCTCAACATAAACTAATTAAAAAAATTAAAAGCCACTAGGGGCTAATTGTTCCAACTTTAATGAAAATTGAACCGCCATATTTATTTGATCAAATTGCACAGTTCGAGCAATATGAGAGCAGATCAAGGGTTGGGCGTGGCAATTGCCCATTACATAGGCGACTAATCTGTGCCAGTGCCAGTTCGTGGATAAAACCTGCGCTGTTGTGTGCCACATTGGTGCCCATTTTATACTACAACCACCCCAAACAAGATTTTCCACATCAAAAAAATGATTGTCAGTTTTTTATCCTGTTAATTATTTAAAAGACTGGCACAACGGCACATATATAC
This sequence comes from Leersia perrieri, assembly GCA_000325765.3. Taxonomy (NCBI): domain Eukaryota; kingdom Viridiplantae; phylum Streptophyta; class Magnoliopsida; order Poales; family Poaceae; genus Leersia; species Leersia perrieri. Next base: position 19,873,168 of record CM002481.1, read on the forward strand.
TTTGCATATCAGTGCCAGTTAATCCATTATGAGGCACGATTAATTTTTCTCGCAACAAATTAACCCACAATTAAATTTGTGCCGGCGCTTGTTCATACATTGGTGCACCTCCTAGCTACCAACCGGCACTAAATAATTGGCTGATAATTAGTTTGCAGAATTTTAGGATCGACGGCGATCTACCGTATCAATGCCGAAGTTATGAAGTCCGGCACTGATACAATGGCTTGGACGTGGCTTTTTTTGATAGTGAGAAGATATGTGTCGTTATATATTTTGCACTTTTTTAATTATTGGTGAAGTTGCTTAATATGATATATACACATCGCTTTCTCTTTTACATGGATGTAAAAAAACATATCTAGACTTTGGAGCTAGTGTAAATGGGAATGATTCAACGGGTAATTAAATAGAAAGAGTGATGGATCGATGCGACGATTTCGTATTGGCACTCTCATGATCCCCCTTGCTCTCCCTCTCTGACGCGATTGTTTGACTACAAATGAGTTACTTCTGGGTTCAATTGACCTTATACATGGATTCAGATTTTTATCTTGCCACACTGCGGGAAGTTATTATCCAAGCACAAACTAAGGTCAGCTAACTAGGAACCCTTGTGGTGAAACCAGCACTTGAAGTCTTGAAGCACGCATTATTTTTGGAAGAACAGTACACACGTCGTGTACCCACAAACGAGCGCATGCATACTCACAAAACGAATATATCCTATCTCTATAAACATATATTTTAATTTATCCAAATCAACGCATGCGACTCGATGTCGACATGTACGCCGTTTACCATCAAAAGAAATTACAAGCACCATAGTTAAAGTATACTACCTTCATTCTAAAATATATAACAACCTTATACAGGATTAGATATCTCCTAGTACAATAAAATCTAGTCATACCATATGTTTAAGTTTATTGTACTAGGAGATTGCATATCACATATAAGGTTATATTTAGAATGGAGGGAGTATCAATTAACAAACAAGGATAAACAAAAAAAAAAAGAGGTTCATCGTGTCAAGTTTCAGAAGTTATTTAGTTAATTAATACTTTCGTGAACTTGTCATGAAAACGATCTGGATGACACATTCAAGGAACAAATGGATCTCATAGGCTGACCAATTCTCGCAGCATTAATTGTCCGAGGAATTCGTGCTCCAAATACATTTCATACTCAAGCCAGGTGCTATTTGACTTAATCAACTTATAAAACCCTCTTTACTTCTTTACTTCTTAAGTGATATGTAATCATCATCATACATGTGCATTCCCTGGACACTTACTAATTCCAACTACTCAGGGTAGCCCCAATGGTGTATTGATGATGGTTTCTATCCTTAAACAACTTGCCATATAGAAAAAAAATGCTGACATGTCAATGTAATTAATTAAGAAAGAGAGCAAAAATTCTAAAAATAGTTTCCTAACCAAATCTTCTTTTTACCCAATGCACCAAGAAACCATGAGATTATCATTAGGGAGAAACTACTAGTTTTTAGGAGGCCTATACCGCCTCACCATTGGTGGAAGAAGATAGAGTTGGGAGAGAGAAAGAGAAAACAATTATTACTCGAGAAACCTCCATTGTAGAAGATAGTTTTTATAGATGATTTCTCGTGCTATGAAAACCGTATCAGTTTTTTTTCTATTGGAACTACCCTCAAGCATTGACTCGATCTCCAAAATATGAATTTATCCACTGATTTCAATATTAATATATATTCTTAACACATAGTAAAATTAGTATTATATTATGGGATTAATATTCATGAAAGATCTACTCACGAGTTTCCTCAAGTTAAATATTTTAAAGGATGAGATGATAATATATTTGTCCTGAAAACATTTTTATATGATTGGTGTTAGTAAGTTTTATAATTGAAAATATAATTAGAAAATGCAACGATGGATTTGTCCACTAGACGTACATGGGATATTGCGTCGATGTCTGGTATGACATGTTAAAAAACAATGCATTACCATGCAAGCGGTTTTTTTATGGAGCAATTCCAAATTTACCACTAATTTAAATCATTACTATAAAACTGCCATTAGAAAATTTAAAAATATACACTAGAACTCCTACCGTCTTCCCTTAAAAAAAATATCATCAGAAGTGTCATTGGTGAACTTGCAAAATAGGAAAAATCCAAGGCAAATTTGTAATGCACCACTTTTCATATGTTTTTTAGTTCTATATGTCATAGCATTTGGTACAGTGTACCCGTATAATTGTATATATGGTAACCATGTATTTCGAATACCTTTGTAACTACACAGTGAGAGACCCACTAAGTATATCACGATCAGGAGAGGCTAGGAAAACATCCTATACTAGAAAATACAATCCGAATACATAAGACTTATTTCTTCTTTATCCTGTCATATTTCCTATCCAGAATCGCTGAGTCCGACTGATTACGATTTCCCTCACATGGGTATAAATCTATAAGCACCTGGAGGGTTTAGGGCAGGTTCAATTGAGTCTGAATACTTGCAAACTGCCAGAGCATATCGAAGCCCTCAGAAGTGTCTCATCGACAATCTCGCCAATTAGACTAGCCCAATAAATACACATTTAGACATATACCCCCATATACTAGTCAGAGTGTTAATAGTATCCTTCTACAGTGGTTCATTGTACTCGACGACACATCTGATGTGTTGCGTAAGGAAAAAATACTACAACCAATATGAGTAAGGTTATTACCCAATGGATGACCAGACATATATAAAAATCTGCTCCCTTTATGTTTGTTTAGTATTGGTATCAGCAAATTCACTAGATATAACAAAATCACATATTCGACTTGTTAGTCTCCAACATTATACATTGATGGTGCTCCTAAGTCCTAACTGCTGAAAAACTTTCCCTAAAAAAAAACTGCTTAAGAACTAGACAGCGAATCCAGCCTATAACCATAAATATGGGAGTGCTCCTAACTGCTTAAGAACTAGACAGCGAATCAGATTGATAATTAGATACTGTCATCCCATTGCGGTTACCCAGCAAACAGTCACTATGCAAGAAGCATGGTTTGGATTCCTACTACTCCTCTTAATCTCGACGGCAACATCGTCCACGTCCGCCGTCTCGCCGACGGCTGGACGCGTAGTGACGCTGCCCGGCTGCCCCGACAAGTGCGGCAACGTCACCATCCCCTACCCTTTTGGCGTCGGCGACCGCTGCGCCGCCGTCGGCCTGAACCCCTACTTCAACCTCACCTGCAACGGTTCGCGCTCGCCGCCGGTCCCCATGTGGGGCGACCCGGGCCTGCAGGTGGAGGTCATCGACATCTCGCTGGATCGCGGCGAGCTCCGGCTGTACGCGCTCCCCAGCTACGTCTGCTACGCGTCGGCGAACAACCTGTCCACCAACCAGACGTTCTTCTTGTCCCTCGAGGGCTCGCCGTTCCGCGTCTCGTCGTCGCGCAACCGCCTCACGGTGATCGGTTGCAGCACGCTGGGCATGGCGGCCGGCACCGGCGGCGCCGCCCGCGGCGACGACGACGTGTACGCCACGGGGTGCTACACCTACTGCGGCAGCCTGAACGTGACGGGCGGCGACGGCGCGCCGTGCGCCGGGACGGGGTGCTGCCAGGTGGCCATCTCGGCGGACGTCCCCTACCTCGGCGCGGTGGTCCAGGTGGACAACTGGACCAACACTGCGTGGCGGTTCAACCCCTGCTTCTACGCCATGGTCGCCGAGGACGGCTGGTACAGCTTCCGGCGCCGCGACCTCGAAGGCGTCCTCAGGTATTACAACGAGACGGTGGAAGCCGGCGGCGTGCCCGTGGTGATCGACTGGGCGGTGAGGGACGGGTGGTGCCCGGCGACGGAGGAGAAGTACGCGTGTGTGAGCGCCAACAGCCACTGCGTCAACTCCACCAACGGCATCGGGTACACCTGCCACTGCTCGCAAGGATACCAAGGCAACCCCTATCTGAACGACGGTTGTCAAGGTACGTGATGGTAAATTATACTACTTCAAGGAGTTTTTTTTAATATATATCTAAATTATTGGATTCCTTTATAGTTAAATCATTGATTCAAGACCAATATTGTCTATATTTTTGATGATACATTAAAAAATGATGTCTTTTCTTCCTAGTTTTGCAAACTACGATTCAATTGCAAACTAAGATATTTGATGTTTTAGACAACTACTTGGTCAGCCTTTTGAATTAACTTCCACACCAATATAGCATAAAATATATTTGCATAAAAATTATTATAGTATTCTCATAATATTATGAACTTATTGGATTTAATAAACTTATTTTAATAAAAAAATTGATGGTCAAAAGTTTTTAAAAGTTTGAGTACAATTCTATCCAAAAACGGGGGAGTAATTATATGTTATCCATGTATTTTGCTTGTATTTAGACATAAACGAGTGCGCTCTACGGGAGCAAGATCCCAAGTACGAGGAGATGTACCCCTGCAGGCATGGCATGTGCGTGAACACACCAGGCAGCTACCGCTGCAAATGTAAGGCTGGAAGAAAGAAGGATGGCACAAATTTTGGATGCCAACCAGTGCTCCCCATGGCCGCAAAAGTGGTCGTCGGTAAGACTTCTGCAATATAAGTAATTTTAAGCGTAAAATGCAAAAAAGCTACTCCCTCCGGTTCCAAAATACTACTAGATGTTTTGAATATGGATATGATCTTTAAAAAACAATTTTAACTATATTTTTCTATTATAATATATATAGAAATATCAATAAATATATGATTTTGTTAAAGTATATTTCAAGATTAGTTTATACAATAATCTTCATGTTGCTAAAATAAATATTTCTAAAGTTATTTTAGTCAAAGTTTGACTTTAATACTGTCAAAAACGTCTAGTATTATTAAACTGGAAGGTGTACTTTCTTAATTTTGGCAAAACTATATATTTAAATAATAATATGATTAAACTACAATTTATAGCACAATTAATTTATTGCACAATTTTATAACTAAGATATAGTGTCGCAATAAGTACTACATAACTTCGTGCTTCACGATGACTTTATTGTAAAATTACAGAGAGGTTACATCTCGGCGCTATTGTCATGACGAAACTTCAAGCATGATTACATTCGTTATAAATTCGTTGACAGATTCTGTAGCTCTATGATGTCGTGCCCCGCAGATCCCTTTCATTGCCATCTCAGCAAATGAATCAAAAGAAGACTTTTAAAATTATTAATTTCATATTTATCTCATCTTTGTGAAAAAAAATGTTTTTGTTTTGTAGGCCTGAGTGCCTGTGCCATATTGGCAATGACTGTATCAAGCTTCCTAGTTATACGACTCGAGAGAAGGAAACACAAACAGGAGAAGCTACAATACTTCAAGCAAAACGGAGGCCTCAAGCTGTTCGAGGAAATGGTGTCGAGGCAGGTCGACACGGTGCGCGTGCTCACCGAAGACGAGCTCAAGAAAGCCACCAACAATTTCAAAGACGATCAGGTCATCGGTTGCGGAGGCCACGGCACGGTGTACCGCGGCACGCTCGACGATCACCGGCAGGTCGCCATCAAGAAGTCCAAGGCCGCGGCGATCGATGTGGACGGCGACGACGGCAGCGGCTGCAAGGACGAGTTCATCAACGAGATCATCGTCCTCTCGCAGATCAACCACCGCCACATCGTGCGTCTGCTCGGCTGCTGCCTCGAGGTGCACGTTCCGATGCTCGTCTACGAGTTCGTCCCCAATGGCACCCTCTTCAACCTCCTCCATGGCGGTAATGGCGCCGGCGTTCGGCGCCCGGTGTCACTCGGACTCCGGCTGAAGATCGCGGCACAGTCGGCGGAGGCGCTGTCGTACCTGCACTCGTCGGCGTCGACGGCGATCCTGCACGGCGACGTGAAATCCCTGAACATCCTGCTCGACGGCGAGCTCGACGCCAAGGTGGCCGACTTCGGGGCGTCGGCGCTGAAATCCATGGACGAGGGGGAGTTCATCGAGTACGTGCAGGGCACACTCGGGTACCTCGACCCGGAGAGCTTCGTGAACCGCCACCTCACCGATAAGAGCGACGTGTACAGCTTCGGCGTCGTGCTCGCGGAGCTCGCCACTCGGAAGAAGGCTGTGTACGACGACGGCAACGGCGTCAAGCGTTCTCTCTCCACCGTGTTCCCCGCTGCGCTTCGCCACGGCGAGCTCTGGAGCGTGCTGGACCGTGACCTCCTCGTCGGCGCTGCCGCCGCCGACGAGGACGACAAGGCGACGGCCGCGGGCGTGGTCCGTGAGCTCGCGGAGCTCGCCGCGCGGTGTATGGGTCCAAGTGGGGAGGAGAGGCCGTCGATGAAAGAGGTGGCGGAGCGGCTGCAGGTGCTGAGACGAGCCGAGATGCAGGCAACAGTGGCCGGAGCCGGTAGGGGGAGCAGCAGCGATGGTCAGGTGGATCAGTGGAATATGTATGGTGGAGAATCAGGGGGGCGTGGCCATTTGGACACGACGGCTTCCTACCAGAGCACGGAGGTGGACAGGCTGACGCTGAGTGTTGATCTTGCACGCTGAAACTTCTTTGATAAAAGGGGAAATTTCGTGTGTGAATCTCCCTAGGCCACCGGTGCTTAGATTTGCTATATTGACAGTGGTACTGTAATTTGACCATCATTTGTTGGGGCCACCTATTTATCAGGTGACTGAAATTTTAAGTTCATATCAGTCGATTCTAGAAGCCGTCGGATCCCCATCCGAAAGCAGACGTACGGACAACCAAAAGGCTATCTTGCTGGCACCGTGCACCACTAATCCATGCTAATGGGCTATCGGGTCTGGTTTTGACTTGTTTTGCACACGTCCTTTGAAGCTGAAAATTTAGGATTTTTTTTTTCACGTTGGGCCAGGTTTTGCTTTGTGTTGGCTCATGCTCACACCCAAACATTACAGATCAATCCTAGATTGGATTAGAGCAAATAAGAAATGGTCAAAACAGGTCAATCAAAAACACCGCGTGATCAACACCACCAGAGGGTCAAAACAGGTTCAAAATACAAATCATCAAATGTGTTTCAGTACTTTTTGTTGATATGAGACTGCTTGATCTCTCTCCCACTACCACCTTTTGTGTTGGTGAAAAACTGCAGCTCCCTAAACCAAAAAAAAAAAAGTGTGTGCCCAAACAAAAGAGTTACAAGCATACTTAAACATAGTGAAATTACAAGTTCTTCACACAAATCAGCACAAACAGACCAGAACATGGCTGTCAAGTTGTCATCATGGAATAAAATCTGCAAAATTCAGTCAATAGAAATTTAAAATTTAATAAAGGTAGCTTCAGCAACAGCTTCTCATGGTTTCAGAAGCCAAAATCAAAACGGATAATCCAGTGGTGCTACATAACTATATACTATGTACTTCTAGATTTCTATCCAACAAAATAGTCACAATCTGTTTTAATTCAAGAACATGCATACAAGGTAATATACTCAAAGATATGAGTAAAAAAACGTCCATCTTCAGTCCTCGTTGTAGATTTAAATTCAGCAAAAAAAAAGGCTCCCAATAGGTGATGAGAACCTCATAAGTAATATTTCTTGGTACAGAGATTACTACTGATATAAGATCTCCATTTTCAATGAATAAAACCAAGAGAGTTGAGGCAGAACTGGAGTAGTTCATTCTTGCATCGAAGCTTGGTGTTTGTACATCAACACTGTTTGGTTGACTCTTGACACAAAAACACATATCGACACTAAACTTTGTAAAGGACATACCGTAGTCCCATGATCAGAAACTCAGAATGACTTAGACATAGCTGTGAATCACCATACTCCCCAAAGATATCCTTGTTTGCAGCAGCAAGAGCAGCGGAAGGGCAAGGACAAATAAGCAATACCTGTAGTTTTCCGATCATGTGAGAAGACAAATATGCTCAATCTGATGAAAACAAATGCATATTAACTTTAAAAGGAGGTTGCTTTAGTGATGAGTAATAAGTTGCACAATCATGTGATTGAAATTGTGCTTTTCGAAGGTGCAATTTGAATTTATATTGGTGCAGGAGTTATGTTAGTCATGGAGCAGCTAGTCAAAGGGCATGTTAGTCGCTACTAGCTAGATAAAAGAAAAGGTACATTGGACAAATAAAATTCCTAAAACAACTAGCTGCCAAGCATAAAACTGAACTTGCATGAAAATAGATAGTGCATTGCATTAATTTTTTTACCTATGCTGAGCAGACATATGATGCAAGTTTTACAAACTGGGGGTGCGATTTTGAATGTGCATTCGTGCAAGATTCATGTCCGTACGAAGACATAGAATAGTTCAGAAAAAAGTTATCAGAACATATAGAAATAAATCTGCATTAATTATTAGGATAAGAGTATTTGTTCATAGTTTGTAGTGAAAATAAAACCGCACAAATTGCACATATACAAAACTCAGATTGCACTGAATTTCATATAAAGTTGAGCGGTCATACAAATGCAACAAATATATATTGGTGGTGCAATTTGGATGTATATTTGTGCGAAAAATAATGTGTGCAATTTTAAATTTTGATACAACAAATGAAAACAAATCAGATCCAAAGCTTCAGAATGTTGTGTGGGCGCGTGCAGGTGCAAAATCAAAAAAAAAAAAACAATTAATCTTATATATGTTGGGGATGCAATTTATAATCATATCGGTGCGATAAATATAGTTCATGTGTGCAACTTTGATGTTTCATGTAAATAGGTAAAAGACATAAAAAACATAACTTTAGGTAGTGCTACAATGGTGTTTAGGTGTGTGCAGTATGCAAAATCAAAGCAAACCTATCAAGATCTATCGTTGTTTCCACATATATTGGTTGTGTGCAATTTGATAGTATATTGGTGCGAAAAATATATTTAGTGTGTGCAATTTCGAAATTTCAGAAATTTAGTGTACAACTATTCTAAAATAGTTTCACATAGTTGTACATAGCAAGAAGATCCAATCCCTAATGATGCTCAGATTGTATAAAGTATGTTTGAAATTGTGTTATAAAATAAAATGAGGTGGCACAGTAAAAAAAATCATATAAAAGTATATAAAGCACAGTCAGCTACTGAAGTTGCAGAAAAAATATATCTACAATTATCTACCGAGCATCTCAGGCAGTGGCGGAGCTTGGCCTATACTTTGGAGGGGGCCAATGTAAATATATTCATTGAAATAAGGGTTATTTTGCTATTTTTTAAATGCTAAAGAGATGAAATTGAATGACTTCAATGTAATTTTTGCAAAGCTGGAGGGGGCCAGAACCCTCTTCTGCCCCCAACTAAGCCCCGCCACTAATCTCAGAGATCAAATTGTTAACTTCAAATCAATAATAAATCATATATACTTCAGAGAAGCTTATCTTACACAAGAAAATACATCCATTCCTAAACAGAAATTCATAGCAAATTAAAAGGAAATAATAAGGTTTTTGCACCCAAGTAGCACCCCAGATTAGAAAATGCAGCACGCCTAGTGCAGTTAATGTAATGCATTTGGCCTTATACAGACTACTGTGACTATTATTGGTTCAGATATCAACTCAAAAGGAAAGGATCAGGTGATGGTGCAATGCATCAGACATCCAAGGAAGGATTAAGCAGTGACAGCTCTCAAGCCTAGCAGTGCAAAAGCTATTAGGCGGCAACTGCGAATCTTATGAGAAACAAGCCTTGGTTTAGCATCATTTGCAATGCACGGTACCAAAATAAGCAGATCAAAAGAACACATTAAAAAATATGAAATCTAAGGCTCAGACTTCCAAGAAAGTATTTAACAGCAACTGCCAATGTTATGTGAAACAAGCCTTAAATTATCATCATTGCCAAATGATAAAATTCAGAAACAAAGCAAATCTATGTGGCCAAACCTCCCTAAGAAAATCCAGTAATCTGTGATCAAACATGCAGCACCGCCAGGAGCACAAAAGGTAGCAGGACATAGCCATTCCTCACAAAATCATTTAAGTCTGAGTTCCTACCACCCCCTTCTACCCTACATGGAAATGTGCTACCACAAATCGCACTCCAACAGACAAATGTATAATTTTGCTCAGATCACAACAATTAACATGTAATCTGAAAACACTAAAACAAAAGAGACAACAATCCCCAACCCTTACAGATCTGAAGCATAAATCTAAAACAACTGAATTAATTAGGCACAAATCAATCTATAGTTTCAAGAAATCAGAAGGATTTCATAAAGAAGGCATAACCTCAAAAATCAAAAGCAGCACCGAAATGTGCAGCTCGACTCCGAGCTAAAACTCAGCTCCACCGACCCTGCCGCAGCCCGCAGCCACCACAACCACATCCTCTTCTTCTACATCGTCCTCGTCCCCTTGCTCTGCCCCCCCTTCTCATCTCCATAGAGACCGCCGGCGCCGTGGCCGCGCCAACAGAGCCAACGTCGTGGCCGGCGGCTAGACAGGAGACTGAGGCAGAAGGACGTCTGGTGCAAGACACAGTGGGAGGAGGCTTGGCCGCGCCGCACGAATCGAGAGGTGGTCGCCAAGGAGTCCGGCGGCATCGGCGGCGGCGAGCGGCAGCGGTAGGAGTGCCGATGAGAACGAGGAGAGGAAAGGGGATATAGCAAACGACGCGTCTTCGTTCCCCATCCGTGAGGCCCGGGTGAAGTAGCCTTAACGGGTCGGTTGTCCACCGCTCCGTCCCGCCGAGCCCGATAACAACGCACACATCTCCAAACATATCTAACGGCCACGATGATTGACTGACAGATTACAAAATTTCAGGCGCCTGTTCAACAGCAAAGCCGTCATTGGTTTGCTATCAGTAGTCATGTACTATGTACTAGTAAGATGCATGAATATCATTTCAATGGAACGTATTGTTGGAGTTGATAGGTGGGATAATTCCTAAAAAAATCATAAAAGCACATCTTTTGAGAAGCATACATGTAAACTTTTGGTATATATTATTAGTTCCAGAAGAATGGGACCTACTTTAGAAGAATGGGACCTACTTAATTCCCTAGTAACTTAAGCAAGAAATAAGTAAAAGAACATGCGTGCTCAGTCACCTTCTAGGACATGGATGCACACACACGACATGCGTACTTGCGCAGATGCGACATCCTTTTGCAGCTTTGTTTTGCTGCACCCAACAGAATTTCTGGACTTTACTTTAAAAACTTATAAGATCTTTTCATAATTGAGGTGGCGTAGAGTTCAGATTAGTTACGTGTGCCTATCCAGTTCGGTAACGATATGCAAGCCATACTGATCACACATACTTTATATACCAAATTGCTACATCTACGCAACACACTTGAAAATAATTTAGGGTTTGCCTCTCCTATATACTGCCCCGCCACCGTAGTCTACTACAACCTCTCCATCGGCGTGCACCAGGGATCAGGAGAGCAAGTCTCTGAAACCGTCGTTCTCGTGAAGTCCTGCACCGGGAGAGAACGAATAAGGTTTTTGGGAAGCGCTCCGTGCAACTGCTTGTGTTTGTTGTTATAGACTAAAACTCAAAAACATATAAATTATTTGTGTAAATCATTTTTCAAGAATAATTTAAAAGGCAAAAAAAGACTATGATAAAATGTATGGAAAATTTCAATAGAAAAATGGCCAAGATAAAATTTAATTAAATATTTTGAGGTCTCAAATATTTTCTAGAATTTTCTAGGAATTATTTGAGCCTAAGAAGTATTTTTTAATTAATGGAAGAACATTTTTGTAATTATTTAATTAAAAATGTTTTAATAACCCTCCACAACCATTGGGCCTAAATTCGGCTCAATCTCACTCTCTTTCTCCTACCAGCGGCCCAATCTCCCTCTCTTTCTCCTATAGATCAGCCACAACCCATTAAGCTTCGGCCCGTGACTGCCAGTTGGCCACCTCCCTAGTCGCCGGTCTCGCCGTCTTCCATGACTTCCAGCGACGCCCTAGACGGCATTGACGTGGCACCGCCACGTGGTAGCCACATCAGCCGGGATCCGTGCCCGTTCAGCAGTTGACCGGTGACCGGTCAATGGGTGATCCCGGCCGTTGGATCGGCACAATTGAATCCCAGCCATCCATTTCCTTTAGTGACGCAGTATAGCCAGGCTGCCGCTTATCGTCTCCAACGACTTCCAGTGTCGCCCCGGTCGGCGCTGACGTGGCAGCAATGTCAGCAGGGGTCCACACCCGGTCAGCAGTTGACCGACAACCGGTCAATCGGTGATCTCGGCCATTGGATCGGCACGATTGAATCCCATCCATCCATTTCCTTTAGTGACACAATAGCCCTGTTTAAATTATTTAAATAAAATCAATTATTGCGTCGTAATCCCTTGATCTTTTCTGAAACTGGTTAATTAGGCTGAAATCTTAGATAATTCATGAAAAATTCAACCTTACTCCGATTTGGGTAATTCAACTCTCTAAAATTTTGTAAAATTGAGCTCTAGACAGTAAAAATATCAAACAGTAGTAGTTCTGTGTACTTATATATTGTTTTTGCCAATTTGTTTTTTTTCTTAGATCCCGAAGCGTGCGAGGAGCCGGAATACTTTTACAAAGAGGATCCAGAGGCCGCGCACGCTTCGCAGGACAAGTCATATAGATCCTTAATCTACCTTTGAGCATGTTGAACCTCTTATACTCGCAATACTTCAAAATTTGCTTGTTATTTTAGAATGAAATTGGGAGGGAATACCTACTATTGTTTGTACAACCAATTTGATGTTTTTCGCTTTTTTTCATTGTACAAACTTGGGTCTGAATTTGACTAGCGTGAACTTATACATGTTGTAGCTAGAAATCTCAGCCTATGCTTAGCCTTGCTTAGAATAATTTAGGCACATTTTGGGTAGACTATGATTCACTCTATATTCATGTGATCTCTCATGATGGAATAATGTTATTGCCTAATAAAATATTGATAACTAAAATATTGACTTAAGATGGGTCGTGAACACGTGGTTCTGGTTTATCATGCTCATGACGATTAAGGACCAGTTCGCTACTATTTTTGCAAAGCATTATCGTACTACCCTTAGGCCAGCATGGGCAACAGCGTGGATTTCGTTACGTAGCGAGAGGCAGTACAAAACCTGGTTGTTGCGGCAAGGATAAGCTGACATGGGATCACAAGGGGAGTCAGAACCTGATTTTGGTGGGACAAGGAACCTAGTGGGTGTGTTTGCACTGTCTTTAGTTTTGAAACGGGCCATGTCATGCTCCCTGTGGTGAACGAGTAAGTCTAAATTGGTACACCTCTGATCAGAGAAAAACTATTTAAATAGCCATTCGCATGGTTACGGGCGAGCCAAGCAAAGTTTTTGTGATTAGTCTCACCCTCTCACTTAGAAATTAAAATATGGGTATGGACCGGAATTTGGGAAAAACTCTTGGTTTTGGAGTTGTGGTTGGGCCGGTGCAACCGTGTTAGGTTGTACCGTGTGGATTAATATTGATTATTTTAAAAATGTTTTAAATTAATTCCTTTATTATGTAATGAATGTTGCTTGCTTGAACCCTATTATTTTATCCTTTGTATTCCCGTGCATTTCTTGCATCTGTTGCTGTGGCTTGCGAGTATGGTATATACTCACCTTGCTTTACACACTAGAGGAGGAGTTCTATGAGAATCCTCTTTCGAGGAGTAGGCTGGCGTCGGTCAAGTTGCCGGTGGAGGGAAGCCACCACTTTCATCTTCCGCTATTTAGTTTTCTATCTGAGAGATCCTATCCACCTCTATAATAAATATTGTAATTCGACGTTGTTTAAATTCAATAAAGTACTCTGTTTATCAATTTTGTTATTTGTTTTTCCTGGACGAGGAGAAATACACATTGTAAGCGTGTGGAATTTCGGATAGAAATTTCCGAGCATGACATTCTTCCACCACAGCTCTAGACGAAACGCGAATTGGACAGAGTCAGCCTTGCTCAACACGACACCTAGCTCGATGACTCAGAGGCTCAAACGAATTGGACAATCTCCTCTGATTTTCTCATCTCTACCCTTTCCTTTTCGCACATGGCCACTCTTGTTCGTTGCAGGCACTCTGAAAAATTCTCTCGTCTTCTGGTGTTGCTGCCCTTTCTTCTTCAAGAAGAAGTCTACTAGAAACTAGTAAAAAGAAGAAATTAATGCAGAGGCCCAGTTTTTCATAGAGGTACCATACCTAATCCTCATCCTTTCTTGTTAAAGTTGTGTGATTTTTTTTATTTTTTTGTCAGATTTTTCTATTCTTTACTGTTATTTTGGTTTGATTCATTCTTCTATTGGTGAAACAACATGTTATTCAACCATCAAATCCACTCAAATTTATGTTTAGAATATAGATCCACGAATTTTCTAGCTTAACCAATCTTAGGATTTCTTTGATAGATAGCTGATTTCCTTGAAATGCATATGAATCCTACAGAGTTTCTCTTTCCATCATCGAATGACACTCATATCTTTTGGAATATGTACTTTACCCTAATAATATTGGAAGAATTTCAAGTTATGAAGAACACTTCAGACGCAATTAGGTAGGCAGGACGTGACAAATGGTGGTTTTACATGGATGTCACAACCGGACCTAGCAAGTAACTGAATTGTACCTTCCATTTCAAAGCTAGGATTTACCAAATATCCCTCTTCACATTTATGATGTGAAGGGAGGGAGGAAACTACGGAGGAGAGTTGTCATGACTGGGAATTTTCAAGCTAGGACTAGATACCCTCGTCCAGTGGCGGACCAAACATTTTAAAGTTGCATATTCAAAATCAGAATAGGTAAAAAAAATTTTACCACAAGACTACTATGTTTTATGTATAATATTGCATAGTTCTAAACTAAATAGTAAATGTATAGCTACTATAACAAATATATGTAGCATTAAAAACAATAGATGTGTGTAGACACTTAGCAATAGGAGCACACTAAGAAGAATAAAACAAAGTGTTTATTGAATGCAAGAGAGAGTAAGGACGAATGGGTTCACCCTCTACTTATACACAAGTTGGTTAAGGGGAAATTTCTCTTTTGACCTCGGATATACACTGAGTAAGGATGTTTTTATGCTTGATATTTTGAAAATGAATAAATCTAAGAAGAATATGGTACCTTGCCTTTGCCTTCTAGACTAAAATTTAAGCTATGAGAAAATGTTTTCAAAATCATACAATAATCAATCTTTAGATATTTTTCAAACTCCCTCATAATAAGAGAGACACATTCATGAAATAACTGTTCATAAAAATCCTAGAAACATATAATAATGGTTTGACATCATATATATATTGAATGATGATAATTAGCAGTAGTATTAAGAATTCAAAACACTGCGAATAAATATTAGAACTCCATTTACTTAATATACCTTGATAACTCAATTTTATGTTTTAGACATAATTGAAGTCACATTGATAATAAATTTAAAATGCTTGGCATTGCATTATCCGTCAGCCACACTTACACATGAGTTGCACTATGATTATCGTCGCATGTTTGAACCAATAAGGGAGCTAGCATGCCCAAGAAGGGTTGCACTCATCATAGTTTTTGTTTTCCCACATCAATACATATGAAAATACTCTATATAATGATTTTTGGGGCAAAATTCTTGGATATTCATCTTGTTACTGTTGACTATGTAGTGGTCCCGCCCCTGCCCTCGTCCCACTACGGTTTTTCTTCAGTATAAGTTGTTTGCACATAAAGATTTTGGTAAAAATTAGCCGAAAAATGTGCTGGACTTTGTAGATAGGAATCGCAGGGCACCCAATCCTCCTCGTGGGATACCTCCTGGTACGGCCCAAGCCATGCCGCCTCAGCCCCACCCTCATATGGTGCATCTCTACCCTCAGAAAGGGGAGCAGCAGTAGCACCAGCACCACCACACCACCTACTAAAGACTGATCATGATGTTGGAATTGATATGTGGACTAAGGCCCATACAAAGATTAATTCCTAAAATATCACAAAAGCTCACCTCATGGAAAGCACAGATGTGAATCTTTAGTACCATATTGCTTGTTTTAGAGAGTGAGACCTCCTAGCTCCTGACGCAATTGAGCAAGAAAGAAGTAGACGAACACATGCACACGCTCACTCGCCTCGCCTCGCTAGGCCAGGCTCGTGCCCGGGGGGGGTGCGCATTGGTCTGCCAAAATTAGCTCCATGTGCTTGCGCCGATGCGGCTTTATTTTGCAGTTTTGTTTTGCTGCACTTAATAGAATTTCCGGAGTTCATTTTGGAAACTTATCGGTTCTTTCCATACATCATGTGGTGTAGAGTTTGGATAGGTTACGCGTGCCTATCCGGTTCGGTTACAATATGGAGCATGTACTGATCACATGTCATTTATATATTGAACCACTACCTCGACACAACACACGTGAAAACAATAAAATGGTTTGCGTCTCCTCTGTAGTGCACCGCCACTATAGTCTACTCCAGTACCTTCGCCGGCGTCCATCGACGATCAAGAGAGCAGGTCTCCAAAACCATCGTCCTCGTGAAGTCTTGCACTGGGGAAGGGCGAATATGGTTTTTGGAAACCGCTCCACGTGACTGCTTGTTGTTTGTTCACCAAGGCTCGTCTTCCTCATTGATCGGTTACTACTCATCGTCATCCACACCTTCCACCGCGGGTAGAACATGCGATATGTGTTGATCCATCTTTTGCTACAAATCCTCCTTAGCATAACCATTGGTACGTGATTATAATGATTAATCTAGTATTAAATCTGTTTAATCTATTCGTATGTGGCTCTTTCTTAAACATGTTTACACTAAATCTAGAAGCGATGATTATGCTAGTTTATTACTATGTAATCATGATTTATTGTGGAATACATTAAATCAATGTGTGCTTATATTTTCAACACGTATCAACCAAAAATTCATTTTCGGACCTAGTTGTATTCAGGGTTCACCTTCCCTCATGGTTACCATGCGGTTACCGCGGCAACCATCCCTTACCGCGGGACGGTGCCACGGTATGGTTTGATAAAATTTATCCAAATTTGTTCACAATTTGCAAAAAAATTAGTGAATTTCTCACGGTTACCGCGCTACCGCTAGGGGGAGGGAAGGGGATGATGCGCGGGAAGGTGAACCCTTGTTGTATTTGCACCTATGTCATGAATATATTCTAAACAAGTCAAAAAATTCAAAAAAAAGGTGTATTATGATACTCTAAGTTTGCTCTCAAATATGCAACTTCAAATTTGTTCTACGTTTAGAAAATGAAAATAAAAGTTATGTCAACAATCTGCAGTGTAAAATTTTATTATTTATGTTTGTGAACTATCACACAATTAATCTAACTAAATTATTTTCAAATTTTTTCTACAACTATGCACCGATAGGAAGCTCACAAGTCATAACAAAAATAACAATATGACTATAATTATATGTATAAAAGTATGAGTTCAATTTGTTATTTTTGTTACAACTTATAGAGGTCAAATTTAATCTTGCATTTTTGTGGAATGATATATTTCATATTAATCTATTTTCTTAATTTTTTTGAAATTTTTTCATAACCATTTAGTTCAGGGGCAGACCCACCCATTGGGCGGGGTGGGACAGCCGGCCCAACTACGGCCCGCACCGACCCACAATCCCTAAAAACCCCAGGCCAGATGGATTACACAGGGCATCAATTTTTGGACCATACGTGATCATCCAAGTCCAATATGACAAGTTTTGGAAGATGGAAAGGTTGGTGATCGATGGATGTATCAATGCCGCAGTTAAACCTATTCAAAGTCGGGCTTTACCGGGCTTCGGGCCGGGCCGTCGGGGCTTCAGCCTGAAAACACAAGGCCCGAGCCCGGTCCGGCCTGACGAAATGGCAGCAAACTGAAGCCCGAGCCCGGCCCGACCCTAGGGCTTTCCCGGGCCGGGCCGGGCTTTTCTGGGTTTTTTTTAAAAAACCAGGCTTTTTTGGGCTTTCGGCTGCACTTGTCAGGCACGAGCCCGGCCCGCCACCTGGCCGGGCTCGGGTTTTTTCGGGCCGGGCCGGGCCACTCCTGAACAGGTTTAGCCGCAGTCGTCGCCGCTTCGTTTTCAGCGCTAACTCGTCTCCTTATTTACGCACGCACCTTAGTTTAATGATCTGACCAAACCAGATGGTAAACACACCATGGCACCACACACACGATCGTCGCCGCCTCCTCGATCTTCTCCGTCTTGATGCGCTCTCGCAACGCAGGTTACGCAGCTACGCGACCGCGGCTGTTGGCTGCTGCCCGGCGGGCGGCGGCGGCTCGGGCTAGTTGGCTGCTGTTGTGCATGCCTGGCCGCCTCCGGCCTCTTGCTGGATCGGTCAGTGGACCTTATATCCCGACGTAATCAAGGTGTGTTCTAGTGTTGTTTCTTCTTTCTCCTGAATTATGTCCCTTTTACACAGTTTGCTTTGTTTTTCCCTACGCAATTTGTTGTGATCGATATCCCATTCTGATTTGTTCTGTGTAGTGTTCCTGTATCGAAATTAATACAAGATTGGACGTGCTGCTAGTTATCGATTGGTCGTGCTTTGCTTGGTTGTAGTACATTCTTTTGTTGCAACTAATGGTTGGGAACTGAATTAATTGGACCTGCTGGCTAGGCGTTCAACCTGAGCATTTTACAATACAAACTCACTGCTTTCCATTCACATAATTATCATTAAACCATTAATTATATGAGATCTTTTGTGGTGTGTGCATTCCAAAAACAGCAAAGATCCAACGCTCCACAACAACAGGTACCACATGAAAGGTACTTAGTACTAACAAATATACTCACTGCTTTCCATTCACATAATTATCAATAAACCATTAATTATATGAGATCTTTTGTGGTCTGTGCATACCAAGAACGGCAAAGATCCAACCCTCCACAACAACAGGTACCACGTGAAAGGTACTTAGTACTAACACATATACTAAGGTAGTAGGGATAAATTAGTAATTTTGTTAGGAGAGAGAAAAGGGTATAATTAATGATCCCTAATATTAGTGGTAGGTATTTGATGTACATATCAAGTAAACCAAAGTGCTCACGATCAAGTAAACCAGAGTACTGACGTTCGACGGGTATCCTTTTCTATTTCTACTGATGAGGTTTATGTTGTTATGGATATTTCTCAATTAGATTTACATTCTTATGGTTTACTTTGACCCAAAAGAATTTGAACTCTATATAAAATATCGCCAATTAATCAGTTCATATGTAATTCATCTCTAATATATACATTTACATGATTTTTTCATATTTGCATTTTGTAATAAAAAAACATGAACTCTTATGTTTTCATCATGATGAGATCACGAAGAATGGAGCATAAATATAAACTATACACGAAACAACTTCTTCTCGTGTTCATTCATTTTAGTTTGTGCACGTATATATGAACGTATGTATAAACGTCGTACATGTATCATTTTCTGTTGTGGAACTAATGAGGCATGTATGGATGTACCAATCTTTATTATGGAAACAATTGAGTGATTGTTTTCCTCTTTCTGTTTATAACGTCTAATGCAACCTGCCATATATTCAAATTACCATGTATAATAACTTTTTATTCCTTACTTGCCCCTCTTGTGATCAACGGCCCATATTGCACTAACCCCAAATACCTCTTTGTACCTTGCAAACACTGTAAAATGTCTCTAATTATATATGCTTGTGCCAGGTTTTGATAAGGTACCTGTTGATAATTGATATTGGTGGTGTTGTTAAGCTGAGACAACTTATCATGCAATTTAGATTTATACTGCCATCTTGTTTTATATGATTGTAGCTAATATAACCTATATAAATATGCTATGTTGTGTTGAGTGTTTGAGCTTTTCCGATATGGCGTTTCCGCCCCTATCTATATTTTGATTCTGCGTCCGCTACCGATTTAATTGACATATAATATATGGATGTGTATGCACCAGAAGCTAAAAAGAGTTTCTATCAACCACACCTACTTAGAAGTTGTGTACTCACTTTTTATTCTGCAAGGAAAACAACACATACATAGAAGCATATATTTTTTTATTTGCCCATCTGAACACATCATACAGAAGATCCATCTTGCAAAACAGCATCGAAACATGCGTGACAGCACTTCACCGGAACACAAACTCAAAGATTGCGCTTACAAGTTATAACAACGACCAAATTTAGAAAACACACACACACACACACCCCGATATGTGTCGATCGGCAATCAAGTAAATTAAAAGGCACGCAACTTATTAGCGAAGCATACACATGCATACATCCAGAAAAAAAAAATCAACCCCCAATTCAAAAAAAAAATCAACCCAGATATTCAAAAACGAGGAAATGATACTACACGCACGCACGCTCGCATGCACGGTGGCGCATGCACGCGCTCACGTGGGAGGAGGTCTCTTTCTTATTTGCACCGGCCGCCGGCCGCCGGCCGCCGATCACCGGCGATATATCAGCTTAGCCGTCGAGGCCGAAGTGCTTCCTCATGCCGCAGGCGAACTGGTACACGAACTCCGTCTCCGGCAGCGACGCCGCGACGCACTCGTTCTCGTCCCGGCACCGCGCCGCCCACGCCGCAAGCGTCGGGCACTCCTCCGCCACGCTGAACCCACCAAACCTCTCGTACGTGGCGAACCACGCCGTGAACGGCACGAGCGCCACGTCCACGAACCCGACCGCATCCCCACCAAAATACCTCTTCTCACCCAGCTCCGCCTCCAGCGTCCTCATCGCCGCGACCAGCTCCCCCCTCGCCGCCTCCACCGCCGGCGCCGGCGACGCCCACACCTTCATCGCGGGAGGGGCTATCTTGGAGTCGACGAACGACGCCCAGAACCTGTCGTGGGCGCGTGCGAACGGGTCGGAAGGGAGCAGCGACGGCTCGCAGGGGAAGGCCTCGTCGATGAACTCGAGGATGACGAGGGACTCGCAGATGGGCTTGCCGTCGACGATGAGGACGGGGATCTTGCCGTGGACGGGGTTGGAGGAGAGGAGAAGCGGGCTCTTGGCGCCGAGGTTCTCTGGTTTTTCTTCGTAGGCGATGCCTTTCCTCGCCAGCGCAATGCGGACGCGGCAGCCGAACATGCTCGCCGAGCAGTTGAGCAGAACCACGCTAGGCTGCTTCTTGCCTCCCTCCATTGATGCCTCCTTTGAAACTAATTAAGCTAGTTAGTTACCTAGCTCCTAATTAATCAGCTAGAAGTGG
Organism: Leersia perrieri; assembly: GCA_000325765.3. Taxonomy (NCBI): domain Eukaryota; kingdom Viridiplantae; phylum Streptophyta; class Magnoliopsida; order Poales; family Poaceae; genus Leersia; species Leersia perrieri. Next base: position 19,894,309 of record CM002481.1, read on the forward strand.
TCAAGGCTGATTGGCTACCTTGGGCGTCTTCATTTGGTTCTTGCTCAGCCAGTATATATACACACGTAGGATCATACAGGGCAGTATATAGGAATATTAATTGTTTTTTTTGAACGATGCAACAATTATATCTTCCTCGTAAGAGATGTCATTTTTCTTGTGGTTTTGTATATAATTTTCTCTGGGCTAGGTATTCGCATATATGCCAATTGGTGTTATCGATCTGAACCCATTGTTTGCACCGTTGACAATTGTATTTTTAAGTTGTTAATCTAGACGGGCTTTGGTTTCTGCGGTGCCGCTCGATGTGGCCTTGTCTGTGTTGGTGCGCTTTGTAGCAGCTAAGCTGGGCTGGATTAGTTTTGTCGCGTGTCTCTTACTTGTGGGGCCTAGCTAAGAAATAGCGACTCAAGCATCAGGTGCGCGGTGGGCTACTGGACAGCGGTGCCGCACGTGTTGGGGAGCAAAAGGTCCGCTTAGTCACCGCCTACGTCACGCGTACGGCTAGAGGAGTTCTGAACGTCCATCTGACTATGGACGGTCTAGATCGATCAATGTTGCGGAAGTGAATCGTTTTTCTTTAAGGGAGGCGGAACTCGGAAGTGGGTCAGTCTCTGCTTGTCCGTCTAGCATCAAACCCCAAGTTTGCTCCAAACTGAAAATGCAAATAAAGTCCAAACAAACACCAAAGCAACTGTTAGGGCCTGTTCACTTTTTGCCAAAACTAATCCTTGATAAACCAAAATTTTGTCATTGTCAAAATTTCAGTAAGGTTAAAATATGAAGGAGATGTTTGGCTTTGCCATCTCACCAAATGAGTTGAATTTTGTGAGAAGAATATAATAGAATTTTGCCAAATTTTTTGGGCATTATCAATATTTGATAACAAACCAAATACATCCAACTTTTATAGATTTGCCAAATAATAGAATGGTTTAAAGTGGATAAATGTTGAATCAATATTTCTAAATGTAACAAAGACCTTTTATCTTCCCAAACATAATGGATCATCTATTCTTAAATGTGGATTTCAAGATAGCCCAGCCCAACAGGCCTTTGTCTCCTTCCTAGCCCAGCCCAACCTATGATGTACCAAATCGATCATGTACAGGCCCACGTCAAAGCCAACCCACACCCTTGACACGTTACGAAATGCACGCTCCGGCTCTCCAACTCCGGCGCCCATTGCCTTCCCTGCTTGGATTCTATCTCCCCATGCATCGCTTCTACACTTCAATTTATTCATAGAGAATTTTATCATTTGGCATTGCAACATTTAGGCCCTATTCGTTTCGGAGGTATTTTGGAGGAAATTTGGAGGAATACTGTTCATCATGAAAAATTCCTATCCTTCCATTCGGATCACATCTAGAGGCCAAAGGAAAAGTGGAGGAAAGTTTCCTTCCCTGCCAATTTGAGTGGAAAACGGAGGAAAAATTTCATCCACTCTGATCTCATTTATTTGCTTTCCTTCACGGCAAGGCTCAATTAGCAGTTGCTAAAAGCAATTAGTCACTAACCTTGGAGGAGGACAGCGCCGACGAAGACGAGGGAGGTGGCGGTGAGGTCGGGCGGTGGCGACCGTCTGGGGCGGCGGGGAGGCGAGGCTGGCCGCCGGCGCTGAGAGAGGAGATAGCGGCGGCTGGGGTGGC
>CM002481.1:19896060-19906152 GCA_000325765.3 Leersia perrieri
GTGGAGCTCGACGGGGTCAAGCCCGTGGCCGCGGCCACGGCCGGTGCGGAGATCGACGGGCCCGGGGCTGTAGCCGACGGCGGCCGAGTAGGGAGGAGGACGGCGAGGATGACGAGGGAGTAGAAAGAAGATGATGACGGAGACGGCGATTAGGGGATAAAAAATAGAGTTTACTGTTTATTTTCTTTCCTGTAATCCGAATGCCTTCCATCTCTATATTACTCTGTTTTTCAGTCCTCGGTTTTACCACTACATTCCTACACTTTTCCTATCTCTTTCTTATCCTGCGTTTTTCCTATCCTGTGAAACGAACAGGGCCTTAGAGAGACTACAAGCCTATCACATTCTTATTACTTTTTTTCTTTCCTATGGTTATGTCTATACTCTTTGAAGGAATCTAAACATTGACGGCTTGACGCAATTGTTCATTATTCATCCTCTCATAGAGAAGTTCTCAGCCTTTGCGCATCACTCTCCAAGATTATTTTCCCAATGCTAAGGTTGGCATCTTTTGCCGGTGCTTTGGGCTTGATCATTTTATTGTCACTTCAACCTTTTCAAAATTTTACGACAAGCAAGTTGAGGGATACTTCACGACAGATCGATGCAGTTGTTGTTACAGGACGATTATATGAAAATCGTACTCATTAACGCATACTGTTGCTTCACCGGCAGCTGCCTCGGAGCACCGCCACCACCTCCTTTAGCATCGTCAGTTCGTCACCATCGGCTTCACCCGCTCCCACCCATGGCGCCATGCATCGACCCGCTGCATCGCTACCCAGGCTGGATTTGGTCGGCCGGCGATGGCATGATGACCGACGTCATCGTCATTGCAGGTAGCTTCAGGAGACTCGCGCATCACGCATGACCACTATCGTGGCCATTTGCTTGGTCTCCTCTCGTCAATATCCTCTCTCTCTCTCAACTTTGTTTCTCATCTTTCCTTTTAGTGGTGGCTGACATATGGGACCCTCTTGTGTCAGCATGTCATGATAAGAGTCTAGAATGACAAGGCTATTGGAATGCACACCAAATATTTGACACTTTTTTAAAAAGCGTGCCGTATGTATATTTGGAAGTCTAATAGCACATCTCCTAACGATGTTTTATCCTATCTAAATTTGGTATTTTCTAAAAAATAGGAAAGATTGAGAATCACAGTAGAGTGAACAATCTCTTGAATTGAGTGGAAGTGAAATAATCGAATATACACAACATAAACATAATGTACACTAAGTGACGATTTTTTTAACCAAGTATAGCAACAAATAGTGCGATGGATGTCTCATATTGATATAGATGTGGTACTGACAGTAAGCGGCTCTCAGAAGAGAGATTTTACGTTACATCAACGGAACTTCTCTCCAATGCATTACATTATTGAGTAATCATAAACTTCAGGCTGGTCTTTTGGTGCATTACCTTTGACGACTGCCCTTAGCCACCGGTGGCGAGGACGACGAAGAAAACGGCGACGATCGAGCAGAGCAGCCCAACGAAGACTAGGGGGAATGCTGCATCATGGAAGAGACTGAGACCGGCCGGGAGCACGGTGACTATCGATGGGCTGATGGAGAGGTAGACTGCAAAGATGCCGACGAGATAGAAGCAGAGCATGGCGATGAGGGTGGCGATGATGGGCATCCCCCCCGTACAGGTCGAGGATGAGCAGCAGCAGCTGTGCACAGCTGTCGGCGGCGCAGAGGGCTAGCATCGCCAGCTCCGGGAGGGAAGCCATCGCCGGCTCGCCGCGAACCTGTGAGGTGAGCACTGCGACCTTGTAGGACAGGAAGTGGAACAACTAGCGGCCAGCAGCGTTACAGGAAAAAAAAAAGTGAGTACTTTACTTACGATACGAGGTTACGAGCCAGAGGTTAGAGCAAATGGTTCGGAGCTAATGCTCTGGAGTAACATTCACATATCCATTTTATACACTTGTTCTGCCTCAAAATATACAGTACATACTTTAGAGTTTACACGCAAGTTAAGGAAAAAAAAAATAAAAGACTGCATTGCCCTTCATAGCTGGTCTTTCGGACTCCCGGCTGGTGAAAGGTGGGTGACTAAGGGAGATTGTGGAGTTGAACATTTCGTTATAAGTTTTTTTAGGAAGCGTTATCACCTCTCTCGAGGCCGCACATATATATAGATACCAGGTGGAAATAGCCCCCACCGTGGCTTACATCGATAACTTGGAGTACAAGAGATATCTCAACCGAATTGCATAGGATGAGCATTATCGCATGTGACTTGCGCACATACGCATACACCAAATACATGCGGTAGATTAGGAAGATATTAACTAATTCTAACAGCCCCCCTCAATCATAACTTATCTAAGTTAAGATTGTATCTAAATTTACACAACTGTTGCACACTCAGTGGTTTAGTAAAATCATTTGCAACTTGATCTCCTGAAGAAATAAATTTAATCTCCAATTGCTTACTAGCAACTCTTTCTCGCACAAAGTGATAGTCCACTTCAATATGTTTAGTACGAGCATGAAACACCGGATTCACCGACAGATATGTTGCTCCCAAATTATCACACCACAAAATTGCAGTAGATGGAACAGTGATGCCAATTTCCTTTAATAAAGTCTGAATCCATATTACCTCTGCAGTTGCATTAGCTACTGCCTTATACTCTATCTGGAAACTATGGCTTGTTTCCTAGCACTCCAAGACACCAAGTTTGATCCCAAATACACAGCAAACCCTCCAGTTGAGTGCCTGTCATCAATAGATCCTGCCCAATCTGCATCAGAAAAAGCACTAACAAGCAAAGAGGAAGACCGATTAATTCTCAGTCCAACATTTACTGTGTATTTAATATATCTCAGGATTCTCTTGACTGCAACCCAATGATCCATAGTCGGATAGTGTAGGAACTGACAGACTTTATTGACTGCCAAGGAAATATCTGGTCTAGTTAAAGTCAAGTACTGTAACGCTCCTACTATACTCCTGTATTTTGTGGCATCATTAGGTCCTAACACTGTTCCATTAAATGCTGACAATTTTTTTGAAGTAGAAAGCGGTGTACTCACAGGTTTACAATCAAACATACCCACTCTCTTAAGAAGATCTGTAGCATATTTCTCTTGGTTCAATAAAATACCATTACTTGTTTTACTGACCTCTATCCCAAGAAAATAATGAAGATCTCCTAGATCCTTCAATGCAAAATCCTTCCTCAGATCTTCCAGAAGAGCAGTAGAAGCTTCCTGTGTAGAGCTAGCAACAATAATATCATCAACATATATAAGAACAAATGTAGTCACATTTCCTCTGTGATAAAAGAACAATGAAGTGTCAGCCTTTGAAGGTGTAAAACCAAGTGTACACAACTTACTACTGAATCGAGAGTACCAAGCTCGAGGTGCCTGTTTCAAACCATAAAGAGCTTTATCTAGTCGACAAATATATCCAGGTTTACTTTTATCCTCAAACCCTGGTGGTTGTCTCGTATAAACTTCTTCCTCCAACAAACCATGAAGAATTGCATTTTGAACATCAAGCTGACGTAAGAACCAACCTCTAGAGACTGCAATAGATAATATAGTCCTAATAGTAGCAGGTTTGACTACAGGACTAAAGGTGTCTTCATAATCAATTCCATAACGTTGCTTAAAACCCTTCGCTACTAGGCGAGCTTTATACCTATCCAAACTTCCATCAGTTTTTCTCCTGATTTTATAAACCCATTTGCAGTCTACTACATTTCTACCATGATGAGGTGGTACCAAATGCCATGTTTTATTTTTTATGAGAGAGTCAAACTCTACATCCATTGCAGTTTTCCAGTTTTTATCGAGTAAAGCTTCACTTAAATTCTGTGGTTCTCCTGTGGAACATAAAAGATTATACCGTACTATTCCGTTGGTATAGATCTTTTCCTTCTGTTTCCCCCTTTGCGCACGAGTAACCGGACCGGTCACAGCCTGATCCGGCACCGCCACAGAGGATCGATCCTGCTCCCCCTGCCTCCGCGCAGATCCTGTCGGCGGAGGCGAAGACGCGGGCGACGTGTCACCAGTTGAGTGGAGCGGAGAGGATCGCGCGGGAGAAGCATGCGTCGTGGCGTCATCGACTGCCGCGTCCAGCGCGGGGCAGGACGGCGCTAATCCGCCTGCGATGTTAGCAGTTTGGGCGGGAGAATCCGTCTGGGACTCTGCGCCTGGATCTTCTGTGTACACAGCATCATGTAGCGACTGGTTTTCATGTTTTCCAGCCAAGTTTTCTTCCAAATCTTCGCCTGTGTTTTCCTATGTAGCTGCCACATTCTCAACAGAAACATTAGATGGTTCTGGAGCACCAACCATATGGTCATGCGCACCCCTACTAGCAACATGAGGATTCAAGAGAGCACTAGGCAAAAGTAATATTTCAGATTTAAGACGTGCACCAGCATTGGAATGAAGTTTTGAGAAAGGAAAAATATTTTCATCAAAGACAACATCCCTAGATATATAAACTCTCCCAGTGGACACATCAAGGCACTTGAACCCTTTATGTAGATTGCTATACCCAAGAAACACACATTGTTTAGAGCGGAACTGAAGTTTTCTAGTATTGTATGGTCGAAGATTGGGCCAACAAGCACAACCAAAAACTCGAAGGGAGGAATAATTTGGTTTTTGACCAAGAAGACACCTAGAGGTGTGGAGTATGCAATAACTTTGCTAGGTGTGCGATTTATGAGAAATGTAGCAGCTAGGAAAGCCTCATCCCAGAATTTGAGAGGCATGGAAGCATGTGCAAGCAAAAATAGTCCAGCTTCAACTATGTGTCTATGTTTCCTTTCGGCAGACCCGTTTTGTTGATGTGCATGGGGACAGGAGACATGATGACTAATGCCAATTTTATTAAAGAAGGAGTGCAGTATTTCATACTCTCCCCCCAGTCAGTTTGCATAGTGACAATTTTGCGACCAAATAATCGCTCAACAAGTTGTTGAAACTCATGAAAAACCTGGAACACATTAGATTTTCTTTTGATCAAATAAAGCCAGGTAAATTTACTATAGTCATCTATGAAACTGACATAATATTTCTTTCCTCCAATAGAGTCTGGAGCAGGTCCCCATACATCAGAAAAAATAAGTTCTAGAGGATGACTAGACACACTAGTAGAAACTGGATATGGTAACTGATGACTTTTAGCCTGTTGACAGGCATCACACACACCTAACTCATTACTGTCTCCTAAACAAGGGAGAGCATTATTGTTCACTACTTTCTGAACTACTACGAAGGAAGGATGACCCAAGCGACTGTGCCATCTTGATAGTGAGGGCTTGACAACACCGAAGGCTTGCTTAGACGAATCAAAGGTGGACTTCGGTAGAGGATACAGCCCATTGCAACGCGGTCCTCTAAGAAGAAGACTCCTCGTGGCCAGATCCTTTATAGCAAAGAAACGAGAGTGAACTTCAATAACAGCATGATTATCTAGAGCTAGGCAATGTGCAGATATGAGATTTTTTCTAGCTTGTGGAACATGGAGAACATTATTAAGATATAAATTGCGTGTAGGGGTACGAATTATAGATTGACCAATATGATTGATGTCCATACCTGAACCACTTGCCGTGAAAACTTGTTCTTTCCCGTTGTATTTTTCACAGGTTGTCAGCTTCTCCAATTCACCGGTGATGTGGTCAGTAGCTCCAGTGTCTAGATACCAGTTGGTATCGACACCATAGCCCCATCCGGAGGCCGCTGCTGTAGTCTTGACTTCGGGAACGAAGGCCTCGTCAAAACGATGCCAACATTCAGCCACCACGTGCCCCGTTTTGCTGCAAAGCTGGCAAACATGGAGAGGATAGGAGGGGCGTCCGCCTCCGCGCCCTCCAGGGTTGCCGCGCCCGCGGCCACCTCGATCGCCACGACCACCACCGCGACCACCTCGGCCTCCGCGGTTGAAGTTGCCGCAACCACCACCTCGCTTTGCGCTGTTTGCTGAAGAGAAGCCGTGCTGACTTGCTGTTTGGCGCAACTTAACCCTGGATTCAAAACTCAACAATTGCGAATACATCTCTGCAAAAGGAACTGGATCTACTCTCCCTACCAACGAGGATACCACCGGTTCAAAATCTTCATCTAGGCCGGCAAGGATGTAGGACATCAAGTCCTCATCGTCGAGGGGCTTGCCGGCGGAGGACATCTCGTCGGAGAGGATCTTCATCTTGTTGACATACTCGGTCATGGAGAGCTCGCCCTTGTACGTCGTTGTGAGCGCGATCCTTGTGTTGATGGATCGCGCCCGCGAGTGGGTGGATAGCATGGTGACGATGGCCTTCCATGCTTCAGCAGCCGTCGTAGCGTCGACGACTTGTGTCACGATTTCTTTGGATAAAGATGACAAAATATAGCCAAGTACCTATTGATCTGCGGCTATCCAGGCTTCATACGCCGGGTTCACCTTCTTCACGAGATTTTCCCCCTCCTTCACTTCAATCTCAGTTTCCGGTGGTTGTGTCGCCCCGGTGAGATACCCCTCAAGCCGTGCTCCACGGACGGCAGGGAGGATTTGGGCCTTCCAAAGGAGGTAGTTGTTCCGTGTCAGCTTCTCTGAGATAGCTTGACCGGAGAGGGGGTTCGTGGCGGTGGAAGAGGAGCTGGCCATCGCTTAGATCGATCTCAGCAACGCCGGACGTGGCTCTGATACCATATAAGTTTTTTTAGGAAGCGTTATCACCTCTCTCTCAAGGCCGCACATATATATAGATATCAGGTGGGAATAGCCCCCACCGTGGCTTACATCGATAACTTGGAGTACAAGAGATATCTCAACCGAATTGCATCGGATGAGCATTATCGCATGTGACTTGCGCACATAAGCATACACCAAATACATGTGGTAGATTAGGAAGATATTAACTAATTCTAACATTCATCACTATAAACACTCTTTATTACTAATACAGAATCAGTATATTTTAAGCTGGATGTGTATTCTTTTCATTAAGATGACTTTTGTCTTTTCTACATATTATTTTAAAATCTAAATAGTAATCAAATATTTTTAATATTTTGTCATCCGGACAAAAGTGCAATTTATTTTCTGCACAATTGTCAAACAGTAGTGTACAAGTTAAAAAATAAATAAATGCACAAACATTCAACTATACAAGTTGAAAAAAAAACAAATTGGAGTAAACTCCAGCCAGTAGGTGTACTTCCTCCCACCCAAATTAGATGACGTTTTTTAAAAGAGGATAAGTCATACTTAAAGTACTTTTATATAATAAAGCAAGTTATAAGCAAAATAAATAAGAATTCCATAACTTTTGAATAAGACGAATGATTAAAGTTATAAATAGAAACTCAAAACGACAAGTTTTTTGGGACAGGGTAATATTATTCATATACATATTTGCTATTTTGGTTCAACTTGTACATGTTGAATTTAAAATTGAAATATATCACCTATTGATCTAAGTTATTCATTTGTTTAAAGAAATTTTTCATAAATGTATGGGCGTGCGCCAATCCAGGATAAAAACTGTCCCATTTTTGTTCAATAGTACTCAATCTCAAACCTCAAAAAAGTTTTTTTTTCAGTTCTTTGACTAAACTTAAGCCAACTAGAACCCACTGATCAGCCCACGCCCACCCCAATTATTTGACAACTAGGTTTAGAAAGGGAAAACCACATCTCCCTTATGTCGTACGTATACACGGATGCATGGAGTCAGCGCACAGGCTTGCGCCACGAGCGGGACAAAAAAATGGTGACATACTGCTTGGCTGTATTGTGTTTAGCAGGGTCGGTAACTAGAGATGTGACCTATGCTTTACAAATCTTTTAATCCACCATTTATATATACCAGCTGGTGTACACAAAATCATAGGACGGGGGCAGTATGGGAATAGAGTTTGATTTGTTAAAACATATAAAAATGCCACAGTTATACGTATCTTCCTCGTAGTCGTATGAGATGATAATTTTCCTTGTAATTATGTATTATTTTTTCTGTGTATAATTAGAATATGCCAATGGTTCTCATCGATCTGAACTGATCATTGTTTGCACCTTCGATAATTGTAGCTTTAAGCTGTTTATATATATAACCGAGAGCGCGCATCGGTTTGTGCACTGCTGCTCGATGATGTGGCATTTGTCTGTGTTCGTGCGCTTTGTAGGAGTACCAAGGACGAGGAACATTATTAGCTGCGTAGAGTAGTAATTAATATAAGCAATGCTGAATTTCTTTTGTCATGGACTCTTCTGGGTCCCGGCCGAAAAAATAGTAACCCTGGCATTGAGGTACACGGTGCAACGTTGCGCAACCGGACGATGACTCGATGAGGCACACACGTGTTCGAGACATTTGTACGAAAGAACTGACAGTGGGATGACCCGACCAATCTATCGGTTCACCGGTCGGGAGAACGTGGATTAGCTCTCAGCCTGTCACAAGCAGGCGAGCGTGATATGTCAAATGACTGCGTGGCGATCGAGGAACGCGACGCTTGACGCCGGTGCCGTCGCCGTACACCGTCTTCTTGTTATCATCTCCACCATGAGTACTCGATCCAAAGCTATACACATCGCTCTTGTTGGTGAGGTGGCGGTTGACGAAGCTCTCCGGATCGAGCTAGGTAGCAGCACGCGCTCGATGAAACCAAAGTCTGCTAACTTGGCGTCGATTGAGCTCGCCGTCCAGCAGCGTGTGTTGAGGGCCCGGGCATCCCGTCATGACGAGTGCAGGTGCGCTAGCGCGCCACCGCCGACTGCACCGCGGATCGTTGATGAAACTCGAGGATGACGAGGGATTCGCATACCGCCCGCCCTGTCGCCACTAACCGCGCGCTGACGAGGACGACGGCGATAGATCTTGCGGTGGAACGAGGAAGATCAGCAGCAGCGGGCCGGCTTTAGCTTGGCCGCCCAGCTAGCTTCTCCGGTCACTCCTCATCGATGACGCCCTCAAGTACTTTGAGCAGCTCCACGCGCTCTGCAAGACTCTCCACCTGCAACTGCATGTCCATCTCTCCATAGCCGCCCATGAAATTAATTAAGATAATCACCATAGTTAAATGTGATCCTGGCTAATTAGCTTGGGCGTCTTCAGCTGGCGCTTGCCCAGTCCTATATATGCACACGTACGATCAAAGGGTCCAGTCAGTGTGGGATCATTAATTTGTTTTTTTAAGCAACAGTCGAGATGTCATTTTAATTTATTCTGGGATTTCTATTTAAAATTTTGTTTTGTTATAGTACTAAGGTAGGAGTATTAGTATATGCTAATTGGTTTCATCGATCTGAACTATTTTCTTGTTTGCACCGTTGACAATTGTATTTTACAGGTTGTTAATAATCTAGAGGAACTTTGGTTTCTGCAATGCTGCTCGATGTGGTCTTGCAATTGCAGGTAAGCTAAGGCTGGATTTGTTTGGTCGTTTGCCTCTTACTTCTGGGCCATAAACAAGAAAATAGTGAATCAGGCAGGCAAGCAGGCTGCAGGCATAATTGGCTACTGAAGCCGGTGCCGCACATGGTCTGGACCAAGGTTCTAAACAGCGGGCTAACCCTCTTAGCGGTTGCCTCCTCCAGAAGCTAAGAACAACTATAGCCGGCTATAGCGGCAGATAAGCCATTTAGCGGTTTTAGAACATACTAGAAAAAATTTAGAAATTTGACATAATTTAGACTAACATCAGTAAAATTCACCAAAAATAGATAGTTCTTCATCATCCATATATTTAGGCTAACATTCGCATCGCACGTTAAGAATCATATATTCAGATAGAAAATTCTTAGTTGTTGCTCAGGGAGAGGAAAATCGGAAGAAGCAGCCGCCATCACACTCACAGCCAGGGTCGTCTGGGAGCAGTCACTGACACCAGCGACCAGCAGCCGCAGCTACTATCGATGCATCGCCGCACGCCTTCTTCGCCCTGATGCACCGCAACCGCCCTAGCTCGCCATCGTTGTGCCGTCTGCCTCCACCGTTGCACAGTCGGTGCCGCCGTCGTCGTGCATCTCCTCTACTCTTGCACCATCGGCCCCGCTGCCGCCGATGCGCCACCGCGCGACTCCTCTGCAACGCAGCTGCCGCGCCGCCACACGCCTACTCTG
>CM002481.1:19906177-19930766 GCA_000325765.3 Leersia perrieri
CCCGCAACGCGATGCTCAGCAGCATACGCCGTCGATTCGCCGCAGTGGCCATCGATTCGCCGTCGCCGTCGCCGCCATTGCTCACCGATTTGTCGTCGCCGTCGTGTTTCTGTGGAGATCGAGAGGGAGGAGAATGGGGGAGAGAACGGGAAAAAGGGGGAGTTAGGGTTAGGGGAGAGAACATGGGCCTTTAGGTAGTTGGGCTTTATTCTGGCTCAGTCTGTAGCTCTTAGCTTCCGCTTATTTCGGCCCAATTAGTGGCTATAGCGGGCTAAAAACAACTAATAGCGGCCCGTGATGCTTAGATGTGAAATTAGAATATGCTAACTGTAGCTCTCCAAAACCGCTATAGCCCGCTATTTAGAACATTGGACGTTCTGGGCGTCCATTTGAGGAGTGGAGTGGATGGTTCAGATTGACCTTACGGAGGTGGTAGCGCCTCTGCTTACCTGGTCCGAACGTCTCAGATCTCAGATCTCAACAAGAAGATCTAAGACACTGGTCCGAACGTCTCAGATCTCAACAAGAAGATGTGACATGTGAGCATGACCTCGCTCCCCGGCCTTCGAATCCTTACGCATACAACAATCGAGGTCCTGTTTGTTTTGTACGAAAAGGGAATTATTTGGATTTTTAAGGGTTAATTCCTTCAAATACCATTCATTTTGTAGGATTGTGTCATAGGAAAATAGGAAATTTTTTCTTTCCTACAATCTCTAGAGACAAACAAACATAATTTTCATCCACTCTAATCTTATGGAAAAATTCAACCGGAGTGGCACTCATCCCTATTCCTCCATATTTTCTATTCGTTTAGAAGTAAAATTACTCCAAACCAAATAAATAAACCCTTGTGAATGCACTTTCAGGTGGATTTTAGTGTGTCATTGTCTACGTATCATGCATTAGCCGAGGAAGTGTGACTGAAATTATCGCAATAGATATTCAATATTAGTATAAATATAGTATAATAATATAATAACTACTCCCTCCAGTCATTAATATATGACGTTTTTAACACTAATTTTAGTGTTAAAAACGTTATATATTAAAATACGGAGGGAGTATATAATATATTCACAATGTAACTTGCATCAAACTTGTAAAATTTTATTCAAAACACTACCCTGGTGCAGTGGCTAAGGCCACGAGCATTTGAAACCCAACATCGTAGGTAGATTCTAGCTATCCGCCTATCCCGTTAGTCTATGACTCTAGGTCTCTTTGAGAATGCGTTAACCAGGCGCACTTGTGAGTTTAGGTGTGTGGCGGATGTATTTGTGTTCTCTATATAATCGAGAATAAATCTTAACAAAATTAAAACAAACATTAACGCCTAGTTAAATTTAAAAAAGGTTTACGGTTTGAATTCTTAAAAGAAGCCCATGTGATTTTATCTTTCCAATCACAATGGAATCTGTATTTCCGTGAGCATCTAAAGCTACCTCGGCGTTTTGGTTTAAAGCCGTGCCTTTTAACTTAAATAGTAAATGCGATAGTTTAGATCAGAACTAAATAATTGATATTGCCCGTGCTCTATTTGGTCATATTTTAGAAGTTTCTTCACACGAATCACACCATCTATTAAAAATTATCCTTTTATTGGTATCAAAACAAATATTAGCTAGCTAGCTAAGTTGACTCTACAAAACAAACATTGGTACTGCCAAAAATTTATCTATGTTTTAGCACTACTACACTCCAAATAGGCACCAATTCTGGTGATCATAATGCACGCATGCACATGGGGTGCGAATCGATTTGAGAAAAATTTCTATTTGACACTAGAAAAAATGGCGGTTGCCTATTTGACACCGAAACTTCAAATCTTGCCTATATGTCCACAAACTGATTTTGGTTTGCCAATATGACACTACCTCCCAGGACAACCATCAACGGTGTTAAGTGCGAGGGAAAAAGACCATTTTGCCTCTGGTTGAAGTTCAGCATATAAAAATGTTGTTATTGTCATTCTATAAATTTTTGTCATGATTAGCAAGATTTACCAGAGTTAACAATATTTTTATGTGCTAAACTTCAACTAGGGACAAAATGGTCTTTTTCCCTCACACTTAACACCGTTAGACGACTGTTTTGGACGGTAGTGTCATATTGGCAAACCAAAATCAGTTTGTGGATATATAGAAAAGATTTAAAATTTCGGTGTCAAATAGACAACCCCTATTTTTTCTATTATCAAATAGACAATTTTCGCAATGAATTTCCCCGTACACACAACATCAGGCTACAGGTCCATGTGCACACGACTCTGGTGCATAGGTCCACGTGTGCATGACTTCAGCCTACTAGGATGAAGCAAGCCCAGTTGTAAATACGGTATCCATAAAAAAAAGCACTGTGATTATTTTTTCTCAGAAAATTATACAAAAAATTATTTTAAATTTGCCGATAAACATTTTTTATAGATGCTCTGTATACATAAAAATATTATACCTGATATAAAACTTTATATACATATAAATATTTGAATTAGACATGAAAACTTTATACATAGGTTTTTTAAAAATACCATATAGATATTTTATGGCTGCGGTCGTTTTCACACAAACGGAAACTGGGCGCAGTGATTTTCTCGTGGCACACTTTTCAAACCACTAAACGGTGTGTTTTTTGAAAAAAAATTCTATATGAAAGTTGTTTTAAAAAAATCAAATTAATTCATTATAAAAGTTTAAAATAAATAATACTTAATTAATCATGTGCTAACGACGTTTTTCGTTTCGCGTGCAAATACTGTTCCGAGTGGAAGCAGCTGAAACGAACGCATCCTATACGTAGAAACATGTGCCAAGCATACTTTATGCATATAAAACTTTATACATGCATATATTTAGTATAAAAACTTTACACATCCAAATATTTAAAGTAAATAAAAACAAAAAAACGTTTATATGGGCTATGCCACCACTTAATTTACCCAAACTCGCACTTGTGTGAGGCTGAAAAGGAAAAGCGGCCTGTCCAAAATGAAAGAAGCCAAGGCCTACAAAAATAAGTTGGGCGTTCATTGCTGCGCGAATCAACCTTTCGCCCAATTCCCCTCTCCGGCCCATCCAGCACGGCCCCGTCATTGTACAAGCCCACGTCAAAGCGAACCCACACAGACTTTACAGCAGTTTACACGTAACGAAACGTCGAAGCGCACACACGCTACCCCTCTCCGACCTCTCCGTCTCCGGCGATTCCGCCACTCCGCGGCCGCCGCGCCTGTCAACCACCGGCGCCCGTTGCCTCCACCGCCGCAGGAATCATCTCCTACGAACGATTCAAGCCCCCCTCGTCACTCCCGACCTCCTCGCCCGCGCCGCCGACCCCCAGATTTTTCCCGCGGGTACTCCTCTCTCTCTCTCTACGGAATTTCAGCCGCCTGGAGCCGGGTTTTGGGGTGTTGGAGCTCGTGAGCTGTTTCCAGGCCTTCGACTGAGGCGATTTCGTTTGATCTGTGGTGGTGAATGGTTGGTGTGATTCGTGGATGCAGGGTGGGTGCGGTTGCGTGCGTGCTGCGGCGATATGAAGCCCCCTGCGGCGGCTGCCCCTTCCGGCGGCGAGAAGGGCGGCGGGGTGGACCCGTCGCTGCCGCGGTTCAAGTGCCAGGAGTGCAACCGCGCGCTCGTCGTCGTCGGCGTGGAGGCCTTCACAGATAGGCTACCCGCTCATGCCGTCTCCGGTAAACCGTTGCCTCAACTGATTCGTTTCCTTTCCCCTTTTGTTGGCTCATCATAATTCCATCGATTCGAGCTGCAATCAGTAGGTAGGAGGTCTGTGGTGGTATTAACATCTCATTCGCCGGGAAATTGAGGGAGATTTTGTGGTGGTATTAACACCGCATTAGCTGGGAAATTGGGGGGCATGAAGAACTGCGTTACTTAGCATGACAATTTTATCAATGCAGGTATGAATGCATCCTCTGTTCAGGGCAGTGTTATGGGGGCTAGCAGGATGGACAATTCCTATGTTGTGCTATCGAAGCAAAATAGATCACATGGGCATGGAATTCCCCCACGGCCACCAAGTGCATCAGCAGTTTCTCGTACCGAACCTAACCAACAAACAAGACCGATGGAGGGGTCATATATAGTGCTTCCACCTGCTGCCGCTTCTATATACAAGACGCCTACCTCTGAAGGAGGTGGTGCGCATTTGTCACCGACAAGCATGAACTCCAGTAGCCCTTCACCAGGAAATAATTTTCACGCTAGCGTGACTGTGTTAAAACGCGCATTTGAGATTGCTACATCGCAAACTCAGGTACTGCAATGACTTGTGTGAGATTCCTCTGTATCGAATGAGCACATGTGCTTTTGCCATTTCTGTCATTTTACCTTTTTTTTTTCCATCTATTAGCTTATGCAATTATTGCATCAAATTTGCATGTTCTTTGATACTGTGGAGAATTCATTTCCATATGTTAGTAAATTTTGACGGAAACAATGTCAACACTGGTGATAATATGGAATATATTTGCAGATTGAACAGCCACTCTGTCTGGACTGTATGAGGCTGCTGTCTGATAAAATGGACAAGGAAATTGAAGATGTTAATGCTGACATTAAAGCTTATGATGCCTGTCTTCAACGTCTGGAGCAGGAAACCTACAGCATTCTCAGTGAAGCTGACTTTCAGAAGGAGAAACAAAAGGTGATAATCTTTCTTACATATTTATGGTCAGATGGTGATTAATGAGAATATGAGATCATAAAATGCATGAGAACCTGCTGCTTTGGCAAAAATAAGTTCAAAGTAAGAATTATTGCCTACTTACAAAGATGTTAAAGTGCAACAGTTCCTGAAGAAGTTGGCTACTTGTTCGGTAGAAGACCTTTCTTGTGTGAACAAAGAAAAAGAAAAAGTGCCTCTGACTGGATCAGTGATCATGATTTTCATGGAAATAAATATAAGTACATCTTAATGTGTTCTGCCATTTTTCAGATCGAGGAAGAAGAAAAGAAACTTAAAGCTGCTATCGAGGAAGCTGAAAAGCAATATTCAGAAATTTGTTCTGAGATGAAGAGTCTTGAACTAAAATCCAAACAATTTGAAGAACTGGAAGAAAGGTTAATGTTTAATTGACCTTTTTTTAATCCTTTCTTGAATGTAAATTAAGTTTCTCTACACGAATCAGGGTTCAGAGTGCATGTGCATACTTGCAGGAGGCTCTTGACCTGAAAGTTCTTTCCTTTTCTTTTTCTGATGAGTTACTCATTGTTATAGGCTATAAATACAACTATTATGGAAATCATTATTCCCTCCGTCTCAAAATATAGCTACTTTTAGCTATGAACCTAGACAAAAAACATGTCCAGATTCATAGCTTAAAGTAGTTGTATTTTGAGACGGAGGTAGTAGTATATAGCTATACATGTCACCTGAAACTAGAACGTTGTTTCAATTATTCAATGGAGTGCCAGTGTGCTATTCAATATGATTGACAATTTGACAGCAAAATTTACCACTATTTGGGAATAATAATAGAATGCATCCCATACACATTTTTTCTATATGACTACAACAATTGCTCTAGTGGTTTTGTGCAATCTAAACTATTTGGTTGGCTCATGTTATTTATAAAGCTCCAGTTACTTGTTAAACAAATCTTATGTATCATGTTTTTGAAACAGGTATTGCCATGATCTCAATAGCTTTCAGTTTCAGTTGACATCTCACCAGGTATGTACCTGCTACGGGACCTATAACTGTTTACTTATTAAAATAACAGTTCACTATTTAGTATTTTATTGATGTCATATTTCACCTTTTTGTTGGCACCAAAACCTAGAAATTATTAGCAGAACATAGAAACAACCATATGCTCAGTAGCTAAAGCAATATAAACTAAGTCTATAGCTTGCATTTGTTGGTATAAATAAACCGCTTTCAAAATTAACATTTTTTATGAATAATGAATACTTCCTGTGCTATCATGTTTCAAACTGCCATCATGCTTGAAAATAATATTATACTCCCTCCGTCCCACAAAGACTCCATTTCTAGTCATTGTTTGACAAATAGTGGTGAGGGTAAAAGACTTTAGTGTCTATTATTAATTAGAAAGTAGTATGTCAAATGGTAGATAATTGGTATTGAATGGATAAAACTTCTCGATATGTGAAACAATGGTACGCAAGAAAGTAGAAATAAAGTCTTTTAGGGACAGAGGGAGTAGCATATATTGTTCCTTATAAGCACGCTTCGTTACTTGCCCATCAATAACTTAATTTTATTTTTCACTTACTCCACTATTCAGGAAGAGAGAGATGCAGTTTTGGCCAAGATAGAAGTTTCGCAGGTCCATTTAGAATTGTTGAAGCGTACAAATGTTCTCAATGATGCATTCTATATTTCACATGATGGAGTGATCGGAACAATAAACAACTTCCGTCTTGGCCGCCTTCCTAATGTACAGGTAATTGTGCAAAATAAATGTGCAGATGTCACATCCATTCACCATCTTTTAGAACTTTACATGAGTTCTATTCAAGAGGTACACAATGATTGGAGGTACATGGAATGCTCATGTTGATCCTATTGTGTTAATGCCCATGACCCTGTCTTACTCTCTTCTTAGGTTGAGTGGGACGAGATAAATGCTGCTTGGGGTCAGGCTGCTCTTCTGTTGCATACCATGGCTCAATACTTCACCCCAAAGTTTCAGTATCCTTGACACATAATGGCATTGTTCCTGCTACAGTTTGTTTGCTGGTCAGTCTCTTGAGTGGCAATTCATACATGAAACTAGCAAAGCACCCATGCTTTGCTATGGATAAAACAAATATATGTTATAAAGAAAAAAAATATTCAACTATATTATTATCACTTGTCATCCACTTAATTTAGCTAAATATTGGGTTATTCTGTAATATCATAAATATGAAGGGTCAATTTGTAAAAGCTATAGTGGGGTGGCAGATTAACTGCCACCACCACTAAGGTCTTTTAAGAGGAGTATAGATTTATCTCCATCAACAAGTTGTACCACATACACATGTTTCAGTGCATTTTAGTTACTCCAGTAGTTGTTTGCTTTGTTCTTTCTATATGGCTGTGTTCAAAGGGGAAAAATATGCTTATTCTTCAAGAAGCTCTACAAATGAGCCTTATCCTTTGTTACTAGAAAGATCATTATGATAAGCTAGGTTTACAAGATTGCACATTTATGGGAATTATCAAGCATTGATGTATTGATTGAGCTGGCATGAGTCTATGTGTTGCAACAAATTGGAAAGATAGTGTTGGATGGTGAAAAAAATAATAATTATACTTTGGGGTACCTGAACATTTATCTAGATACCGGATCAAGATTCACCCTATGGGAAGCTATCCGAAAGTGACAGACATCAACAATAATACATATGAACTGTAAGCTTCATGCTGGCAAACGTACCTTCTTTATTATTCTCTTCTAAAAAAACTTGTAGAAGATTGGTACTGTAATGTTTCTTATTTGACCAAGGTATACTATCAGGTTTGGTCCTGTGAATTTATTCTGGAGTACCCGATTTGACAAAGCCATGACATGGTTTCTGACTTGCCTGCAAGAATTTGCTGAATTTGCCATTAGCTTGGACAAACAGAACAATGTACCACCTGAGAAGTCATTGAAACTCCCATACAAGTAAGTTTTTTGCAACTTTCTTATTGGCGGAGGAATAATTTGTTATTATATGAATTGCATGGTTCATGCTTAGGGCACAACATTCTTTTGTCTTGTCCTTGAACTTTTTATTGCAATTTTCTTATACTATACTAGCATAGGAATAATTTGTTATTATATGAATTTCATGGTTCATGCTTAGGACACAGCTTTCTTGTCTTGTATTTGAACTAAGACACTCATCAGCCGTCACTGAACATCTCCAACTGAAGTGAAATCAATAATATGTTAGATTTTATACTAGCGATAATACAAAATACTTAAGACAACTAAGTTCTGCTGTTACGATTTTTCTCTATGGTTCATAATGACAATAGTATGGTGAGAATTGAACATATCTTATAGTATATACATCGTTGCTTGTGCTGCTCCTTACTTGAATACCTTTGGTTGCAGGATTGAAAGTGACAAAGTAGGGAGCTATACAATCTTCTTAAGCTTTAATAAACTCGACAACTGGACAAAAGCACTAAAATACATGTTGTGCAACTTGAAGTGGGTTCTCTACTGGTTTATCGGCAATACAAGTTTCGCGCCACCCTCTGGATCTTTAAATGTAGCAGAGTCTTCCAAGGGATGAAGTAATTGACCTTTGATGCTGATTTTGTAGACATATTGGCAAAGTTTATAATAATGTACAGAAATAGTAGATGCAATCATGCAATTAGTTTTTCTTTTGGGTCGCCTTCAGTTGTATATATGATTTCCATTGGCATTCGCAGTGCCCGTGCAGACAAATTTGTATGACAATACATGTACCACCTATAAGTACTCATTTGCCTTCGATAAGGACACATTGCTTGGCTTGTAGGATGATGAAAGAGAAGTTATACTCTTGTGGATTATCTCTTCATCCTCGGCTTTCCACGAATTGTATAGGCGCTATTTGTCCATGGAGACAACATAGATTCACCAAATAATCATGGAGAATCATATTCACCCTCTGTCCAACCTTTGATGGCACTCAGTCATCCAGATCCTGTTCAGACATGAGTGCCATCAAAGGTTGGACAGAGGGTGCCTTTTGCCAACCATCCTCAATCTTGATGTTTGCTTACAGCTTGCCATAACAGAAACTGGAGAGAACAGCGCCAGATGATGCCATCGCTTTATACAACTCGAAACTACTGAATATATAATTTGACTGTAGATTGTTATTTAAATCAATCTCACTTTATATGCTTATGGATAATGCTTGACAATTGCTTTCACTTTCTATTCATAAAATATGGAGACTTTCTTCCTGTCCTGAACAATTTATTCCCCTCTAATTAGCCAAATATTTTCCTCACTGCATGGTTATAAGTTATCAATATTTTGATAAATTGAGGAATGGTATGATTGACTTACACAAGCTCCCATATCAATTTGGAGCTGTGCGGCATAGGCGCAAGATCTTGAAAAATTTGCGAACTCTTTCCTCAACCTTATCACACTTGATTTCAATCTTCTTGACACGGTCAGATGCAAATGACTGCCAGTAAGTTGTAACTTCCAGTTGTTCACAATGAAACTTTTAGAGCCTATAGAAAGTTGTATTTAACTAGATGTCTAAACCAATCATGGACGATAACTTGACAACACACAGCTATCCATATACAAAATTCGTACCTTGGAAAGATGCAGGGTAAACTTCTCCGAGGTGAGTGTTGGAGAAATAAATTAGTGCGTTGAGGTCAGAAGTACCAGTATCTTCAGTTTGCTAAATGTAGGACATCACTTCAAATCCCTGTTGAAAATAAAGCAGGAAAATTGTGGGGAAACAAGATAAAATAAGGAACACATTACGAGCTTTAGGAACAAGATTCCCTCATATTATAGTGAATGTGAATTGCTGTGATGTTTTAGATTCAAAAAACAAATAGAGAATGTAAGAAATAAATAGAGTAAATATCACTAACATACATGTTTTATGGTCCAAGCTACAAAAAAACACATATATTTGATTCTTGTTACTTAAGTACACATATCATGGTATTAATGTTTCACAAAACTACATTAAGTTCTATAAAACTACACTATTAAAAAATTCAAAACCCTTACATTATGAAATGGAGGTAATACTTAATAATATAGTTTTGTGAAACTTAGTGTAGTTTTATGAAACACTAATACCATAATATGTGTAGTTAAGTGACAAGTGCCAAATATATATGTAGTTTTCTACAACTCAAACTATAAACTATGTGGTTTTGTGAAATTTACTCAAATAAATATGTTAGAACCCATATTTATAGGTAAAGAGATATCAATTTCATGAAAAAAACATACACTTTCCATATTGAATCTAGTTACCAAGTGTGTATGCCTTATGCTAAGTTTAATTTTTACAGAAGTATAGCATTGTCTCAAGTGGATAATTTGGAATAATGATTAGCTGCTAATACGTGCAAGCATTATGCTTATTATGCATATCATATGTTAATGCAATTGTAATGATATAGATCAATAGATGTTACAGTAGAGACAGTAAAGCCCAAACCATAGTGGGAACTGAAACAAGTATTCAAAACAATAACGTTTTCACTTTTTTTTTCTTCTGAAGGTATGCACAGTGGCAAATGGTTAGTGAAAGTACTCTTAAATTACAAATATGTGTATGCACTCCTTCAGTTACCTGTTTGTGATCGACATATCTTCTGATCATACACAATCATAAATCTCTGCAGCTGTACAGGAGCAATAGCTTCTTTGCCATCAGAGAACTAATCTAATGCCTAGCTGAAACTGTACCAGCAACTGAGTCAGAGAAGGGGATGGATTTCCATTGAAGATCTCCACATGATGTCAGAACTGTTGAGAGTACAAAGTCATCAACTTCATGCCCTTCTTGCTGCATTAGGTACATGTACTTCAAAGCCTCTTCACAGAGGCCATTTTGAGCAAATCCTGTAACAATCACTTTCCATGTTACCAAGTTATGTTCTGGCATGGCGTCAAAGACTCTTCGGGCTTCATGGACTTTTCCACACCTCATGTACATATCAATAAGTGAGCTTCCCACAAACACATTGGAGAAATCTTGAGTCTTATTAACAAAACCATGGATCTTCCTTCCATATTGCAGCGCCTCCAATTTTGCACAGGCTTTCAGAGCTGAGGAGTAAGTGTATGTATTTGGTTTTACACCATCCCATAACATATCATCTAATGATTTAAGTGCTTCAACATTATGACCAAGATTATTGTAGCCAGAAATCAGAGCTGTCCAAGAGATAGCATCACGGTCAGGCATTGCTTCAAGAATTCTTGCAGAATATGTGTACTCTCCACATTTACAGTAGAACCAAACAAGTGTACTCCCAATTTGAAGATTGTCTTCCATAGAATTCTTTATTATCTGAGCATGCAATTCCTTTCCAAGATAAAGTGATTGTAAGGAGCCACAGGCACTCAGGAGACCAACAATAGTGAGGTTGTTAACAAACACTCGGCGCATCTTCATCTTTCTGAACAACAAGATAGCCTTTTCACCATGGCCACTTTGTGCATATCCAGAGATCATAGAAGTCCATGTAATAGTGTTTCTTCGTGGCATCATATCAAACACTGTCTGAGCATCAAAAACTTCACCGCACCTGGCATACATGGTGACAAGGGCACTGCCAACATGGATATCATTTTTGTACATTTTCTTCACAACAGCACAATGCAACTGCTTCCCAAATCTCACAGCCTTCTCTTCTGCGCAAGCCTTGAGGACACTACACACGGTGAACTCATTTGGTCTAAATCCTTCTGACACCATTTCTGAAAACATCCTAAGAGCCTGGTCCCCATGCCCATGCTGCACATAAGCTGTGATCATTGTTGTCCATGAGATCACGTCACGAGAGACCATCCTATCAAATATAACTGAAGCACTAGCAACATCACCACACTGAGCATAGAAGTGCGCAACAGCACTGTCCACAATCACATTGCTCCACCCACCTTTGACAACACAACAGTGGACCTGCTGCCCTAGCTTCGCATCACAACGCTCGCCGCAGGATCTCAACAAGCAAACGAAAGTCAAGCTGTTACCTTGCACCCCGCTCCCCACCATATCAAAAAACAGCCTCACAACCTCACCATAGTGTCCTAGTTTCAGATACCCATTCATCATCGCCGTCCACGACACGACACTCCTCTCCGTTATTTCGTCGAACACCTTCCTCGCATCCCAAACCTCGTCGAACCTGGCGTACGCGGTGATCAGATTGTTGGCCACGAACGTCCCCAGACCGTCGAGTGACCGGACGGCGACCGCGTGCACCCGCCGCACGCCGTCTGCGCTGCCGCAATCGCGCAGCCAGGACGCGAGAGCCTCGGCATCCGGGAGGTGGGACGGCGCCGACGAATCCCCACCCTCTCGTTGCTCCACGGACTCATAACCACCGCCTTCTGCTAGGTGGCTCCGAGCTCGCAGGGACCGGTTCTTGGCCGGGAAAGATTTGCTGCTCCCGCGCTCGCCGACTCCGCGTATGCTCGGAGACAAGCTGTTCGTCCGGCACGGCGGGAGCGAAAAACAGGCTTGGATTGGAGGGGGAGAAGTAGGGAAGCAGCAGAATAGCATCTGAATAGTCCCCCCGCTCCGCCGCGCGGGGAGTGGAATCGGAAAGGGGAGAAGAGGAGCAGCAACCAAAGCAGAGACCACCACGGCACCACCAGTCCACCACGCACGGAGTAGCAGTGAGCCCACCCGCCTCGCCCCACCCCGCCCTGCCTAGAGACGGGGAGACGAACAAGAGAGCGAGCAAGCGCCGGAGGCAGAAGATTCAGAGAGGGGTGGAGGCGTCGGCCGGCGGACGGCGGCGGCGTCGGGGAAGAGGCGTGGGAGCTCAAAATGGGTGAGTTTTTGCGATTTTTGTGAAGTCGGCAGCACCGGCTCGAGAGGTGGAAGGATTGCGGGATTGCGGGCGAGTGAGTGGACAAAGACGGGCAAAGCAAACTCGGCCCAAAACACAGATTTTTTTTGCTTTTCCTTCGAATTTCGCAGTAGACATGCAGCGAGAGGCTTCCGGCTAGGGCGAGCTTTGGAAAAGCCCAGTGGAAAAAGGAGGGCCAACACTGAAATTTTCCTATAGAACTTTTCTAGACTAGTAAGGCAGTAACATCGTTTTTTTTTAAGGGAACGGGTCGCCGTTGCCGAATTTTTTTAAAAAAAATAATAGTAGTATTTTAATGTAAAACTGCAAAAATAGATGGCATATGAAAAAATGTGGATTTACCATCCTGGCGTCGTCAGGCTTGATGATAAGCTACCTGTCATCAATGTCCATGTCAACAGGCCTTCTTTTTATATCTGGAGACCTGACGTGATACTATGTGGCGGAAACATGTCCATATCATTATTGCAAATGACGATAGGCCTCCCATGGCGGTCCTGTCGTCATTTGGTATGGCGGCATGCCCCTGCAACTGTAAAGGTGTGCCCTATCATCACACCCTACATCGATAGGTACATGTCGTCCTTTACAATATTGACAGGTACTACACTCATAATTTTTGTCTCTTTGGATCTAATTTTGTAATTTTCCATTAAACTGCTATTATTTTTCAAATGGTTATTTTTCATGGCTGATACCCCCGCCGCGCAATACTGACTTTCACCTTAACACAAGTCAATGCCAACCACTATGTACGCAAGAAAGGTCGGAAAGACAAGCAAACATAGGCCCTCTTTGATTCATGGGAATTTTATAGGAAAAGTGTAAGATTCTAATTCCTATAGGATTAATCACTGTAGTAGGCTACAGTTTGATTCATAGGATTGGGGGATAGGAAAGTTAGAGGAATTTTTCCTATGGTCCTCATTTCACAGGTGAAACGAAGGAATCCAAACATCCATTTTGACCTCTTTTTTTTGCTTAGGATCGAGACACTTAAGATACTAATCTCAACAAGATAACATGCAAACACAATGAATGGGTATAATTTATGATACCTGTAGTTTAATTACTAGCTAATGGAACGTAGGCCTAAGTTGTTAAAGTAAAATTCCTGTACTTTTCCTATACCTCAATCAAGCACCCATTCCTATATATTTCCTAAGGTTTTACAATACTCTATTTTACACGTTGATTCATATCCTATTTCTGTGTTTTTTCTGTTCCTGCGTTTTTTCAATCATGTGTTTTAAAGGGGCTCCAGATGTGTGGAGGTGAAGTAAAAGCTGTTGATGAGGAGACAAGCTTGGTAGTAATGATATATTTTTTTTTGGTGAATGGATGTGACAATCACGAAATGGTATTAAGAAGGCTTCAGTTTGGAGGTGTCCGCACATAGTTTTTTCTAGATATACAATATGACTTATTATATTCGTAGCACAATATGCACTCTTATGAATTAAAAAGACATAGGTATGATTAATATGGTATGAATTATAAGAGAATAATGATAATTTTGACCATATATTTATGATGCATAAGCTGAAATAAAATAAAGAAATAAGCAAAGTATGGCTTAACGAGAGAGGAGAGAAATAACATTAACTTAAGTGAGTAGATAGGATTAATTTGGATATTTTGCATTTATAGACCTATTTACTCATCGGTCCTTGTTTTTCTTTCTTAATATGAGACAGAGACCTACGATACTTTACGAGTAACGTAGTGTTGTACTACCAAACAAATAAATAAGCAATCCATGGGATGGGAGTGACATTCAACTATGTGGCATAAGAGCAACTTCCCCAGCCTGAATTGTTTCATCAGCACTTGAATAATGAATGTTCATCATGCATGTCTGCTTGCACACAAAAACCTTCGCAAACAGACATAGCAGTACCCTTACAAATTGAACCATAGCGGTACGTATCGAGGCAAACATATTGCGCCTCAAATAACCAAATCTGGACATTTTAACCACGGTTATTTATTCCAATCTCCATCACTCTACCGACCTAACTGCATCCCCTAACAAAAAATTAAGAGAGAAAAAAGAAGAGGAATTTACAGCCGATCAAGGGCTGCATGTCTGCACAGAAAAATTTGCCTTCAAAGATCAGCAAACAAATGGTATGTACTGGAATCGACCGTGATTAGCCTCAGTGCAGCAACTGCAGCTGCGGCGGACAACAGGCTGAACCCAACAACATTCAGCCAGTGCCAGCATTTCTGGAAGATCGGCATCTTGTGCCGCTTCACCATTAGGTACATGTGATTTGCAAGAACGAATGTCAGGGGGAAGGTGCTGAGAGCGCCTGTCAGGCTCATGAAGTCGCCAAGGAATGGGAGCATCGCGGCCACCAAGGTGTTGACGGTCAGGTAGCCTCCTCTAACACCCACTCTGAACATTATGTTGTGGAGTGCAAAAGGGCCACCGTGTCCACTGCCGAATCTTGTGTCCAGGAACTCATACATTGGGCTTGCAAATATCTGACATACATAGAAAGCAACCTCATGTTACTTCTTTGAGGGGCAATTTGGTTATAGATAAATTAAAAAATGATTGTGAATTTGAAGAAGAAAAAAAATTAACCATGAAGTTCGTGACTATTTAATAAAGTACACGGCCTGTCAAACATGGAACCGAAGTGTCATCAAAATATACATCTGGGTTCCTAATCTTGGTTTAACGTATCACCTGAGGTCCAAAGAGCAGATAAAGACCAGTGTTGACATGGCTGACCACAATGGCAATAATTTTGCATTTAGCCTCCTCAACCACATGCCCCTACAATCCTATTCAGGAGCGGTGGGATTTGGGGGAACACTATGGAAGAATGGGCTAAATGCAAAATTCTTGCCACCGTGGATGGCCATGTCAGTGCCCGAACTGCATGATCTAATTTTGGACATCAGGTAATACATTTCATAAAGATTAAGGGCCTAGATGGGCAATTTACAAGTTCATTGACCTAAATGACATTCCAGGCCAAGTTTATGGACCACTCGTGTATTTTACTCCTTTTTGAAAAATGTCTATTTTACTGCCTGATACTATTTTGCCACGAGCAATTAACCCCCTAATTTTTTTTCGCCTCATTTTACTCCTGCAAACAAAGTTCACCTTACTCCTTAACAGTGTCTCATTTTGTGTCTCTCTACATATGTTGCATTTCTACTGAAATTTGATAGGATTGATAAATGCATTACAAACTACCTATCAACATTTTTCTAGATTTTTTAGTCACCTTTTACATAGGTTGGAAGCACCTAAGACTGATTTAAATATTGAGATTTAAAATTTCAAGTAAATAGCAATGAGAAAAAATGAAAATATTTCAGAACTTCGATAATGGTGTCATTCAATGGATCCAAAAATTTGAGCTTAACATGACTCGTATATAGAGAAACAAAGAAGGGAAATATTGAGCGATAAAGTGAACCATTTTTAAAATTTTAGCGGGAAAAAATGGGCCAAAAATAGTTTAGGGGGGCTAAAATGATCCAATGAAATAGCTCAAGTAAAATGGATTTGTTTTTCTTAAAACATGCAATTTGAACTATATGTATAGTAAGGTGGACCTACATGTAATGCTATGACCGTCTGAAGAAACGCCGATAAATTTGCCACGGTTTTTATCCAAATTGGTCCCTTGACACTATTCAGTAGATAGCTTGATGTTGAGGATCCATAAGCCCAATAGCCCATAAAGGTCACAGCATAAAGAGGCAATGAACCAATAGTGAACTGGAACCATAAAGCCTTCTCCATGTTATTGACCACAGGAGGCCTTATGGTTGCCTGCATACAATATATAATACACATAAGGTATTATCATGGAAAACAAAACAAACAAATCACTGACCATATGTGCTATATACACTTGGCTTACTTGAATTTCAGGTAGCATTCCAGTGTTGTACGCGAACACAAGGTTTGCTACAGCACCTATTGTAGTGAAGATTTTATCTGAATGTGTTCCAGGAATAGTATAATCCTTTGCAGGTGCGGTTATCCCTTAAAAAATTAGTAATTAAAATTCTATAGTAAGTTATCCCAACAAAATGGAAATGCATACGTAATTGTGGACAGATGAACAAGGAAACAAAGTATCATACCATCTTTAAGTGACAGCACAAATGCTATCACTATATAGATTAGACTGAAAAGAGTTGACAATCCCAACCAAATCCTGAGAGCAGAGAGATAAGGGATTCCAAAGGCAAAGAGAGCACAGACAAATCCAGATAATGCTATGCAGTAGGGTAGCTTTAGAATTCCATCATCCCTAAATAACACATATATTGCCTGCACAAAGGAAATTCACAAGTGAGTGCAGGAGTTTCTCCCTGGAAAGAAATTCAACAAATGGATCACTGGATCCCATCAAAATTTCTAAACTTAAATACTGAGAAAAAGAATTGAAGGGCGGGTCATTGCAGAGGACAAACATGGAGGGGATAGCATGTCATTTACATCATAAAAAGAGCTAGGCCATAGTGATTATTCTGTACCTTCAGAGCTTGGCCAGCTAAGATGATAAAGCCAGTGTTGATCATGAACAGATTAACATATTGCAGAGCCCATGTAAGTGAATACATTTTTCTACCTGTAGTCATCAAAATAAAGATAATTCAATCATGCCACAAAATAGAAATTACCTTTTTTATTAATAAGAAAAGACCACGAAAGTAAATTTCATATCCAATTGAAATAGTATGAATGTCACAAATATGATATGATGGGCCGAATTAAGAAAATTTGGGAGTTGCAGAAAAAGAAGGAAAGAGAATGAAACTCTGCATATCAAATATCAATTCCATCTCATAGAAATGAGGGGACTGAGCATACCAATATTTTACCAAATGAGGGGATTGAGCATACGAATATTTACCATATATGTGCCCAGCAAGATCTCTGTATCTGATATGGCGTTTGCCACCAACTTCATGAAGGCGAGCAAGAAGAGCATTTGCATACATAGATATTGCAGCAGCTAGAATCAAGCCACACGTCCCACCAATCCAGCCCAAGGGGACCATGATTGATGCAGAGTATCCCAGAACATATGCACTGTTTACCCCAGTTGTCAGAATGAATCCAACTTGATACCAAGGATCTGAAAGTGAAAAAATGTTTCATGAGTTAATTAATAATCATACATGCTACTTAGGTCGACTTGAAAGATTTTGATGTGAATCATGATCTATTTTCCGGTTTCAGCAAAAGTGACAATTCATGTTTTCTGTCAAGCCTCAAATTTCAGAGGAAAACGCTAAGCAGTAAGAAGAGGCATCACTGAAAATTATATGAAATTGAAAAAATGATTCATGTTCCAGCTCTTTTCTTGAGATGATGAATATGAATCAGTATTTTTTTTACTTAGCCATGGATAAGGAAAGAGAAGTGTCTACAACTATTTTTTCGATAGGTTATGGCAACAGTTACAAAAAACTACAGCAATTTGGCTGACATTAACAAATAACGGTCGACTTCGTCAAAAAGAAGAAAAAAACAAAGAACGGTGAATGAAATAATTACCAATGCTAATCTGGTGCGCCGTATCCTCGGAGACCTGGATACTGTCATCAGCCTTGTCGTCTGCCATCTTGTAGGACAGCAGCGGCGCTGTCTCCTTCTCACCCTCCCCGTGGCCTGCCGAAGAGGAAGAGGGCACAGAGGAGTGGAAGAGTGCAGCTCTCTGGTCCTCCTCGTCGTGCTGGTGCTGCTGCTTATTGCAAGAATAGGCATATAAATAAGCAAAAGCACCCCACAAAATTGCTTTGCATTTCAGTTCACACATAATCAATTTTCAAGCTTTTCTTCCCTTGTCCTTTCCACATGTATTTATTACAAAATAGAAATAATCAACTGATGCCAGCTTTTTTTTTCCAAATACAGAATATAAATAATCAAGTGATGACAAATTGTCCACCTTTTCCCTGTCCGATCCATATCTATGTATTAAATGCAATCGATTGATGACAGCCGCAAGATAAAGCTCGTCCATGCCGCATCATATCCATGGATACTAAATTTGTTATTTATTTATACTCTTATCAATGGAGGCACAATGAATGGCACATGAAACATGCTGCTTGTTCAGTTATTCCGTTAAAAAAAACAGCAACTTTTTACTTTTGATGAGAGAACTACTAATAAAGGAGAAAGAAAGAGGAGGGCGGCGAAGCCTCACATCCATCGCGAGTGGCGGGGCCTCCCTTCCGATTTGATGCGCCGAGTTGCTCCTCCTCCAATATCTGATTCGGCGAGTAGTGATGATTGATGAAGGGAATCAATCCGTCAGATTCGATGGAGCAATTGGGGGACCGGAAAAGGAGGACCGGGAGAGATAACAGAAACAGCACCCTAGCGGCGGCGGCTCGTTGACCCGCAGCCGCCGCCTTCCTCTCACGCGGGGCGCGCGCGGCGGCCGAGGGTGAGAGGGGCCCCGCCGGAATCGGCAGGTGGGAGAGGAGAGGAGAGGAGAGCGTGGCGGCGATCGATCGAGGAGGGGGGAGAATTGCGGAGGGAGGGAGGCGTGGCGCGCGGATGAATCGGACCCCCGCCCATATAGGGTGGTGGTGGTTGTTGTTGAGGGAGAGAGGAGGAGGGGGAGGTTGGCGTGCGTGGGGTGGAGAATTTGGCGGCGAGGAGCACTTCTGCCGGAGATATTCCCGTTTTTCTCGTTAGGATCCCGGACTCGACTCACCCGACATGGCGTTCCATGATTCCCATGATCCCATCTGGAATGCTTCCGTTGGGTTTGCTGGAGGATCGTATGGCTCACAAATATCTGTATTTTTTTTCATCTTCTTTCTGTTTGGCTCTTAAACTTCTGTATTTCTCTGTGTGTTTTTATCTCTTACCAGTAGTACAAAGTACGAAGTAGGAAATGGAGTATCTCTTGTGCTTTCAGTTAGCGTGCACGTGAAGACGTGAAGTCCTTGTCGGCGAAAAGGAAAGAAAAATAAGTCGCTGAATTCTGTTGTTTGTCCTTCATGCGTCGTTATCATTCGCCATGCGTGGCGCAAGTTGTTTGATTGATTATCTTATTTGGGGAAAACGACCTAGATATCCGAGTAAGTGGTGATTAGGATAATTAGTGCCTCTAGTTTGTGCTCTCTCTTTTTTTAAAAAAAAAATTTAAGATAGTGCAGAGAAATAAAGGGTAGAACTGATATGTATGAAGTATTAGAGTTAATTATCAACCAAAACTCAATACATGTCTGCTGCTACGGAAAAAAAAGAAGTTCTGAATCTGAATAAATAGGTTGGATCCAACAACAATTATTCACCGTCGGGTGCCCCAAACTAATGTGTAGTATGATTTAATTTATAATTGCCTCTCACTCCCACACAATAAGGACGCGTCTCACACACCTATCTAGGTTCGGCTTCCGTTACTTTCTTTTTATCCTAGGACATGGTTTGATTCTGGATTTCCGGTGTATGCAAAATCAGCCATAACTAGTGTTTCCATAACTAAGCGCACGTGTCTTCTTATTTCGGGCTTACATTTTCTCACGCCATGAATGTGGCTCAACAACAAGTATTATTTTTTCCTTATTTTAATTTCAATATTTTGACGTGCTAAGTTTATACACCACACATAATTTTTTTTGATGTATAAAGTTTTTATGTATAGAGTTTTATACGTGTAAATTTTCTATGTACAAAGCATGTGGATGTTTTGTTCTCATGTTGCTTCTAGAATTTTTATTTTCTTTAGTACCAGTTAATTTTAATGTAGCTGTGGTGTTAGCATGAGTATTTTTTATAACTAAATCAACGACGTAGGTAATATATCTTCGTTCATATCCAGCATCACTAACAAGTAACAGTCTTAAGCTAGCATCCCTGGCTCCCTGCCGCTTGTATTGTGGACACGACACATCATCCTATTCTTCAAATCACCACGTTGTCTGGGTGCTGAAGAACTCGTTGTACTGTATCCATATAATTTGTGGCGGAGGCCTTCGATCTTGTTCTGATGTAGCCATTAGTTAAGCCCACGGACTTTTTCTCCTCATCTCATGCTCGTGCGGCAACTTCTCCCAAATCCATCGTCTTCTCCAATTGATATGTTGATTCGGCATCAGGGGCAGAGCTAGAAATTTTATTCACCGGGGGATTTGTTGTCCCAATATTTTAATCTTGCTTGATATATAATGTCATGTGCATTACCTGAGCAATTTAAGTATTGAGATCACCAAAGGTCGTCAGGGTTAGCTAACCCCAACGACAACGACAGTACTGTAGCTCCACCGTTGTACAACACTAGCGACCTTGGTTCTTCCTCCAGCCATTCACCTTCGCTAGCGCTAGGGGGGATGCTTCCTTCTAGTTCACCCTCTGCCAATTCGTTCCTTATGTCACTGTCTATATTGTGGCTTCTTCAAAGCCATCATCATCATCATCAAGGGTGCACCAAGTGAGCAACCACCTAAAATTAAGGACTTTAATGTGTTATTCATGCCAATACGATTCACATGTGTTCGAAGGTCTCTGTGTATATTATTTAAAAGAGTAAAATGCATCGGTAGTATCACAACTTGTGAAGTGGGTGCAATTTAATCATACATCTTGCAAATTGCTCAAATGAGTCATTTATCTTGTGTTTCGGGTGTAAACTATGTTAAACGTGTGCAATATGTCTGCCATATTGATATCTTATATATACAACCATGGCCACGTACGACCCACAAATAAATAGACTATCAATATTAATAAATATAATACGATATGAACTATACTAAAATATTAAATATTAATTAATGTGT
This sequence comes from Leersia perrieri, assembly GCA_000325765.3. Classification (NCBI taxonomy): domain Eukaryota; kingdom Viridiplantae; phylum Streptophyta; class Magnoliopsida; order Poales; family Poaceae; genus Leersia; species Leersia perrieri. The sequence goes on from CM002481.1 coordinate 19,927,505, forward strand.
GATTATGTATATTAAAGCACACATATGGTGTTGCAAGTGAAAACATATGGTTAACTTTATTTTTATTGGCTGCACATCCACATGTGACATGTTAAGTCAACACGAAATTCAACTTAAAAGCAAATACTTCGCATGATACGATTTCTAATAAGATTTGCACCCCTAAGACAAGTTATGTGACTTATTTGAGTAAATTACAAGATGTATGACTAACTTACACCCATCACATATGTGGTACCGCCGGTACATTTTACTCTATTTAAAAAGTTTTGCCCTTTCTTTTATTTGATTTGGTTACGACATGCTTGTTTTTTCTGCTTTTACGTATGTTCAATAGTAATCATGGCCATTAAAAACTATGGCTCATGACAATAATGTGAAATTGTGAACATGCCTAAGTATTAAAGATTTTTTTCTCTTAATAAAAACATCACATTTTATCATCTTTATTTTAAACATTTGCTCCGACTTAAGTGAAGCGCCACCTCTAATTCATTTTCCGATCCTTTTGCAATTTTTATTTAAATATAGTTCCTTGACTTTTGCTCACATTGGTCTTAAAACTCTTGGTACGGCCGTGGGCTTCTTTTGTAAATTTTATAGTTCCACAAGCATGTTATCTTACATTAATTAAAAAGACAGTTGGAAAGGGCATTTTTTATTTTTAAGAAAAATTCTTAATCTTTATGTCTTTTTCTTATCTCAGCATCCAAATAATACTCCATCCTCTCCTAATGTATGACGTTAGCCAACGTCATACAAAATAACACAGGGAGTATCTAGGAAACCTCGGGCTAGACTGGGCGAAGCCGAAAATTACGAGATCTGAGACTGGCCTTAGCCCAAAAAAAGGAAAAAAGGGTACTAGGCCTGAAACTAAAATTTTTAGGCCTTTCAGGCAACAGAATGGCGGCCCATTCCTAGCCTGGTCCAAATGCTGTGCGGGGCCAGGTTTTGCTTGAACAGATTACGTACGTGGACCGGGACGTGGACATGGCCTGTTTTGCCAAGCGTGAAAAACGAACGGCAGTCGCTAGCTCAGTCGATGACAAAAGGTTAGCCACTGATATCAGTGACACCACTTCAGTGAACCCCATCTTCCAGTAATAATGTTTTGATATCGCCACATATACGTGTTGATTTATCAATCGAAGCTTCTTTAGGTAGCTGACTCGATCCATGTGAAGTCTAACATGTCCCTCTCATAGCAATAAATAGTGTTGCATACATGGTATGCAAAAAGACAACACTGGAAAGCAACTAATAGTGTCTGTATACTACCGTTAACACACTTCAACAAGTCTGAAACCCTGCATTATGCTCACTTTATCCCAAATAAATAAATAAATAAATATAAATGGAATATTTTATAGTATTACAATATTCATAGTATTATAAAATGAAATGTTTCGTCCGATTATAAGTTGCTATATTTTAGAACATAGAGAGTATATATGTGCACAAAGAACATACAGGTACGCTGCACTCTACCACAATTAAACTACGTAGGCAAACTAATTCATAACATAATGCAATTGTATTATAACGACCTGGCTGTATGTGCACACACATAAATATAACAATATAATGGATGATGCATATGGATGCGTGATCTGTATTAGTATATACTGTACACATCATAATGTAAGTACGTATACCATCTAACCTAATGGGTGGCATATATACGAATCCGTACATATATACACTACCTATATCTATGTGAACAATCTGCATGCAAGGAGATGTAGCTAGCTAGCTAGCTGTGAGTGATATATGAGTCAGACTCCGACTTCCTGCAAGACCTGCAACCTCATCTCTCGGTTGAACCGAGTGATGAACTCCTCCACCCTCCTGTTCAGCTCATCGTCAGTCATCTGCCAGTACTGCTTGCTGCTCGTTCCCCACGGCACTATTGCCCCTTCATCTTCCTCGGCAACAATCATCGCGTCGTCGTCTTTAACAATCGCAAGCTCCTCCTCCTCCTCGTCGGATGGGCTTACGACCGCAAGGTTTTTCTCTTCTTCCGCGAGGCTCTTGTTCGTCGTCGTCTCGCTTGCTACTGCTGCTGCTTCATAGCCTCCTTTCGCAGCCACCTCGTGGTTGTTGTTGGTGGTAGTGGTTGCGGTGGTCTCTGCATCTGCTGCTGCTTCTCGTGGTTGTGGCTGACGATCTGGTGGTCGTTCACCATCGGTTGTAACATCATCGTCGGAGGCAACAACCGGCGGCTGATCGTCGGAGCACGGGGACGGCGCGTCATCGTCACGGCCGATCGTCGCCTCCACCGGCGTTGCTGCCGGTAGCGGATCAACCGCCAGTACAGGAGCAGTGGCCAGGATGGTGGACGACATGAGTTCGTCGTGGTGGGTGGACGACGACGAAGCAGTTGTCGTGGCGGCTATGATGGCGATGATGGAGTTGGAGAGGAGGAACCAGAAGGTGGTGTCCCTGGCGAGCGCGGCCGGCGGGAGGCGGAGCAGCGACGCGTAGGCGTAGAGGATTGGCAGCAGCGACAGCACCAGCGCCGATGCCACCTTCTTCTTCTGCTGCGCCGCCGCCTGCCACATCCTCTTCTTATTCACCATGCACGCTTACACCTTGCTGAATCAGCTAGCTAGCTAGCTACTCTTCTTGTGTTGATCTTGTGGCGCGCGCGCGTTCGATCGGTTTGATGTGTGACAATATATATCACAATTTACCTCGATCGATCGTCTCCGCTGCTGGGCTTTTATAGCTAAGCTAGGAGTATATAGCAGCTGAAGAGGGAATTATTAATGTGATGGTGTTCTATTTTGTTGTTGTCGCGCGCGTGTGAGTGGTTAATGATTGCCGCGTGTTTGGAGTCTAGATTGTACTACCACTAGTACGTTGCAGCTAGCTGTGCTGACAATGTACCGTACCGTGCCTTGTTTTGCCGGGAGCAAGAGGGCAGGATTCGGCTGGGCCACCACGGCCGATAGGGATGCAAGCGGCCGTGCGGGTTTATGGGCTTTGACACCTTAGTTACGATATTAAATACAGTATTAACTCGTACTCCACATATTATTACGTGATTGTTACTACAAATATATCGTCAGAAAACGTTCGACAAGAAATTTTCTTGATTTTGGCAGGAGCGCTCGGGTCGCCCCTCCTCAGGCGACTCGAGCGCGTGCGGAGCTCGCCGTCCCTTCACTCTCCTCCGGCGGCCGTCTGCCTTGCCGCCGCCCAAGCAGCCGCCGGCAAAGCCGATCGGCTGCAAGGACGGCGGCGGCGGGGCCTTTCT
>CM002481.1:19930771-19952624 GCA_000325765.3 Leersia perrieri
TCCACTCCTTCGTGCTTGGGTCGGCCGGGGGTCCGTCCTGGCTGCAGCGTGCGGCGGCGCGGCTGCCGGCGGCTGGTTCCAGCGCTGAACGGTCTGCTGGTGTTGGGCGGTGCTTGTTGGCGTGGCAGCAGACCAGCGATGAGTTTCATCGACGGTGGCAGCGGGTTTCCAGCGCGGGTCGACACGCAATGTCTCGGGCCGATGCAGCGGTGTGAAGGAGGCGGTGAGTTGAAGTTTCCTCCTGTCGATGTTGGAAAGGGTGCCAGTTGCCCTTTCCCCAAGGTGGCCGGCAAGCCGGAGAAGGTGGCCGGTGAGGCGTGGCAGGAGACCGGCTTAGTGTCGGCAGTTGTCAGTTGTTCCCAGGTGGCCGGCGTGTTGGTCGGCACAAATTGATCGGTGGAGCCGCATGGGGGCTGCTCGCTGGTTTGGTGGGCTGTCATTGATGCTTTTTGTTTGTTGGTTTGACGCGGAGCACGGAGATCTGCAGTGCGTTTGGCGACCTTTCGGCAGCTTGGGTCTCTCTGTTAGGGTCTTCTACCGTTCTCTGGAGCTCCTCCCCTTCTTTTGGCCGGTCTTCTATCTCCGGTCGTGGGGAGCTCTCGGCTTGGTTTAGACATCTCTGTGGCTGGGTTCCCTCTGTTGACGGACGGGTGGTCTTTTGCTCTGTCTGTGCTTTAGTGTCTCTTGTGGTAATGAGTTGTTCTCCTCTCAGTTTGAGCTGGGTCAAGGCTGGGGTGGAGTCGGAGCTGCATGCCTATGGTATTGCTCGGCAACGATAACCCTCAAGCGCGCCCGCCTCAGCTGCACTTTAATGCCCTTGGATTCTGTTGTTGGCAGGAAGTGTGAGATTGGGCGAAAGTCCTGCATAGCCTCTGATCTATGCCGATGGCGTCGGTGCCTGTGGGTGCCGTTTTCTTCTTGAAGGCGTCATTGTTTCGCTCCCTTCTTTCTTCGGGTGAAAACCTTGTTCCGATTTTTTGGACGGACGATGTTCGCGTCTTGGACGCTTCTTTGCTCGTTGGAGGCTTCGTCTAGAAGAACCTGCCTTGCGTTTCCTAGGTTGTTTTGGTTGTCTCGGTCGTGGGTAGTCGGAGTTGCTCTTTTTGAGTTTTGCTTCGATGTCTCATGTTCGAGTTTTAGTTGTGCTACCACAAGTGTTTCTTCAGTTCTCCGTGTGGGTTTTTTGGCCGATTTTCCCTAATTAACCGTCAGTTTGTAAGGTTTTTGGCCCCGGTTTTGCCTTAAAAAGTGGGTCAAATCTCTTCTTTTTTAATGAAAACAGGCACTCCCTATCCTCTTCTGAGGTTTACCTAAAAAAAAAAGAAATTTTCTTGATTTTCGAACATATATATCATATGCTTTAAGATTCATGTAAGGGGGGAGAGGAAGAATTTTACATTTGCGTCGGGTGCTGAGTTCAATTTGTGTCACTGGTTTGAAACTACAAGTTACATTAGACACAGACTACGTGTCTTTGGCCCTCATAGTTGGTAACTGAGTGTTGGTGTTGCCAGCAATCAGTTTCATCTACTCCTCCAGTTCTATAATACTTGTCGTTTTGGATAAAATCAAAGTCAAACTTTTAAACTTTGGGTGTGATCATTTCGCTTTTTCAAATAAGCCATAGAAATATGTTTGAAGCAACAAAAAATAATTTATAGGTAAAAATTTTACATCCGTGTTATTCACGACTTAAAATCCAAGGCTAAAACAAGATCACAATGAAAAAAACTTCAAATTCTAAGTTTGAAAATTTAAATTTTGGTTGTGGTTTATAAGCCAACAACGAAACGATAGGAGCCTTTGATTACAAATAATTTTAAAATTATTTAGTTTTAAAACATAAAAACCATACATATATATTCATCTTGAAAAGTACTTCAATACTATCATATATGTATTGATATTTCTATATATTAGTATAAAAAACATAGTCAAATGTGTTTTTAGAGACCGTGCCCTTGTCTAAAATATCCATTATTGTCAGACTTAAGGGAGTGACAATTTTTTTAAAAGATAAACTAAATAAAAAAGAAACTTTGAATGAAAAATAAAAAGATTTTCAAATAGAATAAAATCAAACTTTCAAACAAAAAATCAAACTTTTAGTAGAAAGATATTCAAACTTTTAAAAGAAAGAAATTAAATCATAAATGGATAAAGAAAAGAACTTTTAGTTTGAAGAAACCGATTGTTGATGGCAATCGTGCGCCAATCGAAATCATTAATTATATTTAGAATGACTATAATTGCACTCTACTGAAATTATGTCATATGATTTTTAGATTTTTATTTAGACGTGTTTAACTCATGTATTGTACCGCAGGTGAAAACAAATTTATACATGAGTATGCACCTATACCGTCATAAAAATTATAGAAGAAACTAAAAACACATAGTATATGTATATGATATATTAAGTTATTTATAGGAGTACAATACAAATTATTTATGATCAAAATTCAAGTACCCCGAGCTCTGAAGCAATATAACCACGGACATTCGATGGTGATCACCAATCAAGACATTGTACGGTTCAATCGATTGCTAAATGGCAGCACCTGGCTGAGCAACTTGAAAACATTCCTTATTTCACGTAATTTGCGAAACTGATTGAAAACATTAGACTTCACTCTGAGAGATATGCCAGCTAAGAATGGTTATTTCGCAATGATCGCTAGCCAGCTCATTATTGAGTCATCCGAAATACTCCTAACCAAGCTCAGTGTCTCGGGTTTTCATAAGAAAAAGAAAAAAGTAAAAAAAAAAAAACTAATGTCTCATGTTTCATCTTTGATGGAAACATGGACGTCTCGTTCGAAAACCCTATATTTCCAATCTTCATCAATAATTGGGGGTCAATCACATTAATGTACTGTTTGAATCATATGAATTCTAGGATGCCTTCATGCATAGACACGTGTTCCATCCTACAAGGACAAAGTGTCCAGCGAGGCAACAAGACCTTCATGTATAGGGCCTTGTTTCCCTTTCACTCCACCATTGACTTCCGTGCATATGGTCCGGGTCACCCAAGCTACTGCCATTTTAGTGCACATATTAATTAATTATTACTACCTCCATTTCATAATTCAAGAGTTTTGGTATTTTTTCTTATAACGTCTGACCAATCGTCTTAGTCAAAAAAATATAAAAGTATAATTTTATTTTGTTTGTGACTTTCTTTATTATCAAAAGTAATTTACACATCACTTATTGTTTTTTAATTTATACTAAATTTTTAAATAAGACGAATGATCAAACGGTCCGAGAAAAAGCTAAAACCTTTACATTATGAAACGGAGGGATTAGTTGATTAGTTCCTTGTTTTAACAAAATAAGTAGTAGATGTAGTTAATACGTAAATTAAATCTTGCTTAGTAACTTATCATAAGAGCTAAAAAAAAACTACTACAACATATCTTCTAAAACTACGTATACACATATCCCTTTTTCAATTAGTTACTTATGCCAATGGTATGAGAATAAGCGTCAAGGAGCACACATTCTTATACTTGCGCACTTTGACCGATATATTTTACTGTAATATATACTAGAATATTATAGTATTTTTTAATTTATTTTATTCATGCTATTTTTTCACATTAAAACTATGTTCGTTTTAAGGAATAGCTGTGGTTGAACTTAACTATATGTTTTTTGGATGACAGTAGACCAATTGGTGGCCATGATCGTTGATCGATAAATGCAAATCAAACCAACAAAATAATTCAGATCAAGTAGATCGGCCACTCTTTCCAGTTAAATAATTTATTACGTCATCAACCATGCATGGTAAGATTTAAATTGTGCCAATTACATTAATTGTTGATCTTCGTCGAGAACAGCACGTGCATAATCATTCTGTGCTTCATTTTAAATTGCCATTAATTCATCTTTTTTGAACTTCTCAGAAGACCTAGACAAGTGGCATAACAAAGTTATAAAAACTTTTGGAAGTGACCAACTAAATGAATCGAGTGTGTCTATAAAAGGAACAAAATAATAGAGCCAGCAAGATCTATGGCTAATCCGTTTCATTTCATATATATCTTCCTGCGAGACTAATCCATTTGGTTAGAGATTACTAGAAGGTTGATATGCATTGATTGTTAATTACTAGTTCCGTGGTTAATTTCCTTGCTACAGGTGGAAAAGCTACTTGCACAGCTATTAGCACTGAATGATTACAGTTTGACGACCAACTGGGAGTTTGTTGTCAGTTGTCACCAGCTAAGAAAATCTTGAAACCGAAGCTAGCATGCATGTAACAAAAGAAAATGACAGGGCACGGAGAGAAGACATGGATAATTCATCGCTATTTCTGTTTTGTTTTATAAAAAAAATTACTATAAGAGGTTTAATGCTGAACTAGACCAAATTAATGAACCAATATGCATTCACTATATGCTTTGTACGTACGTATACGTAATTAATTGGAAGGTATAAAATAGTGATCGCAGAAACTAATTAACCTTCCTTCTAAGTACTCCATCAAGACTGTTGATTGAAGCAAGAAATTAGAGAGGGTAACCACCATCAAGACTGTTGACAATACCAAGTTCCAGTTCTTTTCCAATAATATTAAGGCAGAACGAGAGACGTACTCAGTTAGATAATCTAGTCATCTGATGAGGTAGTAAAGTAATTAACTTCCACTGCCGGATGATTCCATGTCAGGCAGACACGAGCCTTGCATATATATGCCTTTTGCGAAAGGCAATAATGAACAGCTTAATGTGTCCTGCTTGCAAAGTTTCGATTTGTCCCGGCCTCTCTTTCTTGGTATGCCTATGATCTGTTCCCTAATTTGCAGTAGCAGGAAAGTCAATCTAAACAGGAATTAATGATGGTTATCAAGGACGATAGGCACATGTGTAACTAGCTAGTGTTCTTGTTTGGACTTTGGAGTGGTTGAGCTAGCCAACAGATGCAGGGTTGCACTGCTTCATGATTATGTTCGGGACTTTGCTTTTGTTGCTGTTAATTAGGCAGATCGCATGCGTCATGTAATCGTTGGGTTTATGTCATGACGATCCCTTAGCTGTGGTTTTCAATCGGACGGCTGAGATGGAATCGGTGCGGGGCACCATATGTTCTGCCTGTTGCAGTTTGCAAATCGCTTTTTATCTTCGGGGCAGTTTTCAAGTTGAGCAGTTAAACAAAAAGTTTGCAATCGAGCAGTGGTCAAGAACTGTGACTTGATTTTTACTTGTACCCAATTTGTTGCAACCCATGTAATTTAGGGATTCTAGTCCCATGTGTCAAGCCTAGATAGCCAGATCAAAGTTTTGTTTCTGTGGTAAAAACAGAGTATGTGTGGAAATATTGGACCGAACCAGGACTGAGATATTCAATCTTAGGGCATGTACAATAAACCTATTTCCATCAGCTAATAGCCAAGCCAAGTCAGCATTCATCTATGTGGCAGAAAGAGAGGACATGAGAGAAAGGAGAGCCAACACTTAAAAGCAAGGTTTATAATACAGCCTGTTGTTGGTTATATGGATTCTTGTAGCTTCTACTTGTCTCTCTTATAAATTTCTTGGTTCTTGTATCCAAAATAGGCTGCAAACTAACATTCCATTTCTTCTCTTTCTTCTTCCTTTTTTCCTCCACCTTACCATTCAGCCCACATATAGCCAACTATAAAACTTGCTCTAATCAAGCGCAAGCTGATCGGGAGCTCCTAGAAAATCTCTGCCTCATGCAAACAACTACTGGCTTGTGAAGTGATAAAGAAAGATATCCCTCCAATGGTAAGACGTGCTTGGTTAAAAATAAAACCTGAACTAATTGAGATTCCAAAAAGGACCCAATAACAGTCCACCAAGGCTGTGTTCACTTGCCTATGTTTGGTAAGATGGCAAATTGAAATAGTAGTGCACGTAAAACGAGAAACGTCATTAGTATTTGATTAAATAAGTATTAACTATTTAAATCTTTAAAAATGGATTAGTTTGTTTTTTAAAAAACAACTTCTGTGTAGAAATTTTTTTTCTAAAAAATACACTGTTTGGTAGACTGGAAAGCGTGCACACGGAAAAAGAGGAAAAATACTATGCTTGAGTTGTCTTTACTGTTTTTTGGGGGACAAATGAATGAAGCTCAACCTAACAAGAACAATCCTAAGAACAATCCTGCGTTATAAATCAATAAGTCTATTAGCTCCCTTCCAAAACAGTAGAGATGAGAAAAAAATGTAAAACAACATGTCCTTCTCTTCTTCAAGGTGAAAAGACCTTGATATCGCCTAAGGAGGGTGAATAGTCGTTCCTAAAAATTCATCACAACTTAATAGCAAATTAGAATCTCAGTCTTTTCGGTTCAAATCGGAACTTTCGTTATAAAATCGAACCTTGTGTTCTTAACTGAAATGTTCGGCGATAACAAAATAAACACTAGCTATGAAATTGAAACTCAACTATACAATTTCTATATAAACCAAAAGGTGACTAACAATATATATAATCAATATATTAGGTCATCAAATGGATCAACACATCATGCAAGTAGATCTGACAATAATAAGTTCAAGCATGATATAGAAGAAGTGAGAAGAAGCAAATCAAGAGAGGAAACATGTGATGTGTTTTTCGAAGTTCGAATTCTTAAGGGGATCACTGCTCTCCGTTGAGGAGCTCTGATGAGCCAGTTCTTCAGTAACCCTTTCCTCAGGGCTGCACAAATGCACTCTCCTTCTACAAGCGGTATCTCTTCTCTTGCGGAGGTGAGATACAACATTCACAAACTTCCACCGACGCACCACAAACGAATCAGTTGCTTGGAGGCGACGCCTAGCCGTCTAGTTATCCTCAACACCAATAATAACAAATACAATCGAAAATTTGCTTGCTACGAACTCAATGCTCAAAGTGTGGAGTGAATCTCTCCTGCTCTCAACTTTTCAATCCCTCAACTCAACTCCCTCCTCTTACTTAAATCCCTCTCACAAATCTCTCCCCTTCTTAAATCCCTCTCACAAAGAGATAACAGAAAGGTAGACGATTTGGGAGTGGCTATTTGGATTTGGATATGGATTTCTTGCCCTCAAGAACAGCCGTAAAGGATGGTCCACACAATGAAATCTGCCTGTTGGAGAATTTTTTTTAACAGAAATCATGAACTGGTTTGGGGACTTGGTTCGAATGAACCTACTCACAACAGTGTTTGATGTTTCCTTTCTCATGTGACTACTAAACGGAGCCTTTTTGCAAAAAAAAAAAAACATACGAATGTTGTAAAAATTTTTTTTTTAAAAGTTTAAAATAGCTAATATTTTATTAATCATATTTTAATGATTTTTTTATTTTGCGTGTGGTTTTTTCTATATCTTTATCTATTATAAAAGTTGAATATGTTTTTGTCATTTATGCTTTAGTTTGTTGGCGTATTTTCTAACGTCTTCGTACATCGTCACTGCTTTCAGACCCCGTAATATGCATGGAAATTAAGAAAACCGATGGGAGCTGGAGGCCCATGCTTATATATCCTGCTCATCGGCCCAAGAGGCCCACGTCTAGGTTTGTTCACGTGCGATGTGTGTCGTTCGCGTGCGATGCACATCGGCGCAGCGTGCGTGTCATTCACGTGCACCGGACTGCTAATACTGCGTCCATGCTACACTACACATCGGCACATCGGCAATAAAAGGAAAGACCCTGATACTCGCATTTGCAAATTTTGCATGTTCAACTAATTAACTAGGATTGGTTCAGCTCTATATTTATTTTTATGGGGTTTACACTGTAATTGTAATTACAGTAGTAAAAAAAGTGATTTGGTACCGAGTACCATGTCTGATTCTTATAAGTAACTGGGCAGGTACATTGGGACACTTCTTTGCCTGGCGAGGCTGCTACCTCCGAGGTGCATTTCCGGCAAGGTATTAAACGTACTATCCCACGCAGATCTGATACCTATGCACACACGCAACGTCAGTGGAGAGGGAAGACGGCTGTCGATATGGCGTAGATGGGATACATATTTCTACCAAGATACCGCACAAGTACTTGTCATCCCCTTCGACAAGTGGCTCCTAGCTAGACACATGCCCGGTTTGGAGCGGCACCGCCATGATCAGCTGTGTGGAGGTGGCGCCACGACGTCACAGCAGCCATGGCACAACAGCCATGGCGTCGGGGCTTGGGGTGGGAGATTTGAAGAGGCGACGCTTTGCGAAGGAGGCGGCGCGTTTTGTGTGGGAGTACTCATTCTTTTTTTTAAGAAAATATCTATGAATTTGTAAAGGTTTAATCAAATTTTATAAAAAAAATATCAAATATTTATATGACCCGTGGAAGTAATTTTGGTCGGTTTGTTTTAAAAGTTGTCTTGACCCGTTGCAAGTTTGTCAAAAGGGAACAAAACAAACACGCCCTTGATATTCTTCTTTGTTTGGCAGTCACGTGATAATTAAGCGACCAGAGTCAATAAGACCAAGCGACCAAGGTCCTGGCGCCAGCCCACACACACTAGTCACTACTCCTAGACTCCGAGTCTCGCTCCCTCTGCCGCCGCCTACCGCTCGCCAAGCACACGACGCGGCCAGCCCAGCCCAGCCGCCCCAATGCCGGGCGCCGGCCATTGCGTGGGTTCCGCCTGCCACGGATCCGGCTCAGGTACGCTGTACCTGCGCGGCGCCTGCAAGGATTCTAGCTCATTCTCCGCAGGATTTTTTTTTTTAATTCTGCCGGTTTATCTATTTGTTTCGGCTCTCTGCAGCGGCGAGAGGGACCGTGCGGGTGGCGCCCGATGGCGGCGGCGGGAGGAGGCTGGTGGAGAGGACGGCCGTTGCAGTTGCAGTTGCGTGCTTGCTTGTTTTGCTCCGTTCCTCGCGCTCGCTAAATCTTCCACTGCAATGTGTGTTTGTGCCTACTTTGTATGTGCTCAATCTTTTCGTTTTTTTTTTTTTTTTTTTTGGCATTCGTGCGCAGGTGAAAGTGGATTCGCCGCGCATGTCGGGGTCCTCCGAGTCCCACAGGTAAGAATGTACTCCACTCCAGCATGTCTTCTCACGCTCACGCATATGGAAGTGGAACGTTTGGTATATTGGTTGATATGTCTGGCTTCCTTTTGAGTGCTTAGTTAGGCTTCATGATCCATACGTATCTAAGCCACAACATTGTTCTTCCGTGAATGTTGCTAGCGATAGTGCGAATCGTAGGCCTGAACTTTGATGGATGTGTAAATGCTGTCTTCGTTTTCTCTTCTGTTTGTTTGGGGCAGCTTCAGTGCCTATGACTTTCATAGGCAGCACCTTTTTTTTCTTTCTTTTTTTTTGTGTGTATAATTCTAAACTGACATTGTACAACTAAAGTTGAGTTAAGCGTAAATGATGCCCTTCAAATAGGCTAGCACACTGCATTATGTCTGAAACCCTGAATAGGTAAAATATACTGTTAGCTTTGAGCTTTGGCCTTGGGTTGTTCTATAATTGATTTTTTTTACTAGGAAGCAATTTGGTTGCACTAATGATTGGATGTGATCTTTCCCCTTTGCCAATAAGAATTTTAAACAGACCATAAAAATCTGATGATGCCAAGCATGGTACTTTTGTCTTGGTTAAGTCGATCCTCTGATAATACTCGTTTTCTTAAACATTTGTTGTGCTTTGAATGCCAAATGATTTGATCATGCCAAATTTGCTCCAAATGAAGCCTCTCAGATTTATCAAATATTAAGAAAATGTAATTCACTATGGATACCTAATTATGTTTGTGGTCTTCATAAATCATGCTTCATAGTTCGTTTTGTAGGACTGTTAGTTAACAAAACATTGCAAGTTTTCCATTTCTATGTTTCTATGTAGAAACAAATTTGAACATGACATGATCAACATGCCTTCTTGAAACAATGCATTATTGGCTTACTGTGCCATTTGCTTTGTAGATTTAAACCATATATTCTGGAAACCTTTTCTTCCAGACATAATTAAGGTTGGCCATGTGTCTGTTTATAATTTGGATTAGTAGATGCTGCATTTCTATTGTACGGGCAACAAGTCGTAACATAATAACAAGTAACCAGTTAACAATGGTTTTGTTGTTTTGACATAATCCGTGTCTTTAAAAAAAGAATTTAGAGCACATTGCTCTTCCAGTACATCATCTCCTTAAGACCTTGACATCCATTTTAGATTTGAAATTCCAATGGAAAACAGGTGTACCCCATTTATGGAATTTGCATTTTCCCCAGTTATCATGCTTAAATGCTAGATGCTGTGAAATATGCTCTGATGTGCGCTGAAGTCAAAAGGATAAACCTTTCTTGCTGCCCTGTTCTTCACTACCTCTTGCACAAAAATGCCCATTGAATACATGTTACACAATCTAGTTACAGTCATCTACTTGTCTTGTTTTCCTTGCATACTGTCAATATGCTTATCAGCCATAATGTGACAGAGTGCAGCATATGGCTTCCAGGTTTCAGCTCTTGTCGTTCATTGCCATTACAGTGTTCGCTTCGGTCCTCCAACCTTGCACTTCTAGTGAGCTCCGCCGTGAGCTCTCTGGATGGTCGAATGGAATTGCTACATGGTATGGTGACCCTAATGGTGCAGGAAGTGAAGGTATAATGGATACACAAAATTCTATGCATATAATCATTCTGCTCATAGCAGCCTGTGGTATGAAAACATGATGCCTCGCGGATAAATTTGTTCTAGGTGGTGCATGTGGGTACCAGTATGCTGTTGACCAGCCACCGTTCTCCTCCAGAATTGCTGCTGGTAGCCCGTACATCTATGACTCTGGCAAAGGATGTGGCTCATGCTACCGGGTGTGTATCCATTAGGAGCTGAAGCCATGTACCATTCGTGCGTGCTTCTCAATTGACATTTGGAAATATTGATTCATCAGGTGGTGTGTGCTGGCAATGAAGCTTGCTCTGGTATCCCTGTAACTGTTGTCATCACTGACCAGGGGCCTGGTGGCCCATGCATGGAAGAGCTAGTCGACGGTCAGTGCATGAATGAAGCAGCCCACTTTGACATGAGTGGGACAGCATTCGGTGCAATGGCGAAGGATGGCCAGGCTGAACAACTCCGTGGTGCTGGCCTCCTCCAAATTCAGTACACACGGTATGCATGAATGGATCGACATAGGGCAAAGCTATACTATCATGTGTGGCTGCTTAGATGGCCACGCACATGATAATACTTCAGAGATCCTTGTAATTTGGTTACACCTAGCTGTATTGTTTTTTCTCTATGTATAATCATCATGTAGCAAGCCACCCGTTTAACTCTCTGTTAGCTTTTGTGATGCACAGTGTGGAGTGTGACTGGACTGGAGTAGGGCTAACCTTCGTCGTGGACTCAGGCTCCAACCCAAACTACCTTGCGCTGCTGGTTGAGTACGACGACAATGACAGTGACCTTGCAGCTGTCGACATCATGCAGATCAATGCTGGTGCATCAGCTTCATGGATCCCGATGCAGCAGTCGTGGGGCGCGGTGTGGAGGCTCAACTCTGGCTCAGCCCTGGAGGGCCCATTCTCCGTCCGTCTGACATTCAGCTCCGGCCAGATGTTTGTTGCCAGCAATGCCATACCAGCCGGGTGGAACCCTGGTGTGGCATATCGTCCGGGTGGTGTGGCTGTGGGGTCTAGGAGAAGAAGCGGTGGCCACCGGGGCTACGAGTCTGTCGGGATGCTGGGCAGCTTGTGTCACCTTATGCTGCTCATGCTGTTAATGGTGTTCCAATTGTGATGTCCTGACATGTATTGCAGCTTTGGTTCTTTCTGTAGGACTAGTCATGGATGAACGGATCAGTCGTGTGCTTTCTTGTAGCTCAGATGATGTATTGCCCGTAGTCATGGATACATTTTCAATTTATCATGTGCTCAATTAGCGGAATAAGTAATATTCCGCTGTTCTTATGGCTACTGTTATAGTTCAGGTTTGACAATCTCTGTAAATATTTTTCATGGATTAGCTAGGTTATGCTCAAGCAGCTCTTTCTTGAAGCCTGAAGATGTGTGTTTTTATTTTCCCTCTTTCATAACCACAAAGTTGCCATTTTTATATTTGTGTATAGCTCGTTAGTATCATTGAATGATTTTGTGAAAATATTCAATTTCTGATAGTGGTAATGGTTTCTCTCTAGATCATGATTAGTTTTTTTCAGTACATATTTGAAATCATGTATAGAAAGAGAGACCTGCAATTTCAGTCATCTTAACATGTTTGGATACCGTTCTTTTATTCCCAGGTTCTGTTTGCATCGTTTTCACTATATTCATTTGGCTATTTTTTGACTGCAAATCGCACAGGTTGGACAAAAGAATTCATCATTTAACCAAATCTATCAACTGGGTGCTGGTGAGAAATTCTACCTTTCCTTAACAGAATCTTTCACTTGCCTCTTCTATTCCAGTTTTGCAAGAAGAAGAAAAAAACAAGGGCAAACTATAGAAAAAACTAGCAAAGAAGTTTGATGTAATTATCTGAGATGAATAAAAACTTCTTTTGTAGAAAAAAAAAAGAGGGGGGGGGGGGCAAAAGTAGCAAAGCTTTTTGCTGAAAGGATTGTGCCACCTGGCTTAGGTGGATGAGAGCCAGCCAGCCACAAACAAGGTCAGCTTCAGCTTCGATGAGACCGAGGCTTTGGTGAGGCCCTCACGCCGACCGAATTGACCTGGACCCGGTCCATATATACACACACTTGGAAAAGGAAAAGGACTATAGAATGGAACGTTAGCCTCCGGGTCATACGTGTATATTTTCATGTGGGGTCTATCTGATTATCATCTATTTTTGTCGGACAAAATCACTGAAAAAATTCAATTAAATTTTGATCGTTAATTTTCCTTTAGAATTATATTGCCATGTAAATATGTGTATGCGTTGTAAATGTGATTTTATGGTAATTTTTTTAGAAGTTTCAATATGGAGAAGTTGTTGTATTGCAAAGAGTATGAATTGCCATGGGCGTGGTACGACCATCTAATCTTAATATTCATAGTTCTAAATGAAAATATTAAGATTCATAAACATTTTATTTAGAAAAACACATACAAACATTCAAGAACTTTTTGAAATTTGGTGCCTAAAAGGTTCTAGAATACAAACAAACGCGCGTCGAATGGACACACACAAACATGAACACACACAATGCGCATGTGTATCAATGTGTTGGTTGTGGTTGTATGTAGTAGAGTGTGCCTGTGCAAAAAAAAAACCCACTATTTGTGATCCTCATAATTTATTGTCCATTCGTACTTGGTCTAATATGTTAGTTTAATTTTTTTTCACCAATATTTTTTTAAGGAGCTGACATCTAGTGGCTAACAAATAAATCTGAGCGACAAATTGGAGCGAAAATTTGTGATAGATTGTCATTTGGCGAATAGCTGTTTCTCTAAAATTCATAATTATTACTCCCTCTACATATTCTTGCTTGCCTTCGACGTCAAACATCGAAAACCGAAGGGAGGTCATGTATCTGTCTACAATGCACAATGCAGTAAGCCCATAATTTCAATTTCAAAGTCCATAATCCCAAAGTTTTTGAGTTGTTTGTTCTCAAACATTGGATCGAAATCCAGCGGCCGATATCAAAACAAAAACCCAACCACTCTCCCCCCGTCCATCATACACCCGGTCCATCCACACACGCTATCGTCTCTCTCTCGGCCTCTCCATCTCATCACCTCGTTCTCTCCGCCGCCTCCATTCCTCCACCACCGCCGCCGCCGGCCACCTCTTCTCCCTCGCCCTCATCTCCTTTATAATTCACCCGCTCCTACGCGCGTCCGCCCCCATTCCCCCACGAGAAAAAGAGAGAGCGATCAGCAATGGCGGCCGCCTCCTCGCTCCACGCCACGGCCGCGCCCGTCGCCGCCGCCGCCGCCGGCAGCAGATCCGTCTCGGGTAAGGCTTTCTGCTCTTCTCGCGACTCGCGGGAGATGGGGTTCGCATGTTCTCTGGATCTCCGCTGATTCCGTGGAATTGATGCGGGTTTTGTGACTTGTTTTGCTCCTGCAGCGGCGAGGAGCGTGCGCGTGGCCGGATCGGGCGCGGCGCGGGCCGGCGGCAGGATGGTGGCGCGGGCCGCGGTTGCAGTTGCGTGATGCGTTTCTGCTCGGATTTGGCTGATTCTTTCGTTTACTGCGATGCGTGCTGGCATCTGCTGGTTTCACTGAACTGATCCTTTCTCTTGCGTTTGTTTGTGTGTCTTGTCGCTTGCAGACCAAGGCGGATTCCCCGGCGAGCGCGGCCTCGTCCAAGTCTGACGGGTAAGAGTGCGGCACGCCTTTACCACCTATTGTCACATGTAGTAATTTTGTATATTACAGGATCGGGCCGATTCTTCTCGATCCAGGTTTGATCTGACTGGATTGTGTCGTCTTAGTCTAGTGTGTGTTGGCCTATACTCCCATCTGGAGTTTGGACATAGGATTGGGTAAGACGCATTTTAGGTGCACTTACCATGGTATTGCTGACGCTGATGAAATGATGCTCTATTGCAATATTCTGCCCATTGAAAGTTGATACGTAGGGTAGTTGTATGTACTTTAAGCTTGTAAGATAATATTGAACTATAGTATTTTAAAGAAACTTAAAACTTGAAACAGTTCACGAAGACTTGTTTAGAGCATTCAAGAAACAAAACAAAGTATTCAGATGAACTTCAAACATCAAAACAGAACTTTCAATTGACTTGTGCATCAGCTTCCAAAGTATTCACAATTTGACATACTTTTTCATAGATACTAGTAGAAAGTGATCTGGAAGCATCATTTCTGGTCTTGAAAGACTGATGGGACTTTCCTAATCTTGTATTACACTATAAATATGTCCTTTGTTTGGTGTATCACTGTATTGTAAGAAAGTTCATTCCTCTTCAGACTATAGGATGGTCAATGTTTTTCCCTTTGGTTATTACTCCGTCCTTTCTTTTTTAAATAACGCATACATTCAAATATGGAGGGAGCACTAATCTAAGCAATGGACTTAGTAACTGAAAAACACATAAGTTTAAGAGGTGGAAATAATTTATATCCAGAAAGGTGAAGTGGTATATATCACAATACATTGCTGCAGTTCTTCATTCTTTCACTGTAACTATTAACATATTCTGATAGACTTGGAAGTATAAGAACACAAAAATACATTATGTGCACAATGTCTTGGAGTGTTGGCAATGCAAGGTTAACAATTCTTAATTGCTAGTCTAGCCCACTACAAACAATGTAAAGTTGGTTGGAGAACAACTATCTTTTAAAGAAATGAAGATAACTTGGCTTGATCATTAAAAAAGCCATGTGAATGCTTGACTGCATTTCTTGTTTATATTCATTTTGGATTGTCAAGATCTCAATAGTTCAATTTATGTTGGAGTTGCCAGTTGCTTCCGGTAGGCAATTGACCTTTTCTACCTTCTAGCCATTCAAAAATTTGACATTGAATTCAGTGCAATATGCTGCTCAACAGGGTGACACAAACTGTTCTGTAGTTCCCATCTGAGATTGACCACTGACAATGCTGTTACATGGACAACATAACCTAGTAAAAGATCTGCTTCACACTGTCAAGTTGTTAACATTGTAAAAGATCATTTCTGGTTGGTTTACATTTACTTTGTAATTATAACCGTAGGGTTGTTAGTTGGTACATGTAACTAGCCGGTTGCCAGTTGCCACTGGTATTCACAATCCAGTATTTGTTCTGGTTCATACAATGTTGCATGTGTTTCATTGTTTGTTCTACTTTAGGTCTTAGTTTTCTGGTTTTTTCTCCTTATCCTAATGAATAACATTTTAGTGTGTAGAATCTGTAATATACTGCAAGTTCCTAATTTATTCAATTTTTTTATTCAGTCATGAGGTTTTACTGTTTGAGGCTCTTCGTGAGGCCTTGATAGAAGAGATGAAAGTGGATCCCACAGTATGTGTCTTTGGTGAGGATGTTGGCCACTATGGAGGTTCTTACAAGGTCACCAAGGGGCTGGCTGATATGTTTGGAGATCTTCGAGTCCTTGATACCCCTATTGCTGAGAACTCATTCACCGGCATGGGAGTTGGAGCAGCGATGAAGGGGTTGAGGCCTGTTATTGAAGGCATGAACATGGGTTTCCTTCTCCTGGCTTACAACCAAATCTCGAACAACTGTGGCATGCTTCATTACACCTCTGGTGGCCAGTTCAAAATCCCAGTTGTGATCCGAGGACCTGGTGGTGTTGGTCGTCAGCTTGGTGCTGAGCACTCACAGCGTCTGGAGTCTTACTTTCAGTCGATCCCTGGCCTTCAAATGGTTGCTTGCTCCACTCCTTACAATGCTAAGGGTCTGATGAAAGCTGCCATAAGGAGCGAGAACCCTGTGGTGCTGTTTGAGCACGTCCTTCTGTACAACCTGAAGGAGAAAATTCCCGATGAGGAATATGTGCTATGCCTGGAGGAGGCCGAGATGGTTCGTCCCGGGGAGCATGTGACCATCCTCACATACTCACGGATGAGGTACCATGTGATGCAGGCTGCAAAGACCCTAGTGAACAAAGGGTATGATCCTGAGGTTATCGACATCAGGTCGTTGAAGCCATTTGACCTGCACACCATAGGTAACTCAATCAAGAAGACCCACCGCGTGCTGATTGTGGAGGAGTGCATGCGCACAGGTGGGATTGGCGCCAGCTTGAGATCAGCCATTATCGACAACTTCTGGGACTACCTTGATGCTCCCATCATGTGCTTGTCGTCACAGGATGTGCCAACGCCGTATGCTGCGCCTTTGGAGGATGCTACTGTTGTGCAGCCAGCCCAGATTGTGGCTGCTGTTGAGCAAATATGCCAATAGGACAACCGTTTTGGTATTACTGATCATATCATCGTTGTGCGGGGAGTTCTATGTTCATTTTTCCCATGTAGCGAGGTATCCATTGTAGGCTTATGCCAATTTTATTCGTATTCTGAGTTGTAATTTAGCTTCATATAGCTCCGAGGACATGCTCGAAATGATCTATTTGTGCACTGTATTATGCTGAATGCTAGGATTTAAACATGTCTTTTACGACAAGAAGATTTTCAAACAGGCAAATCAATATATGTGTGTTCGATTACCTTATGGTCTGTTTGGTTTGAGTTGTGGTGATGATAAATTCACCACTTGACGCTTGACGAGTTGTTAGATTTAATAACGGAATGGATCTGTGGCATCATTATCTCATTCCTCAAAAGCATTGTAAGCACATTCTAAGCACCATAGGTGAGTACCGTCGCAACTGCAGCTTCGATTCAACTCAGGTTCACGCGCATGACCGGGTGGCTGGCAGGTGGTTACGTAAACCGATGAACGGCTCCAGGAAGACATGGAGGTTTGATAAGAGCTTACATCACAACATTTGATGAGTACCAAAATAACCCGTTACGCCCTAAGAAGAGCCAGAGTGCAATCGTCACAGATGGACTCACGGTGTCCCTATCAAAATTGGATGAACCATCTTGTGGCAAGCAAATTGATAAGCTCAAAAAAGGGTTTTGGCGGCTGACAGCTCTCGAACAAAAGTACATGTTATCCCGCATTTCGGGCCAGCAACAGTTTCCAAAATTGTTGACACAATGAAGTACATCTATATCCACAGCTGTTCCTTGCGATACTCTCTCACAATGACAGGTACACTTGTGGGTGGAAGCTGGAACAAAGCAAAACAAAACCCATCAGCAACTCAATGGACCAGATAAGAAAGCTGTCATCATAAATATTTATTATAAAATAAAAGTCTACTTAGCCCCTTTAAGTATGAAACCGGGTATTCTACCCCCAAAAGCACCAACAGGTAATCTTTTCCCAAACTATTAGCATAACCCAATGGAGTGGCTTTGAAAGCGGTTTTGTCCAGGACTGAGATGTACCAATGATATGGTGATGTATTCAGTTAAATATATTTTTAACTAGTAGGATAGCTTGTCGATCTATTCTGTTAAATATTTTTTTAACTAGCAGCTCAGCGAAGCACAATGGTAACATGTGGTTTCCTGCTTAACAATTGGAAAAAAGAAGAAAGGAAGTGGCTGGGCCCGACTGGGAGGATGGGTTCATGTGCCTACCACACAAACATTACAAGGAGCAGGCAGGGGCCCAAGATTGTTTGGGAGAAATTGGTTCATGTGGCTACCACGCAGACAACACAAGGAGCAGCTGGGACTGTCTGGGGAAAATTACCACATCATCGTTCACACATCACAGCCTATTACAGGACCACTCTAGGAAGTAATTTAAATTGGATTTTGTACTTTAGGTGGTAGAGCACCAGGTTATTCAGGGGTTATTAAGGGGTTAAGTTTTATAAAAACCTAAACAAAGTTGGCATGAAGAAGACATTTGTCTAATAGCAGCAGAAGGGTTAGGTTAGTTCAAAATGTGCAGTTGGCCTCAATTAATGTTTTCTGCAAGATCAAAATTTGAGGAAAAATGTATACAAGTGCAGCATAAAAGATGAAATTGTTACTAGAAGACATCCAAAGAAAAAGCAATGTTGACATTGCTAACACCTAGAATCCAGAAACCAGATGCTAATACGAGGAACACAAAATAATATTTTGCCAAACTTATATAAATATCCCCAAATACGACAAGTAAAAGACTGCAATAAGAGGTGCAAGGTACTTTACCATTCCATAATCTGTTATGATCATCGACACATAGTCAGAAGGGGTGGCATCATACCTAGCAATGTGCAAAAATATTTCAATCAACAGGAACATTGACAGTACTAAGAAAGCAAGTCATGTATGGAAATCAAGGACATACGTAAGATTTAACAGTTGGAGATTTTCATTGTCTGCCATGTTCTTCAGATGGCCCAAATCTGCCTTCCCAGGAACTTTCAAAATGATATCTGGATCACCTGGATAAAAAACTCGTGTTATGGTTCTTATGCATGGTCAAAATGCACCGTTAAAAAGCATAAATCACAAAAGATACATACCAAGCTCATTAGCACATATAGAATCAAGTTGCACCCTTTCATGAAATTTGTATGCCTCACAGCATACCAGAACAGGAATTCCAAATGCATGTGCAACCATTGCCACAGATGCTGTCCCAACTCTAGAATAAACTGTTCCATTTGACAGTATTGAGGAGGCACCCAAGAAAACTCTTGTAACTTCGTGCATGATGTATGAGATGGCATTGATATGCGTATATGTGCAGTTGATGCCCTTCTCCACTAATCTACGCAGTAACCCTTGTCCCTCAAGTTTGGGACGAGAATCTACCACTATAACACGGAACTTCCTTCCAAGTTCATGAGCATGATCCAGAATCATTTCAACAACTGATGATGACCCATATGTTAGCAAGACATCATTGTCTCTGACTTTCGTGATAGCGTGACTGACAATAACCTTATCTGCCACAACTATTTTTTCATTAATGAATCGATCAATATCAGATTGAAGACTGGATTTGGCTTCTGATTCTGACAATGTGAGTGGTAGCTTGGCAATCCTGTTCTTTAAAAACCTAATAGCATTGCCCATGCTGATTGATAGAGGCCTGCACTCAATAAGAAACGACACATAACTACTGATTTTTGCTGTAAGATCTCTACTCAGATTTTTTTTGGGAGGTGTAGAGTAATCTTTTATTGCCTCTTTGAATGCAAGAAGCATTGCTATACAGCGACCATTGCCACCAGAAACCTCACCAGACAAATATTGGAGCCCAACCTGAAACATAGCAAATACTTGTTGAGTAATTCATATTCAACAAAAATTGATGATAATCAGTTCATCAAATACTTCTCTGAACAACGAAGCATCAAAGGCATCAAAAGAAATTGAGATTGCAGGATCGCTGACTAGTTTTGGCTGGCTTGCTTGTTATTCAATCAGGCCATTAGCACATGATAACATTCAGTGAGGAAATGCTCCAACATAATAGTAAAAAAGCCTGATGGAAGTATGTACTGTATCAAAAAGTAACAGAACAATATTTTGGGGCAAAAAGTAAAAGAGAAATATCTATGCCACAAAGGTTTAGTGTAATGTTTTGGTCTATGTTTATGATAAATGAAATGAATGCAAGAAAAAATTATGTGGGATGAAAAGACAATCATCACGATCCAACCTAATAACACGGGATAACATAGGTAACATTTATGAATATGTTGAATGCATATCAAGTACCTTGTACACAGAAGGATGCATCGGTTCAAGTTGAAAAAACTTTGATTCAAGGCCAGGAAGTTGAGTGCCATGCACGTACTGAGGTAAGTGCCTAAACAATTCAACTCTGTTTCGTGCTTCAGATTGATTAACAATTGCACGTTTCTTTGCTTTCTCCACCCGGTGGACATCATCAAACTGCATACGAGGGTGAGGAGCATCTTTCTTCCTATCTCTTTCTGGAGGACGTTCAGTAACCTTCTTCTCAGAAGCAGCAGTAGATGCAGCTTGGGGCACATCTTTCTTCTGAGAAGCTTTTGATGATTTGGCTTGCTTGGACATTGCAGGATTAGCCCCTGAAACAGTGCCGGCAGACTTTCCGGATAACCCTACAAGTCCAAACTAATGTTAAAATTATGCTGCAGCACACCCAACAAGGGAGAGGAAAGGGTTGAGACGATGAAAACAAGATAATTACCTGTCTCCTTGGCAGCAGCTTTAGCAGCACGCTGAGCTTCCTGAATTGCACGCCTCTCTGCTTTAGAAGTTTTCTGTTTTTGTGGAATTGAAGCTGACACATTATCATTCCGTATTTCAGCCAAATCTCCCTTGTTTGCTTCTGAAACAAATAAAACAAAACTAAGTGCAGATCATGTATGAAAAAAACAAAAATCCCCAAGATTTTTAATTGATGTTGAGACAAATATGTATTTAAAAAAGAATCACAGTATGGATAATTGGTTTTCACATGTGACTCAAGAGTTATATAAACTTTGAAACATCAAACTAACACCCCATCTTCAAATAGTTCATCCGTGCTTATACAAATCTCGGAGCACTTTGGGTGGATTAGACGGTGCATAAAAATTGATTTGGACTGTGAAGTTACATTACTCCATGATGAAATAAACAGTCCATAGCTGTCAATTTGGTATTTATTTGTTATACCAGTTTTACTTTAATAAAACACCAAACATCAGTAGTAGCTAGAAAAGCCATTACCTAACACATCATAGAACAATAGACAGAATTACTGCCTCTCGAATTTGACAGGCATCAGTACAAAAGTCTCATCTCAAATTATATGAACTCAAGTCCAGGCATCAATTCTAAAAGCACAATGGCTGGATTACGAAGGATAAGTGATGGCCATCCAGTTGCTTGTTTAACTGATAGAAATTAGATTTAAGTTCACTTTGGACCCTTTTTTATTACCCTAGTTGCACAGTGGACTAGAGGTTTATCAAACTTTTCAGTTAACTCCTGAAGTCCTGCTAGGCTTGCCAAAACATAGCAGTTCGGAGAGGGATATTGCTTGAACTGCTACCATAAGTACCAAAACATAGCAGCAGCATGAGCTAGATTCCAGGCTCCACATTAGGTATGGACGTATGGTTATGTTACGGATGGAGGCATTGATTTCTTGAGTTGAAGTTGCCTGAAGCCATGGTCAGCCATCTCTTTTCCTGTAGCTGGGTTATGAACGGAGCAGTCAAGCTGCCGTGTGAGGATCAAAGCAGAGGAGGGCATCAGATTTCAGGCCGCCATCAGTGAGCTCGACCGAGCTTGAGCACCATCGTCCCAAATTCCATGCTCGATCGAACCCCACACCCTCGCCTACTTCAGCCCCAAGCTCAGCACGTCCTGCCTGCTTGAGCTCGATCACCAGCACCTCCAGTTATGCTGGGCATTCGCTCACTGGAGCTCTAGATCCTCTGGTACTGTCGACCATGTGCTCTGCTGC
>CM002481.1:19952634-19979832 GCA_000325765.3 Leersia perrieri
AAAAAAAAACAAAAAGATCGGGTGAATCGAGTTCAGGACCTGTTCCCTACTCCCTCTGGAGCAGGTCACTGGATCAGAACACCACTCGCAGGCTGCATCACACAATCCCGGTGGTCGTGCTTGGCAGGTACAGCATGGAGAGAGCACAGGACTAGCAATGGCATCGATCTGAGATGGAATGTTGGACTTAGAGAAGACGAGGGGGTTGTTTAGAGTGAAACAAGCAAGTTATGTGGCCAAAAGTGAAAACATTGGCTAAGACCTGGTGCAACCTGCAACAAGGGTAAAAATATGTGGCCCAAACTACACAAATTGCACTAGAAATTATTCTTGAAACCATGAATGTTTAATGAATTACAATGTGACAAATACTAATAAAGTGCACAAATGAATGTATCAAACCAATACAGGACATCCAAAAGAATGTACAATGTGGAATATCATGAAAAAAATTGTAGTCGTCTTTCTATATGTACTAAATTGTACCTTAGACTTACCTTGGTAATCATTACTAAAATTAACTGATAGTACAAATAGAGCTTATTGAAATGGAAGGATGTAACAAAGTACAGAAAGTAAAACGAAGCTACACAGATAATTCCTTAAAACACATATATCACAGAAAATTGCTTTGACCACCATAAAGCCTGGGTACATATTTCTCATTGTGGTTTACCACTTCGAATTCAGATAGGATTGTAGTACAGCCTTCCATTGCAAGGCCAAAAAAACAGCCTATATTTAGCCGCCATGTATAATTTTCCAATGAACTCATCTAATACCAGTGTCCTAGTAATGGCATGTCAACTGAGTTGTATACTATGTGTTCATATAAAACTAGACCGTCAAGCTTTCATAAATTTCATGTTATTGTTAATGCAGATGCAGCAGCACACCGTCCTAATAGCAGAGGCATAAACTCTATCCCTATGCTTCATACATGAAATTCGCGCAAAACATTACAGAAGTTACAACCACAGCGCACAAGCATCCATCCATTCGTAACAGTTCAGCACACAAAATTTAACCGCCGCCACCTCAATTCACAGACAGCGCGACCAAATTACCATAACAGGATAGGTCGGAGGGCATACCAAGCTCGGCAGCAGAAGGCGCCCGCGACCAGGACTCATCGTCGCCCAGCTCGGACGCGGACGCAGCGGGGGAGGGGGAGCCGGGGGCGAGGTGGTCGGCGTGGCGCGGGGGCGGGATCATGACGGGGGAGAGCGAGCCCGGGGAGAGGTCCGACGCCGGAGGGGACCCCGCGGACGACGCCGCCGGCTGCGCCGCCGCCGCCGCAGCCGCGGGGACGGCGGGGGCTGGGGGCTCGGAGGAGACGTCGGGGGTGACGAACCCGACCTGGCGGATCTTCGGTTCCACGCCTCCCGACGACGAGCGCGGTGGCCGGCGGAGATCCATCGCCCCGGCGGCCGGCGAGGAAGCCGAGCTGAGCTAGGGTGAGGCGAGGTGAGCTCGCCCGAGGGTTTGCGCCTTGCGGGGTTTGGACACGAAGGGGAAGGGGATCGGCTCGGGATGTGGGGGTAGTGTTGGTCGGTGACGTCACGCTTGCGCGCGTTGGCTTGGGAGGGGGCATTGGGCCTCGACGAGTGTTGGGCCCAACGAGTCGGCTCATCTTATCTTGGGCTTAGATTGATGACCCAAAGAGATTAAGGCCGTTTAGAGTTGCACCGGACGAGATTAGGCCCGTTTTTTGTATTGGGTCCAGCTAGATCAGGCATGTTTTGTATTAGGCCGAAGTGGCCTGCTGGCTGAGATGAACGTCTGTCTTGTAGTAGAGGTAGACGTGGATCGTGTGGATGGATTAATGTGCTCATACCGTAAGGCCTATAGCTTCAGCTCTGGGCCTCTGGCTCAATCTCTTCTGAAGCAGAAGCACAAACAAACGGTTTTAGTTATATAAACAATCAATCTATAGATAGCTATGACGCTCGAATGTTGATGGATATGGAGTAGTAATGTAAGGTAAGGAGGATTAGTTAAGGATGCATGCCGTTCAACGGTTCAGGCGTGCAAGCATGCACGACCCATGCATGCACGCACTCATGAATAATCATCGTTCGATCTTGTGCCAAGATATGCAGTAGTTATATGCAGATATGCAGCCATGCAAGGTGTGCAGCACGTCACATGCCATTGTTTCATACAAACACGTATATGCGCACACGTATGACTTGCCGACTAAATATCGAACCGCGAGAATTAAACTGATCATGTGGAATTTCTGTGAGATTTCTTTGTTCCAAACAATACCTAAACATGCACAAATTGCATGTGCTAATTCGTTCTTCCTCTCCCTCCATTTACCAAACGACCGAGCTAGCGGCATTTGTCGCGAGTCCAAGCGAAATTTCTGTTTCTTTTCATATGAGGTTGGTTAGAAAAGAACAAACACATTTAGATAAGCACCATTTTTCGGTGGCTAATTATATTTACTTAAACATGGCAGCAGTAATAAATGGCCGTGGCTTCTAAGTCAAGACCGAATTACCCATTATCTAAAATAACACCAGTGGCAGTGATCTGCAGTAGCGGAGCCCGGGCGGCAGCCGGTGCCACTACTTTGGCACCTTTTTTGTTACTACCACTGATAGTGACTTAGTGAGAGAGATTATGAATTTACACATGATGCTCCCCAGATGAGTTAATTAGCTATATGCCTAAGCTTGGTCGGTTTTGCATGCATGCCAGCATTATTTGTCACCGGCCTGCAGGCCTGCATGCTGCATGCATCTCTCTCTCCCATGCCGGAACCCCATCAGCTCCATGCTGCAATTGCAACCCTTTTTTGTCCAGATTAATTGCGTCAGGAATGGCCCATCATATCGATCCTATGTTGTTTGGGCCTCACACTACATATATATACTACAACTTTGTATGATATCTATACAAGTGTCTCCCAGCTGACTTGGCCGGGGTAGTCTCTTTCTTAATATTTGGAAGAGCATATTTGAGTCCCGGAGATATTTCTGCACTGTCCCCATCGTTGCTAGAAAAGAAGAATCCGCGTATCAATATACAATACCAATGTTATTTTCATATGATTTTATTATTTTGGTGCTTTCTCAATATACAGTATGTGCTCTACTTAAAGCGTGTACATTTCTCAATAGAGTCACTATCAGATTCTACATGTTTCATGTCAACCAACAGAGAACCAGGGGAATTAGAACCGCTAGAAAATATTTCTTGATGGTTTTGACCATCACAAATAGGCAAAGCCTTATGGTGATCTTGACCTGATCTCCTCTCGATGTGCTCTTGAACGCAAGCTCGTCGACTATGCATGGTTTATTTTCCTTCAGATTTTCGTTTTGTTGCCGAACTTCAGCTCCGCTCATCTCCCTAGCTAGCTAAGATCAAGAATTGCATTCTTTTAGTTTACCTCTCGATCTCATCCCCGTATGCGATTCAGGCTCGATCCACTAGTATATAGTATGAGAGAACCATGATTTGCTAATTAACTAAGTAAATAATTAAGAACAATAAAGATCTTAACGTGCGCTAGCGTTCATGCACACGTCAAGCCTATCTTCTCGATCTTGCTCAAAGCCTCTCTCGAACTCAATTTCGCCTCTTTTAGATAAGAGAAAATTGCCACTACTTAATTACTCCACTGCCGTAAGTTAAGATATTTTTATTTCCATACCTTTGTCTCTCGATCTATTGATCAACGCTTCATGTTGTTTGACCTCTTGATTGATACCACTAGATATCTCACAAACACCACTAAAAATCGCATAGTATATTAATACATTTTTCATTTAAATACGATATAATATATAATGCACCACTAAATGATTATACATTTATACCTATTGATTTATACACAATGAGCATGAGGTACATATACACCTCTGGACAACTAAAGGCAAAAAAATAGGTTTCCTCCATTCGTCCCAAATACAACAACTTAGTATATATATCAAATTCGTAATACTAGTTATGTGACTTATGTCACAACCTAGTATTAGGTTAACTCATTTTGGAACGGAGTTGAAGTAAGTACAACGTATGTGTGTGTGTGATATTTCCATAATTAATTTACACCTTAAATTTAAATTTAACGATTGTCAAAGAATGTGCCTGCGTGGAATCACACAAACCTTTTGTAGTGAGTGGACTCAACTCATCGCTTTTTCAGCATACCATACAAACCTGATCTCATCGATGCCGGCCGGGCGCGGGGCAAGGTGATCGCCGGACGACGGAAGCAGATTGTTGTCGCCATATACGCAAGTGTACCAGCAGCAATGCGGCCGGTACAAGCTCTCCACGTCGACCATTAATTTGTTGTGTCCTCTGCTAACAAGAGGCCACATAGATGAACAGTGACGCAGTACTGCAGTTGCTAGCTCTAGAGGGGTAGCCGGTACACCAACTTGCATGTACGCATGCTTGCAACAGGCTGCAACTTGCAAATCAGTAGCTTTTGCGAGTGTCTGCTTTATATACAACGGGCTTAAGCTGGACCAACGACGTACACAAATCAGCAGACATGTTTGTGTGCGTGCCCATCTCCCTTTGTTGTCAGTTGCGGTCAAATCCATATCGAATTATGCATCACCTGCTACGTATTCCGTCTGGTTCATCGATCAGAATGTATTGTTCGATCGATATACTAGCTCCCTCCGTTTTGGCTAGTTTAAATTTGAACTAGCCAATGTCATAGATTTATGGAAATGACTGACATAGTACGTATCACTAGTTAATTATTACTAGCAAGGCATGATATTGTTCACTTAATTACAATGTATAAATTAAAACGACTGGGCATCAGCCTAGGACAGTGATTTGGTGTGGTTCCTTGACTTTATAGCGAAATCATTGCCAGTTCACTTAGCTGGTTGTACTTGACAATGGTTTCCGTATATGTTTTCTTGTCAAAAGACTTGCTTGCCGTATCCGTAGAATTGGCTTTGGTGAAAACATATGACCTGACCTTTGGTGGGTTAGATATTGACGACGACTATTCTGGCGGTCCAAAGTGTTGCCACGATGGTGGATGAAGCTGAAAGACATTTTGTTTGTCGTAGTTTGTGTGATATGATATTTGTTGTCATCTCATTCTTTTTAAAATAAATATAGACTATTTACATCCTACCTATATAGAGAGTAAGATAATCTTAGTGAGTTTCACAAAATCATAGGTATTATGCATCATCTATCACAAAACTACAAATTTAAGAACTTATATCACAGAACTATCGATTTAGTGTCTTTGTGTATCATAAAACTACAGATGTAAGAATTGCTTCATAAAACTATAGATTCAGTGCCTCCATTATCACAAAACTACATATTTAGTGTCTCCATTATCCTTAAACTTGTTTTTATTATCACAAAACTACAGGTTTAAGCAATACTAAAACATGTAGCTTTGTGATATACAACATTAAATCTGTAGTTTAAATCTATAGTTTTGTGATAGATTGTGTAAAATACCTATAGTTTTATAAATTTACTCTAGATTAATTTATCATCTAATACATTTGTTTGAACCTCCATTATCTAACAATAAGATCACATGTATATGTCGATCGATGTTAGCATATGCTGCATGCATGCATATGTATGTTATATGTACGTGTAGATCACATGCTAACGTCAGAGATAGCAGTTGCCATAAAACAAGATATACGTACATTATACATTGGCAGTAAAGAACAATTTAAGCATAGACTGGTAGGTAATGGCCGTTGGTAGTTATTTCCGGTGGGGAAGGTCGTATCGCAGCAGCATGCATGTGCATGCTACTCCATGCATGGGCTGTTGGGCAAGCATTCAGTATGACTAATTTCTCCAGGCCCACATGCATCCAAGCAGTGTAGCATCATTTGCAACTGCATATATGTGATAACTGTATTATGATTAGAGCAGGCCATCATATATTGCTCTCGTGGATTAATTAATTATTCACCTTATCATATATATACTATATGATTAATAGAGACGGATCGATCACGAGAGGAACCAACCCATGACAACAAAACAAGGTGATAGTGTGTGGACCATTCCAATGCTTTACAAATGGGCAACAAGGGCACATGAGCTGAGATAGCATAGCTGCAAATAAAGCCACACATTAAACTCAGATTGTACCATGCTGTCCATTCATCTACAACAATAACTGATCAGATCATCACCTACATAGAGTCTGTTGGCACAGAACAATTTATTTGTTTCCAAAGAAGAAAATAGTTTTTTCTGGACAAGCAAGGTAGCTGAGGAATCTTTGATTTGATTAAGTGTACTGACTAGTAGTTGTTGACTACTCATGATAAGAAACCACATTGTTTAGCTTGCCGCGGAGTCAGAGCCTTCTAATACTTAACTATTTCGTTAATCATATAACAACATGAAAGCATTTCTTAACTCGTTGCGTCATGTGGATTCTTAATTAGTAGTAATTGGCTCAGAAGGGGTCATAGGAAATATGGCCTTGAGATCGCCCAAATCTTCCTTGGGACGGCCCTGCACATTTGCACACAGGAAGAGAGAGAGAGAGAGAGAGAGAGAGGGGTGCATATGATGTTGGGAAGGGGGCGATGCATGTGATTGGTGGCTAGCTAGTTAGGTGAGGTCATGTGACGCCATGTGCCGGCCGGCCGGCGAGACGGCGGTTGATCGATCGATCCGTCGCGCGCGGTGGTACCCCGGCCGGCCAGGCGCCGCCGCGTGCGGGCCCCACGCAATCGGCCGGGCTAGCTGCATTAATTCCTCATGGTGGCCTCTCCATGCCGCGGCCGGTGTACCAATCAATATGTCTTCCGTTTGTTTTCATTGACTGCATGCATATATGTGCATCGATCTCAGTCATGATCGATCGATCTAGTAGCACCACACAAGCACATGGTTTCGATCACAAATTAAGTGTGCGAAATTGCCCAAATCTTGTGTTCCATACATACACATGAATATATGTGTGTATATGTAATGCAGATATACATTAATTTACATCAGAGATAGAACAATAAAATGACTACAAGCCGGCGACGAGGTCAAATACTAGTAAAAGTGATTCATAAGGGTACAACTTGTAGCTACTCCATGGCCACCGCCACCACGTACTTTTATCGTTCAGTAATCAGTACAAGTACTAGCACACACATGCATGTTAATGTTCATTAGACATTAGGTATGCATGCATGCCGGCCCAGTACTGTCACTGGGCGGCGATTGATCGAACGGCTGCTTGTCTGCTGTATGCCCATTGTTTATCATCTGGTCCTGAGTCCTGATGACCACAGGATGGGACCAGATCGAGACGTTAACTCTACTACCAAGTTCGAGAGAGAGGCATGCATGTAGAATATTCTCCCGAGTCAAATCGTTCAGCAACTGATCATAATACTTAATTAACACTACCTTAATTAGTTGTGACCCACTACAATCATCACAAAGCCTCTTAATCTAATAATTCTCCAATTTTCAACTCAACTAGAAGCATATCATCAACACTTACATCTATGTCCAAGTGGGTTACTCACTCCTATAGTCTGACGGCTGAAGTACAGTCTCGCACATATACCTGAATCTGCCCTGCATGTCCCCCAAATCCCAATTAATGTTATTTTAAGGGAACAGTAGTTAGATTAATCATGCCAAGTTGCCCATGTCGCTAGGATTTTGTGCTTAATTCCCTCTGCTCTGAATTCCATGTGACCCCTAGCCGTCCAAGCAGATTAATTAGTTTGGGAGTTTGGACCGGCCGGCGAGCTGCGTCGGGCGGCCGGGGCGGTGGCCGGGCGGCGCCGCGCAGCGACATGCCCGGCACGATCGCATGCACGAGCGGTCTCGTGCGCGTGTGTGCCACTACGAGTGGAGTAAATTAACATGCCTAGTTGGTAATGACCTAGTTAATAGTTTAATTAATTTAGCTGTTCTAAATTAAACATGCCTCGAGCCCCGTGCTAATGGCTGTGCTTAGTTAAGGAAACACACAGGTATATAGTGCCTAGGTGACTAGAGAATACTAATAGTCCTATTGTTGGTAGAGTGGACGTTTAATTTACGAATTCAGCTACGAATCGACTCCAAGCTACGGAGTAGCTAGCATACATGTTGCCGTGATTCTTCTTGATAGAAATTACTGACGGCCTGGGTAATTCGTTTTTCAAACACCAACCCAAATCTTTGATTGCTGTGCTGGAGTTGCAACAGAGTTTTAACTCTATATAGTTAGTGTGTTTATTTGCAGGATGCATATATATTATTTTATGGCTCTGCTATGAATTAGGCGAAATGCATCTACTTCCTACACAGTGAATTGTGATCCAATGATCAAGTAGTCATATTCAACATCAAGAATCAACTTATGTCCAACAAAGAGAGAGAGGGAAGGGAAGGGTGACAGATGGAAGAAGGCACCAGCGGCACCTCACCCCATGGTGGTGTAGCATCGGCGATCTAAAAATTCCTGTGAATTCATCGGATTAGGTTCAGGGTTGGTTGATGGGGTGTGTGTGTGTGGAGGGGGGTAGGGGCGGTGAGGAAGGTTTAGAGAGAATGGAGGAGGAAAGAGGGTAATGCGGGAGAGGGCATGATCAAAGGCCTCTTAGAAACACAATAGAGAGTCCAGCTTTGTCTGAATCAAATCAAGGTCATGTGTTGGATGATTGATTGATTTGACCAAGCCGGGGTAGTCTGGGAATTGTTAGATAGTCTGACAGGTACAAATTAGGGCACACAATTCGTTTGTGCCTCATAAGTGTTT
Source organism: Leersia perrieri (assembly GCA_000325765.3). NCBI lineage: Eukaryota > Viridiplantae > Streptophyta > Magnoliopsida > Poales > Poaceae > Leersia > Leersia perrieri. The sequence continues at coordinate 19,961,369 of CM002481.1, forward strand.
GTACTTGTGGATCACCCGATAGCAACGAACAAACCGACCAAGTATTTAATTACCCGGTAAAAATATTGAACTTATTTAAAGAAACAAATCATTAATTTAGTTTTTATTATGGATGTTGCCGACTGAATATCGATCTTGAAGAGGTAATTCTGAGAAAAATGACCACACGCATGTTTATAATGCTAATAAACTGATGCATCATTCTGATAGTATCAACTAGCAACATGGCATTTCATTGCTTAGAGTGGATAGTATTTCGGTGTTTGTACTAAGAATATACGGAAGGCCTTATAGAACATGGCAGTGCCGCGGCATGGCGGTGGCCGGTGGCGCATTGGAGCAAGGGTGGCGGCGCTCTAGGTGGAAGTGAAACAGGGAGGTCGGTACTCGATGTGGGGGTGGGGGGTTTGTTCGGCGGTGGCTATGTGAGGATACAAGGTTATTCCGTATCGGGAGCATATCCGGAGTGTATCGAAGAAGTATCGAAAATTATTTTATTTATTTGGAAATCACAATAATCACCGATACGTACCTGATATATATCCGGGAGTATCCGATAGTATCCGTATCCGATACGGATACGCTGGATTTCAGCCGTATCCAGGTAACGTAGGCTATACCTTGATTGATATGATCAATTATTAGTTGAATAATTGAGAGCTCATCAGACTGTCCGGTTATACAACCCAAGTTTTAGTTGTCAGTGATTATTGCAAAGTTATAAAGAGAAGAATATCGTCCAGACTCAGCTCTGGACCATAGTATAACAAACCGGTCTAGCACAACGGTTGAACCAAAAAAAATAGGAAGCAACAACTGCGATGGCTCGGCTTTGCTCAAAGATTGCTCCCGCAGTTGGACCGGTAAAAACAAAATCAGCCATGCAGTTTGTTGGTGCACCGTTGAATTGATGCGGTTTTTTAGAACCAAACGATTCTATGTTTGGACTTTAGGGGAAAGATTGAAAACATGTGAATTCAAGGGGATTGACTAGGATATCTAACTTCGAGTGGAAACTCTGACCCTCAATTCAATAATTTCATATATATTCACTCACCTCACATCCTCAAGCTGAGAGCTCATCCTTGCCTGTTGATTTTTTGGACTACTCCATCGTCGAGTACTCCAGTGTAATATCCAGTGGCCTCACATCGACAGTAAGAGCGTGGCAACACAAAGTTGTTGAGCTACTGATGGCCATCACACATAAATCACATCAAGTTATCAAACTATCAGATGGTGACAGGGTGTGCTCAAAGCATGTCACTGCTAGTTGGTTCTTATTCCAGCCTCAAGGTTTGTGCATGTGTGGCTATGTTCACCAGAATTTTTTGCTAGTTAGTAGTTAGCTGAGTATATATAGATATTTGATTTGTTCTGTTTATGACCCAATCTAGTCTGAAACTGGTATTGCATACACAAACTTGATTTACTGTTGATTTTTTCTTCTCTATTTAATTTGTGACCCCATGTTCAACCATTTACAATTATGATTTTTTTACCCATTCTAGAATCAGTACCGCCAATTGTGCTAGTAGAACAACCACAATCTCAAGAGGACTCCTCTATTGCTGAAGTTGAACAAGAATACTATTCTCAACAATAGAACAAAGGGAAGAGTGACATGCATGGACCATTGTGTTGAAATTGTCCTCAAGGATAAAACTAATTAAGCCAAAAGAGCCATAGCTTCACTATCTTTATTACTAAGAAGTCTTCTAGAGTGGCGGAATACACCGGTTCAAGCATCATCTAGCCGGTGTCAAAGGTGATGTTAAGGCTTGTGCAAAGGTTGATATTGAGGGTTTAGGTATGAAATGCAACAACATATAAAAGCTTTTGCATGCAAATATACCCTGTGAACAAAACAATGATTCATTGATACACATCCCATGCTCTCTCATTTTGTATAGTTGCTGCAATTCTAACTACTAATATAAAAATACAAGATGTCCATGGTTTTATCTCTCTGGCTATGATGAACATTGATACACCGAATTCATACAAAGAAAAAGGATGAATGTACAACTACAAGTACCATGTTGGCTACACAAAATATATTAACTTGACTGATGTCCAACAAGAAATATGATTTATCAAAAGACATGACCACCACAGATATGTCAAATCTAGCATTGCTCATGGAAAAAATGATATTCTTTCAACGATTCACACCCAACTCTAGAATGACTCTCCCCTCTCTCCGAATTCTAGCATCATATACTGATAACTTGTGCAAATGCACGCCAAATATCAGTGCTAAAAAACCAGGGAATAAACAAACCTGAAGTTATCGTTTAATAAATTGTCATCCTCATCACTTTCAACTTTGATACCTAGAATATCATCTGAGAAAATAGGGAAAAAAGACATTGAATTAGAAAATTATTCATAATAGCGGAAGTTATAAAATTTAGTATGACAAGAGTAAATGTGCACCTTAAGCTCTAATCCGGTCTTCAAGGCACATCAAAGGTTGTATTATTTCGCTCTTGAGGCTACTTCTATAACCACTGATGACCCTTGATATAGTGAAAAATGTTGATTCTAAAGGCACTGTGGATGCTGGGGTTCCTAATAAATGAAGAGTCATTTGAGCAACTACATGATACTTGGGGAAACACATCTTCCAGCATTATATGATGTCAAAATCAGCATCAACATATACCAATTTATCTTCCATATATTTGTTAAGCTCGTTTTCTCTTCTTCTCTTTGCTGCACTATTATGTTCGCCCAATCAGACCATGGATTAAACTTATCAATAGTTAAGCCAACAATTAAACTTGCTTTTCATGTCACCTGTGCTTGAGGAATGTTTAGCAATTAGGAATGTAATTGTACTTTCCACCTCTTCAAGATATCTCTTAAGATATCACAGGTACTCAGATTTTCACAAATGACGTCTCCCAATACTTGGCAAACTTATGTTGCATTTTGTTAGCAATTGTTACAATAACATAAGGTGCACTCGAGGACTCCATACCTAACAATTTCTTTGCCTCTCAAAACTAATGAAAGTATTGATGGATGGTTGGATATTTTGACCATAAAACTACCTTTGTGGCAATATAAAATGATTTCAACAAGAGACAATGCCTTTTATCCATACTCCACTCACAACTTGAAGGTAGATGGGTATTTAACTAAGCTAATAGATGATGGAGATGCCAATATAAGAGGAGATGGACTCCTGTAGACCTCACAATTTGTGCAATAAGTGATTTGAGATGCTTTGTTGTCAAAGCCTTTTGTTGCTTTTCTATTGAAGCTTTGCATTTAGTCACCCTATATGACATCTATAACAACAAAAGGAAAATTGTTATTAATTTAAGACATATCAAGGATTATGGTGTAGGCAACATATCTAGTGGAAACCAACCTCTCCATGTAAACTATGGAAACTTCAATTTGAGCCACACGATGTTGATCCAAGGGTGTGCTCAAGGGAGGTGAGAGGGGTGATTTGCAAAAGCGCATTTGTAAATCATCCCTCTCACCTCCCTTGAGTTTTGCAAATCACCCCTCCCACCTCTCTTGAGCGCACCCTTGGATCAACATCGTGTGGCTCAGATTGAAGTTTCCATAGTTTACACGGAGATGTTGGTTTCTACTAGATATGTTGCCTATGGGGTAATGATAGGAATTTAGAATTTTCAATCACAAGAAAAAAGATGGCAGATTCTAAAATTTGCACAAACTCCACACATATCCCTAATTTCAAAAGCCATATCTCAAATTGTGTATGCATTGATGGCCTTTATATTGAAATTCATTTAGATGGACATATGACAAAGTTGAGTATTTTAAAACAAAAAATACTGAATTTTTTCGCACCACAAAATCTCATTCATGCTTCTCATTTACGCACTTACACAAGAGAATTTCAAATAAAAACTATACCAACTTAACCAAAAAGTTTGAACCTAACGAATAGAAAAAATAGTTGCATAAAACATGATTGCATTGGTCTGAAATAATCTCTCAGAATCGAATTATGAGTTGGAAATTGCAAATTAATACAAAGTCTTGCAGAGAAGCACGTTGTTGCTTACTAGATGTACATCAATTTCAAATTCCTTAATAGAGGTGAACTACCAATACATGCAATTAATTACAGCATGTCATCGCTTTACTTGGTCATTTCGCAAGCTAGATATATATACAACCAACCCAGGTTTCAGTATATATCAAATCCCAACTACCATCTTAACATATTGATGCCATTTTTCACCAAATGTACTCATGGCCATTGTTGCCTTGGATGTGTATATATTACACATTTTGTTAATTAGATCCATGCATATATGTTAATTAGACTAAACTCAAGAACTCACTTGTGGTGGGCTTGATGTAGAAGCCGATGTGCTAGATTCGGAATGGACCAGCGCTGGTTGAGGATGGAGTGAGATAAGTGACAGAGTGCGTGCCACGACCAGTGGGTGCGCCACCACTGGCAAGGGAGGTCGACCAAAAGAAAGACGGACATAGCCACCGGCAAGTACGCCATGGATGGACGCCATGTTCGTAGTGGCGGAGGCAGAGGTGGTGGCCCTGGTGGCAATGAGCATTGTGCTCGCAGCGGTAGCGGTGGAGGAGGACTATGATGGTGGTGGAAGAGTAGTGTGAGAAATCATAGCCGCCATGAGGAGCGGTAGCTAAGGTTTGAGCAGACGATGCAAGAACACAATGTTGATCCCCTCCCATCATTGTGGCTATCTGACTTCAGAGAGAATTGTGGGCTCCATTGGCTCTTCGGTATGCTTTTGTTACCAAACAATTGTAAGTAATATAGCATACGAGTTTCATGTTATATTCAGTCAAAGTGAACTTTATAGCATTTTGTATGGCGCCAAAGCCTCCCTTCCAACAAACGCCTATGTAATGTGCCTTTTGACATATACAAAGCATTGGCTAGGTCACAGATACTTTGCCATTATCCAAAGAACACATCCTTGATGGCATTAGGGTTGAAGGGTAATTTTTTGCATCTACAATTCTTTTTCTTGGATTCAGAAGCTTCATTAATTCCTCCTCCAATTTGTCCTTCACGCCATATGCGTTTTAACTCCCCATGGCACCCTCATATTATTACAACAACCTTTGCTAGTCCCTCCTTCAACATGTTATGATCTAATCTTGACAAACAAATGGGCATATATGATTCATTTTATATCGGGAGGGTAGTGCCTCCTCCACTTGATGTTGATGCCTTCACATGCATGGTGAATGATGTCTTAGTACATTCATGCAAATATACGCAAGCAACAACATGAAACAAACAAAACAAACAAAAAAACATGAGGCCTTCAAGGTTCATTATACATGGCACATCACGAGAATGATTACATGCAATGGTCTTCAAACTTGTCCTGTAAAAAATATTAAGCTTGCAAGTAACTATGTTAGATTCTTTAGCGGCGTTAGCTCCATCAACGGCAACTTCAGCTTGATCCGCGATGTCTCCATTGTCACCGACAACGGCTACAGCTTAATCCATGCCGCCAGCAAAGTGATTGTTGTCTTCATTAGCACCTTCTTCATATGCCTGACGATAAAAAAACCGAATCATCTAGCAAGTACAGACCGGAAAGGAAGAAACCTAGAGTACATAAAAGAAAAACGAAGCCAAAACCATGAACACCTAAAAGAAATTGCAGTTCAAATCAGACACAACTCCTAAATCATCAATTTCATCTCAATTGATGGGCTCATTTAGATCTAAACCGAGCATGATGATGAACCATGGGAGGGAAATTAAGAGAAGAAAAAGATAAGTGAAGTGTAAACAATAATTGTCCATATGAATAAGGGAAGGCGAAGATCAGATTATTGCCCGTAAATTTTTGTGAGGGCGCCTTCCAAATTTCTATTGATGCCTTCCAATTTTTCGTCCATAGCGCCTTCCAAATTTTCGTTCATGATGTGCATGGCTAGCTGCTCTGTGGATGGGTCTTGGCATGTGGAGCCAAGCAAATCATTGATTTTTCTTTTCGTGATGGCGCATAATCAGCAGGCTGTGGGCGCAGGCTGCATGCAAGCCGTGAAGGCCTTCACACGTATGTAGGTCTAACAAATTTGTTACCGAGCAAACCATTGAGTTTTACTTGGTCTCTGCATCATGGGAAGGTACCCTGCATAATGGGATGGATGGAGTATAATTTTTTCAGTACTACAAAAGGGAAAATTGAAAAGTGGTTTCAAGAAGAAAGAACCTGATTTAAAAATTATAGAAGCAAGATGAGATAAGACCTTACATAAAAAAAAATTACATGCAATTGGTTTTTGGTTCAATCTCAACAATCAGTTACAATGAAGAGCTTATGACAAAGTATCATACCACTATTCAGGAGTTATAGTTTTTAATTGAAAGGTATGCATCGAAAGATCCAACTATAAGATCTGCCTTGGCTAAAGAGATGAGGATTTTCACAAATGCAGAATGTGAATTGGACGGATAACAATTGTTAGTGATCGAGCTACCACACATCTTGGTATATGTTGGTACACATACATATTAGTTATTTTACTACTATTTTCAGTTTTGAACCCTCTATATACTTATCGTTTAACTATAGATGAATGGTGGATAACATATGGTGTAGTGCTCCAAATTAGCAAAAGCTAGCTCGCCCCTGTCCGTTGGCCACAACTATCCCTCTAAATCCAGAAAACATTCCTCCTACACCAACCTCCTAACCATAAATGGAATGTCTTTTGCCTCAGCTAGGTTTATTTCTTTTGTGTGTGTGTGGTGCATGCATCTCGGGTTTACGGTTTGGACCCCCCACGTCGCTCTCCCCCTCCCCTCTCTGCCTCACTGCTGCCCGAGCGACCGTCAGCAAAGTCGCGTGGCCACGAGGATGGCAACGGCATGGCTTTGCACCCCCTCCCGGTGTCTGCGATGGTGGGGTTCCACTTTGGCGAAGGTAGTGGCAACAAGATCCATGGCCACCCCACCAGATTTAGCGTCGGGACGCGACGAGGGTAGAGCGCGGGCAATGCTGGTGGCAGGTGTTGGTAGTGGAGAGACTGGTGGAAGCGAAAAGGCAGGTTACGCCCAAGTCGTTTGTGCTGATGGCAGCGATGTCTTCCTAACGTGCCATTGGATCCTCAGCGTTGGAGTAGGTTTTCGTCTCCGACGCAGATCTGCTGATGTGGCGTCAAGGACAGTGTTGGTTAGTAGCAAATGGTGGCAGCTGTTACTGGCAGTGGGCTGTGACGCAATAGGTTTGCTCGTCAGATCCAAGGCATCGAGGCGACTTGTTGGTCGCCACCGGCGCAGATCTAGCATAGGGGCCGCCGATTGCGATCGGAGGTAGCGACGACTGCTGCAGGGGTAGCAGGTGCGTGACGTCGATGGAGGCCAAGTGATGCATCCGGTCCAAGTGGGGTGGGCTGAGGCCTAATTAATTAAGGTTGCCCGGACCCAAAAAGTTCTTGGGCACACTCACTCAGGGAAAGACCCAATCTCCCTAAAAAACTAGTCCGATAGGGGAAGTTTGGCTCTCCCTTTTAAGGTGGCTTCCTCCTCCCAAACTAAGCATGGTGGGATTATTCAAAGGCTCACAAGGTTGTCGCCCGACTACAACTGGGTCACTTAGCCCCTTGTTGCGTCTTTGCCAGCGGTTAATAGTGGATAATGTCCTCATCGCCAAGTCCATGGCATCGGGGCGACTGGCTTGGTGTCACCAGCACAGACCTGAGTTCCTTGGCGAGGTTCATGGCACTGGCCGTCGCCTCCTTGTCTTGGTGGATGCCAACAATTGATGGTGTGCAGGTGTAGGTTCAAGCACTAACAACATTGAGTGGCTACCATCGTGAACGATGGGATGGGTCTTGGGGTGTGAATCTTGCTCGGCTCGCAGATGCTAGCAACGATGACGCCCTCGGATGCCATTGATCTTTTTGGAGGCATTGCTAGAGGTCTCTACTTGCACTGTCTTTATGATCTCTCATGGTGAAGACCTTAGATTCTCTATGGCTCGGACGTTGTCGTTGTCTTCGTCTTAGGAGTTTTCTTGTTAGGACCGCTACAATGTGTCTAGTCTGTGTGGTCAGGGCTCTTTGTATTGTGAGGGTTTTCATCGGGTTTTTCCTGATTAACCTATTGTTATAAGGTTTTTGGATTTGGTTGTCCTATAAACTGGATCAATTTTCTTATTCTAATAGTGAATCGTAGGAGCTCCAAACCCTCTTCCAAGGTTCCCTCGAAAAAAATACAGATCTCACATATTTTTTTCATGTTTAATTCCTAGCTCAAGTGGGATGTATTAATTAGAGCACAACACAAGGGAATACATGGATGGCTCAACCGAGAGCGCCTGAAATTATTCGTATGCTGAGAGCACGATCGACAAAAAATTAAAGGGGGTATCTTTGATGCGTTGGGACTTGAGAGCACGACACAAATGGAACGGTGCTACGGAGAGCACCTGAGGTTCCCTTTGATTTGAGTGGGGTCGGTGGAGACCGGAGAGAGAGAGAGAGCCCTGGGCACGTAGCGTAGGAGGGAGGAATATTAATCCACTGATCCAGAATTGCATAGTACTAGCTAGCTGCCCTGCAGGGGACCCAGGCACATGCATTGCATTTGCACACCAAGTTAACAGTGTCCACGTAGTAGAGCTCCTATGGACAAAAAAGAAAGAAAAGAAGCGAGAGCACAATATAGCTATCACACGTACTTCCTACACACACAATGACACAATCGTACTCTTTGCAGCTAGCAGTGATGGTGAGTGGTGAGTGCCATTTCAGCTTATCCAAACGTATACTCTTGCTCTGTTGCTATCTCTCGTTCCCCTTTACTATATCCAAACCTTGGCACGCTATAGCAAGTGAACACCTCGATCGATCTCACCCAAATTGAAACTAAGCTAGCTATAACTAGCTAACTAGCACTATATACTGTGGCTGGGAGCTAATTAAGTAGCTATACTTATGCAGGTGCCAGAAAAAGCGCCGGCAAGGGCCAGCCGGCATCGCATTCGCGACAGCGATTTTCATGTTCCAATTCGCCACGTCGTGTACTTTAATTTGCTTCTAATTTTTCTGACGATTGGTCGATGGCCAAATAGCCCTGTGAGTCTGTAGCTAGCTAGCTCGCGATCGATCGATGAATGGTCACCGTCGACGGCGAATGCGCCATGCACCCAAGAATTCCGGACGGCGCATATTCCACTCACACGCACACACGCCTCGATCGGTGGCGGCAGAATCTGATCCCGACAGGAATTTAATCGTATTTATATTTGAATGTGTTCATTGTTAATCAATTGATTTTAGCTATTATAGTATATAGACCAAATATTAATTACACCGGCATATATGTGCGTATCTCGATAGTTATGCACTCATCCATACCTTAATTTATCTGTGTGCTTTTAAATTTATGTAATCATGCATATATAATAACAAGTTGGGCCGGTTTTGTATAAAAATACATAAATTTCTCCCTGATTTTTTTATTGCTAGCTATTTTAGCGTGAGAGTTCTTGCCGACAGCTTGTACATACTGTGTCACTTTTTGCGACGAGATGCTGAAAAGGCAAGGCTAGATTCACAAATTAAGTGGAGGGGTACATCGATCCCAATTAAATGCATGGTTTATATGTTGAGTGGTGAAAAGAGAAGGGTAGATATATAAATCAATGGCGATGGTGCAACCAGCCGTCATGATGCATGAGTTTGTTCCCCTCCCTTTTATTTATTTCTTTCTTGTTTTTTTTTCGTCCTCGAATCAAGGAGAAAAAGACTTCGACACCAATGCAATGCAAGCACCTATATATTCGATACGCATATATATGGCACACGCACGAGTGATAGCTAGGTTGAGGGAGTAAAACATCGTCGTCATCATCCTCAAGCTGTTCAGCGCACTGCCTCTTCAACTTGCCAAGATTCTTAGGCTACATCCCAATTGTGGAATGGACATGTACATCGGTGGCACTATATATTTTACATCATATCGATCACTGACATTTTGTTGCATTGCCTAGCTGGACGACGATGCTATCCATTCATCTGTGAAATAAATCCGTCGGCCGTCGTCGATGAAAGCTAAGCTAAATTGCATTTTTCATGTGTGTGTATTTTGCATTGCGGCCTTAATTCTGAGCTTTTCTAGCGAGCTGCATGGTCGATATGGCCGGAAACGAAATGCAGGATCACAGTAGATTGGCTTTATATGCTTCGACATGTGAAATGAAATGCATAATCACGACACAGATTATAGCTTTGAACCTTTTGGTGAGCTGATCGATCGACATGTGAAATGAAATGCAGTCATGACAGAAAGCACTTATCAACTCGTGGATGGGAGAAAACGAGCATCGATCTATCCTACGATCGACATGCTATACTAAAATTTGCATGGTAGAGGCATGCGACACATATGGTATGTAGAGATCGCATGTGCATTCTACTGAGATGAGAACTATTTGCAGGTCAATTTCCAAACACCATCAGACGAGTGACCTGACATCCTAGCCACTAAACTAAAAAATAGTGGTCGATGAACAAGGAAAAAAGGGTAGATCATCAGGCAGGTGGGACCCACAAAATGATTGGACAAATAATTGGACAGGATAGAGAAGCTATACCAACAGAAATCCGGCGAGTGCCAAAGTGCAACAGAGACGGCTTGGCTTGGAATATATCATAAGCATTCAGCAACAGCTGCTTTGCTGATGAATAGGGTACCACTAGTTATAGAAAGCACGAATTTTAAAAATTGAGGTTTGTGGCCAAACCTACTTGATGAAGCAAGATAGGCTTAACACGTGTATGGCCTTTAGGATTTTGCTACCTAACTGCCAGTCAGGTGGCTCTACATTTTCTATTATTTCTGCTAGTTTTTCTGGTTCAAAACGTGGTCTAAAGTTTCATGTCAAAGGTGGTCTAAAAGTCTTTCAAGAAAAGCAATCGTCGGGCACATATGCTTTTGTGTTTGATGTTTCAATAATAGAAGAGTTTTTTTTATTAGCCTTATGAATAAAACTACATATTCCTGGCAGTATACTACGTATTTCTAGCTACGTTGTAGCTTTCTCAACTCTTCACTAAATAATAGTAATATTGAGATGTTGAGCTACTAATGCATACTTAATATCAATGCTTCTGTTCCCATAAATAAATATATGGGTATGCATTTATAAAAGCTAAAATGGATGACAATCTGTTCAATATAATGCATACTCCCTATTAATTTTGATAAATATATTTGTCTTGTGGTGTATGTTATACAAACTTTACCGTCATAGAAATGAAGTTGTAATAGGAGAAGACCGAAGGCATAATAAGAATAACCATGTGGTAGTTTGGGGCTGTGCTTAGGGATGGTGTAAACATATAGGAGGAAAAAGGTTAACCAAACCACACCTCATTACCTAGTATTACATAATAGAGTTACATTTAATTCGTCAAAAAAATTATGATTAGTGTATATGATAATAGTGGTGTACATAGCAGTTGTATGGAAGCCATAACTACTCCAAAGCTACCAATGTCGATGTGCTATATTCCAGACCTCGCCGTCATCTATCCTTGCTCTAGAGTTTGTTGCTTCTGTCATAAGATGGAGGATCTGTGGGTTAAGCCTAAAGTTCTGCACATACATAGCGATCATATAAGTAAAAGTCCCTATGATTTGTCGCTTTCAAGGTGGGAGCTAAAATGTAAAACCCACTCTGAGCGAATCCAAGTAGAAGAGTATAACAAGCCAATCAAAAAGCAAAGCAAACAAGTAGATATGGTCTTTCCCAAAGAAATAGAAATAATTAATTACGACCACACCAAAGAGAGGAATATATGGATTGTTTCGTACATCTTCTCTTTTGTTTGTCTTGGTAATATTTTGGGCCGGCTAAGGGGCTCATGTCCTTGACCATATCTTGTAATAGCAAACTAATTTGGGATATTGTTGAAAGAAAAATTTAGTTTATTAAATAGTTGGAGTTTCTTGAATTGGCCAGCAACACCTATATATAGTCATCAGAGATGAGGAAGATGGTGGTGGAAGTGACCTCACCTTGCTAACACGGGAAAGGTATATATATGTATATATATATATGTACATACATATGTATATATGTACATACATATGTATATATGTACATATATATATGTATATATATATATAAAAGAGAGACACGAGAGATGGGAATTGCCAAGGGGAGGAGATGGTTGAATGTGGTGGGGAACGTTAAAGATGGCTAGTGTGCCCATGATGCATCGCAGGGGCGGTGGGAGTCGATGATATGGGGGAGGCGGGGAATGGACTCTAACATCTAGTTTTTCTTTTTAGGGTGTTTCATATTGCCTTGCTAGAGGTAAGAACTAACAATCAATTTGATGTCTATTTTCTTATTTCTTTTGTTTTATTTCACACCCTAATAATGTGCAAATTAATGGCCGCTGAACTTAATTTACAAAAGAAAAACTACACTATGTTTGGAATATCATAATATATGAATATTTCGTAAGCACTGAATGAAAATAGTCGGAACATCGATACCATAGGGTACAATCGCATTCTTGCACCATTTTTGAACTTAAATTGTGATTTTACCTCTACTTTCTAAAAATTATCATTTTTCTCTCATTTATTTAACATGAGCTTGTATTTGATTCCATTCCATTATTTCTCTTAATTCCCTTGCTATTTCTCAAGGAATTTGTGATTTTATCACTATTTTGATGTGTTTCTCTGATAATTGTTAAAAAATAAGGTCAAACACAAGCTTGACATGAATTTTGACAGTTCTGATATGGATTTGAACATTGTCAGGAGAACTTAATGAAAATGTGATCAAATATAAGCTTCAGTTAAAAAAGCAAAGGCAAAATCACAAAGTTAAATAGACAGTGGTAAAATCATAATTGGAATTGGAAGCATGCATAAGAAGTAATCCGCCCCCCCAAATTTGAATTATACATATTTTAAAAGTCGCATTCAAGATGTTAGATATCATCCAATAAAAAAATAAATTGAAAAGAAAAATATATGTTTTCTAAACTATATTTAATTAAATTCAAATAGATTCAAATTTGAATTGAAAACATTAAGGACAAATACACATTATTCATTATCAATTACAACAATTTCCTTTACTAGAATTTAAATGGCAATAAGCGATGTTTTACTAACTGTTAGGTAAGAGCAGTACTATATGTTGGATCGATAATGGATGGTGCATGATAATTCAGTGTACCAAAAAAGTAAAATAAATCTTTTTTAACGAGCAAAAGGTGGGTACCTGCTGTAATGTGAATGGTCCGAAATTCTAACCTCCCCCACTCTTGTGATTCCCACAAAATCACATATTGTACTTGTAATCTCTCCTGTAAGGAATTGTGGAAGTTTTTATACCACTTGATAGGAAAAATCATGCTACAACGGAGATACGGATTTTTTATTACATGGAACCCATTACGGAAAAAAAACCATGGCCACCAACCACCAATGTTTAGTATCGAGAAGTTGATATAAACGCATGGAATACATTGGGATGATATATAAAAAGGAAAATTTAGGAATATATTACTAAGTAGTTCGATTAGTTTCTCTTTTTTTACAGAAGTTAGATTAGTTTCTACTATAACAACTTTGAGCCTTTCACCGCTAGTACTACTAAGTTTTTTTCCTTTATATGTCACAACTTTTATTACTTTTTGGCCCTTTTGGATAACTTATTTTACAATTAGGCCTCTAAAGAAACTAATTCCGAATATAGACATTTTTACGGCGCCAAACGTCGTTGGCGTTGTGGTACTATGGCAAGACGCCAATAATGTTGGCGTCATAACCCATGCAACCGTAACAAACGTTAAGTGAGAACATATTTGTAAAAAAAAGATTTACATATAGATCCTCTGAGGACTTATTTATAAAAACAATATTTTACAAATAGGTCATCGGTGCCAATGTCATGAACGCCGAAGACCTATTTGTAAATAGTTTATTTACATATATGTCCTCCAAGGAACTATTTCTAAATAAAATATTTACAAATAAGTCATCGGCACCAATGACGTTGGCGCCGTGGGACTTAATGTTTCCGATTTCCGCGACCACACTGGCATGGGTGTTGACGTGAAATTTAATTTACACGTGTTTCACACCGAACATCTAGGAGATCTGCTTAACTCCATTGCAGGTCCTAAAAAATCAGGTTCAGGACATGCCAGTTGATTTGATCCTACAATCAACAAGAATAAAAAGATTAAAGTTAAATGCCTTGTGCCATCAGCCACTGGGCCGATGGCGGGTAGCTGATAGCAAGAGTTTTGCGATCGCCTGTTAAGTTGAAAAGATCTACATCGGCTATATGAAACAGGAATAAGCCGATGAGATTCATGATATGAAACTAAATTAAAGATCAACTATTGGTTGAAACCTCGATAGAACCATACATGCTAATAATCAAAGCACCTAAATCGATTAGCTCTAATCTTAATCCGAAGGATCAAATCGGGGACGAGACAGCTTACAACAAGATTATCACTAATTGATCTAGGTAAACTAATTGAAAGCATATGTGACGGTAGATGTATCGTGTCGTATAAAATACTGCCTTGATATATTTTTATCAGTAGTAACCCAATTAGAATATCGGACCCAACCGAGAAAGTACTAATTAGCATCTTAATTAGAATATTGGACCAAACCAAGAAAGTCCTAATTAAGATGAACCGATGAGAATATGTCACGGTTGATCTATAATCTGACGATACATATGATACGCAATGTGTAGATCAACAATCGAGTATATCGGACCTAACCGAGAAAGTACCGATAGCCGATCTACACGAAGTTTGACAAGACATTCCTACTACTGTACTTCGAAGTAAATCGATGCAGCACGACCCGAATCACAGTCTCGTCGAAAACCTAGCAAGAGTTAGGGTGGCGATGCGCCGAAGTTGTATTGTTAAAAAGGTTTTTATTACAGTACCCGGGTAACAATATTTATACCCATGGGTATTCGACTCCTACTTGCACACGACTCGATTGGCTTAACATATGCGATCGTTACAAAAAGTAAACGGACTCCTATGGACTCTGATAACTTGCAAACAAAGAAACTAACAAACCTTGATTAGATCCAATCGGTTTCCATATATAATGGTCCGATACAACCCATCACAGTCCAGCGTGGCCCATGCTCCCGTTGACTTGGTATTCAATCGGTTTTTTGCCCCTTATTGGTTTGACCATCATATCGCAAACCTGATGCAAACTTCGACCCGATCAGGCTCCTTCAATCGGCTTCCAAAACGATCCAAATTTTGGTGTCAACTATGGGTTACGGCGCCAACTTTTGAGGGGTCTAGCTGTAAAATAAGTTATCCAAAAGGTGAAAAAACAAATAAAATGTGTTATATATCATTTGTAAGACGTATGGGAAGGATGGTTGTGACAGCTTAGTGTTTCGTACATTTGTATCAACTTCTTAATACTAACCATTACTGGTTGTGACTGTGGTTTTTCTCACGTAAGGGTTTTCACGTAAAAAATTATGTGTCTTCATTGCACCTAGATTTTTCGTAACACCTCCAGAAACAATTATTTAATGTTAAAGACAACCAATTATAACTGACTGAATTTGGAGTTCTGAAAAAAAATTATAGCTCGAGAGAAATTAAAGATAGCACTCGCTGGCAGGCAAATTTTGCATGCATCAGAGGGAGGAAAATAAAAAGGGAAATCGGCATGCATCAGAGAGAAGAAAATCGGCAAAGATCCAGTCGGGTCGTTGCCGTCGAAGTGGTCTGAACTCGAGATCGGGCAAAAATGACGGTGCGGGCGGGAGAAAAGCGTGGGCGGCGGTGGAGTCGCTGTTGTGCGTCCCCCGAGCGCCAACCCGGCATGGGCACCTGTGTGCACCTTCCCCGGTGCGCATGTAACATGCGACGTTGACCTATTGAGAGGCCGGCGGGCACACACGCGCAGCAGAGACCACTTGAACGAAAAATTAATATAATCCAAATCGAATAACCGTGGAACAACACATGTAAAATTGCTCTTCGTACATTTTACATCTTCCTTAAATCGAATGGCCTACGTACTTGCGGCGACTTGTCTCGAAACTCGAATGAATCGAAACTTTTCTCTGGTTTCAGCAATGCTGCGATTAACCAAACATGAAAGTGGGACGAGCAGATTTTTTTTTCGGGATGATCTCTGTCGCCGTCGGGCTGGCATGCGACGCCGTGAAATCATCCAGAAAAATTGCGTGCTACGTATGTCGGATCCAAACAAACAAAAACCTTCTCGAGCTCGAGTGGAAGGAAGCGGTCCACCTGATCCGGATAAAAAATAAACGGAGCTCACAGAAAATTTTCTTTCAGATTTCTGCTGTTTGCGACGCGGAATGTTTTGCTTCATTCCCGTAGTGAGTCACTGAAAGCGACCACGACACAGTTTTGACATGAAAAGCACGGCGGCACATGGGAGCCCGACACGTGTCCCTCCACCCGACGTTGACGCTGGTCCAAGGTGCCACCTCATCACCCTTACCCAACTACATGGTCACACGCGTCCTGGTATCATTTCCCCACCAAATAAAAACAAGAGAGAAACGGGAAAACGATCCCACTGCTACTACTGACTGACGTCTCTTCACCATATGCAGGGGGGACGCAACGCAGGGCGAAGGCCCCCGGAATCTGCGCGTTTCGTCTTGCCGTTCTTTTTTTTTTTCCGGCGCATGTATGGAATGGCCGGTGCTTGGTGGTGTCCACGCCTCCACAGCGACGGCGGCATGTCGGGTTTTGACCGGCGTCGTCACCGTCGTGGAGTTTGGTGTGAGGAAACTTAGAATGTGAGATGAGATTTGCGGGGTACGTACGTATGGCGGCAGACACAGTGGCAGAGTTTTCGTGGGGGGAGAGCAGAGGAGATCTAGGAGGAAATGGGTAGATCTAGGAGAAAATGGAGAGCGTAGCGGGGAAAAACGGAGATGTATACACCAATCGCAGCGCCACACGCGTACGTACAAACATGCCGTCATGTCATCGTATCACCCGGCCAAGTTATCGTCGTTCGTCCACGTCGCCCGCTTATCCAAGCCGGCATCGTTTTACTTGTCTCGTTGCTCATGGCTTGCGCAGATCAAGGACGAAGGCTCATGACACGTTTGGTTTTGTTTGCAACTGTTTTCGTTTCAAAACATAGTTATCAACTATAAAATAATCTAATATGGAATGCGCATTATCGATATACTAAAAAATCGCCAACTCCCATATTAAATAGTTGGATCGATATATCCTGATTTGCACCGTAACTTTGTGGCTAATATGTGGGATTCATTGTATATGTGCCCATATGTCAGTCATTTTATCCTCTAACTTGAAGTCAGAGGAACTGGATCATAGTTAGCTCTGACTTAGGACGAGAAAGCATGTGATACTCCCTGAAATTTAAATAGAAGTATTTGCTATGCAAGTGGATATTCATGTTCTTATTTCTTATGTAATTCTCTTTTTACACGGGTGCTAGCACAACAAAGACAATAGGCCAGGGTGTAATGGGACTTAGAAACTGATGATAATGGGTGGTTTTATGGATAAATCTATGTTAAGGAAGATGTTACTAACAGAAAGTGGTGTAGTTGGAGGTCAAGATGAGATAACCAGCCCCCTCGATGAGGGTGTGCGCACTACTACAGAAACCATTTTTGTTGGTGACTATTTTAGGGTTGTGCTGGCGGTAAACTGGCCCGTCACAAACGAAAAGCCAGTGTTGGAAATGATTTTTGCTGGCGGTTCACGCAACCGCCAGCGAAGACATATGTCTTTGCTGGCGGTTGTCTTAAGAGAGCCGCTAGCGTAGACAAATCTTCGCTGGTGGTTCACAGATCGGGGGACACGTGGCCCGCAAGTGAAAAGAGACAAATAAAAGTAATGAACAACTGCTAGGAAAAAATATTGTACTGGTAGAATTGTGACACGTTGGCTGCTAGCGAAGACAGATTTTCGCTGGCGGTTCATTGCAGCCCACCCCTTGTTTTTTGCGCTGATGGTTTTGCGGTGTAGCCGTTATAAAAAATAATTCCCAAACACCAGCAAAAAATCATTTCTGTAGTAGGGTGCGAAGTCGCACAGGGCCCCAAAAATTAGGGGGAAATTAGGGCCCCCATGGTAGATAAGCCCATTATGTAGGCCCTAGTTCAGTCTAGCTCTATTGATGTTAGCCATCTCCACGGTCGTTGTGAGTCTACGACTCTGCTGTGTTCTCATCTATTGATCTACTTCATCTAATCAGACTAATATATGTCACATATTATGTTTCTTCGTCCGTTGTACCCTTGTATTATTCCCATATCAATGAATCATTATAGCCTTATATTTATCTCATCACGATAGGTTGTGGTTGGTTAGATTGGGGGAGAGATAAATCGAGAATTCGAGATGCCATGGAGAATAGGGAATCGACGACGCAGGGCTCTTCGGCGAGTAGT
>CM002481.1:19979932-19995138 GCA_000325765.3 Leersia perrieri
AAATTCAGATGTTGTGGAGAGTGGGGTCAGCGCTCCTCGATGAGGTCCCCTGCGAGTGCGGGCTACGCGCCCGAATGTGTTAGTACAGGCTGAATGATCTCTTGTTGATTTCATGTCTTGCGAATCCCATGCAATGCCTGGATACATCATGTGCTTGTGAATCTCATGCAACAATGCCTCATCACAGCAATAGTTCCATCGTTCGCTTATAGCATTACAATTTCATATATTTCTTAATATTGTGTGAACACCCTGAAATTATATACTTGAGTGAATTTATGTATGTATGTTTTTTAATTTAAAGTCTTAATTTACAATTCGTACTAGGGCCCCAAATTTATGGAGATGACCCTGGAGATAACATATCTCGTGGGAAATAAAGAGAGACGATGGTTGTGTCTGTCTTTCAGCGGGGTAGAGGTCATAGGCAACGTGACTACGATGATAAATATAGGTTGAAGAGCCCCACTCCGGTGGTATCTTTTCACCTAACTATGTACATGGACAATACTGAAAAGTTTGTCCAAATGCATAAATGCCTAGTTAGAAACAAATTTATTTTGAAAACGGATCAGCATGCATCGATCATCCGAAATATTTTGATAGAAGAAAAAAGTGTTTGTTCGTGCTCCAATAGATGATATCACAATATGTATGGTCAATTTTGCTGATGACATTTACTAGCAGTAGAAAAAGGGCGTACGTGCAAAAATCAATATTTCCTCGTACAAAAATTACAGTCACCCGATTTGTATGAACTGGGGGCGGTCATCTTGTACCATCCCAACAAACATTGTCCATCGCTTCAGCGCACGTGAGCGCTACCAATTTTGGGAGCGCTCCTGCATCCCTCCCACCATTCACAATGTTGAGTAAATTTTAACTCGCATGCTGATGACCGGTGGATGAGGGTGAAGGCCATAAATTATATATATATATATATATTCTCATTAATCTATCAATCGACAAACATACAAAAACAAGAAGAACAGAGAAAGGAACTGTTCATAGTACACGAGAGAAAGATGGTATACCTGCCTACCTGGTTCATGCATGTAAAATGCGCGTACAACAATCACACGGTAGTTGTACTGCGTACTCCACGAGAAAGGAGAGGGAGGCAGCGAGCCGCGCCCGCGCGGCGGCCGGCCGCCACGCCACGCCGCGCCAAATGGACGCGCCCGGCCGCCGTCGCGCACTCGCGCGCGTGGCACCGCATGGCAGCGGGCATGGCATGTGGGCCCCGCTGCCTGCCTCGCCTACCGCCTACTGCTAGTAAGTGGTGTGACTGCTATAGGGAGAGTAGAGAGGGTGAGGAGTCGCGTGGGCATGGCCGCGTCGTGGCATGTCGCGCCGGGGCTCCCGCGTGGAGCGAGACACGCACGGATGCGCCACGGAACCACGTGGCGGCGAACGCGCGAATCGGGCGGGTGGCGCGCGCACTCTCGCGCGCCGTGATCGATCGATCGATGCGGGCCCATCCGTTGCATGGTGACTATCAGGGACCACGCGCGCGCGGCACCTGAGCCCACTATGCTTCTCACGCTGCCAACCCGCCCGACCCCGCCGCGCCTGCTTGTCCCCTCCCCTTGGCACGCACGGCACCACGCCACCATCTATCTACTATCTGCCACGTTTTACTGCCAGAATCTTTTTGTTCTGGACTGGATGAGTAAACATCGAGGTTTTTAGTCTAACGTTGTCCGACAATGTTTAAGTTAGTGTACTAGGTACAGATGCTGTCAGTGAGTTTATTTTCCCCTGATTACTCGCCGACCAGGCGCAATTGACGAGACCCTTGCCGCCGACCGGCCGGGCAGCAAATTAGGACTTCGTCGCGCTGGCGTGTCCGATTGTCCCCGTTTGCAAACAAGCCTCGCGTTCGCCGCTAGTCGGCCGGTCGGTCGGCGGCGATTTGTCATCACGGCGCTCACCATGCATTCCTCAATTGTCACACGAGGTTCATACACGCGCTCACACTCGTTTCTCTTCTGCAATCGACTAGCAGTAGTGCTGCATCTTGTCGATGCGCATGTCATTCCCTTTTGATTCTAGCAGCAGCAGCGGCGCCGGCGGCCGTGTGTTACTGCGCAGTTGAGAACAATTGGGTAATTAGAAACCTTGGCCGTTTCGACGGCACGGGTTTATTATCTGGGAGGAACAGAACACTCCAGGGCGCAAGTACCGGTGCGGTGGCAGGCAGCGCCGGGAGAGAAGAAGACTCGATCGTGAGTCTGCCACTCGACCCGTCCTACTGTTCCGCGAAAAAATAAAATCCAAGCTGGGGGCGCTGAGCGGAGCAAACGAGAGGAGGAAGAGGCGGGGCCCTCGGGGCGTGTGGGTGTTTTACTCGCGTTGCGCGGGGGCGCGCACGTCGCCGTCCCCGCGTCGCCCTGCCTCCCCCAGGAGCGCACCACGTGGGCACTCTCCCAAGCAAATCCTGCCAATTTCTCCCCCCTTGGAGAGAGAGAGTGAGGAGAGTCCACTCCCGTTCCCGTTCAAACCGCCCACGCCCCCCGTCCCCACCCACGCCACGCTCCCCCACCATCGATCTCCGTCTCACTACACCCAACTTGAAATTGAATTTGCCAATACGACGCGACCCCCTCTCTCCTCTGCTGCCTCGGCCATCCCTCTGCTCTGCTCCGCTAACTCTATTTATACGCTCGCTGGCTACCTCCTCACCCAACCATCCAAACCGACGACCTCCTCTCTCTTACTCTCTCCCAAGTCCCAGCCATCTCTTCAGCAAAACCCACCCTGATCACGCACAAAACCCACGCAATTCCACCTCTACACCTGACGCGATGGCAACGATCACAACGCCTGGGTATGCTCACATACAGCGGCAACACGGCCGCTGCTCGAAGGCGGGCAGGCGCGGCGCAGCCGCCAATTCGGTGAGATTCTCCGCTCGGGCGGTCAGCTCCGTGCCGCACGCGGCGGCGGCGTCGCCGGCGTTCCTGCCGGTGCCGTTCGTGCCGGGAGCTGACGCGCCGTCGCCGTCGGGGAAGACCGCCATTGGCGTCCCCAAGACAAAGCAGAGGAAGGAGGAGCAGAGGAGCCTCAACTTCTTCCAGCGCGCGGCGGCGATGGCGCTCGACGCGTTCGAGGAAGGGTTCGTGGCGAATGTCCTCGAGCGCCCCCACGGGCTTCCGAGCACGGCCGACCCCGCCGTCCAGATCGCCGGCAACTTCGCCCCCGTCGGCGAGACTCCCCCCGCGCGGTCTCTGCCGGTGTCCGGCCGCATCCCTCCCTTCATCAACGGCGTGTACGCGCGCAACGGCGCAAACCCACACTTCGACCCCGTCGCCGGGCACCACCTGTTCGACGGCGACGGCATGGTGCACGCCGTCTCGATACGCAACGGCGCCGCCGAGTCGTACGCGTGCCGGTTCACGGAGACGGCGAGGCTGAGGCAGGAGCGCGCCATGGGCCGCCCCATGTTCCCCAAGGCAATCGGCGAGCTCCACGGCCACTCCGGCATCGCCCGTCTCGCCCTCTTCTACGCACGCGCCGCCTGCGGCCTTGTCGACCCGTCGCGTGGCACGGGCGTCGCCAACGCCGGACTCGTCTACTTCAACGGCAGGCTCCTCGCCATGTCGGAGGACGACCTCCCCTACCAAGTCCGTGTCGGCGCCGACGACGGCGACCTCGAGACCGTCGGGCGCTACGACTTCGACGGCCAGCTCGACTGCGCCATGATCGCGCACCCGAAGCTTGACCCGGTCACCGGGGAGCTCCACGCGCTCAGCTACGACGTCATCAAGAAGCCCTACCTGAAATACTTCTACTTCTCCCCGGACGGCACCAAGTCGGCCGACGTCGAGATCCCGCTCGACCAGCCGACCATGATCCACGACTTCGCCATCACCGAGAACTACGTCGTGGTGCCCGACCACCAGGTGGTGTTCAAGCTTCAGGAGATGCTCCGCGGCGGCTCACCCGTCGTGCTCGACAAGGAGAAGACTTCGCGGTTCGGCGTCCTCCCCAAGCACGCGTCCGACGCGTCGGAGATGGTGTGGGTGGACGTGCCAGACTGCTTCTGCTTCCACCTCTGGAACGCGTGGGAGGAGCCCGAGACCGACGAGGTTGTCGTGATCGGATCGTGCATGACGCCCGCCGACTCCATTTTCAACGAGTCGGACCAACACCTCGAGAGCGTGCTCACCGAGATCCGACTCAACACACGAACCGGCGAGTCCACGCGGCGAGCCATCCTGCCGCCGTCGAGGCAGGTCAACCTCGAGGTCGGGATGGTCAACCGCAACATGCTCGGGCGGAAGACGAGGTACGCTTACCTCGCCGTCGCCGAGCCGTGGCCCAAGGTGTCGGGCTTCGCCAAGGTCGACCTCGCCACGGGCGAGCTCACCAAGTTCGAGTACGGCGAGGGCAAGTTCGGCGGCGAGCCCTGCTTCGTGCCCATGGACGCCGCCGCCGCCACGCCGCGCGGCGAGGACGACGGCTACATACTCTCCTTCGTCCACGACGAGCGCGCCGGCACGTCGGAGCTCCTCGTCGTCAATGCCGCCGACATGCGGCTGGAGGCCACCGTGCAGCTGCCGTCGCGCGTGCCGTACGGATTCCACGGCACATTCATCACCGCCGGCGAGCTCTCCTCCCAGGCCTAATCGATTGATCGATCGGTTGATCGGATCGCAGCCTCCACGTTTCTTGGACGAGCTTGAGCTAAAGGGGGAGGAAGTCATCAGAGGGAGCCTGAGTGATAGCTCCCCGGATTCCACCCCTTCCGCACATGATACAGTTACCCCTACAGTTACAGTTACAGTTACAGTTACAGTTAGCAGTAGTTAGCCTCGTTTTTCTTTTCTTTTTCCAATTTTTAGCTCAGTCAGCGTGCGTCAGCTCAGTCCACACTAGTAGTCGCTCTGGTGCAGAGGAACAGAGATAGTAGTAGAAGAAGATAGAGAGGGCCCAGCTCGTAGCTTTTGTGTTGGTGCTTGCTTGCTTCCAGTGAGCAGCCAGAGCTCAGCCGGTGCCTACCTAGCAGATTATACTAGTAGTATTAGTATTAGTTCTTTTTCCTCTCCTCTTTTCGTGCCCTTTTTCTTTGGATCAGACAGGGATATGCCCTCGGGTTGTTGTCACCACTGTGCAGAGTTTGGGATTCTTGCTTCCCACCCAGTTGCTGCTGCTCCTGCTGCTGAGGTGTTGTTTTGGCTTATGCCCCTTGAGTGTGTACATTTGTTCATAGCTGTATAATAAAATCTGCCTCTCCATTGGTTTCCATGTCATTTGCTCGCCCAATTCTGTCTCTTCTTGTTGGACTCTGCTGTTGGGCTAGCTGCAGTGACAGCTCTGTTACTGTGCGGACCTCTGTTTTGGAGTACTAAACGCAAGTGTAAGATTAAGCCCTGCTGCTGCTTCTTCCACCACTCTGCTTGTCTGCTGGTGTGACTTCTTCAGGCCACAATCTGATTTGATTAGCTTTTGGTTTCCATCTTGTAATTTTACTTCCGGTCACTGTTCTCTGCCTGTACGACATTGATGGTACGGGCAATGGAGTAAGCTTACAAGTGGAATCGATTGAGACAAGAAATTTACTGGCGTTTGGATTGAGCCTGTGATTTGTTCAGACTTCTTTATTTCAGTAAGAATTTTACTGTTTTCTAGAGTTGAGACATCAGACATGGCATCAATCCTGTGGAGATTTGATTTGTTCCCCAAGTTGGTCGACATAGACTGAAGTCCCAGACTGGCATTGCGTTTTACTTCCAGGGCATTTTTCAGAGAAGAATTTTCAGAGCAGAGGAAAAAAATGCAAAACATGAAGATATTGGTCAGCAGAATGCATGAACAATGTGAAGTTTGAGCCCTAGTCATCTGTACCTATGCAGCTAATTAGGCCAGTTTGGCTCATCACGTCATGACTCTTGCTAAACTTGTGAGAAAAGGGAAAAATAGAACGTTTTGCACACTGCTGAAGAACGAGATAGAAGTCACCGGGAAGACCAACTTCGGGCCGGCACTACCAAAGAACAAAAAGTTCCTCTTCTGGAAGGACGACGATAGGGGAGGTGCCTTTGCAGTTTGCACAAGTTGGCACATATATAACGTAGTGGTAGTTGTTAAAAATCTGAAATGTTGTGGTTCAAAAGAGACTCAGAAATCAGAAGAGGGAGTAAAATCCTTCATTTGGTATGATTGGAGTAAGATACAATTATAATTTAAGTGAGCAGCAGGATTTGCCGGTTGCTGTATAGTTCGAGCGGGGGCATTCATGCACCATCTGTTAAAACCCTGAGAAGACTGGAGCTAAGCTCTTTCTGGTTTGGTGTCAGATAAGTACCTGTGGATGTATTGTAGTTTAGTTATTTTGATTCTAGATTGGTTACATGTTGTATGAACAAATAGATATCAAAATTACTAAATACAGGTACCATATGTGGCCTTTGTACCAATTGGAAGTGTATAAAACACGACATGATAAAGTTAGACTAATAAATTTCCACGCAGTTCTCATATTTTATCTGTAATTCTAAAAGTAAAACTGTATTTATATATAAAAAATTTCTTCAGAAGTGTCATCATGTCAATAGCATTTGATATTTTAATGACATCAATATCTGGTCATGTGTTTCTGCTTGGATTTAGAAAAGTCCTAGATCCATCACTAGGATATGAACTCGCTGCCCATCGCAAAAAGGTATGTAGCTTTCTTTTTTTTTTCTCCTTCGCAATCAACATGGTAATTTTGATATCTGCAATGCAAAACGTGGTGCTTTTTTTTTAATGAATTATCCAGTACGCATTGGCAGTTCTCTACTTCTGCCTGGCACATAAACAATAACAGCGAAAAAGAAGCCACGTACATAAACATAAAAAAGAGTGCTCCTTCAGTTCAAGATGATGCATATTGCTATATCTACCTAAATTAAAATTATTTTATATTTGCTGAGAGATGAAGTTATTTAACTGAACTTTTCAAAGAACATAGGCACTTTAGAGGAGCTAGCTGATGACTGCAACGAAAAAACAAAATTAATTTGCGCACCCCGCACACTGCATGCTGCATGCTGCGCCTAAAACTAAACTAAATTAATTAATGTATCATCGTGTATATCCATCCACTAATGGCTAAGCATGCACCCCATCATCTTGCTGCCTACACTGATCAAAGTCATTAGTCAAGATGCATGAGATTCTCACGTCAAAGCAAAGCATATATCCAACTGACAAACCGGCCGGCCGGTAGCAAGTCGAAGCAATAAGAAAGCGGCAAGGTGATCAACGTGCACTAGCTTAGGTACTAACACTTTTGACTGTATTATTGGGAGAGATGTCATGTCCTTTTCAGGCTTTCAGCACTCGAAGCGCGCCGGCCAGGCGTACGCGCGCATATATATAAACACGGATCGATTCAGTAGTTGAGGTTGAGGAGAACTCCCACCGACCGCGCTAATGCCGAGACTAAGCAGCCACGTCGACACTTGTCGTCTGTTAAGTACGAACACGATATCTGACAGTACTAGCTATAGCCAGCTAACGGTCTCAATTAACTTGGACAGGTTTTTCAGCAAAGAGTTTTTTTTTTTTAAGAAACTACTCCCTCCAGTTTTTAATGTTTGACGTCATTGACTTTTAAACGAATGTTTAACTATTCGTCTTATTAAAAAATTATCCAAATGTTATTTATTTTGTTACGAGTTGTTTTATTAAAAAAAAATTTAAGCATGACTTATATTTATAAATATTTGTAAATTTTTTTGAATAAGATGAATGCTTAAACGTGCGCTAAAAAGTCAACGGTATCAAACATTAAAAACAAGTATATCTAATTTAGGAGATTGTTATGCGCCGGTATACCAATAAGACTTTCCATTGAATTGGTGTGTCTATATGTGCTACAAGGTGCAAAGGTACACCACGTGTCTGCACTGCCTGCATGTCCAGTCGTGCTTGCGCTACTTTCTCTTAGGGATACCGGATTTGGTACCAGGACAATGCCCCCACCACTACGTACCAATACGTCATTAAAGTAAACCAGCACAGGGGGGAGAAATGGAGTGTGTAGCATGACGACGTGGTTAAAAGAAGCAAAGGAGGTGTCGTTGTTCTTGTTGTCGTCACTTGCACTGTCAATTGACCTCTAGATTGCTTCTGACACTTTCGTCTCCATCATCATCAACAAATGTGTAGGAGAAGATGCATGCAGAGGCCATCAGAGCCTAGTCTAGTGAGCGCCGCATTGCCACAAGCATGAGACGGAGAAAGAGATAATGGGGTAGGTTAGGGGTCAGTGCCCGTTCACCACACATGCCGCCGATGTATGCTCGGTATGTATCCAGTGCCCGGGAGGGTCTAGTCCCTAGGTCTCTAGATTCCACACTAGCGGCCTTCTCCACAATTACACCATACCTCTCCACAGATCAGTTGTCCCACACCGAAAACCATGCTATCACATTTTCATGCACATGGGGGAGAAGGTGCGATTTCAGTGGGAATGGTTCCATGCAAGGATAGACTATCTGGGGCAGAGTCCATCAACGAGAAGGGGCTGCGAGGAGTCGACGAAAGGCAGAACCACAAAAGCGGCGGAGTTCCTGTTAACATCGGTATCATTAGCATCTACTATGTGTCTGTTGCAAGCGGATGGTATATATGGGGAGGACAAGACGCAGAGCCACTTAGGGTGAGCGGATGCTTAGGAACCCAATTTAGAAAATAGTTTACATACTTTTGACATGTATGCCCCACTCTGTGCAAACTCAGGCACCAAACATCCTAAACTTAGTAAAATATAGGTAAAAGCAACTTACATTTTATTCCACCTCCATCTCTAAGGAGGAGCATAGAAAGCAGGAGGATGGTGCGGAGCGGAATGGTCGAACGGATATAAGTATGTTTTAGACAACCCGTGGAAGATGATTTCTCTAGTAGTATCTTTTGATCAGAATACGAGTACATAATGTGTCGCTTTAACTGAATAACCATAGTACTCCCTCTGATACGTCAAATCTGGAGGTAGTATATACAGAGAGGCACGCAGGAGATTAAGACGACGTAATTGATCGAGAACCACAAAATCTATGTATACCTAATACCCGTCACTCGTGTCGAAACGCTATGGATGCAGCTAAGGCAAATTAGCGTGTTGCATGCATGCACGCCAGGAAAGCCGGCCCGGCCGAGGCCGCCACTCACTCACGCACGCGCGCGCACGATCGCCCGGGCCAGGACGAGGGCGACGTACGTCACGTCACTGACCGCGCGCGCGCACGTGAAATCGCGCGTATTTCTACCGGGGTCGGTCGGTCGATGGGGTCGATCGATCGGATTCGGACGTCGGTCGCTGTCGCGGCGTGCCGCCAACTACGCGCCGCGCCGTTGATCACCATCCGACGGCGGCGTCCCTCGCGCGCGCGGTAAGGTGATCAGTTAATCCCAATCTCGTTACCTCGAACGAAGGCGACACGTGTACGCTAGCTCGAATACGTACGTGTCGGCCGGGAGCGCCAGCCAAAGCGGCCGAGCGAGTCCTCAGGTCCAGGAACCCCAATTAATTCGTCATTAATTGTGTGCCCACTTGCTAATTACTCATCACATCGCTTTTCTTATCCGGATTATCTCTTCAGGGTCAGCTGACCCCTTTCGAAAGCGCCACACGGTCGGATCGTTGTCGCCGGACTGTACATTTACGATACGAGACCCTACACTGTAGGGATTCTCACGAATACGCGGGTAATTAAATTCCGTGCTAGTACATGTTCAGTTGTTAATTGAGTCTATTTTGAATGAATCACATTACAACGCACTCCATCTTTTTACTTGTGTTGGGTATTTATATTTTAAATTAGACTACAACGGACAATTAAGGTATATGGCATGTTTTTTCAGAACCTAAATAAAGTTGCACATAAGGCGAGATCTGTTTGATCGTTTTCGTGATCTATATATTACCTCCGTTCTTAAATATTTAACGCAGTTGACTTATATATATATTTAATCATTTGTCTTATTAAAAAAATTACGTAATTATTAATTCTTTTCTTATCAATTGATTAATTATTAAATACACTCCATGCATATATATATATATTTTTTATATATTTCACAAAAGTTTTTGAATAAGACGAACGTTCAAACATGTATAAAAAAAACTCAACGGCGCCGTTAAACATTTAAAGACAGAGGTAATATGTCGGTTGTTGAAACACATCATCGTGACGTCTGTGAATGACACACACCTTTCTGGAGTGGTGGTGATGTTGTGGATGTCTTACTTGTCTTTAGGTCTTACAGTGGATTCTTCAGGTGAAATTCTAGTTCCAGATGTCTCAAATACGACAACATCTTAGATGTTGCGTACTTCTCCGAGGCATCGCTTTGAAGATTCTGTGTTGGTGTTTCATTCTTTGTGGCTATGTCTCTGTGGGACCGGCTTGTACGGATATGGCAATGATAGTTTTGGGCGAATGACTGATTTACTGCTTAGCTACTTTTCGATGTTATCTTCCACTTTGGTTTGACTAAGTTGGCAGCGGTGATGTGTGTGAAACTCGATCAACATAGTGACCAACCGTTGATTTTAGAGATTATGTTTTCGGTTTAAGAAAGAAAGGCTATGAATAATTTACAAGCCTACGGGTACTTGGGACTCTCACCGACAATAGGTGGAAAAGCTCTATCGTTTTGATGGTATTGCAATTAGTTTTCATGCTTTAAATTGAGCTGTAATTTTGTAATTCAGTCATTTATCATGCAAGCTCTGTAATAATTGGCTATAGTTTTCTTGAAATGAAGGTCAAAATGAATCTCCATTTTCTAAACAAGTATTGAATTAGACAATAATGTGTCCCCACGGGGGATGAAGTGCTTGTGCCAGATTCCGGTGTATATCAGTATGCGTGTAGGAGTGAAGAAAACAAAGAGAGACCCGTCATAAAAAAAACCATGCATCCTTAGCATGCTTGGACCAGCCCATCCCATGATTTTAAAAGTTCAAATTACCCCTGAACTAAAGTGGGAATATAGATTTCTCTTATATATTTGAAAATTAGACATTTCTGACCTGAACTTATAAAACCAAACTGAAAACTCACATAAACACTATTTTAGATGCTTTTGACCTGACCTGACAATATCCTAAAAATTTCATTTCCCCTCTCCCTCTCCTCTGCCCATCTCTCTCCTCGATCAAGTAGAAACCAGTGAGACAGCGAAAAGATGATCTTCGGACCAACAAGTTAGCGACCAACTCATGGATAGCAGTACTATGTATAGTTACATTCCGAGGCCATGGGGCAAGGTAGGGGCAGCCACGGCCGACTCGTGGAAAGCTATTATGGTGTCTCTCTCGAATGCATCGCTAGCAGATACCGAGCTCGCCAAGCTCGCTACCTCCTCGCAAGTGTAGAGCAAGGTCAACAAAGATTCTTATGCTCGGTTCACTATACCGCAAGAGTCAAGATAGAGCGGTGCCTTACATGTCTTTTGTCTTCTACATTTCCCATTCTCCTCCATATTCCCTATGGAGGAGGAAGGAAGACTTTCTTAAAGGGCTATGAGTGCTACGTCTACTCTCTACTACGACCCCAATTTTAAACATCGATCTATGCGCTTATCTTGCGGGATCATCGTCTTGTTTTCATGCTTGTTTTCAACCTAAAACAAGATTTGCACGCATCTCATGTCTATAGGTCGAGCAGCACCCACCTATTGGTCCCCGGACGTCGATCCGACTCCGACAGGACCGTTGAAACCGATCTATGAGCTGGTCGATCGTCTGACTCTCTTATTGCCTACGTGGCCACGCTCCCATGCCTAAATTAACACCACGCAAGTCTCTTTCTGACCGCAGAGCTGACTAGCTGGATCCTGCAAATTGATCGATGGCGATTAGGAACGATCGGGAAGAACAAGAGATCAATAGCGACGATATATCATGACTATAGATCGAAGAGTACGTGATTTACGTTACTGTGGCGTGCAGTGTGCACGTCTCGGGCGCGTGCGCGTCACGTGGGCGATTACACGTCAGCTGGATGGACGTACAACGACCACGCGACAAGATATCTCGATGGATGGACAACGACCACTATCGAACGGCCGACGGATTATATCAATATATTTGATCGATTCAAAAGGAAAAACGCGGGGTGTATATATGTTGCTTGATATATACCACTACTATCGATCGCGTTGGCCGTGACACAGGATTGCTGCTTGCATTTCTCACGATTGATAAACAGTTAATCCATCAATCGATATGTATATACACAGGGTTCGAAATTAATGCTTCAGAGGTCGGGGGTGTATCAAACAATTCTCTTACCTTAAATATGGTTAAGGTTAGAATGTTAGATCAATAATTAAAAATATTTTTCTAGTATTTTTCTTGGTAAATGAATTATTGATATGTATACTAGAAGAAATGTTCTTGCGTTGCTACAGGTGAGATTTTTATTTTATAATCTATGTTAGATAATTATCTATCTATAAATACATATACAGTAAAAACACCATTAGCAAGAGAGAAGTAGAGATTAATTTTTGCCCGGCTTCAATAGTTAATGCAAGAATGGAAAATGAGAAAAGACTTAAAAACAAACCTCTTTTCTTGAGCCGAGGTACCTACAATGGACTTATTCTAGCCTGTACTGTGCAACCCACGGCCATCTGCACGTGTGCGCGGCTGCTGTGCTTGGGCGGGGAAAGCGGCCCGTGTGCACTGCCCACCTGGACACTTGTAACGCCCCGAACCTCGTATACTTAGTTCGGGTGTCACAATACTTGCAACATGTGATTTCGTACCAGTTCCAAGACACAAAATCTGATACTCACAGAATACAATAGTGGATCAAAGTAGCTAATTCATTACAACACTGGGATACAACATTACATATGCTACGTCCAGACAGACCCCAAACAGTAGCAGGGCTTTACGCCCAACACTCACAACCAGAGACTACGAACAAGCAAGTGGAAAACGAAACAACTAAGGCGGCGGCTCGGAAAGGAAACTAAGCGGCTGGGCACACATAACACACAAGCACGGTTGGGGACTAGGACGATACTCTAAAACTCCTCGAACTCGGTCTGCTCCTGGTAGAACTCCTCCGCAGCAGTCTCGTAGGGGTCTTCTTCTTCGGCGCCTAATTAAATATATAGGAAGTAAGGGTGAGTACTAGTGTACTCAGCAAGCCACGGGAATTTGTGACATGCAAGGCTTACGAAGGAAGCTAAGGGCTGAGTTGCGTAAAGCTGCGGTTTTGAAGCAATACATTTGAAACAACCTATACGTGAGTCAAGTTTTTAATTGGAGCATGAGGAAAGGTAAAGAATCGGGGTAAGGCAACCATGGTTCGTCTCAACGCGTGAACCAACTCATCATCAAGCATCCCAGATGCCTCGATCTCTCGGATCCCACGGATCCTCCTCTGGCCCCAAAGGCCTACCATTGGCACGAAGGCCGATCTCGCAACACACATCTCAACTCAGAAGGTTTTTCTCGAAAACAGTTGGCAAACAAAACTACGCTAAGAGAATCACCGCACAATCGCCCGTATCCGGGGGCACGGCTGTTCGAACAGGTTTACACTCTGCAGAGGTTGTATGCTTTCCCCACATGACACGAAACTGACTCCGTCGTCCTGTCGATCCTCGGAAGTTCGTGACAAGGTTTTTCCAAAGATAGATTAGACTTTCCCACATTGCATGGTTGGGTTGACTGTCCGCGCAACCAGTATCAGGCTATTCACGCAGCCATCGTCTACTTAGGGCACACACCCAGGGTACTACGAATCCCGTGTCCCTCTCACAAGGCCAGACCCCGGCGATCCCAGGTCCTGAGTCCCCCTATGTACGTAAGGACCCAGCGGTCTGTCGTGCGTTGCACACCTCACCCTGCTGTGTCCCACAACCATCAATATGCAGACCATCATAACATATCTAAGTACTCATCCAGAGGCATACCCACGTAGTCCGCGTGGCCGCACTAAAAAATAAAGGCGAATGGAATCCCCAAAGGAGTCGGTCCTTATTTAGTACAACTTAGCCAGTCCCCAGGACTTCTCGACTAAGCTCTATATATTTCACAAAACATCCCTCTTCATTTTCATTTTCTCAAACCGAGTAATTTTGTAAATAAGCATGGAATAACAGGTCCGGGCAGAAAAGTAAACGTAGCAAAGCTAAGCCAATCTAATTTCGGAAAAAACCATCTGCTGATAGCTTTCCGGCGTAATTTTGATGGGTTTTGCCAAAGGTTCAAAGTATTCGATCTACGGAAATTGGTGCGGCTAAGAGTAGGTCCTCCAATTTTAAATGTCGGGGCCAAAAAGTAAGATTGCAGTGTAAAGCACAATTTACAATCAAAATATGTTTAATAACATATAGAAATTCAACATGGTCAAAGATGGCTTGCCTGGTGACGGCAGGGGGTCGTTTCCTCCGTAGTCGCCGTCGGTCTCATGGTCAGGTTCGACGTCTGGACGAACAAATGTAACACAAAATAAGAAAACCAGCAAAAACAGTACAAAAGTATACCAAAATAATAGTGCTGACAGAAAGAGGGTATTTTTTAGAAAAATTTGGGAGGTGGAATGGAGTCGATTGGAGTTGTGGTTGAAAAGATATGGATTTTTGAAGTTTAATAGGGATTTAGAATAGGAATAAAAGGATTCTCTGAATTTTCAAAAGAAATGGATGTGGGGCCCAGAATCAGAGAGAGAGGGGGAAAAAGGCGCGCGGTGCGCTGTGGACCAGGTCCACCGCCGTGCGGACGAGAGGGAGAGCGAGGGGGGCCCACCGGTCAGTTCCCCTCTCCTTCCCCCTTTCTTCTTCTTTCTTTCCTCTCTTCTCCGCCGCTCTCCTTTCTTCTCCTCCCGGCGACACGACGGCGAGCGAACCAACGGGGACGGCTACGGCATGGTGGGGAACGATGGAGCGGCGGTGTGTGGGCGAGTGGGTGTGGGTGGTGCGGCGTCGAAGGGGGAAATGGGGGGTATTTATAGGTGGACGCCGGCCGGGGAAGGGGATGGATAAGGCCAGCGGCCGCTGTGGCATTGAGGGGACGGGACGCCGGCGGACGGCACAGGGAAGTAATGGCGTCGCGACGATGACTGACGGCCTCCAGACAGACGGGATGGGACGCCGGCGGCTGGCGCAGGGGGAGTAATGGCGTCGCGACGATGAAGCGAGCGGTGCGTCGGGTTTCGGCTGCCGGCGAGGACGGTGTCAGCGGG
>CM002481.1:19995238-20023638 GCA_000325765.3 Leersia perrieri
TTAGGGTTAGGAAAAAGGGAGGGATTTTTAGGGAGGTCAAGGAAAGATTTTAGGCACTTTTAGGGTATAGACTTATTTAGTCTTAATCTAATTTTTAGGGAAATAATTTTCTTTGACAACACCAAATAAAGAACCAAACTTCGCAAACGATTTTTTTTTAATTTTAGGAAAAATAGTTTTCGGAAATAAAATAAAATCTAGGCTTTACAACACTTCTCGGTCTAGCCGATCCCGGCCGTCCCGATCGGCTAGGGTTCCGATCGGACGGCTAGGCGGCAAGATCGGGTGGGGAGGAGAAAACTCCCGACCCGGCTAGCCACCGTCATCCTTGAAAAACCCTAAATTTAACACTCCCCCTCTTTCTCTCTCCTCGGAGCCTGAGCAGGCGTGGCGGCGCCGTTGCACGGCCCCTCGCCGGTGCGTGCACTTGCCCGAGGACGAGCGTGCCGCCGTTTTGCGGCCTTGTGGCGATGCCCGGAGCCCACGTGCTGAGGGTCCTTCCTCCCGTTGGCTTCCCGCCCAGCATCGGCAATAGCCGGTGGTGTTCTACCTGCGTGGCGTCGTCGACAACCGGCGGTGGCGATGGAGCTACCACGGCGTCGTCGACCACCGGTGGTGGTAGAGGTGAGTTCTTCTCCTTTTTCTTCTTTCTTTTGTGGGCTCGACTCGATCCGTTTCCAATATGTAGGGTCAATGCCGTGGGCTTTAGAATTAAATAAAAAAATCAACGCAAAAAAGAAAATCAATGCATATCCATGCTCGGACTCAACATCTCCAACCCGCATATGCAAGTAGTGATTACGCTTTAACGGATGATACGGACGACGGACCATGGAATCATCTTCCGCTTTTATAATAATAAAGTAGAGAAAGGTAATTAAGTCGATACTTGATACAAAGATTTCATTAAGTATCAAACAATTCTTAGCAGTTGGAGCAGCTGGCCATGGAGCTTTTTCCCCCGCGTGTATGGTAACATTTTAGTTTACGCATTGACTGTATTTGAATTTTTATGTCCTTTGTTCCTTAAAGAAGACTAGTGTGTGAGTGTGAGTTTAATAATGTGCATCATAAAAATGTAAAGTTTAGGACTTTTCTCAGACCGGTTGTACCACCTTAATATAATTGGTTGAGTTCCATAAAATTTCTATTATATTGAAAAAAATGGCATCCATGCAAGACAATTTTTAAGTCGCGTAGGGCTGTGACTAAAAACTAAAGTAAAAATACTAAATCAGTGGGTTAATGCACGACATAATTAATGACAGTGCCATCCTCGCGTCCTCTTGTGGTTGCAGGTTCGTGCTAAATTATTAGTTTGTTACTTTGTTATCTATAAAGAGCTAGCATTGTAATGGACGGTCATGTCTAAGTGCCCAACTGATTAAGCACCAGCGATTATATACCACTATCTGTGTATAAGTTGTAAAAATATTTACAGCACTACGTAGTTCTTGTAGCACCAATCGGTTGACCGATCATATCGATTAATAAAAGGTGCATGGTTTGCCTGTACCATGTTGCCAGCTGCATGCTACCAAAACAAAATTTCAGCTACCACTAAGCGGAAAAGAAAGAGAACCCATAATACAGTAAACCATTTACTACACATATATATCGATATATATGCCATGCCTTGATTGTGGAAATAGATATCTTTAATCATCTATAGAGACGTAGATTATGTAATACTCTCTTTATTTCATAATATAAGACATCTTTACTTTTTACTTATAATGTTTAACCATTCGTATTATTGAAAAAGATTTAGTGTGAATATAAAAAGAATAAGTCATGTTAAGGTACTTTTGTAATAAAATAAGTCACAAACAAAACAAAATATATACTATTTTCATAATTTTTTAGTAAGATAAATAATCAAAAGTTGTAAGAAAAAGGCAAAACATCTTGTATTATAAAATAAAGGTAACATTAATTAAGCTCACGGTCAATGTATAGTAAGGATTGTTGTTTTTATGTAGAACTATAGCTTTGCTTTGTACTGTGAGCACAGCACAACATTTCCAACACTTCCCCGTGAACCCCATGTTGCTCCACCCAGGGGCGACATGGGTGGCAACTTCGCCCCACCCCGCCTCCACCGTCCTTTTCTCCTCCTATGCCTCGCCATTGCCGGAGGGGTCAACCGGCAAAGCCACGCGGCTGCAGGGATGGCAACGGCGGGGCTCTCTTCTCCCCAGCGCGTTTCAGCCGGGAACTGGTCTTTCGGTGGTGGATTTCCAGTGAGGAGCTGAAGACGAAGCATGCGATGGTGGCAGCCCGGCTCTGGTACCGTTGGCGCGGCCATGCGCTGGGGCCAGGTAGAGACGGGCGCAGGTGCCAGCGGCCATCTCCTAGGCATTTGTGCCCCGGCTAGCGACGCGGGTGGAGGGGCATGTGCTGTGGCAGTGCGTAGGTGAGGCACGTGTGTTCTGGCAGTTCATGCACGGGTGCGCACTGGTCGCGACGACGGAAGCTAGGTGGTGGGCGGCGCTAGCCGCGCAGCCAACCGAGCCGGGAGGCAGCCCACTGTGGCCGATGCGTCTAGATCTGGTCGTCCCGTGGCCATTTCTTCACCACGTCAGGTTAGTTGGGCGGTGGTCTGCCGACGATGGGCCCCGCAGCTCGTGGATGGCGTCATGTGGGTGTGGAGACAACTGGACGGTGTTTTGCTTTGGCTTGGAGCAGGAAAGAGCAGGGCGTCCATGCCAGCCCACCATCTTCATCGTTGTCGCCGTGTCCTCTCCACTTTTTTGGTTTGGCTTGCAGTAGGAGTTGGCGGCTGGTGGTTGGTGTTTCGAGGGTGGCCACGGGATCATCTTTGTTGGGCGAGGTTTGATCTTTTGTGAGGTGGATTAGATCGTTCTTTGGCCATCAATATGGAGGTGTTTTTAGGAGTGGGGTGAAGACGCTGGCAAAAGCCTTGCAGTGCCTTTCGCCGGCTTGACGACGGTGATGTCTGAGGACATCGTTTCCTTTCTTGGAGGTGTTGTCTTCGCTTTCTTCCCCATGCCCCATAAATCTCCTGGTGAAAACCTTGTTCCGGCTTTCGGACGAGCAACGGCGGTGTTACCGGTCGTAACCTTCTTGGGGGTGTCGCTTCGGGGAAGCTTCCTCTGCATCGACGATCATTGACGGTCTTTTCCGGTTCTAAGCTTCTTTTCTCGATGTTTGGCGAGGCCTCACCTTCTTGCGCTACTTCGCTCTTGGGTGTTTTTGCTGGGTGAGGTCGGAGCCGCGGCAATGCTTGGCAACGATGACATATTGCAGTCTCTTCCTAGGGTTTGTTGCTGGTCATGTGAAAGAAGTGGCTCTTTGGTGGCTTGGCTGATATTTGTCGTAGGACGTCGGAGCTGCTTTTCGCTTCGGCGGCATGCTAGCAACAATGTTGTTGCAGTCGTGAAGTTGGCGCTGTGGGGTCGCTTGTGCCGCTAGCTCGGCAATGATAACACCTCTTTTCGCGATGTCGGAGCTGTTGTGTTGTCTTGATACATCTAGCATTAGGCTCCATCGTTGTGGTTGGTTGTGTAGTTAGGTCCCATGCCTTTTGTATGGAGGTTTTAGACGGTTTTCTTTAATAAACCATACAGATGTAAGTTTTTCGGGCCCGATTTTCATATAAACTGTGTCAACTCTCTTTTTCTTAATATAAAAGTAGAACAAAGTTCTGCTTTGGCTTTTTTTAAAAAAAACATTTCCAACACTTTCCTCCCTATATATAAAATACATACGAGCTTCCAGAAATGGAAGAAACACTAGCAACGGTAGGGCCCTCTTTGATTCGCAGGATAGGAAAAACACAGGAATAGAATAGGAATTCATATGCAAAACATATAAATGAAAAAACGTAGGAAACTATATGAATGGTTGTTTCATTAGTGCGCAGGAAAAACATAGGAATGTTGAGCATTAAGTTAGTACTAAATTATATATTAAATGGTTTAATCCATGCATCCTAAGGTCAAGCTAAGTTAAACCATATCTTCCAATGATGATTTTCCTCGATCCTACGCATAGGAAAAGAAAAATGAGCTCAAAGTGGATGTTTAAATTCCTATGGAATTCCCTTGAAACCATGGCCATAGGAAAATTTCCCGTATTTTTCCTTTGTTCTATTCCTACAAATCAAAGGGATGAATAGTAACAATTTCTTTGGCATTTTTGTTCCTATGTTTTTCCTCCAAAACTCCTATGAATCAAAAGTGCATAAATATAATCCTTCATTGCGAATGAAATGCACGTACGATTGAATTGGCCCGTGCATCGGACCCGGCCACCGGTTAAAAGTAATCACGAGTATAACATCCAATCTGAGATGCCATATACATCTCTTTCATTTGCCCATTGAATACCAACTTGTTCTCTAATTAAGATATCTTAATATGTGTCGAGGAAATATTTTGTCCAATTAATAGTTCATTAATGTCATAATGTGTGTGTCGGTGATATGGATATGGGATTCCCCACGGAAGGCTAAACTTGGTTCTACAGCCAGATATCCGCGCCCAAGACAGGGGTCGGGCCACACGACCTCGCCCTCGGGCGCATCGCTAGAGGAGTTGAGGCAGCCCGACGCCCTGCCCAACACGCAGAAATGGTGTCGAGCTATCTCGACCCCTCTAGCGACGCGAACGAGGGGAGGTCGGGCTGCCGCAACCGCCTTGCCCTCGTGTTGGGTAGGGCGTCGGGCTGCCTTGACTCCTCTAGTGACGCGAAGGGGGGAGGTCGAGCGGCCGCGACTGCCTTGCCCCCACGTAAGCATGACGGTCGAGGCAGCCCGACTCTCTCCTTCGCGTGGTTAACGCGGAAGGAAGAGAGAGAGTATGCGAATGAACTTGCCCCCAACTACTCATAATTAATGCCCGCCATGTGGTGGCCAGAAACCATTGTGCGCCATGCGCGCTCTCATCATCTTGAAGAGACATGGGGTTGTCCCTTCACTTGGACCTTGCGGCACAATGGCATGCCTCTGCCAAAAGACATGCGTCTAACGTCCCCATCCCATTAGTTGTCACATAACACCGTATACGGTCGGTGGTAGGAGCCGTTTGTTTCGGTCTTCTACCCCCAAACGACTCCCACCAGCAGGTGGGGCCATCCGATGGAGCACTACTAGCCCCGTTATGACATTACCCTAAAGTCGTTTTCGTTGTCCTTATGAGCGAAGCAATTTCATTTCCCTCCAATGTCTAGCTCGTTGAGGTGCTTAGACATGGACCCCCAGACTCGACGTGCATGATGGAGGAAGCAACTTTCTCAAACATAGCACAGTAAATACATCGTACTATATGCACCATCGCATATACCTCTCAGGTAGTCTTGGACCAATGTGGTAACCCCTTGAGCTATAAAAGGAGGTCCAGGCTTGGTAGAGGGGAGGAGGATTTTTTTTCTTCCAAGAACCAGAAGCGGATCTATTTCCCCACCATAACAACCACGAATAGGAGTAGGGTATTACGTTCCCAAACAGCCCAAATCTGTATAAATCCTCAGTGTCTCCCATCCCTTTGAGGTGGTCCGAAGCCCATCACTTCATTGTCGAATTCTTACCCGTGCCCCTGGCCGAACCAAAAAGGGATACCATATTCTCCCGCTCGAGGAGTTTACCCTCTGACGGTGTGTTCTGCAGATAGAAATATTATTGTGTATGTACACCCTCCAGTTCCATAATAATTGACGCTTTGAATAGGACTGCAGTCAAACTTTTCAAACATGACTATAAATAATTTTAAAAATATTTATTTTAGCAACAAGTAGACTATTTGTATAGATAAATCTTGAAAAGTACTCCGCACTTCAATAAAATTATATATTTGTTGATATTTCTATATGTCTTATTTTAAAAATATAGTCAAAGTTGATTATCAGAGACCGTGTCCTCATCCAAAACGTCAATTATTTTGAAATTGTAGGAGTATGTAATTATGTTACCTATGTTGTCAAAGTTTATTATTACCCAATAAAAAAACTCGTCCCTTGATAATATAATTATTACTTTGCTGACAAAGTTACCAATGTTGAGCCATACATTACGAACTGGTGGGATTAGCTAAAAAGATCACTACTCATATTCATCTGTAAGCAGCCGACATATATGTACTTATAATGATCAATCAATCTGGCAAATTAACAAGCTAGCATTTGGAACAGCACAGAAGCGTTATCCAACCACACACTTTGTTTAGATCGTCCATGCCTCCATGGATATCATAATATAGGGTTACCTCTGAAGAAAAAGAAAGCAAAAGAAATGTTAAACCTCTGCATGCTTGCTCAGCCGACAGCGACATATATCACGTTGGTACGAACGAACGAAGATCATCAGCTTGCATCTTTGACGCGGACAGTGACAGCCATGGCAAAGCACGTACGGTGCCAGTTCCGAACACAACACCTATCGAGATGATATGTATGATTAATTAAACAATACTGGTAGATTATATGTTACAGCGGGCTGCAGCAGCGATGGATCACATTGCATTGCGTTTGCGATCTGCAAAAAGAAACAGTTTTAAAAGATATTTTAAAATTAAGGCGTAACTCTGTTCCGCTTATATAGTATGAAGAGAGTTGACCTAGTTTAAAAATAAGCATCGCGTTGCAATCTGAAAAAATCGACCCTGATTTTTTATTTTGCAGTGTTCACCGATGGAGAGAAATATGATTACAGCCACCAGCTTTTAAGTTTGTCTAGAAAAGACCCTTAAACTACGAAATAAGATATTTTATACCCTTAACTATCAAAACCATAAAAAACACATCCTAATAGCAATAAACACGGTAATTATGTTTTTATGATTTAAATCTAAATAGTATAGTAGTTTTACTTAAGTAGCACCTCATTAAGTAAGAGATAGAAA
This sequence comes from Leersia perrieri, assembly GCA_000325765.3. Classification (NCBI taxonomy): domain Eukaryota; kingdom Viridiplantae; phylum Streptophyta; class Magnoliopsida; order Poales; family Poaceae; genus Leersia; species Leersia perrieri. The sequence goes on from CM002481.1 coordinate 20,002,099, forward strand.
AATTGTTTGACATAACTAGAAAATATATGTTTAGATATTACCTCCGTCCCAGAAGATAGCTATTTCTGTTAGAATGGGACCTCTGTCCAGATTTGTTTTACTAGAAATATCAAATACTCCTATAAATAGCTACATTTTAGGACGAATGTGGCATTAAACTAATGAAAATATCTATTGTTTCCAGTTTCCAAGGAAGCACTGTGTCCTCCGATTTTAATAGTTGAGTGATATAAAATATCTAGTTTTCTAGTTGATAATTACTATTTAGATCAGTCTAATAATTGAGGACTGTAATATAGAGTTATCGCTATTTTTTTCCTACGATTATATGAGGTATCTAGACCCTAGCTATATAGTGTGGTGGTTCAATTTTCCTGACTCACGGCACTAACACAATAATGGATCAAAATAATGAGTTATATGGACTGATTAGATAGTTTTTACTCCTGCTAGAAGAATAGCTACTTACTCCATTGTAAAATATAACTATCTTTAACATTTATTTTTTTTCCAAAATATAGCTATATATCCTTCGCCATACTTACTCCGTCTCAAAATATAACTATTTAAGCAATTCAAATTTTTCTCAAAATTTAACTACCTCTATACCCACCTACCCCATCTCCACCAATCACAATCATCCCTCATTTAATTTTTCCAGCTACTTTCTACTCTTAACCATCACAACTCTTCCCCACCTTAAAATTAATCTCTCCAAAAAACGACATAGGTGTTTATATTTTGAGACGGATGTAGTACTTCCTTTCTTTCATAACTGCAGAGAATCATTTTTGGGGAAACAAGCAAAAAGGTAGATCAAGTGCGGATTAATTGGCTCTGAGATTGAAAAAATAAAGTTCAAAGGTTTATATGTAATTAACTTGGACACTTAGTGACCTGGTGACCAAACTATGCAATCATTGATACCTGACGATAAGTAGTACAGCAAAAGCACCTTGTTTAATACAGCATCCACACCGAGTACGCATGCAGTGATGCGATGGACCAAACAAGAGAATTTGAGACAGAACACCATTCATTCAAAAATAAATAGAAATAGAAGTTTGATCAGGCAATCTCCATATTCTTGGCTAGATTTGTCTCCACAATTTTCAAATATTCCCAACGATTATGAAAAGACACCGTTGGACACCGACCATATAAACCGCTCTACTAATCACCTAACGAGAATCGGATAAAAATAAATTAATCATGTTTCGTTTCAGAATTCGTGGCAGGGGCGTTCGTTAGGTCCACATGCTGACATGCGTGATACTATGATAGGAACTCCCTGTCTTTCGTTGATCATCATGTCTGTAAATCACAATATAGCCAGTAATACTGAAAGTTTATGTCATTAAGTTCTGCATCTTTTTGTCTGAACTGATCATCATGCTGAACGAATGAATCAATTCATCACATCCTCTGCATGTTGATTCCAGATCTTGTGGCTTGCAGGCTTCCCGGTCTATTCATCTCAGCTGCAATGCTTGATCTTCTAAGCATCCAACTCATGAAAAATTGGCAATAATTATGCATAGATATGTGTAGCCGAATCAAATTGTTACAAGAGTTTTGTGGCCAAGAATACGACAGCATGTTCTGACACTGCAAATTGTTGAAGCAAACGTAGCTGATCGAGCAGTTGAGATTAGGACAGCTTAAGTGAAAAAATAAAAAGATAACTAATTAAGGCCCGGCCTAATTAAACACCAAACAAGAGGACACGTCGCCACTGAGAGAGTGAGAGTACAGGGAAAGTCCACGACGACCAAGATATGCATTGCCAAAGAACTTGGTTCAGTAGAAGGATATCTCAGTTTTTATTAGGTTTTTGGCCGTTTGGGTGGTTGGTCAGACATCCCATTTCGATCACATTCTGCAGTACAATGTGTGGACACACTGATACTGAGATGAAAGACTTGTGTTAGAGAAATGGTGATCAGTAATTTGTTTTTCTTCAGTTGAGAGCAACCACATGCCTAACAACACTGGGACGAAAATGTTCTTTTTGGCGCAATTCAAGCAGAAATCGAAAACAAATCGCAGCCTGCAGGACATTTTGCATCAGAAAAATTCATGCTAATTAACAACATATCTCTGTATGAACAGTTGTAAAGCCGACAAGGGATAGGCTGTCTAGGGCCACACCTCACACCAATGCAGAGACAAGCAGCAGCCAATTTTGTCATCAGGTTGGCTATCAGCGGAACAATGTTAGGACCAGGCAAGCATCATCTTTGGCCACATCTAACATTTTCAGCACATTGTTTAACATGGCTGTCACTATGAGTGTGTGACCTTCATGTCCAGATCATCCTAGCTAACACCGAGCGGACAAAACAAGAACCATGCATGACAATATGCTCACAAAGATACCAGACATTGATGGATCTCTGAAACTGAAGCAATATTCAGGGTTCAGGCATGCCACGTTCTTGTTCTTGACGACACAAACAGAGAAGCAGTTAGTAGAACCTACGGGACCTGTCGGAATCACGGTTGTTTTACGCCGAAATCTGCTCGAGATATGCCTGCTTTAAACGACTGCTCGTATCCATGTAAGGTTTCGGAGAGAGATTGGTGGTCGTGTTCTTCAGAGGTAGAATTAGCTGGGGTCAGTTGCACATGGAGGTCAAGCATGACAGCGTTAATGTTCCAATGGAACGGCATGATCTGAATATCTGATACTGCTGTCACTTGTGGTACTTTACTCCCAGCAGTTTGGTGATTTGGTCACATGGATTTGTTCCCAGGAATTGACGACAGGGGTATCTGCTGATTCTATAGAACAGTCCATGCATGTTTGTGCCGGTATCATTTAAGGATGTAAGTGGAACGGGCTTCCAACTTTATTGCCCCCTTATCACAATTGTAATTATATTGTTTATCCATTTTAATAGATGAAATAAGGCTCTTATGTGGGTTAAGATGCTTCCTAATTACGGAGGCGAAATATAGAGCTCGGCATTGGCTGAAAAGCCGCAGCCACACGAACGAAGCAAACTAACAACAACAACAATTTGTGGGTAAAAATTCTATATCTGTTTATATGTGGTTTGAAATCTAATACTGAAAAAGAATACTATAATTAAAAAGCTCATAATCAATTACAGAATTAAGTCTCAAAACTTAAATTTTTGAAGTGGTTAATAAGCTACTACTACCGTCCCATAATATAGCAACAGGGGATTTAACCCCTCCTAGACCATGTTTAAATTTCCTCTTGTATGTACCGTTGGACTGAGAGTTTACAGTAGTTTGCCATTTGCCAAGCAATAGAAAGTTGAAATCGGTAAACGACGAAAAGAAAGGCCCAAACCATTCCAGAATTCAGTGGGCTCGGCCTAGTGATGATCTATACAGGTGAAGGGCGCTTTGGCAGTGAATGCCAATGTTGGCGCCGACGTCCTTAAAGAATTCGACGGTGTTGAGCTGCTCCTGGGTGTAGCCGAGGGCGGTTTTGCTCCTGGGTAGAGTTAAATTGCACTGTTTCCGTAAGTTGGGGCTCAAGATGTCTGCTATGTCTGCTATTGTAAATGAGCGATACAATTTAGATCCCTTATATATTAAGGGGGTCAAAGTGGACTTATTTCTATCCACTTATGGATATAGAGACTGGATTTATATCCTTTATCTTAAAAAAGTATAAATAAAGAGGGGCCCATTTTAGTTGCTTCGCACATGGGGTGGATTGGATGGTGCCTTGTAGGACACGGCTAATCCGTGAACGAGCGTCCGACACCGGCGCCGCAAACCTGTCCGGCCCACCAGACCCACAGGTTATTCTCTGGCGGTTTCCTTCTTCCCTGTCAACAACAGGAATTATCGGCCCGCTTTGCCGCATCGCCCGCTGCCTCGTCCTACCTAATTGGTCGGCAACGAGCTTCACTCGCCGCTGATCCCGCCCTCGCCGTCCGCCCTTGCTCGTCACTCACTGTCAGTCCGTCACCTCCTCGACATCCCTGTAAGCACAAATCCCTTCTTCGGCGTTCTCTTTCCATCGGAACCCTAAATGCGTGGGTCTGGCAAACTCTGGCAGACTCCGACGAAGGAGGAGGAAGAAAGGCCAGATGGAAAGAAACCTGGGAGATGCCCATCCGTACGCGAGGCCCATCCCCTCAGGCACGGGCACGGTGTAGTCGCTTGGTGTTTTGTCGCAGGCAGGATGGGCGGCGTTGGAAATTCGGCCCTGTTTTCATTTGGGTTGAGAAAGATGGGCCGGGCCGTCAGCCTTTTTAAGGCCTTTGTGCCGTCGTCGAGTGCGTACATTAGGTGAAAGGTCAGTCAGTCACGCGGTCTCGGTCGGTCGGCGACTATGGACGTTTCTGGTTCCTCCTTCCTGGGGAACCAATGGCAAGAGGCATCGATCCGTCCGCGTGAGTCCAATCCATCGGCAGAGCATGGCACGAAACGGCCAACTCTTTCGCTGTCCATGGGCCTCACCAACCTGGCACTCGCATGGCGTCACCTCTCGGCCTGCTTGCTGCTGCTCCTCTCGTCGTCTCCCAATCCCAAGCTTTCCGTTTCCGTTGCTGGCTAGCCCAGCCCCCGTGGTGCGTGCCAGAGTGTAGTATTGCCCAGAAGAGAACCCCTCTTTCCTCTCCTCCGTTATCCCCAAAACCCCCCGCGCCGACGACGACGGCCGCCACTTCCGTCACCCTCCGACCTCGGCGTCCCCAATCCGCTCATGCCCCGCATTTCTCTCTAGATTGCGGTGAATCGTGGACTTTTTCTCGACCTCCTTGATTCTCGGCCCGGTACTGTTTGGCGGCGGCGGCGGCGGTGGCCGGAGTAAACCGGCGGCGCGTGCATTTCCTCAACCCTTCGCTCTCCGCCGGGCACGCCGCTCGGAGACTATCAATCCGGAGCGAGTTGCTGCATCGGTAGGTATGTAATGTTTATTCTGTTGTTGGTGATAAACCCTAGTTCGCCTGGAATGTTATTTTTGTCTTGGGTATCCTCCTCTTTGCTGCCGATCTAATCTAAAATCTTCCATTATTCTAGGGGCCAAGGGAGACACGATCCAATCCCCATGCCCCCGCATTAGCTCCGCCCCTGCCTCGACGATACTGTTAGGGCGCGGCTTTGATTGAGGTCGAGATGGCGGCGGCGCAGCTACCGAGCTGCACTCGGCTCGCCCCGCCGTGTCCCGGGTTGGGGAACGAAGCTATCAAGGCCGCATCCGGGAGGGCGCTGGCAAGAACCGTAGGCAGCTCACGATTCAGGTGCTGTGCAGGCGCGGGCCCTCGCAGCGCGAGTTCGTTCCAGAAGAAGGAATCCTTCTTGGAACTCCACCCTGAGGTGACCCTGCTCCGCGGCGAGCGAGGCGACGAGGTTGTCGGTCCGAGGAAGGGGGGTTCTTCCAATGGAAGCCCGCTGGAGGGACTGGGTGTGCCGCCGGAGCAGGGCGGTTATGAGGGAGCCAGGATCAAGGTCGTCGGGGTCGGAGGAGGAGGCTCCAATGCGGTCAACCGGATGATTGAGAGCTCCATGAACGGCGTTGAGTTCTGGATTGTCAACACCGATGTGCAGGCGATAAGGATGTCCCCGGTCCATCCCCAGAACAGGTTGCAGATTGGGCAGGAGCTGACTCGGGGTCTTGGCGCAGGAGGGAACCCTGACATTGGGATGAATGCGGCGAAAGAGAGTGTCGAGTCCATACAGGAAGCTCTTTACGGTGCTGACATGGTTTTTGTCACGGTAATTTTTTCCCTTCTTGATTGATAGCTTCTTCACATGTGAAATCTGATACATTGTGCTATGTAATAGTCTTTTGGTCTCCAAACTGCAGGCTGGGATGGGTGGAGGTACTGGAACTGGAGGTGCCCCTGTAATTGCTGGAATCGCCAAGTCCATGGGTATACTGACCGTTGGCATCGTGACAACACCATTCTCATTTGAAGGGAGGAGGCGGGCAGTTCAGGCTCAAGAAGGAATAGCAGCCTTGAGAAATAGTGTGGACACCCTCATTGTTATCCCAAATGACAAACTGTTGTCTGCTGTTTCTCCAAATACTCCAGTAACTGAAGCGTTCAACTTGGCTGATGATATTCTTCGGCAAGGAATTCGTGGTATCTCTGATATTATCACGGTAAATAATGTCTGCAAATAATACCATCAGTTTGGTAGTGAAAGTTGAAATACTGAAGTATGACGAGGTTTGCTCAGTGCTATCTATAATTTGTATAAGTTTAATGAACTCTTCTCCTTTGCAGGTTCCTGGGTTGGTTAATGTTGATTTTGCTGATGTTCGAGCCATCATGGAAAATGCAGGCTCATCCTTGATGGGTATTGGAACTGCTACAGGTATTATCCAATGTACTTCCTCCATTTCACATTATACGGTGTTTTAGCTTTTAAATATATTTATGTATGGATCAATCTAGATTCATATGGATGTTAGTGGATCTAGAAAAGAGATGGAGAAGCTAAAACCTGTTACAATGTGGAACGGAGGGAATATTTCTTTAATTTCTCTTTTGGAAATTTACTTTCTTAAAGTATCACAAATCATAATACTTTATGATCCAACTCCTTTATTTCTGCATTTGCTCTTTTGTGCCTTTTTTGCTACCAAAAACAATATGTGACTATGCTAGGTGCAAACATTGTGAGAGAAAGGAGTGATTGGTTGATATGAGTGTGATGTTTTCAATACCATGCGAGCATAGTGAGGGCTACCTTGTGTGCTATCAGAATTTCGATGGGTTGGTTATTTGTAAGCTCTGTAATAGTTGTCTTCCTCCTGGCATCAAGTAAATTGCACCAATCAATTCCTCACACCTGAGCACTAAACATTATACATGGACTTCCTTTCAATTACCTATTCCTTTGTTCCATTGCATGTATAGGTCCTTGTTCTTCCTTCACCTAATCATCTTGTTTTGCAATATAAGGTTACCACAATAATTCGTGGAGCATCGCATAATTTTTTCAGCTATTATCTTTAACAAAGATTCCACTTAGTAATTTATTTCCATATGTTAATAAGGCTATCTGCCTCTTCTTTCTCTTACCTTGATCTCACTATTTCAAAGTCTAAGTGGAAAGTGCAACAGACTTTTGTGTTGTGACAGGGGGAATACTATAGAGAATGGTTGCTAAAAGAAATCAATATAAGACATTAGTTTTTTATAAGAACTAACCAGTGGATGATATATGACAAGGAGAGTGATGAATTATGTTGTCCATTGTGAAGTTTTGTTGTTTCCACACAGGGACTATACATAACTTAGATTGACTTTTACCCATATGTTTATTTGGCATGTTACTATGAATTTTCAGGGAAGTCACGAGCAAGGGATGCTGCTCTTAATGCCATTCAGTCACCACTTCTAGACATTGGAATTGAGAGAGCTACCGGCATCGTGTGGAATATCACTGGGGGAGCTGATATGACTTTGTTTGAGGTTTGGTTAATCTTTTGCTAGTATGCCCGCACCATATTTTCTTTAGGTTATTACACAACAAACATAACATGAATAACGCTCAGCTGAAAAAAATATGTTAAAAGACAGCAACTGCGAGTTTTTTTTTGTTTATATGTGATAATGAAATGCTGCTATAATATTCACTCTACACCATACAGACAGCTGATAAGTGTGGTTGATGGCTAAATTACCTTCCAATCTACCATGATGCCATGTTTCAAATAGTTGCTTGATTTGAAGCTCCATCTTTCAGGCATTATTGGTTGATTTTCAGATAGCCCAAACAACAGGCTGAAACAATAGTTCACTATTACAGCAATGAGCACTGCATGTAACACAACTTACTTTAGTTAGGTTCAATACTGTATTTTGGAAGAGTCTGTAAGTGGCATGATAAATCCACTGTCCTGGATCTTTTTACACCATAGGTCGGTTGCCTTAGCTAGATGAGAATTATAATATTGTGTTGTTTTTTTATAAAAACCACTGCCCGTGCCTCTATACCATTTTCAGGTCAGTACTAGCCTATGTGTGCTGGTTTGACAGCAATATGGCAGACCCTTTGAATATGGTATATCTTCTTTGGAGTTTTTTTAAAATAAGTTTTTAAACTACCTTACATAGTTGCTATAAAGCATGTGTTGTAAAAGGAAACTTATCTTTAATTTTATGGAGTGCGCTCTTGAACCTATTAACCTAGCAACCACAAGCTTGTGCTGACCATTAGGCGCCTAGCCTAGCAACATTGGTGTCTCATAGTATATACATTGTGACTGTTTTACACTAGGCAAATTCCACACTCAACCATCAGCACATTCCATATTTCTAGCACCAGCAGTATATTTAAAAGGAATCTTCTGTAACCTGAAGTTGATTAGTTTGTAACAATTTTTCCTTCATTTCTATTATTTCAGGTAAATTCTGCTGCTGAGATCATCTATGACCTTGTTGATCCAAATGCTAATCTGATATTTGGTGCTGTCATAGACCCATCACTCAATGGCCAAGTAAGTCGCAGAAAAAATTATGTTGATATCATTTTCTTATCCAATGTAGATAACATTGTGTACTACTAATTCTGTGCCATTTCTCATTAATTTCCACAAAACTGGGAGTCTGGGAACTCTCCATTTGGTTTGTATGTGCATAATTTTGTTTCTGTGCGCAGGTGAGCATAACCTTGATTGCTACTGGTTTTAAACGCCAAGATGAACCAGAAGGTCGCACTTCAAAGGTAAGTGCAGTTAAATAATTACTAGCTCGAGGTTTATGAAAGATATTTACCTGGTTTCAACTTTGGCACTGAAGGGTGGCCAACAGCTGCAAGGAGACAATGGCCGACGCCCATCCTCTGCAGAAGGCAGCATGGTGGAAATTCCGGAGTTCCTTAGAAGGAGAGGACCTTCTCGCTTCCCACGAGTCTGACTGTCCAGGCTCCCTTCCCTTGTCCAGTACCTATGCTTAGCAGCTGCTCTTTAGCTTCCTCTTAAGTTAGATCAGGTGCCTCATGTAGGATACCAGCCATGTACAGTACTGTAGTTGTTTGCTTGTTCAATTTTGTTTACTCTATGTTCTATATTTTAAAATCTTACTGCCAATAATGTGTAGCAGTGAGGCGTTGCAAGTGCTATAGAAATCGTTTTGTCTTCATTGTTTACTTGTTACAACTGGAATCCCAAACGATCAAAATGATCCCTTGTCCAGACTCCTCAAGGATGTGTTGTTCATCACATGAGGCTTTACTCAGTGCCAGTTGAGTGCCCATGCGTTGCAATGGGTGAAAAAATTACATTGGAACATCACAAAAATAAGAGAAAAAATAGGATTACTCGGCATCTTAAGTTTAAGATGACACAATTCATTAACATAACCTGGGTCATGATTGAAAAGATAAGTTTCATTAGCTATTGTCTTCTTGGCATACATCATATCATGAAGTATTGCTTGTGTTCAGATTTATTTTTCAGCAAATAGACAATGTATGCATGGCACTACCACAATCCCATATATCAAGAAAACATTTTTACGGCTAATGATTAGTCTTGGGTGGCTGCAGACAAGCGACGACAGCTATCGCCGCCACCCACTGGTTTGCCACTGCCCCAATCCATCAGTGACATTTTAAACCCATGTACACTGATGAACTAAAACACATTTTTTTATTATATAAATGAAAAGAGAATGCAATGGGTAGGTAACTTAAAAAAAAAATCTAAACTCACGTCACCTTGTATCTGGCATGCTTGCTCTGCAGGTACTTAAGTGTGGCCATGGCAAAATTTACCACACAATTAATCAAAAATAGGTAAATCATTGTTTATTTGCTGAATGGGGTTCCCACATTTTTCTTTACAACCACTGCCTACTTGTCAACTTCTGTAATCGACAGGATGAAGCTCTCATTGCTAACTGTATAGCGTCTTGCACCCATCTGCTAATCGTCCATCGATCCTGCGTTGGCTGTGTCAACACAAAATTTCACTACTAAGTTCCCAAAAAATAATAAATTTCAGGGACAAAGGGAGTAGTATAAAGAAAAAATAAGGACTGCAATGTAGCTTAAGGTCAATGGCACGTTCAAAACTAAATTTCACTACTACTAAGTTCCTCAAAAAAGAAAGAAAGAAAGAAAGAAACACTCCTAAACATTGGTAACATGATTTACAGATTTATCAACTCACCGTATGACTTTCGTTCTACCATTGGTGGTTATCTGTAGTAGTTGTTTTTGATTGTTCTACTTCATTATGGGTTAAAAAAAAACCAATAAGCTGCAATCCAAAAAAAAATGTAAAAGCACTCGATGGATACAGATGGAACTTACCAGGGGGAAGCATGTCTGCATACATGAGCTAAACATTCTAAGAAACTGTCATCCTCAAGACAACTAAAAAGCTCTTTATATGTAACCCCGTCAAACCATCATCGTCAAGCACATTGAGTCTAACTAAGCAATATACCTGCAAAATGGATACATAGTGATATTTTCCAAAGACTGAAATATAGGTATACTCCAAAGCATCTCTCGTACTTCCCAGAAAGCAAAATATTACCAACCTGGATTTACTGGTATCTAGGCAATCTGATTTATTGATTTAACTGTAAGTAGGCAAAGGGGGCTTAACCAATGTAATTTTTTTTTTCATATTTCCCAGCAAGCAGAATACCACCAGTCCACCATCCCAGACTCACCGGTACCCAGATATGAACTTTGTGTCTAGCCTGCAAGAATCAGAAGCAGTTTGATCTAACCGCATAAGGTATATGATTACTGAATCACACACCAACACTTTATTCTTCCTAAATGCATGGACCATATTAACTCAAATCTATCATCTAAACAGAAAATAGATTGCACCTTGGAATTTCAGAAGCTGACAGTTTGTAATTCATGAATTTATCCATGTTTACCATTGAATTTGCAAATCCAGCAAGAAACTAAATAATGAAGATGACATCGCTGATTTCCTCTGCAAAGCAGTTTTTTTACCTCTCCGTGTTGTATCATATGTACGCTAGGACGGGACAGCCAGTTATGTTTCCACTGCAATAGCAATGAATCAATCAGTTTCTAACAGATTCACACCCGATTATTGGAGACGATGTGCCTGCCGATGCCATCCGGAGCCAGTGCTGCTGCTAATAGGTGAGTGGTACACATCCTGCAGGCACCCATAATATATGTGAGCGATCATGATTTGATCCGTGGACAGAGAAGTACAAAAGAAGACCTTTGTGGCATCATAGTCCTAGGACAGTCAGCCTTCTACCACACGGCATCGATGAGCATGCACGACGCCCTCGATGTAGTGTGCTTTGGCCCTGTTGTTGCCGATGCCAGAGGCCCGCCAGCGGCCAGACTGGTTGAAGTAGTTGACGCGCGGATGCACTCAGCTAGTGCCACACTGCCACTCCGTCGTGTTAGCGTGAGAATGCAGGGGGAGCAAACCTCGCCGGCATTCCCAACTGAGCCATCCACCCATTCTCCATGGGACTCCAACCCGCCAGATTCTAATAGCCAAACATACCCATAATAATAACAAGTCGACGCCCTACGGATCTGGCCTTGGAAACGCGGGCGAGCAGTTGGTCTTGTCTGCGGTGCAAATTCTGATCAGATCATGGCACCCCGGAGGTACCTGTGCATCGCACGTTTGCACAGGAACCAAACCCTAGGGCGCTCGGCTCAGGAAGAAGAGAGGACGGAACGGAGGGAAGGTGGTGGTGGTTTGCGAACGCGACGAGGAGAAGCTGGAAGGGAAGTCAGGTGCGCGTGTACCTCAGATCCGCCGCGGCCGCGAGGAAAGGAAAGAAGGAGCCGAGGACGACTGGTGAGGGATGAGAGGGAGCGACGGGGGAATCGGCGTGTCGTTTGAATAGCTATTGATTTCACTGGGTGGGAGCGAATGATTCGGCCGTGGCATTGCGGAGAGTCACGGGCACCATTAGACCGCTCTTCTTTATTGACATTGCGTATGTAGGCGTCCCATGTACGCGGTGATTTTGCCTGACATGCTGGCGGCAGCATTTCTCCCAAATCGTCTCTTGTATTTTCTTTGGCCTCGTGACTTCGGAGGCCCTAATCAATAGTGTCATTGGGTACTTATTCCCCTTCGGTTGACTTAAGGGAAAAAAAACCAGGTTCTAAGGTTGTGCAGACGGCATAAGCGGAGTATATGTAGTGTATGATTGGTGATTCACAAGTTACACGATGTTCAACATAAGTTTTTTTTTAACTCACATTACGTTGGACTATATAGATTAAAAGGTTCAAAATTCGGATGCCAAGATAAATAACCGCTCACGAGCAGTACCTTTTTTTTTTGCGGGGAGCACCAAAAAACCAATAAAGTCTAGACAAATATTGTCAAAATTTGTCAATCTGTCCCTAGAAGAAACCGATAAATTTTAGAAGACAAATATATGCAACGATTGGAATTTTATTGGGAAACCATTGATAACCCAAAACCCGATAAACTTCTGTTGTCAAAAAAAATGACCTTGAAAGTCTGAATTTCGCGAAATTCAGATCGCTTTTGTAAACCCTGCAACATATGACCAGAAATAATCTGAGCATCTGGCGCCTGGAACTATGAATAAGTTTTCTTCTAAGAACAGATGACCAACGTTTTCTTCATGTCACGATCGATTTTCTTAGATGTTCCACATATTGGTAACAATATTTTGTTGTTACAGTCGTTTTTTCTTAAATGTTGCACACATTGGTTTCATTGTTGCCATCGAAAAAATATTCACGTTGTACTGTGTATTTTTGAAATATTTATCACCCATTAATGGAAGATTGTTTTATTCCACAGAACACTGCATACATAGCAGGCAAATCGTAGGCCACTACCGGCAACTCAAATCCACTTCATCATATTATTCTTTCCGGTAATTGTCACTTTGTCGGTGTGTCAGAACTGAGGAATTAAAACGAAACATCGACGACGAAACCGTGCCAAATTGTTGTCATGTCAAGTCAACACAGAAATTAAATGAAACAAATCACTATTGCATCGTTGTATATTACAACTTATTTGGATCGTTGACAAAACAACTTAAAAATGAACACACAATGTACCCTTCTTCTTTCTCCAAACCCAAAAGAAATCTTCGCTACCCATCATCACCAGTCGCCCTCCAAGAACATGCATCCACTGCACAAGATCATCAGTTGGGGAACCTGCAGTCGCGGCGGATCTCGCCGTTGGCAGCCGACTTGACGCCGACCCTGCCGAGCTTGGTCATGGCGGTGACGAAGTCGCCGAAGAAGGCGCCCTGGTTGCCGGCGTAGCGGTCGACGATGCCGCGAGTACTCGGGTCGGTGTAGAGCGCCTGGTCCGAGCCGAGCAGTCCACGCCCCGCCCGGAGGTTCTGGTAGTACGCGTTGTCGAACCGCAGCGGCGACGCGGCGTCCAGGAACCCGAACCCGCCGCTCGCGGCGCATGCGCCACGCAGCGACGCCGCGAACGACGGGTCCATGGTCGGGTCGCCGCCGAGCCTGTAGCCGAAGAACCCGCACGACGCCGCGCCGATCGTGTGCCCACCTGCAGGGAAAGTTGGTTGTTGTGACACTTTGTGGAAATGTTATGTGTTAGAGTTTGGGTTGAGTATGTGTAGGTGGTTGAATTACCGGAGAGGGCGACCATGTCGGTGGGGCTGAGGCCGAGGCTGCCGAAGTAGCCGACGAGCTGGGCGACGTTGAAGTTGCCGTGCGGCAGGTTGACGCTGCTCCTGGTCGACACCCTTCCGTCGTACCTGCCTAGTTCCACCGGGTAGTTCGGCCCTCCGCTCTGCATCACCAATCCATGTTCTCCATCAATGGCCATTCGTGGCAAGGTAGGTAACAGCAGGGGCGGAACTTGAGCCCGAACGGCCAGTACCGTTTATATGTGATCGATATATTTTTACGGTAGAGCCTGCGAGGCCGTCCGACCTGTCTAAGGAGCTAACTCTGCCAAAGAGATTGCTAATTGGCACGTACAGATTTTAGGCATACTCCCTCTGTACTAAAATAAACGTATTTCTGGGTTTGAATCTAAACATAGACTAAAGTTTAAATTTAAACTTAGAAATGTGTTTTTTCTGAGACAGGGGGAGTATGCTTTTTCAGAAAGAAACTTCCATAAGTAAGACTTTCATCTGCAAAATTTTGACGAATTTCATTTTTCATCTAAAACTTACACCTTATGGACCGAAAGTGTACGCCCGCAACACATACGCGCCAATTAACGGACGTACTAATGCGCTATAGGTATAGATAGATTTAAGTGAGTTACCAGGAAGACAGAGTCTCGGGTGGCGAGGGCCAAGATGTCGGCGCAGGACACCCTGTTCCGGCACTGGGGGTCACTGTCGACGGCGGCCTTGGCGGCGACCACCGTCAAGAACCCCTCCGGCTTCAGCGTCTGGTCGTCGGGGCTCCGCCACTCGTCGTCGCCGTTGGGGTTAATGATCATCACCGACGCGTCGCACCCCTGCACGGCGCAGTCGTGGAAGAACAGCCTCAGCGTCGCCGGCGCCGAGATCGGCGACTGCTGCATCGACCTCTGCACCGACCCACGCACGATGTTCTCGAGGTTGGGGCAGATTCTCGCGTAGTGATTCTGCCTCAGCTGCGCCGCCACCAATGGCGCCGCCGAGATCGCCATGACGACCAAGGCCAACAGATGGAAGCTTCTCATCATACTGGCCGCTGTTTTTTGTTTGCTATTTGGGACTAAACAAGCTTGAGATGGTGAATTGTTTTGAGTGAGTTGATGGTTTGCAAGAAATGGGAACGAGCGTGTGTTTATATAGGAGAGTGATGGCGTGTGGCCTCCTCGTTTCTGCGAGCTTCTGATGCATTTTGTTTAGGGTTTAGCCTCGTTGTGTGTTGACAAAGAAGGCCATCATGCAAATGATCATTTGTTTATCTGAGGTTTAATTGGTCAATGCGCAACTAGGTAGTTGATGGCCATGATTAACCACAGCTCGAAACCTGACTTCGAGATGGGCAAAACTGTGGGTCCTCGCTTCCTGCTCTGTTACTATTATACTCTGCATTCTTGCATATACTAGTCCAGCTCTGATGAGTGATGAACATTCCTACAGGTATTAATCTCTTTTGTTTTTGTTAATCAACATTCCTACAGATCTTAAACTCCTTTGTTTTCTGTGAATCAACATTCTTACAGATCTGAATGTCTCTGATGAACTGGGAACTGAGTATGATACACTTCTTCAGTGTACATGAAACTTTTTTCTGTAGGATTTTTTTTTGTCGGATCTGTGACTGAATACTGGTCATAATGTTGAGTTCGTAAGAAAGATTGATGATATTTGGTTTCTCCCACCTTGGGATCAATTGAACAAAATCTCTGAACTAAGAAATCCTCTGTTCTGCATTTCAGAAAGCAGCTTCCATTGTACCTTCAGAAAACACATTAAGTAGCTTCCGTTGAATAATATCGTCATGATTGATTAGCAGAGGATTTGAAAAAACATTGCATACTCGTTCGGTTATGTGTGCCTCCATTATTTTCTTTGGTGATGAAGGATTCTATAACTGCAATAGCAAACTGTGGGTAGGCTTGACCTGGTGCATCAGGTCTCAACACACAGACGAACATGCCAAGACGGACAGGGACAGCAAAAATGGATGACGAACTGATTTTTTATTTTTTTGGGAAAGTAGAATGGCTTGCAAACTGTGAGCTACAAACATCACACTGAGGAGCTGAACGCATCCAAAATGCAGTGCTAATTTTATAGGAGTATTTTCAGGGCATTCCAAAGTAATTTGAGCCGTCCATCTACTCTGATCGAAAGGCTCTAACTGAATGTGATGATATGACCTGTTCCTTGGATTTAGAACATGCATACACGAGAGTTCAGCAGAGTGCATTTTTGTAGCTAGAGTGCTCCACGTTCATTAATTTATTTTGTTCTTTGGACTTTGGAGTTCAAAGGTACTAAGAGCTAGTGTATATAAAGTACTAGGGCTAAATTTTGCTACAACTTGGTACTTAAACCGTTGAATACATTGCAAATACCATTTTTTTAAGCTAAGTACACAAGTTTTGCCAATCAATTAAGAGAAGGATACTACTACACTATTGATCACACTCACGGGCAAGTACAATAAAACCTTAAAAGTTTAATAAGAGGCAGGAAGCCGGCTAAATCCTACGGGAGGAGAGAGAGGGGAAGAGAGAGAGGAAAGCAGGCGGTTTGCAGAGCACCGGCTGAAGCGAGCGTTTCAATCGCTGTTTGTGGGCCTGACCTCGCGTGCTCATCAGCTCACAGCCCGCAATAGCAGGTGTATGGCCTCGCGTGCACCCTGCTGACCGGCTGGGTTATTAAACTTGCTCTATGTTTGAGAGTTTAGATTTGGTTAGAGATCCGTAGGGTTCATTATGAACTTGCGTTTTCATGACCAGAAATATTTTTATGTGATTCTTATGGAGAAGAGGGAGGGGCTGCGACGCTTCTAGTTCTGGTCAACGAAAAGTCTAGAGAACTTTTTTTTTTTTGCCTCTTTATATAAGGCCTTCTCGAATGACTATCTATAAGCCATTTCTTACAATATATTAATGGAAGAGAGATAAAAGCGATCTCTTAATTAAGATATAGTCTCTTACCCATACTTTAAGGATATGTTAGCATGAAATGTGGGGCTATTTATACTATGTACTAAAAGTTAGATCATTGGAGGTGTTATCTTTTAAAGGACTTATAGATAGCAAATTGTCTCTATTGTTGGAGACCTAAGGGCAAGATTTAGACCCTGATTTCGTATATTAGAGATTCTTGCCTGTGGCAAACTTCGGTGGGTTAATTTGTCAATAGTTCCAAGTAGGTCTTATAATGAGTGAAATTTAGTAGTATGCTACAAGTAGGTCTCCAAATATATCCAATGCCATATCAGCTGAAATGAAAAGTAAGAACATGTACATTATGTCCTTAGTTACAAGAGATTGCTTTGCAGGCTTGCAGCATCACTAGATGCGCCAACAGCAGCTTAGTGGGAACTAAACTTGTAATTACATGAGCAAAAAGATGCCATCTGAAATTCTGAATCCGTATGTTGTCTCCAATTCTAGCACTGTACTTGTATAATACAGGTCTAGTAAGCTACAGTGTGTGTGTTTCCCATTTGGTATAATAGAAGTCTAAACAACTTCATTATCTGAATAAAAGTAAGCTGCAACTTGACTGAAAAGCCTAAAAACCAAATGAGCTGCTTGGCCTGCTTCTTCATGTTAGGGAATCAAATAGGAAGCGAGTTCTTTAACAGAATTGGCATGAATACAAAGCAATTCTGGTCAAGATATTACAACACATTTGCGTGGAATACAACTAGGGTAAATATGATGGGTACTCATTTTACTTGAAGATAGCAGGATGCAAGTAAGCTGAATGGAGAAAGGAATGGAACAACATCGTATAGGCTATTACATGAGTACTTAACAAACTAAGGAATCTATGGAAAACAAAACTCAAGTGAATCCTGATAATACAAGAATACTTGCACTCAGTCATCAACTACTTGACAGTGCAGTCAAACATTCCATCCTCTTAAGAGGATTTCGGCCTGCAAAGGGAGTTGATTGTACCTTTGTTGCTAACTGTTCCCTGTGTATTCATGGAGTGACACCATTGGCAATCAATTTCCAATGTCAACATCTACAACGCAAGCTCCAATTTCAACCTGCAATTATTCATGGAGTAACAGACCGCCACCAAAATCATCTTGAAGATTATCTGCAACGCAAGCTCCAATTCCAATTGGTACCCTTTCTCCAGTTCTATCCCTTTGCGGCGTGATCAGTATCATTAGCATCCTCATCATCACTGTCCTCATCTCCTGAAGCAACACCAGCCTCCATGTTTTCCTCCTCGCCTTCCTCCTCCTCATCATCATCATCAAACTCTTCCTCATCTTCGTCATTCTCCCCCTCCGCGCCAAACTCTTCCCCTATCATCTGGTCGCCGCGAGTTGTCTTCCGATCCTTGCCCTTGCGCTTCCCGGCCTCCTCCTGCCCCATATGCATCAAATGCAGGTACTGATACCTTATCCCCATCATTGGGTGCTTGTCAACCAACATATGCCGCTGGAACGACTCCCGGAGCACCACCGTCTGCGTCCTCAGCTTATGAGACAGATAGAAAATCCCCGGGTGCCTCGCCAACACCTTCCTGAACCCCGGCGGCAGCCACAGTGCCTCGCCGAGCTTCACAAGCACCTCCTTCTCCATCTTCTTCCCCACAGTGAGGCTCAGCGCCTCGTGCAGAACTGCAACAGTCCTCTTCTCAGTGATGTCGCTCCTCGGCGTCAGGTGTGAGCCATCCTCATACGGCGAGATGTAAGGCAGCTTCTGCCAATCGTCCAGCCACTTGCGCACCTTCTTATCGAGCTCGAATCCCCTCGGAAACGAGAGAGGGAAGGCGAGCGCGTCGCCGACCTTGTACCCGCCGGTGCGCTGCGCGTAGGACTGCGTCGCCGAGACGGCGAGGTCCTTCCGGTAGCAGACGAGCTCGAGGAGGGCACCATCGGGGGAGAGCGCGAAGTAGTCAGGGTAGTCGGGGAGCAGCGAGCGGGGGAAATCGGGGGCGAGGCCGAGGTCGAGGCGGAGGCGGGCGACGAGGCGGAGAGGGAGCGCGCGGGACGGGGCGAGCATGAGGAAGCGGAGGAGGCGGTCGGCAGCGTCGGCTCGGGTGGCGTCGAGCGCCTGCGCCTCGGCGGCGTGGAGCGACTCGAGCCGTGGCGTCGGGGAGACGGCGACGGGGTGCGGCGAGAGCGCGAACGCCGACGGGTAGAGGCGGAGGAAGCGGAGCGGGCGGAAGGGGAAGGGGATTTCGGACGGCAGCGAGTGGATCGGCACGGCGTGCGGCGGCGCCGGCGAGGCCGAGAAGAGGGCGTCCTTGGCTAGGAGGAACGGCACCAGGTGGCGCTCGCGCTCCACCACGTGGTCCAGCGCGCGGTCACGCACCCACGGCACCCGCGCCTCGAGGAGCCCCCTCGTCGGGACGTGCAGCTCCGGCGCCGGCCGCCGCCGCCGCGGCGGCAGCAGCCGCGGAAGGACGGCGCGCATTTCCGGGCGGTTTTTGCGAGGGTTTTGGGGTGCGGCGGCGGAGACGACGACGAGGAGGTCAAGTACTCAAGGCCAGATCCGCGGATCGAACGGTGGCTAGCTCGCCAGCCGCTTTTAGTCGCGGTGGGTTGGGCCGTGTGGGAATTGTGTTCGGCCCAATATGAAGCCGAGATGATGCGGCTAATAATACTGCAAGGTGCTCTCAACAACTTTAGCAAACTATAAATTTGTTTTCCTAAATTAACTATCCGATCTATAATCTCACATTGTTGTAGTATTTATTGTGATTAAACATCGTTAATGAAACATCGAGTTTGTCAAAATATCGTAATATGCTTGTTGAAACATTAAAAAGCAGCATGTGCAACATTTGTGATGAATTAGTAAAATGCTTAATAATATACTCCAAGAACACGACGTGCAACATTTCAAAATGACTAAAAGAAAATAGCTATTGAGACATATAAAATAACATCATGTGCAACACCAGAAGAAAAGAAAAATGGTCTATGTACCACAAAATCAAATTCTAAGTTGGAACGTTTGTTCATTACACGCGAAAAGTATCAAATTTAACAATAGAAAAAAGACATGTGAGACTGATATCTTGTTTTCAAATTTTAGTTACAATGGATACAACGAAATGGTATAATCGGCCGTTCCTGTTCGATATACTGCGGCACAAAGGTTTCGGCCATCGTTGGAGAGCGTGGATCGCTATCATGCTGTCCACGGCCAGCACCAAGGTGATGATCAATGGCGAGCCGGGCGCCGACATTTGGCACGGCCGCGGCGTTCGTCAGGGTGACCCACTGTCGCCAATGCTATTCATCATCGTGATGGACGTGCTGAATTCTCTGTTCATCAAAGCGACGCAAGCCAACCTGTTCGCTCCGCTGGAGGTAACCCTACCGGCTGTCACTCTACGCCGACGACGCCTGCTATTTTCCAGGCCGGCGGCGGCCGAGGTTGAGGCAATTGGCGAGCTGCTCTATCTGTTCGGTGCGGCCTCTGGACTACGGACGAACTTCAACAAATGCTTGATCATCCCGATTGGATGTACCGAGGAGCGCTCGGCCTCTCTACAGAACGTTGTACCTTGTGCTTTGGAGTCGCTGCCTTGCAAGTATCTGGGGCTCTCCCTGCATGTCCGGCGGCCAAGCAAAGCAGAGCTGCAACCTCTGATCGATACCGTGGCGCGGCGCCTTCCCACTTGGCAAGTGGAATGGCTCAACAGTGCGGGGCGCTTGGCGCTCGTAAAGTCCGTCTTGAGCTCAATTCCGGTTTACACCCTAATGGCATTAAACCCGCCGAAGTGGGCTGTCAAGGCGATCGACAAAATCCGGCGCGGCTTTTCTCTGGCGCGGGAGCGCAGAGGCTAAGGGTGGAAGCTGTCGTCTGGCTTGGCCCCGTGTCTGCGCCCCAACAATCTATGGCGGGCTCGGAATCCGGGATTTGCCGCGCACTGGAATCGCTCTTCGCCTCCGATGGTTGTGGCTTCAGCGCTCGGACCCTAGCAGACCTTGGCAAGGATTGTCAATTGACCCGACGCCGGTGGAACAGAGTATTTTCCAGTGCTCTACATCGTGGATTCTTGGCAACGGGAAAGCCACGCTTTTCTGGCAGGACAACTGGGTCGACGGTTGTTCGCTCCGGGACATCGCCCCTTGTCTCTACTCCTTCGTGCCAGCGCGGATCCAGAAGAGAAGGACGGTGGCCGATGCGCTCCGAGATGGCCAGTGGGTGCGAGTTCTCACCGGCGGTCTTCAAATGCTCGCCATCTTGGAGTATTTGAAAATCTGGGATCTTGTGCAACAGGTTCATCTCTCAGAGGATGAAGATACGATCGTCTGGTGCTGGGAGTCCTCTGGTACGTTCTCCGTGAAATCTGCGTACAACTTCCAGTTCATCGGACGGATCGAGTTCGCTGGTGCTGTGCAAACTTGGGAATCTAAAGCCCCACCGAAGTGTAAGTTCTTTACCTGGCTGGTTCTTCATCGCCGATGCTGGACGGCTGGGCGCTTGTTCCGGCGAGGCCTGCTTGATGACGACAATTGTGGTCTCTACGATCAGGAGCCCGAGACGATCAGCCACCTGCTGGTGGGCTGTGCGGAGTCACGGCAGTTATGGTGGCTTGTGCTCTCGCTCCTGGGACTGCGATGCTGCAATGCCGAATGGTGCAGAGCTCTTTGTTGATTGGTGGCTGCGTGCAAGGAGTCTGGTTCCCGCGGCCAAGCGAAAGGGCTTCGACACCTTAATCATTCTGGTCTCTTAGAATATTTGGAAGGAGCGTAATGCGAGGGTGTTCGATCGCGACTCCAGGCGCTGGCCGGTGGTGCTTCAGGCGGTGTTCAGCGAAGCCGTGGAATGGCGAGCTGCAGGACGGCTAACTGCTCCTTTTGTTTGCGCTTTAGGTCGTTCAATTGTTCGGGAGTAGTCCGCTAATGTAAGCCTGTCATGGCGTTAAACTGACAAAACTCTTATCCCTATTTATTGATGAAAAAGATGTGCAATTCTCTTGCGCATCC
>CM002481.1:20023653-20057960 GCA_000325765.3 Leersia perrieri
AAAAAAAAAAAAAAAGAGTATTTTTTTGAAGGTTGCTAACTCACATATATGCATGCAAATGGTGGTGCGGGCGAGCTTGTGACTTTGTGAGCAGGTTGCTAATTTTGGCAGCGTCGGGTGCCCGGACTAGAGCATTCAACAGAAGGTTCGCCGTGTTGCTCGTGCGCGCGTCAAATTCATCCACTCGTTTTGCTTGATTGCCTCTCGCTCGCTCCAATTCGCAGCGCTCATTCCAACGAGAGAGCTGTGTGTGGTTGATCAATGGCGTACGTTGCCATGATTCCGATCGATCATCCATGAGCACCACGCCCGGCTGCATTGCTGCGGCGTAGGTAGCTGCTAACCCAGGCTTGGCGACGAGTGTCCCACCCGGCCGGCAGGATGTCTTCCTACGGCGCCGGCGGCGTCGCCGGGGAGCGCGGGGCGAAGGCTGCGCCGCGGTCGGCGTTCCACATTGGGTACGGCGGTGGCACGTCGCTGCGGCGTCTGGCTCAGCCGGAGGCCCTGGCGCGGGGCATGATCACGCAGGGCTCGGCGCAGCTTCGTACGCTGGGCCGCTCGCTGCGAACGGGAGCAGCCATGGCGGTGGTGTTCCAGGAAGACCTAAAGAACACGTCCCGCAAGATCTTCGACCCGCAGGACCGCCTCCTGGTGCGCCTCAACCGCAGCTTCCTCGTCTCCTGCATCGTCTCCATCGCAGTCGACCCGGTCTTCTTCTACGTGCCACAGGTGACGGCCAACGGCGGCAACCTCTGCGTCGGCATCGGCCGCGACCTCGCCATCTCCGCCAGCGCCGTGCGCACGTTCGTCGACCTCTTCTTCGCGGCGCGGATCGCGCTCCAGTTCCGCACCGCCTACATCGCGCCGTCGTCGCGCGTGTTCGGCCGCGGCGAGCTCGTGATCGACACGGCGCAGATCGCGGCGCGCTACTTCCGGCGGTTCTTCGCCGCCGACCTCATGTCGATCCTGCCGCTGCCGCAGATCGTGATCTGGAAGTTCCTACACCGGTCAAAGGGCGCCGCCGTGCTGTCCACCAAGGACGCGCTGCTGTTCATCGTCTTCCTCCAGTACATCCCCCGTGTCGTCCGCATCTACCCTCTCTCCTCCGAGCTCAAGCGCACCAGCGGCGCCTTCGCCGAGTCCGCCTACGCCGGCGCCGCCTACTACCTCCTCTGGTACCTCCTCGCCAGCCACGTAAGTAATTACGGACACTGTAATTTTACATGGCGGAATTGAAGATCTCTATTGGAGAATCGAAGAAGTCAAATTTGAAGTCACAATACACCTTACCAATTTTGATGCTCAAAAAAAAAAATACACCTTACCAATTTTTTGCAAAATTCTTTTTGGATAATAATTTGGCTTTAATTGAAAGCCGACAACACACAACAGAGTCTTTTACATGGAGACAGAACAAAAAAAAACAAATTTTACAAAACTATTTTCAACATTTTTTTGAAAGGAGATATTTACAACACATGCATAGTCTAGGTGCAAATGCCCCTAGGTTGAAATGACTTTTACCGAATCGACCTGTACTGTAATTGTGTGCAGATTGTGGGGGCGTTCTGGTACTTGCTGTCGATCGAGAGGGTGAGCGACTGCTGGAAGAGGGCGTGCAACGAGTTCCCTGGATGCAACAAGATCTACATGTATTGCGGCAACGACCACCAGAAGGGGTTCCTGGAGTGGCGAACCATCACGCGGCAGTACATCAACGAGACGTGCGAGCCCAGGGACGGTGTCATGCCCTTCAACTACGGCATCTACACCCCCGCCGTCAAATCCGAGGTCATCAAGTCCGACGACTTCACCTCCAAGCTCCTCTACTGCCTCTGGTGGGGCCTCGCCAATCTCAGGTGATCGAACACTCACAAGTCACAAATCCTATTGAGAAATTGTGCGAAATTCATCATACTAACTATGAATATGTGCAGTACGCTGGGGCAGGGGCTGCAGACGAGCATATACACGGGAGAGGCACTATTCTCGATATTCCTAGCAACATTCGGGCTAATCCTAATGGCGATGCTGATCGGCAACATCCAGACCTACCTCCAGTCGATGACGGTGAGGCTGGAGGAGGCACGCGTGAAGCGTCGCGACTCGGAGCAGTGGATGCACCACCGCCTCCTGCCCCAGGAGCTCCGCGAGCGCGTGCGCCGCTACGACGCGTACAAGTGGGTCAACACGCGTGGCGTCGACGAGGAGGCCCTCGTCGGCAACCTCCCCAAGGACCTGCGCCGCGACATCAAGCGACACCTCTGCCTCGGCCTCGTCCGCCGCGTCCCTCTCTTCGCCAACATGGACGAGCGCCTCCTCGACGCCATCTGCGAGCGGCTCAGACCCACCCTGTACACGGAGCGCACCTACATTATACGTGAGGGCGACCCGGTGGACCAGATGCTGTTTATTATCCGTGGCTGCCTCGAGAGCATCACGACGGATGGTGGGAGGAGTGGGTTTTTCAACCGGAGCCTGCTCGAGGAGAGCGATTTCTGCGGGGAGGAGTTGTTGACGTGGGCGCTTGACCCCAAGGCGGGGGTGAGCCTGCCGTCGTCGACGCGCACCGTGAGGGCGCTTTCGGAGGTGGAGGCGTTCGCGCTGCACGCGGAGGAGCTCAAGTTCGTGGCGGGGCAGTTTCGGAGGATGCACAGCAAGCAGGTGCAGCACACGTTCAGGTTCTACTCGCAGCAGTGGAGGACGTGGGCGGCGACCTACGTGCAGGCGGCGTGGAGGAGGCATCTCAAGCGGAGGGCGGCGGAGGCGAGGCGGAGGGAGGAGGAGGAGGAGGAGGCGAGGATGTCGGCGTCGGCGTCGGCGGCCGGGCTCAGGACCACCGTGCTCGTGTCGAGGTTCGCCGCCAACGCCATGCGTGGGGTGCACCGGCAGCGGTCCAGGCGCGCCGGGGAGCTGCTCATGCCCGTGCCCAAGCCGTCCGAGCCTGATTTCGGCGTCGATGACTGATTGACTGATGACTTGATGAGTGAGTGATCATACTACTGTATTTAATTAGCACCTACTAGCTGGTAATATGTACGTGTTGATTAGTGCTTAATTATGGGTATCACATGGGTGTAAATTGTATTAGTGTCGATTTAGCTGTGCAGTGCAGTTTAACACAGTGACCCAGTGTGTGTGTCTCAGTGTTGTTTAAACATTACATAAACCGGTGCCTGGATCAAAACTGATGACAAATCGGTATTTATACCTTTTTAGTTCCTTTTACCACATATATACATGTGGCAAGATATATGTAGTACATGAGAGTGGATCTTCAGTCAACTGCTCCATCATGAACTACAAGTCTATTTCACAAGCTGGATTAGATTGGACTCCAGTTACTACAGTAACAATTGAAATCAGCATGAACAACCATAGCTCTGGTGACAGAGATCTAAAATCATGTAATGAGGCATTTAGCTAGACGACCCAAACATGCTGTCAGCTGGACAATTTGGAAGGAGCGGAACGCAATCGTCTTCCACAACCGTCGCCGGCGCTGGTCGGAGGTCTTCAGCGAGCTGGCCTCGGTCGCCATGTCCTGGTGCGCCGTGGGACGCGAGGGCCTCCCAGGGTTGTGCTGATGTTCCAGGGTCTTGGTCGTGTAATTGTGTTGCAAGATATCGCTTATGTAGCCCGCCACGGCTTCTGGCACTGCTGTAACTCCTAATTCACCTAATCTTAATGCAAAAAATGTGCAATCCTATTGCGCAGGGCCCACCCAAGAATTCTTTTTTCATCTAGTATGCAGCAACATATAGTAGCCAATACGCAGTGTAGTATCAGCAGGAATGTGTAGTTCTTGAATTTTGCTGGACTCGACTCTTTGCTGCTTGTCTGGCCACCGTTATTTCCCGTGCCCAACTGATGTGAGAGCTACATCGCATCGTGGATGAAGGTAATAGGTTGTAGGAGACCGGTGTGTCACTAAGCATGTGAACTATTTGTCCTAACATTAGTGTGTTAAGGTTGTGTTTCACATTAAAATCGGTATTTTTATAGTGTGTCATTATCTTTTTGGCCCCCCTCAAGAATTCACTCAAGCTCCGCCTATGCTATTGCGCATTCCCGAAAAAGGAATGGGACAAGAATGAGTTGAAAAAACAATGATTTGTAGCTGAAAAGAAGCCATGAGGATAACAGCAGCTATATGTGCATGCAACACTACAATCAAAATTCTAAAAACAACAGGAGTTTTAGTTTACATGGATCATTCTCATATCTTAGGGAAGTAAAGTTACAAACTAAATATACTTTAGCAGCACAAAGAATGGTAACAAAATTTACCATAAAGTGGGACAACAAGAACACCGCAAGACTTTTAGGCCTGAGATGCATACCAATTTTACCTGTGTAAACAAAAGCATTCAGGCAACCTTAGCTCTTCAAAGAAGAGGGTTGTGTAAACTTCTTCAAGGTATTGGGAAAAAATCACCAGGCTGGCTGAGTAGCCACAGTCAATCATACATAGTGCATTGTCCTTGATGAACAATAATTGGATCTAAGACCACAATCTCAGCTGAACACTAATACGGAAGAACCTAAATAGTCTCTCCTGACAGTTTAGCAACCAAAGCATAACATACTATTAGGACCACAGGACTTGAATCAGCCCGAAAATTAGATGAACAAATTACCAACGGTGAAACACACACCCTTATCCTTGTACACTACCCCAGTGTAAAATTAAGCTACAGCGCTGACTACATTTCATATAAGACTACTTTGCACTTCTAATCATACCATATCTCAATCTAAAGAATCAGTTAAGCTACAATGCACAATTTGTGCAGGGATATATGAACTAACATAGTAACATATGCATGGGTATTAGGAACTCGCTGTAAATACACATCAGCCTTGTGAGAAGCTCTTGACTAACCTGCTCCGTAGCAGGCAGTAAGTTGATTTGTTATTACATCAGCCTTCACATCATACCTCATCAAGTAAGCCAGCAACCAGTCTTTCACGCTAGAGGGCAAGCTCCACAGCTCAAAACATGGATTTGCAGAACCCAACCAAAATTTGAAAAAAAAAAAGAAGGAAGATTAACCAGCATATGTAACACAAGCCCACCTCAAGAAATGATCTCCAAAACATAGCCAAAACTAAGGACAAAAGGAAAACCACCAAACAGTTTTTCGCTGTCTTGACAGCTCAGAGTCCAGAATTGTGCAAAGGAACCTGAAAGCGGTCACCATTCACCAAGCTCCAAAGCTGTTTGAGGCAAAGATAATAATCTTTGAACATTGTATCACAGGGCATAAATATGAAAACAAATATAAGGGAAACTTAAAAAGAGAAATTGCTTTGCTTGCCCTCATATATGGTCCAAGCATCTAAGGTCACCAAGAGGCGGCTGGGCATCAGCAACATAGGAACAAACTGACAGTGGCCAATCTTGGTGTGGTGATGTAGGCCGTCGAAGGAAGGAGCCAATAGATAAGGGAACCATCGCCCATGTCACACCACCAGCTTTGGGGTTTAGCATGGCCACCTCATAGTCATAGTAAGGCTGAACCACCTCCTAGCAAATCCACAAAGTCACCACCACAATGGGAACCTCTTTCGGTACTTTTCTTTATTCCTAATTCCCATAGGAATCCTGGGGAATACCATACAGATTCTATGCTTTGTCTTACTATAGTGTTCCAAAGATCAAGATCAACTACAAATTTGAACAAATGCATTAAAATCAATTTCAATTCAATACTTTATTTGATTGATAATCATCGTAAAGTTAGTATGAGGTTTTTGCTGAATCATGGCTTTACCAATGTACATATATCGGTATGGACATTACATCCACCAGGTTTTTTTCTTTAATGCAGCAGCAACACTCTTGCCCATTCTGACATAAAAATATGTTCTTTCAATGATTGAATGGGAATATACGGGATGATATTGGTAACCTGTACAAGTATATATCGATCCTTTTTTAGCAGTGCCTCTTGCATCTAGTGATGCATGGACATATTCATGGACAAGAAACCTGTCATTTTTTTCATGAACTGTAAACATATATCTAATCAAACCCTCTTCTTACGAGCAGTTGGGGCATGGGACGAAACAGCTGTACCACGTGCTGAGCATGTGCTGAAACCACGCAAAATTGCAGTTATAGCAAACAGAGCCAATGGAACATACAGTTGAATCAGCTTCAATGTTAATCTTCCTGAGCCCACCATCTCCCCGAATATTACAGACTGAAGGCAATGAAGCCAATATCAGAAACAGATCAAGAAATTCATGGTATATGATTCTATCAATTATTATGCACAAGGAATATCTGAATAAAGGGGAAAATGCAGTGCTGAAGTAATTTGAAACATCCGGTATCCTAGGGAAGTACTGAAATACTCCATTAATCATGTTACTTAGCCAAAGTTCTTTGCACCCATCTAAAATCGTAAAATTGATTGACTGCTGAAACAACACTGAATGAAATGGAATTTAGGAAGTCAACTCCATCTCTTCTATGCTGAGTAATCAAACATTCAGACCAGAATCATCCTGAGTAATCAAAACGCACTACGTCGCGCAGAGTGAAATCAACTTAATTATAGAGAAACCAAAACCATCCTGGTTGGATTACTTATCGATTTTGAAGCGAGAGTACGTATGGGGAAAAGGCGAGCTCGTTACCAGGTAGGTGAGCATGAAGCCGCCGGCCATGAGGGAGGTGGCGGCGGACCAGGGGCGGCGGGCGAGGATACCGTAGAGATTGGCGACGCAGACCCAGAGGAAGGCGAGGCTGAGCCAGACGAGGCCGCGGAAGAAGGGCGGTGGGTCGGCGACGAGGTAGTGGCCGAACTCGGCGACGAACCACCGGAAGATGTCGACGAGGAGCGCCGCGAAGAGGCGGCCAGGGAGGACGATCTGGGAGTCGAACAGTGGCGCCGCCACCGCCACGATCAGGGAGAAGAGCGCCACCACCGCGTCCGCCGTCGCAGCGACGAAGCCCATTGTGTATCGGACTGTCGGTGCGCGGAGGAGGAGAGGGCGCCGCCCCTCCACTCTCCGAGAAAATCGCAGTCGTGGAGACTTGTGAGGTAGGAGTATCACCCTTTGGGAGCGTTTGGCAGAGGGATTTTTTTTTTTAAGGGACTGAGAGTTTAGAGATTAGACAGATAAGGCTTTTAATTAACTTGTTTGGTTAGAGGACATGTGGGTTTTGGTGGGATAGAGATGAGGAATTGAGGGGGCAACTCTCTCCTTTTCAATACCTGGGGTGGAGGTGGGAATTGAGAGATAATTCACTCTTGTGTTGCTATAATAGATCTCAACCATTCATTTTCACTTAAATCTATTCTCCATTTAAACTCCCACCTAAATTCCTATCATCTCTACCAAACTAAAGATTAGGACTAAAAATCAAATTCCCTTCTTAATCTCATCATCAATTTCCTCATGAAAACTCCCATTCCTCCTTCCTCAAGTTGCCAAACACGTCGTTTGACCCAGAGAGGCCAGAGACATAGATGAATACTCCAAAACTTTTGTCTTCTCTACGTTTTCAAAAACTAACTGAACCAATTATAAGTTGGTCATTTGTTTTTTTTTCTCTAAAAGCTACCTCCTCCATTGTGTGAAGCACTTAGTTTTTGTCCAAATTCGTATTAATAGGTGCTTGTAATTTGAGATAGAGAAAGTACAAACATTAAAAAAACATGTTACTTAGTACTACTATTTAAAAAGTATAATATAAGTATTATACTTTCACTTATCACAGCAACCAAATCAATGCAGCTAACATTATGTTTTTACAGTGAAAAGGTTTATGTGAAAAGGTTTCTGATATTTATGAGCTAACATTATGTGAAAAGATTTTTGCAAATTAATTGTTATGTGAAAGAAGTAATGCCTCTCAATGCGCCACATTATCAATTAAACATTGGTTGTCTGATTAAAGAAGGTACTCCTAAAGTCCTGATCACATCATCAAGTTGGGAGCCTTCACAAGAACTCCAGAAGCCTCCAAGCACCCCATACAAAGCGAGGAATAAAGGAATAAAAGGGTGTGATTGTTTTGCTTACAAATAAGTCGTAGCCACATAAAAGAAGCATGAAAAAATATATGGGTATAACTTTTACATATGTATTATTTGTCATTTAACATCTAAGGCTGAAAAAATACCACAATAAAAACACCTCAAATTGACTTTAAAATTAAGTTTCAAAATTCAAATGGTCGTTGCAACTTATAAGCCAACAACAAATGATGGGAATCAATATCAATAGAGACTTAAATAAAACATGAAAAGATCAAAAACATATCACAAAAGGAGATAAAAGAAAAAAAAAATAAAAAAATAAAAATGCCCTCATCTTCCATGTTACCATAATTTTTCTTTAATGTTTAAATATATAAGTTTGACAATATTTTTTGCAAGTCTGACATATTAAAATTTAATTGTTTGTTATCAGAGTAATATTTGTAATTGTATATTATAGATCAAGAAGAAACACATGAATATTACTTTAAGGACTCCTTTGGAACGTTTGAACAAGAATGCATGAATAAATTATTATGTTATGTAATATTTATAAGGTTTCAAGACAGAAGAATACTAGAGCTAATGTGTTTGTATGATTCGCAAGAACTGAAACACATGAATTTTGTAGGAGACCGCGTGCGGAAGAGACATAAGTGAGGAAAATAGAGAGTGCAATCTGTTCTTAGCAAAGAAAAACTAATAATAAACAAAATATAAGACCTCATCGGTCCCAAGTAAGTTTATAGAGGTAAGGAACTTTTTGTTATTATGGGTTGGTGCCGCCACCGGCTTGGATTCCTCGCGTACGCATGGATGGGAATAGTCAACTCCATTTGTCCACAGATCACAGCTTAATTGAATTGATTAGACGACTGAAATTACACGATGACGTGGTCGCATAGAAACTCAGCTTCGTGGGTGTGTTATTATGAAGAGAGGATTAATTACCCAACGACAATTTTTTTCCAACCAGCACATTAATAAGTTGGAGTAATTCTCTAATCTATTACTCCTCCTACCCTCATTTTTTTTTCTTTCAAAATTACCAACTTTGGGTCGAGCTCGAGCCTATTCCTAATTCCTAAACCAAACCGACCTTCCACGACGGAGCGGCGCCGGTTTCCCCCAATATATTTGCTGGCTGACCAAAATCGGACCCCCAATCCCCACTCGTTTCCCTTCCGCCGCCTAGCCCCAATCCCACTTCTCTTCCTCGCGAGAGGCGGTGTTCTGCGGAGGCGCGGAATCCCCACCACCTCGAGGGCTAGGGTTTTCGGATTATCTCTGCCCGCCATGGAAGACGACGAGTATGAGGAGGGGATGGAGATGGAGATGGGGGGCGGGCACCACCACGGCGGCGGGTACGGCGCCGACGAGTACGGAGGCGGCGGCGGGGAGGAGATGGAGGACGATGAAGCGGATGGGGACGCCCCCGACGAGGAGGAGATCACGCAGGAGGATGCGTGGGCCGTCATCTCCGCCTACTTCGAGGAGAAGGGCCTCGTGCGCCAGCAGCTCGACTCCTTCGACGAGTTCATCCAGAACACCATGCAGGAGATCGTCGACGAGTCTGCCGACATCGAGATCCGCCCCGAGTCGCAGCACAACCCAGGCCGCCAGGCCGAGTTCGCCGAGGTTGTGCCCTCCTGACACCCCACCCTAGCAGATGTGGCTTACAACTTTTGCTGTTTGCTTGCTCTTGAATCGGGCGATTGCACGGCTTAAGGTTTGCTAGGGTTTTGGCGACCTTGATAGCGACGGTGGATTCTGTTGTTGGTTGTGAGGGGCAGGTCTCTAGTCCTTTTGCTGGGCAGCTCTGCTTGATTAGATGGGCAGTTAGGCTTTTGCAATTATTAGGCTAATTTCTCTAAATTGAGACCGAGTATTTCAAAATGCAACAGTAACTTTAACGCTTGCATATGTTTGAGCTGGAATTTTTCAGGGTGAAACTGTTTTGTCCAATGTATTAGGGTTGAGTTGGGGGTTTTGTTAGGTTTTATGTGTTGCTCAGAGTGAATAACACAAGTGGCTTCACAAGGGTGCCACTACAAAAGCTTACAATGAGTTTTGAAGTTGGCATTGCTTTGCATCGCTGTAGTTCAAGTTATTACTAGTGAGCTAGGGGAAGTAGAGTGTCAAGAGGGCTTCTGCTGTTTGTTTTGTGGATATTATGTACAATTATTTGGAATTGATGGATGCGGCCATTATAAAAGCTTATTTTGAAATGAGAGAAAGTAATTGAAATCTTCACTGTGGTGTTTTGGTAATCAATATTGTTATAACAGAGTACTCATATATAGTTAATAAAAATAATCGTGAACATGTACCATCTTAAATAATTTTATTGGAATGATGGGAAACTTATTTGTCTAATTTGACCTTTTGAGATGTATAAATCATGTATCTGAGCTATCTTATAAGACTCTCTTAGAGCAGTACAATGAAACTTCATGCCTATTTGACCTTTTGATATGGATGGATATCACATAAGAAATGCTGCAAGTAAGCTAAATGTCAGATGATACTAAAGGGAAAAGAAAAGAAACTGAATTTCTCCTTTTCCTGATAAATATGGAGTATCTTGGTTGTCTCATGGCTTATATTTGACTCTTAGCACTGTACACTGAATTATGTTTGGAAACTCTCTGACAGCCTTTCCTGTATTATCAAGGGTCATAAAATAGATAAATGTGGCATGTCTTAGCTAGAGATGTGACTGTCTTTCCTGTAGTACCAAGGGTCATAAGAATGATAAGCTTTAATTCCTCTTGGAACACATTGAATTCTTTTAGACTATTGGAATCTCAATAAAAAATTAGAATTACAAATATTAATCTCTAGGATTTTAGCAATGACTACTGAAAATATCCCCAAATGAAGGGAGACCTGTTTGACAAGTACTGACTACTGAGGAGAAATGTTATCTCTTGTTGACATGATGAGAGACCTCTTTGTTCTCTTTTAGAGTTGTAATGCACCCTTTACATACTATAAGAAAAGAGAAAAAATGCCATGTACAATTGTTGATCTGTGTGACCTACCTATGCAAATTTCTGAATTATTATGTTTCCTTTTGGAGGCTGGGTGTTGTGAGTGCCACCACATTGGAATATTGTTGATTTTTTTCAGTCTGAAACAATTTTCCTTATTTTGTGCTGATGCTTGTGATCTTGTATTCTTCTTTAGACACTCCACAAGATAAGTTTTGGACAAATCTATTTGAGCAAGCCAATGATGACAGAGGCTGATGGAGAGACAGCTACTCTATTTCCGAAATCAGCAAGGCTCAGAAACCTGACATACTCAGCGCCACTATATGTTGATGTATCATATAGAGTTATGAAAAAAGGACATGACTGTGAAGAAGTTACAGAAACTATGGAGTACCCAAAAGTCTTTATTGGAAAGGTGTTGTGACCAACAGATGGATAATTTTCGCTGTTATGTTTATGTAATTTGCTTTTTAACTGTTTCTTCTCCTGCAGGTTCCCATCATGTTGCGTTCTAGTTACTGCACACTGTTTCAACAGTCTGAAAAGGATCTTACAGAACTTGGAGAGTGCCCTTATGACCAAGGAGGGTATTTTGTAATTAATGGCAGTGAAAAAGTTCTTATTGCCCAGGAGAAGATGAGCACCAACCATGTCTATGTGTTTAAGAAGAGACAGCCTAATAAATATGCATATGTGGCTGAAGTCCGTTCTATGGCAGAGAACCAGAATAGACCAGCTAGTAGTATGTTTGTAAGAATGCTTTCTAGGGCAGGTGCAAAAGGGGTACGTACCATATGGAAGCTTTGAAATCAGTCCTTTATAGATTCATGTGTTTGTACATCTGTATCATTAAAGAGCATTAGTTAAATGTAAGAAGGTACTAATTTTCTGTTATATGCTCCTTGTGATGCAGGGTTCATCTGGTCAATATATCCGGGCTACTTTGCCCTATATCCGAGCAGACATCCCAATCATCATTGTGTTCCGAGCATTAGGATTTGTTGCTGATAAAGATATATTGGAGCACATATGCTATGATTTCTCAGATACACAAATGATGGAATTGCTGCGCCCATCTTTAGAGGAAGCTTTCGTCATTCAAAATCAGCAGGTATTGGTTTAGCTGTTTGAATGTCTGATACGAGTCTCAACTAACTGAAGTAAATTATATGGACTAGTAATTCAAGGTGTTTGATTTTGGTTTAATCTTTTTTTTTCGAGGAAAGATTTCGGTTTAATCTTTCTAAAGCTTTAATACACCTATTTGTAGGTTGCTCTGGACTACATTGGAAAGCGTGGAGCTACAGTTGGTGTAACTCGAGAAAAGAGAATTAAGTATGTGGCAGCAAAGAGTTACCTCTATAAATGCCAGAAAAGTTGAATTATGTACTTACTGTGTGACTACTGCAGGTATGCCAAAGAGATACTTCAAAAAGAAATGTTACCCCATGTTGGCGTCGGTGAATTCTGTGAAACGAAAAAGGCATACTACTTTGGGTATGTGTTTGAAATTGCCTTGACACTTTTTTATTATGTTTTAAGTGCTTGCTTGCTAATGTTCCGTAGTTCTATTGAAAGCATGCTGATTCACTTATTGTGCAGGTACATTATTCATCGTCTGTTGATGTGCGCTCTTGGTCGAAGAGCTGAAGATGACAGAGATCATTATGGCAACAAAAGGCTGGACCTTGCAGGTCCATTGCTTGGAGGACTGTTTAGAATGGTTTGTCTCTGATATGCCAGAATTAAAATGGTTTACAAGTGTTTTTAGATGGGAGTATGTTCTGATTTTTTCCATGATACAGCTTTTCAGGAAGTTGACAAGGGATGTGAGGTCATATGTGCAAAAGGTTTCCCTCTCTAAATTAACCCCAGTTTCTTTTACTCAATCAAGGTGGCTATTAACTGTTGTTTTCCTTGAATCCAGTGTGTGGACAATGGAAAGGAAGTTAATTTGCAATTTGCTATTAAAGCCAAAACTATTACTAGTGGGTTGAAGTATTCCCTTGCTACTGGAAACTGGGGGCAGGCCAACCAAGCTGGTACCAGGGCAGGTGTTTCTCAGGTGGGTACTCTTTCAATCATCTGATGTTTATATCTCACTGCTTCCAACTTGGTTTACCAAACTATAATCCATGTTCCTCATTCCTTTTCTTTTGCGTTTAGGTGCTTAATCGCCTTACCTATGCATCTACATTATCACATCTTCGGAGGTTGAACTCTCCAATTGGACGTGAAGGTCAGTGTTGCACATTCACATTTCATACATTACCTCTTCATTGAGACTTGATTCTGAGGTTTGTGTTGATCTTATTTATAGGGAAATTGGCAAAACCTCGCCAATTGCATAATTCTCATTGGGGAATGATGTGTCCTGCTGAAACACCTGAGGGACAAGTAAGTAATTGACATTTATGAAGCTATCTTATGTTTGAAGGATGGCTTGTTGATTACCTTATGTTTCTTCCTGCCTTGTATTCAGGCTTGTGGTTTGGTTAAAAATCTTGCCTTGATGGTATATATCACTGTTGGTTCTGCTGCAAACCCTATATTGGAATTTTTGGAGGAGTGGGGCACAGAAAATTTTGAGGTTTGTTTTCACTCCTTTAGCAGAACATAATACTTTTTGCTTGGTTTACCTTTCCTGTCTTGCAGGTTAGTTTTTTCTGCTCTTTCACAACAGTTACAGATTTATGTGTTTATTTTTAACAGGAGATATCACCAGCAGTCATTCCGCAAGCTGCTAAAATTTTTGTCAATGGTTGTTGGGTTGGAATTCACAGAAACCCTGACTTGTTGGTGAAAACCCTTAG
This sequence comes from Leersia perrieri, assembly GCA_000325765.3. Lineage (NCBI taxonomy): Eukaryota > Viridiplantae > Streptophyta > Magnoliopsida > Poales > Poaceae > Leersia > Leersia perrieri. The sequence goes on from CM002481.1 coordinate 20,037,460, forward strand.
GCGTTTGAGAAGACAGGTATGAATCCTGCTTATATTGTATAATTTGGAGTATGGAGCCAAATACACGCAATACATTTGATTATTACTACCTCCGTCACATATTATAAGGCGTCCTGCAAGAGATGTAGGACGCCTTATATTGTGTAACAGACTGATAGATTATAAGTAGGAGAATAAGTGTAGTCTTTTCACATTGAATATGTTTCTGTTGCTTATTTTGGTATAAAGTACATATTTTGCTTGCCATCTTCAAATGTTTAGTTTGGATTACCTTCTGCAGTTGGTTAAACATAGATAGCTTCAAACATTGAACAAGTCAAGGATGGAATTTACCTGTATCGTATCATTTTTGGAAGACCTGTGTTTAACCTAGAATTTGTGACATGTCAGATCTAACTTACATACTGAGCATTTTTTATTTTCAGATTGATGTCAACACTGAAGTTGGTGTGGTTCGTGATATTCGTCTTAAAGAACTCAGACTCTATACAGACTATGGGCGTTGCAGTCGTCCACTGTTTATTGTTGAAAACCAAAGGCTTCTCATTAAAAAGAGACATATCCGAGCATTGCAGCAAAGGGTCTGACATTTACTACTGTACCCTAGTTTTTTAACTACAGTTTAGAGTATTTCTATATTTCTTCTCACGTGCTTCTATTATCGTATGGTGTTTTTTTTTCCAGGAGACTCCTGAAGAAGGTTGGCATGACTTGGTTGCAAAAGGATTTATTGAGTACATAGATACTGAAGAGGAAGAAACTACTATGATCTCAATGACCATTAATGTAAGTAAGATTTCTCATACAAAAAGGATGCCAAATTGACTATTTGTAGGGCAACTGGGTTTCTTTTCCATGTGTAGCAGTCTTTGCCTTTGTGTGAAAAGGGCTGAAATGTTTCTCCCATTTTCATCATCATCTATTAGTAATATAAATAAAATAATTTCAGGACCTTGTGAATGCAAGACACAATCCAGAGGAAGCATACTCTGAAACTTACACACATTGCGAGATTCATCCTTCACTGATACTTGGTGTTTGTGCCTCGATTATTCCTTTTCCGGATCACAACCAGGTAATGCATCCCATTATGCAGTGTTGTATGCATCTTGTTAGCATGTCTAATTAATTGCTTTGATTGTACAGTCTCCTCGTAATACATATCAATCTGCTATGGGAAAACAAGCAATGGGAATTTATGTTACCAACTATCAGTTGAGAATGGTGAGTGTGCCTTTTGTTGCTTTCTTGGTCTGTTCGTGTAGGTTTGATTCTTTACCATCCAACTTTGCATTCAGGACACATTGGCCTATGTGCTATACTACCCACAAAAGCCTCTTGTTACTACTCGTGCTATGGAACATTTGCACTTCAGACAGTTACCTGCTGGCATCGTAAGTGAATGATCTTAATTGCAGGGCACTTTGTTTGCTTTCTCTTCATGTTTTGAATTTGTTTTCAATATGCAATCACTAATACCTTGCTTTGATGATTTGGAAAGAATGCAATTGTGGCTATTGCATGTTACTCTGGATATAATCAAGAAGATTCAGTTATTATGAACCAATCTTCAATAGATCGTGGTTTTTTCCGATCTCTATTTTTCCGCTCATACAGGTATGACGCCATTACAGCATATTCTTTGCAAGTGCCACTACTAGTAGTCCAATGCTTTGTAATCTTGACCATTTTTCATATGCAGAGATGAGGAAAAGAAGATGGGGACTCTTGTCAAAGAAGAGTTTGGTCGTCCAAATAGGGAGAATACTATGGTGATGGCCCTTAGGTTCATCGAAAATTTCATCTTTGCAGGTTGTACGGACTGTGGACTAATAATTCTTTTTGTAATTTTTCCTTTTAGGGAATGCGCCATGGGTCATATGATAAACTCGATGATGATGGACTTGCACCACCAGTAAGTATAGAGAACACCATTAGTGTAGACTTTTCTTTTTCATGGTATACGATTGACGTGCTGATAATTCATGTATAAGGGTACAAGGGTATCTGGTGAAGATGTTATTATTGGGAAGACATCTCCTATTCCACAAGATGACGCCCAAGGGCAAGCTACTAGATACACGAAGCGTGACCACAGCACTTCGCTGCGGCATAGTGAAAGTGGGATGGTGGATCAGGTTTGTACCTCCTCTTATGGGTACTGTGTGATGTTTAATACTTCGAAATCAACAGGTTTCTAATCTTTTGTGCAGGTTCTACTAACAACAAATGCTGATGGTTTAAGATTTGTCAAGGTTAGAATGCGATCAGTTCGCATACCACAAATTGGAGATAAGTTTAGTAGTAGGCATGGTCAGAAAGGAACTGTTGGAATGACTTATACACAAGAGGACATGCCATGGACTATTGAAGGCATCACACCGGATATTATTGTGAATCCACATGCTATTCCATCCCGTATGACTATTGGCCAGCTGATTGAGTGTATTATGGGTAAAGTTGCAGCTCACATGGGAAAAGAAGGAGATGCAACTCCTTTCACTGATGTTACTGTGAGTAATCCCACCTAGTCTTGATTATCTTCTACTTGTTTTTACCAATATATTTAACCCCTAGCATGTTGCACTCAGTTATAATCTAGTCCCAGATATTAATGGTGATAAATAATCACTTTTCTCTTACCATGCAAACTTGCAATAATCTGAATCTGTTACACAAATTGCAGGTCGATAACATCAGCAAAGCACTTCACAAATGTGGTTATCAGATGCGTGGATTTGAGACCATGTACAATGGTCATACTGGAAGAAAATTAACTGCCATGATTTTTCTTGGTCCTACTTATTACCAGCGACTTAAGCACATGGTGGATGACAAGATTCACTCTAGAGGCCGTGGTCCCGTGCAGATACTTACCAGGCAACCTGCAGAGGGGCGCTCACGTGATGGTGGTCTCCGCTTCGGAGAGATGGAGAGGGACTGCATGATTGCTCATGGTGCTGCATTTTTCCTTAAGGAAAGGTTATTCGACCAGAGTGATGCATACAGAGTTCATGTATGCGAGAAATGTGGGCTTATTGCCATTGCTAATCTCAAGAAGAATTCTTTTGAGTGCAGAGGCTGCAAGAACAAAACTGACATTGTCCAAGTAAGTAAATATCGAGCTTCTCTGTACTGCTAATTAGTTATGTACCTGAGGCTGCCGACAAAAACATATTTTATTCAACTAACGGGAACCACACTGGTGCTTCCAACTTACAGGTGCATATACCATATGCGTGTAAGCTTCTGTTCCAGGAGCTCATGGCGATGGCCATTGCACCCAGGATGCTCACCAATGATATCAAAACTGGGAAGGATCAGAAGAAACGTTGAGATCAAGTACTACTGGGAGTCATACATCCTCATTTCATGATAATTACCACACTTGAGCTTAAAGCTAACTCGTTTTTGAGAACTTAAACCCGACTTGGATTTCTGATTTTGGGCTTAGGGGCCTGACCGCCTGATGCGAAAGCAGTCAGCAAATCACCGCCTTGTCAGATATCCTGAATTGGCACGCCCTGTGTGAAGTGGCGCAACAGATTTTAATTGTTATTGTGTACTTTTTTTTTGTAGGAAATTGTTGTTGTGTACTTTGTATACTAGAGATACACTATTTGGATCAAGGGACTGTAATGTACTGCCAATCTTTGACAGGACTCGAGTATTGTTTTTACTGGCTTTGGCTTGTTGGAATACTAAAAATCCCAGCTCGAACATTGCCTGTGTTAACCCAGATAGGCTACTGGCTGTCTGGCACGATGTCAATTGTTTGATGAAAGATTTTGTAAGGAATAATAATTTAGAATTAACTGCTGATAATGCAAGCTTGCTGTCGGATGCGTAATTTCATTGTTTTTGAACCTAGCTGGGATGTCCAAAAATGTAATTTTAAAACCGTACAACTAGTTGGATTACATAGCAGTGCTGCAAAAATGGTACTTCCTCCTTTAGTCTATTAGTTAAGACTTTTATTTTTTGCAAAGTTAATATTTGAAAGTTTAGTTAAACTAACAATTATATATGTGACATCATTAGATTTGTATCTGAATGTGTTTTTATATGATGTAAACTTTATATTTTTTGATAATTTCTTATTGAATAAATTAATGGTCTGTAGACCATATACAATTAAAATACAATATGTCTTGTATTTAAGAATGGATGGAGTAATAATTTTTTTTTCAACCTTCATGTTTGACAAATAATGAGCCAGAATTTGAGGGTTTTGCTAGATCGTTTACTCATTGCACAAATGAACGACCAGAGTATTCCTTTTCGAATCAAAGAAATAAAGTCGTGAATGCACCTTCTACGATATCACAGCCAGTATTTTCGCACACATAAAACACAAAACCCAAGTACATTAACTCCACAATCCAATTGAATGAATCGAATTCAAATTCGGAGCCAAAGAGGTTATACTTGAATTTTTTGTACAATCACCACCATGAGTAACACCCACTTCTCTCTAATAAACGAAAATCAAACTCCGCTGGCCACCCAAAACTTAACACAAAATTGTACATCAGCATCAGACTGAAATTACAAGAGGTATGTGCGATGAAAGTAGTAGGCAGGAAGGCTATTATACACGATTGGATGAAAGACCCGACCAGCCATTGGTCTCTTCTCTGTGTCATCTCAGAAGCAACCTTGCAAAATCAGAACTCTAGAACCCAAAAGAAAAAGGAAAGAATAGCTATTACAATAGCACTATTCCTTTTGCCATTCCAATTGGATGCAAAAACACATACAAACTGCCTATCCACCAGCAGCCGAGTATATACAGGTGGAGAGAAACCTCGTGGATCTCCAGATAATCTGTGGACCTATTTGTTTCGCTGTCGTGTTCGGGAAACATGTGGATTATCAGCGCCGCTTGTGGATTGGAGCTGTTATGGACGATCATCCGCTCATCCACCTTTTTTTACCAGCTTGCTCACTTTAAATGTTCTCCTTTTTGGCATAGCTGCGGGCCACCATCTCACAAACACAACTCACTTTACTCTGTGCAGAGAAAAATAAAAATAGCAAGATCCCGCTGATCGAGACTTCATATATGGATCAGATTAATCAATATATGTCCACTCTACTATATCCAGGCAAGAGAACCTCGATCGTTAGATGCTGCTACTTGGGGGCGGCCCCTCGTTGGAGTTGGTGGTCTGTTTGCATTCAGCTCCTGAATTTCATTTCACATGTTATGGTTTCATGATGAAAGTAATAGTATTAGCTAGTTTAGAAACAGGAATATCTTTGTAACAATATAGTGTTACCTGCATCCAAGTGTCTTCAATATGATGCTCTGGAGAGGTCTCAGGTGATGTGATTGCCGGGGGCAAAGGATGAATTAGTTTTGGAACGACCACAAGATCTCTACCCAAAACTAAGATAGCACCAGCATTATTTGCAGTACCTGTGAGTGAGTGTGCCATATCAAGCAATCATGGAAATCCAGCAAAGAAATTAAAAATAGAATATTTAGAAAGAACGCATACCACAATAATTTGTTGCCGAGAAAAGAGTGATCAGGTGACCTTGAGCGAAGCGCTCAAATCCATCCATGACACACTCATGCGCTCGCACAATTAGTTGAAGATCATTATTGTTGCAGAACTCCATAACACGATCAGGCTGTATCAAAAGCACATGTTAACTTCAGAAAATCAAATGCTCAGAAAGGAAAGAAGAGCTAGGAAGGGCTAGGACTAGGGAGCACCAACCCCAAACGTAACAAGACCAGGGCCTCGAGCATTTGGTCTGAGTCCTTCAACACTGTCATTCTCTGTTGGATCAGACCTATAAGAATCACATAGAGAACATGACTAAAAGATAAACAAACCCTCATGGAAGGCTAAATAGAACTTGTTGAAGTGTTTACCACAGAAGATCCATGAGCACAACAGAGCCTGCTTCCATGGTAATTGGTCTCTGAAGATTCTCAATTTGCTCAACATGATTGATTGACCGACCAATGCCACCATGCATACATATGATTTTCTTTTCTATAAGTGCAGCCAAAGGAAGCCAATTAAATAATCTATTCATACGGTGCCATGTCCAAATACCATCTCTCTCACCCTGTTTTTGAGCAAATAACATCCTCATAAGCAAAAGATAAAAAGACTTTTTTCGTAATAGAAAATGCAGAATCAAATAATTTACCATTCGCTCTATACACTCTATTCGGAAGCCAAACAAAGCATTAATATCTGCAGCTTCGTGATTTCCACGAATCAGATGTACATTCTGTGGATACTCAACCTGAAATATATAGTTGTTTATATATTATGCTTTAACTAAGTCACTATCGGAGAAGAGTATATGTGGGATCAAAATAAGTTGGAAATTTAATACCTTTAATGCAAGAAGAAGAGCCATCGTTTCTAAACTATGCTGGCCACGATCCACATAATCACCCAAGAAGAGATAATCAATGTAACTGCAGGTTCATACATAATTACAGATCAGCACAAGGGCAAGAAAACGACAGAAATGCCTCCTGAACAAAAAGAAATATACATGTATAGAGAGTCCACTACACCTAAGAAAACAAACAAGTAAATAACAAGATTCAAGCATTTATAAGTTGATTTGGCAACTAAAACGATTGCAACAAAAAAATTAGCCTGCTATTATTAGTTTCTCAAAAGCAAGAACTCACGCAATGTCTCCTGCTGTTGAAGGAGCACCATATTCATCAAACAATCGCATGAGGTCACCAAATTGACCATGTAAATCACCAAATATCTTGACAGGAGCTTTAAGCTGCAGAACACTTGGTTCACTTGAAAATATTCTCTCAGCACTATCACACAGATCTGCAATCTCATTGCAGTCCAAGAAGAACTGTCTTCGCACAGGGGGCTTCCAACCACGAGGTTTCAACAGAGATGCAATGACCTGGATAAGCATCGCAGTAGACAGACCAAAGTGATTAAGCAGTTTCTAATAAGCATAATAACTTGTTGGTCTTATCTTAATCAGCCAATAAGTAGCTAAAGATTCTATCATCGATACAACCTTATATTACATCAAAACAAAATTGTAGTTCTGTGTTGATAGGGATCAACTTTTGCATGGTACCTTTTTAGGAACACTATTAATGGACATCTGTCGATCTAGTAACTTCCTTGCAGCGGTTGCATTCTCAGGGGTCCCATAGCTGACCCTTCTTCCTTCATTTTCGAACTGGTCAATTGACAGCTGTCTGACCATGCCACCTAAGGCACCTCCAGTTTCTGCAGCCACTACAACCTGAGCAGAAAAGAAAATAGAGGATATCACCTTGTGTGACGCAAAATAAAAAAATATCACCTCATGTGATGCAAAACAATGAGATTAATACTTTTAAGTCTAGAAAGACAAACATCTAAAAGTAGATTATTAGAATATAATAAACTGCGAAGGATGCAACAAACTGCAACATAGTCTACTCACAGCTCTATGATGCAACCGAACCCCAGGTGGAGGCGTCATGTTGTTAGAAAGAGCAGTGTCTGGTTTGATGAGGCTTGAATGTTTGCTGGTCGATGCAGAATCTGGAGACTCCTCCTTGTCTGGCAATTGCTCCATCTCACCATTTACCTGCCTAGCCTTTACTGCAGCTAAAGTTGCACTAATTGCCTCTGCCTCTGCAGCTGATGCTTCAACTAAGTAATCAACACCTTTGCTTAATCTCCTGTAGAGAAATTAATTTTGAAACCACAGGGAGATAGCAGTTACGAACTAATAGTAACGTGCTAAAGGAACATCACCAGAATATATTCATAGGGGCAAAATGAAATGTACCTCTGTCCCTGCAGCACAGCATTCTCAGGGCTAATATCAGTATACATGTCGCCATTCACAGGAGGGGCAACTGGAGTTCCTAGAACTACGGATCCATCCTGAGCTGATTCTGGAGCTGTCTGTCTTGCTCGCTCGTCATTATAAGCATATCTTCCAGGCGTTCTTCCGCTTTGTATATTAGTGACTGCTGCACTTGCCGCCGCATGATTAGCTGCGGTTGTTGTTTCTGCAGCAGCAAGATCTTCAGCTACAAGAAGATCGTCTAGGAGTACCCCTATAATGGCAATCCGTTTATGTTAGAAATGAATTAATAAAATCCAATAATGAGAACAAATTCAAACTTGATCATTTCCACTCAACACTAAAAGTTTTCATCCATTAAAAAGTATAGCAAATATAATAGAAAAGAATTTTTTTTAACTATTCCATATATTGGACTATGAAAATATAACTTTACCAACATGCAATTGACTGAAAACATAAATAAAATAATTTGCATGGCAAATAGTTTAGTAGCAATCTCTCAAAGACTCAAAACTGGGTAGGGCTGGTCTGGTGGTCCCTCCACCCATTATACTGGTGTTTTTTGAGCCATGTGGCATCAAAGTTGGATCTGATGTGGCGGTGGGACCCCCACGCCACCATCACTATGAATTAGCATCACAGATAACTTGAATCTGGATGTAAAGCGATAACTTGATGTCCCTCTCACAGGAACACCTATATATCATAATGCTACAACAGGTTTTCATCAATTTGCAGCCTAAAGAACTATTGAGGAGATAAGAGATAGCAGGTTCTCACCTAACAAAAAAGTGGGGATATTGAATTCATAGAACAGCACTAACTGAAATACGCACATGACAGTATGACACTCACCATCTCAATGTCAGATATTAGGCAATTATTTTCTTACCTCCTCGTAAACCTCCATAAATGAATATTTGATCACCAACAGCAGCTGCTGCATGCCTGCACCGCCGTGTAAGTTCAACAGCAGCATCACCCCCTGCTGCATCTGCGCTATATCTTCCTGTCCTGGGAGTTGTCACAACTGACTTTGTGTCGCACCAGACTCCAGCAGCTGTATCTAGCACTGAAACAGATAAAATTGTGCATCTTTTAAGATATTTATACAAGCACATATTGGCATTCTTGTATAGAGGTAAGACAACAGTTTCCTATACCCAAGAGAATCTCGATGCTGATAAAAAAGGAAGAACTCTGGCAATATCATCACATGGTAATGGGTAGAAAAAGGCCAAACTACAGGGAATGCTTTTGCAATACTCACAACATATAGTCTTACAGATTGACATAACTTGCAAGTGGAATTATGGTGCATCTGACCAATGCTGACTGAAAGTGATTAAACCCTAAACCTAAACTCTTTGTGCAATCTAGATCTTTTTTTTAAGATAATGAATACTACATATACATAAACAGAAACTATGCATTTCAGATGTTGAGCATCAAACAAACAAAAAGAGACAGTTTTCATCTGAAAGACAACCCTGCCAGTTACCAGAAACTAAGACTGCACACATTATTTTATTCCAAGATTATGTCGTTCGACTAACGGCAGCACAACATAAAGGTATTTCATGAACAACAAATCTATACCAAAACAAAAGTCAGTTACTTAAAAGATCCTGAAACCAGAACCTGCAACACTTGAGGAGTCTTCTACCATCCGCCCACCACCAAGAGCTCCTCCTGATACATGGAGACGTGCATTCACAAAAACCTAAAACGAGCAAATCAAGCATTATACAAGAGCCAGAGTGGGTACAACTTTTAGAGGAAAATGATGAAATGGCAGCTTACAGCTGCATGTTGATATCTGGGTGATGGAGAAACACCAGGGGCAATTGCCCACTCCCAACGCCCATCTCTGTGTTTTGCAAGACCATATGCACTTGCCAGCGGCTGACGAATTTACAGAAGTAACGCGTATGCAAACAGAAGGTAGATATTAATACAATCACATTATTGATATCAAATATCTACATGTAACTATTTGTTCAAGGCAACTATACATCTGATGAAATGAAAATAGCTCCATAAAGATTATTCTAAAAAAAGGCTTCATTGTGATTGTACTAGTATGATGTGAGGATTAAAATATATCCCTTTCCTTGCCAAATATAAGGATAACTAGACATCTGTGTTATAGAAAGCTCCAGTAGCGCAGTCACTCAGTTGCTACTTGACAAATGGATATCTGTGTAAACTACATGACAATATGTCATGTATTTTTGTGTTCATTTTCTATTGATCTACATGAGATGAAAGTAATGGGTCTTCATTTTCCACATCATGGAGCTCCACCCAGCTGGCATATCAAAACTGCTATTTTAAGATTTTAAATACATTGAATTGCATTCCTTGTGTGACAGGATATACAGAACCTTGTTAAGATAGTATGGCATCCAATAACTAAGATGGCAAAATTATCAATCAGTATTGCACTCTCAAATGTTACAGATCAAGTCTTTTCTTTATTAATTATGATCCAGCTGAGCAAAATGATTGCTAGATACAATTTTATGATTTGGTTATTTCACTTACCACACTGTTGGCATCCCTCCCACCACAAAGTAAAAGAAGACCATCCGAGCGTGCACTGGCAGTGGCATACCTGAACAACAATACCGTGCAATACACTAAGTGAAAGGATAGCAAATGTAATTCTACTTCCAGTAAAACAATGAAACAAAATGACCTAAAGATAAAAACAAACAACTAGTGAGGGTGTGCTACCACATGATATTCTGAACAAAGAAAATAAAATAACAGGCTGTATTGTGAACAATTTGATATTATAAAAAGTTGGTGATATGCACCACCCCCTTTTAAGGTGGCCAAAGAGCAAGTCATGAAACAAAATCTTTTGGATAACAAAGTCATCTCAAGGGCTTAGCAACCTGCTCTGAACAATCATAGGTTGTTGACTACATAGATGGAGGACTGCACCTATAATCCTAGACGCCCTATCTATCCAATCTCTCCTGTTGATCCCCTTATGCACACCTGAAACTTGGATCTTTTTTTCTTGTAGACCACTCCTGATGTGACTCATTAGCCCGTACCTGATACTTGGTAAAGCCCTTCCCAGTTTTGCATGGTAATTGAGTAATGCAATATGTCTAATATAATAGATACCTCCCCAGGAATTACTACTGAACTTTAAGTCACCATCTTCAATACTTAAAATACTTCATTGTGCTTCTGTTATCATACTTACATGCATGGCGGTGGCCCTTCACCTTCCGGTTCAAGTTTCCTCCATTCATATGGCTTAGCTGCAGTATCTAGAGCCCATACATCTGCCAATGGCCGCTTCCCTAGAATATGAAGAATCCTCCATTAGACACAATTTAAGCATAGATACAGGTGCAAGATCCTTTAATATAGAATTCGACAGATGCATTAGGAAGCAATTGTCTACCATCATTTCCACCGATTGTCAACAAAAACCTCTGTCCAACCAAGGCCATGACATGTCCATATCGTGGACCTGGACCAGGTCCTTGAACCACCACTCTGCATAGAAACCATAGCACCTCAGAACAGGCACTGAAGGAAAACAACTCCAAACACAAGTAGAGTAGAATACTAGTTCACCTGTGCCACCGTGGACGTTGTTGTGTAAGGTCTAGAACATGAAGGTCCTCAGCAGATAAACCAGCAGGGCCAATGCCACCCTGTATTGAAACAAAAAGAATGCACATTTAGTATTTATCACCATACAATCAAGAGAGTATATAAAACAGGTTACTTAGAAAGTAGTTCTGTCCAACACTAGCTATGCACAAAGTAGAGTGATCAGTAAATCAGCGCAACCACTGGCAAAATATAGAGATACCTGAATGACAACCATGGTTCCAACTGCAGTTGCTACATGTGCGGCTCTGGGTGAAGGAGGCTCACCGATAGGAGTAAGCCTGACAAAGTGGAGTTGAAGTTACATAAGCTTATTCCATTGTTTTGTGCTACCAAATTATCATGTTACTCTAAAAGAAAGGTCGTTAAAGATAACTGGAGTAGCAACTAGGTAGTTAAATGCTGAAAAGAAATTGGAAACTATTTATGGAATATCCTACCTGCTCCACTTATTTGATAACACATCATAACAGTGGACATCTGCTGTGGCACCAGCAAGACCTATAACCAAGGAGAGATCAAAGACGAATTCACCAGTCTGACTAACTGGAAAGTAAAAAAAAAAATACAGATGGCCTGTTCTTTTAACTGAGAAATAAAAAGTATTATTTATACAATGGAGCAACTAAATCTGTCTATATGCTGCAAGCAGATTACATCAGCAATAATATATCACCCCAAAAAGAAAGCCTTCGGTTTCATATCAAGGTTGGGCCCTAGAAATTCTGATCACCTACTTAACTTGTCAAAAGAATGGTTTCTCCTACTGTCAATGACAATGTGTGATATGATCACACAAAATCTAGCTTGCGGTAAAATGTTCTCCCAACCAGCTAAGCATAGCATTAAAGATAGTTAACAACTTTAGATGTAAGGTTGATGAAAGCACATATACCGAGTGAATCAGGGATACGTCCGAAAACAAGAATTTAAAACTATGCAATTCGACTGCTACATGAAACAGTTCAAACATTTCGGCTCCTAGGACCATGTCGTCTGGAATCAGACGATCACACCCATCTTCATCAATTCAGCTGATAATTTTTTTGGTTCCAGAAACAGCTCAAGTGCAATTCCTAAGTCGAAATGGTATCTGAAATGACACTATGCCTATTAAAGTCCTCTGTGGGTAAAGGCTCAAGACAGCCATCTTCTTCCGGACGTCCTGGTATAGGATGATTTACCCACAAAATAGCATGATTTCTCAGTAAAAATCCTTAAGCCTAGAAATTCATTTCAAAATGATATTGCAAACTAGGAATAAGAAAAGCTGCAGGATGCCATCATGATCATCCCAATAACCGCCTTAAAATCCTGAAGCCCAGAACAACCCTATCCACGAGACAAGACCAATTGACATTCGAAACAAGCGGAAATTATGAGGCACGTTATAGAAACATACGGATCCCAGCGCTGCCAGCCGAAGTGGGTGGCGTGGCGGAGTTGCCCTCGAGTGCGGTGGCGCCCCCGAACAGGATCAACCGGGGCCCGATGTACCCCGGCGTGCCCTCCTCCCCGACGGCCGGCACCGCCGTGAGCGTGTGCCCGCACCGGCACCCCGGCCCGTCCTCCTTCTTCTCGATCACCGCGCTCACCACCGTGTACCCTGGAGCTGGCCTCGGCCCCGTCGCTCCCGCCGCAGCGGGAGCCGGTGCTACCGTGGGCGTCCCTGGCGTGGACGGGGCCGACGACGAGGTCTCGCTCGTCGTCAAGCCGCCTCCCCCCTGCGCGCCCGAGGCGGCGGCGGCGGCGTCGGAGTCGGAATCCGACTCCGTCGTCATGCGGGAGTCCACGTCCATCCTCCTCCTCCGCCCCCCACCCCCACCCTCCTAGGGTTCGGGGGCCTCGAGATCTCCCCCACGCGCGTCGAGCCGCGCACCGCGTCGGGCCTCTACGAGCCGCGCACCGGGCACGGCCACCACAGCAGGAAGCCGCGAATTCCCCCGCGCCGGAACCCTAGCCGCCACCTCCACTTCCCCGGCGGCTGCGCCGCGGCGAGATTCCGGCTGCCCCGCGGCGGATTGGTGCGTGGCCGGTGCTGCTGGTGGTGCCTCGGCGTCCGCGCGCGGTGGCGATCGCGGAGGAGGAGGGAAGTGGTAGAGGAGGAGGTGGAGAGCCAAGGCAAGCTTGGACCCCGGGAGATTTGGGAATTGCGTGGGGATTCGGGAGGCCGGCCGGGCCGTGCGCGCGGCGCGGGGGAGGAGAGGAGAGGAGAGAGATGGCAAAGGACGAGTGGGCAATTCCGGCAAGTGTCGGGGGGCAACGTGCAAATCCGGCGCTGCGCTGGTTTGGGAGAGGAGACGAAGAACGGGAGGAGGGGAAGCGAGGTGGAAGGAGAGAGACAGAGACACGCACACAAGACAGGAGACAGGAGTCAGGAGTGTGTGTGTGTGAGGTGAATTCAATTGGGGAAGGGAACGGCCTTTTTTTTTTTTCTTTTGTCTTGGTTTTATTGGAAGCGGGTGGTTTTTACCGTAGTGAGCTCGCGGCGGCTTGCCCCATTTCGAAATGGCGCTCTTCTCTCCGCTGCTGCTGTTGCGGCCTGCCGTGTATCGTCGGATTCTCAGTTCAACGCGCATGTCGTGGCCTCGTGGGTGTTGGTGGTGCGCGTGAGTTTGCGGTTTTTACTGTTTAGCGACCATACACAAAGGAGTACTCCCTCCGTCCCAGAAAAAACGAATTTCTAGGTTTGAATCTGGACATACCCTATGTCCAGATTCAAACCTAGAAATTCGTTTTTTCTGGGACGGAGGGAGTATTTATTTTGGGATGCACGGTAAAAAAATTGTTGTGTGCTATATTTTTTTTTGTCATGATTAAGGGCTCCTACGGAAGAAGAAATGTTAAGGATTTTCACTAGGATTCGATTGTTATTAAAAATATATATATGATCCTTTGGGATAGAATAAGAGCTCCTTTCGAACAAATAATTTTTGGAAGAAATTTTTTGGATATGAGTCCAGTGTACAAATATTTTCCTTTATATCAAATGAATGAAGCAGTTTCGCAAATAAAAGACAAAGAATGAAGCCCTTTTATAATTCCTGTGGAATGAACAAAGCAATTGAAATTTAGAAGGAAATCTAACATGAAGTCAAAGTGCGTGAAAGATGTCATGAAGGTATTCAAAAAAATCAAGTTTAGGTTCTCAACTTTGTCTCGGAACGGTGTCGTATAGGTCCAAAATTTCTGATATATTTTGGTGGTTAAAAACTGAACAACCTCTAATATAAGTATAAAACATAAGTCACTCTATTCCGCGTGACACATAATTTTTAGTTTGTTGTCATTCCTACCGAATTTTGGTAAGCCAACAAGTGAAACATATTTTTACCATTGCTACTTCATCAAATTTCTGTAACTATGGAAGTTTCTGCTCCCAAAAACTATATCAAAAATTCAGGATTAGTGGTAAGAGTACAAACCAAATGCTTATCAACATTGAAAAAAATTCATGACTAGTGTGACAAAATTCGACATTACCAGGTATGGCTAGCTTGGAGCTTTAAGGCAACAAACCAACCAACCAGTTATACGTGCGGGCGTGACCAATTATGGTCGGATAAACAAGAAGTACGTACTCCACAGTGGACCACCACACACCCAGCACAGCACCGCCGTACGAGTGAGTGTGCGAGTGACAGATACCCTCACCTTTTTGGGCACTGGGGGTTCCGTAGAAATGGTTATCTAGGCCCTCGTGCACGTCGTATTTGGACAGATCAAAAGAAGATACTCCTAACTCTATCTTAATCATGGTAGAGAGTAATATAGTACTATATGTGAGAAATCGCGAGACGAGGAGGGCGCACATGCAAAAACGCACGCCAGGTGAGAGATGAGATCGCGCGAGGAACAAAAACCAGCGAGAAAACAAAAGGCTTGGCTTGGCTTTCCCATGCTGCCTGCCTCGGTGGCCTCGCCGTCCCCAAACCAACGGAACGGAACGGCCGGCGAGCTATGTACTGTGGCTGTGTGGCAGTCACAAACGAGTCTACAAATAAGCTGCCACATAACATCCTACCTGACCACGCGCCAGCTGCCGGTAGCCGATCGATCGAAACAGAAGATCCCCGCCAGTGGCGTTGACAAGGTCAAATACAGTACTACTACTATTGGGCATGGTACGGCCGTTTGCTTGTGCTTTTCTCATAATTCTGGCATTGACGAAGCAATGGGGCAAGGCTGAGCAGCAAAGCGAGTGCGTCATCTCGTCTCGTCTTGACGTGGGTTTCTCCGCCTCTTCTCCATCGTGCACGACCAGATACATGAGTATTACTAGTGTCTACTATTACATCTAACACACCACTTGTTTTATTCAATTTTTTTTAAATATAACAAATAATAAATCATGTTTAAAATACTTTTAATAATAAAGTAAGTCATAAATAAAATAAATAATAATTTTATAACTTTTTAAATAAGATGAATGGTCAAACATTATAATTAAAACATTATAAAAGAAAGTCAAACGTCTTAAGGGTAAGACGATTTACAGCCATCTGTGAGTGCGAGTATAGTGTATACAAGCGGCGGCGTGCATGTGCAATTGTGCATGGCTGATCACTCTGACTGCCCGATTAATTAAGCACCGATCGATCAGACGATTCCATGTTACGAATGCGTATACTATGTACTTACTACAGTAATACCTACCTTCACCTCGTGACAGTAATCACGTACAGGCGCTAGATGGAGGCGATCGAACGATGGCCCTGTTTCATGTCAGCGGAATGTTGTGAGAACAACGTGTCACGACGTGAGGGCGAGCCGGGGCCCGTGGGTGTCGCGACTTTGCTGCTGGTGGTGGAGCGAGGGACTGCCCCCATTTGCCTCACACGACAACGACTTATATATGTGTTTTGTTTTATACTTTCATGCTTTATGTTGTAAGATGTTTTAAATTCTTTTTATAACATATGACCATTCAACTTTAAAAGTTTAATGAAAAAAATATATAAAAAGTCATGCTTAAAGTATTTTGACAATAAAATAAGTCACAAACAAAATAAATAATACTTTCATTTCAAAACTTTTACATTATGAAACAGAGGGAGTACAAACTACATGTTTGAGATATTGTATCATAAGAACACGGATATAGCAAAGATTTTATTCCAAAACCATATATTTAACACCGGGTATCACAAAACTAGTATATATATTTAGTAACACAATTAACACAAAACTATAGGTTTAGTAAAAAATATCAATATTTATGTCTTCAACATAACAATAGTGTTAGAGGTTTAAACTTTTAAATACATATTTTTGTGATAACTTTATTATTAAATACTACCTCCGTCTCAAAATACAAGGATTTATGTCATTTTTTGAGAGATTAAGGTTGAGGTGAGGAAGAGTTGTGATTGATTGAGAGCATAGATAGGTTTAAAATTTAAATGATGGAGGGTTATGATTGATGAAGATGGAGTAGGTGGATGTAGAAGTAGTTATATTTTGAGACAAATTTGAATTGTTTAGGTACTAGTTATATTTTGAGACGGATGGAGTATGTAATTTTGTTACATCTAGCCTTAAGTCTGAGAAATTTGATGTTAAATATATAGTTTCTTAGTTTATTTATTCAGACAAAATGGCTTCGTCTTTTTAAGATAATGGAACATTTCGGCGTACCCAAAGATACAATAGCTTCATGTGTCGGCCTCTCTTTTTTAACCTACTGTACTTAGTATGCTGATGTCTTTGTGTTCTTGGAATAAACTCATGACACACACGTGTTTAACCTTTTTTAATGGCATAAGATTAATACCGTTAATCTGGCTGTAAAACAGAACTGAATTGAAATTAAGGACCGTTCTTATTGTTGCCGATTGGCTGCGAATGTCTTTCTCAAAAGCTGTGGGCTGCGGAAGTGGCGGTAGCTGACCTGTAGGAAACATGAAAGTGGTATCTGACCAGGAAAACACCAATTTTTCAACACATCATGCACGCCGAATAGAATAAGAGGCGACTTGGAAATTTCTAAAATACGGGTTGACCTGTTAATTCTATCCTTTGCTTGATTGCTTCTAGGTTGCAAAACATAAGTTGTTATAACTAACTGGATCGGCCGGAATGACAATGTTGCACTCTACATGATGATAAAATTATGTACTTAGTGTATTAGTATGACAATGATACATGTAATAAATTACTGTAACATAGATTCTTTTTTATCATTGGTATAATATTGTTTTACACAGAGGATCCCGATCCAATGAAATATGTAGTAGACGAGGAAAGTTAGCCCAACCATCTAACAAACCGACAAAATCTTCGTAAGTCAACCTATTCTGAATGGATAAATATGCAATCGTCAAATTTTTTGGATACGGATCGGCTGAAGTTGATACCTTCAACCGTAACTTTAGCAGCTGTATCACATCCATTCAATCCAAATCCAACGATTCAGGAGGCACACAATACTGTGGCAAATGTACTGTATATGGACACGGTAGCCGGGACCCTGTAGCAGACGATCCTGGCCGTGTATCACAGGATCCAATGGCTGCAGATACGTGCAGTTTTCGAGTGAAGTTATACTTATAGGTACAACTTCACCCGAGCTCAATCAAAATTTTTTAGCATGATGCCCTGAAGTGGCTGCTAGGGCTAAAAGGCGACATTGGGTGCATCTTTAGACCATTAATGTGTGACATTTGGTTCCATTGAGTTCTTGTATTTTTCTCGGGATGCCAAATTATAATTTTCCTGCAGCCTTAGATGCTCCTGCTCCATGTACTCTCATTTCCTTCTCGATTATATGCAAACCTCCTACTGTTTTCTTAAATAAAATGTTAATTCTTCCATAATACAAGGTATTTTTGGGATGTATTGGGACAACACCTTGATACTTCTCAAATCCTTATATTTTAAGACGAGAAGTGTAGAGGACAAATCAAACCAACTCTTATGCAACATTGGATTGATGTTATTTTAATTAAGGGCCACTAAGGTACATGAGAGGTATATCGCTTAAGGTGCCATTGTTTCGCTTATTCTAATAAGTCGACACATGAGCGAATGAACAAAACATACTTTATGGAAAAACTTTTGTATCACATATTATTCACAATTTAAAATCAAAGATGAAAAAAAAAGACCATAATAAAAAACCACAACAACTTCAAATAAGTTTAAAAGTTCAAATTTTGGTTGCGGCTTATAGGGGTGGGCATTCGGTTTGACCAAAAAATTCGGTCTTAAACACAATTTTGATCTTTGCATACTCGAGCCCGCGGTCCTAGAAAAAAATGAAGACCGACAAATTCAGACTCGGTCTTGGTCCCAACCGAATTTTGAGCAAACATGTTTGTGTACAAAAATCACATAATATTTTGATTTTTGGGACATCTTTTGACAATGAAATATGATATATTCACATAATATATCACAACTTCACAAATATAAACAATATAATAGAGAATAACACCCATCATTATTTCATCATGTAGTATACTAGAAAAAGTAGCAATATATCATATTTCCGATCTTTTCGGGTACCCGAGTTAAATGACTGAGACCAGCTCCACACTATTCGGTCTTCCGATTCCCCCATCTAAGACCGCGCCTGAACTTTTCGGCCTCGATCTATTTGGTTTGGTCTTTTTCTGCCCTTGTAGTGGCTTATAAGTCAACGGTAGCGACTTATAAAGCCAACGGGTAACGATGGGAGTCTTATCACTACAAAAGTTGTATGCTTCGTAGCACTCCTTAGGAAACATTAAACCAACATTTTGATGAAAACTATAGGATACGAATGTCCGACACAAGAGAATTTGCCTGACGCTCTCTCCATCTCATATTTGTCCCGCTGACTTTTCCGCTCCCTTGCTCTTACTCTCCTAGTTTCTCTCGCTTGGTATGCACGCTCTTTTTGCATGCAACCGTCGATTGCCGAGGTGTCCTCGCCGCCGCTCGTCGAGGCCCAGTAGCTGTCGACGCCTCCCATCCTCTTCCTCCTCTTCTACCTCTCTTTTTCCTATTTTCTAGTGGCTACATCAGATCATATCATCCCAAAATTTCCAATCACACCGGTGTCAGTGGAGCTACCGGGTGGTGGCGCCATCGTCGATTAGGGGCCTGGTTTCGTCAATGGCGGCAACACTTGATGCGTAGCTTGAAAAAACACAACTAGAGAAGGACCTGAACTCAGCGGTGGCAGCGTGGGGTGGAGCTCGAGTCGTCATCGCCGGAGAAGGCCACCAGAGATGAAGAAGAAGCTAGATCTACGTTGGTATAGTTTGTGATTTTCGATGTTTCAACTAATGTGCCGTGATGTTTTTTTTGTTGGATTAAAATGTTACAAGTGTTTTCTTGTGTTTCGGTTTGTTTATTTGACTTTTTTTCCCCTTTGTGGATTTAGGATTTTTGTTGATGTCAACAACAACCAACTGATGTTTAATGATTAATATTGTAGCTTCTTTTAGATGTTGCATATTTCAGTTTTTAGGTGTTGCAGTTAAACGTTTTCACCATTACATCCAACTGAAACATCTTTTCTTCAAGCGATGAACATTTCACGATCGAGTGGTGAAACATGCAGAAATGATTTTTATTGAAACATTTTCTTATTTGAGCATTGAAACATTTTATAATGCCAATTGGAACAATTTACGGATCGTTTGAGGGATTGCTTCCAACGTCTGTCCCTAGTCTCGCTATTTTAATCCAATTCCTTTTGCTGTCGATAAAGATAGGTCATCCAATCCGAACACGAACCAAACACCCATCCAATCTGAACACGAACCTGCTGCATCCGGCCGCACTAGAGTCGATCCAGTCCCAAGTCGAGCCGTGAAACTGAAACGGAAATCAAACAAAACGCGCCGAAACGAAATCCGTTGGGGATTGGGCCTTTAACGCCTATATTCCCCTCCCCCAAGTTTAGGCCCAAACCCCCACAAGTCCAGCTTCGTCAAAGGGTTTAAGCTTCGATCCCCAAACCGAAAACCCTAACACACACACGCCATGGCAACCGCCGCCTCCACCTCCTCTGCTCCTCCACCACCCGCGGAGACCGCCGAGCCCGCCGC
>CM002481.1:20057970-20113614 GCA_000325765.3 Leersia perrieri
TGCCAAAGAGGAGGCGGCGGCGGAGGGGGAGACGGTGATCCTGGATGCGGCCGGTGGGGAGGCGAAGGAGGGGGAGGGAGAGGAGGAAGGGGAGTGCGGGTTCTGCTTGTTCATGAAGGGGGGAGGGTGCAAGGAGGAGTTCGAGGGGTGGGAGAAGTGCGTGCAGGAGGCGGAGGAGGCCGGCGGCGACGTCGCCGAGAGCTGCTTCCAGGTCACCGCCACGCTCCACAAGTGCATGGAGGCTCACTTCGACTACTACAAGCCCATCCTCATGGCCGAGCGCGCCATGCTCGCCGACCTCGAGGCCGAAAAGGCGTCGGCGGTGGAGGAAGGCGCCGCCGACGCCGGCGGGAAGAAGGCGGCGGAGGAGGATGCGGCGGCGGGCGTCCCGGAGAAGGAAGATGCCGCGGCCTGATTGGGGAAAAAGAGGTGGGATCTCGAGAATTTTTTGGCGAGGGATCTGAGGCGATTCAGATGTGATTTTTTTTTCTTTTTCGAGCGAGGATGAATTAGTTTGACTATTGATCCATGAGATGGAGAGGGGGACGGATCTCTCCAAGATGTTATTCTTTTTTGAGTGGAAATCTTATACGTGTTCTGATTTTAACTCTGATGAATTATATGGAGGTCTCATGCTTAAATAATGTGATGTTTTGATTCGATTAACTGACATATGATTATTGCTGCTCCATTAGATCATCTTATATAACCCTATGCTGATTTGTTGCTGTAAATTGCAAATGCAATTTCTGTTAACTCCATCTAATTTAATTTTGAGTAAATTTTACAGAACCACACATTTTATATTTTATGTTCAAGTTGCAGAAAAGTACATATACATTCACACTTGTCACACTTTTTTAGTAGTGTAGTTTTAACTACACATACTTTTTTTTTAGTAGTGTAATTTTGTGAAATATCTATAAAACATGTACTCCCTTTGTCCTATAAAAAACACATTCCTGGACTTTAATCTGGACATACTCAGAATTACATTTTTTTTGGACGGAGGGAGTAGTTCAGTGAAATTTACTCTTGATGTTCCACTTATTCCCCTGCTAATCATGTGCGGTTATGTACGAATTTCAGCGTCTATAGATTGAAATTTTCAAGTGCATATATGCTGCCGCTGTTAAGCTTTTAAAGTAAGCGGTGTTCAAAGTCTGCCATGTTTTTGCTTCATCAGATGCCATTTTTTTTTTTCAAACGTCTGCAAACTGGCCTATACTCCGTATGTGTGAATCTAGAACTTAGCTGCCAAGGTTGTGTATCTTCCATCAATGAAGCAACTGCGTTATCAGAGAATATATTATCATTCCAACGATGGAACATCCGAATTAGGTACGAGTCGAGAGAGAAATCAGTATCTTCTTGAATCTATATTTCATCATTCAAGTCAAATGATACGACATTTCAGTCAAAATGCTAAGAAAGCGAGCATTGAAAAGCAACCACATTGCGTATCGCTCCAATTGCAAGTCTTCCAATACAGAATTACAGATGGTCATCATAAACTCATAGCAGGCAGAAGATCAAACAAAATTGATAAAAGTATAAAGTTTGATTTCGACATCATCTTCAATTACCGGAAGCTACAAAAATAGAATGATGTCGCACACAGTGCAGAAAAAATGATTAACCTGTAACGGTAGCAAAATTGACTGCAGGTTTCTGGAACACCCTAACAACACCCGATCCATCGGCATCATCATTTCCAACCCTCCATGAACGATCCTTCTTCCTCTGGGGTTTCTTGTGATGCTTGTATGATGGCTCCTTCTTCTTTGTAGAGTTCTTGGACACTCCACTGCCCAGGTCGAAAGATTCAAGGTCACTTAGTACATGACTAATGTTTGGATCAGCTTGACTGATTTCCTCATCCTGTTCATCAGAAGCACAATGATCTGTTGTAGCAGCTACTTCAGTACTTGAGCCTTCTAGATCAGTAGTTTCCTCTGGGTCAGTTTCGGTATCTGTATCACCAGGAGGAAGCTCAAAATGTGGAATTTTCCCATCCAAGTAATCCTTCAGAATCTGTCGAGCAGCCCTTGTCTCATCAGGCAGCCCAGCATGACTGACATGCCCACGAGATGTGCAGTATGCTCTCAACAACTCAGCGGCAGTTGGTGGCCGGGATGATTGTTCATATGCCTTGGGCTTTGGAAGGGTGATTTTGTAAATCTGTTCTAGAACATGTCTTGGCACACGATTTGCCACAACTTGGATCGCCCCCCTGTGCTTTGTCATCCTATCAATCGGCAAGACACCACAGGCTACCATCTCATGCCTTGAGCTTGAGAAGGAAGGGAAGACCAGACCCGGACAATCACAGAGAATGAGTTCTTCTGAGATTATCAATGTCTGAAAATGCTTGGTCTTGCCAGGCGTAGAGGTTACACCAGTTCTCTTCTGACCTACCAAAGCATTGATAGTAGAACTCTTCCCAACATTTGGATAACCTACAAATCCAACAACCACGTGCTTGGGTCGTGTTGAGACAGAATCAGGAGGACTGGATTCATGATTCTCTGCGGCTCTTAATGCTCCCTTTTGGTTCACAATATACTCAGCTTCACCCTGCAATCTCACCAAGAGTTCAACCCGGCCATATATCTTTGTGTCAAGATCTGGCGTATTCCAGTCTTCCATGGAATAGCTGCTCAATTTCTTCCCCTCTAAATCAGCAGTAGCAGCTTTGGCAGACCAGAATAAATAGAGGATATCATGTTGCTTAAAGTACTCTGCCCATCTCTGTCTGCATTTTTTTTTTAAATTTGATTTGAGTAATTAGTGCATGGATCGATATTAAAGGGATTTGGAGTGTATAAATAATGCACTTCTCAGGAGCTACTAACCTGACATTCAGCGGTAAAAGATCAGCCTTATTTACAAGAAGCAATGTTCTCTTGTGCTCATCAATTTCCTGCGCATATACCTATATGCAAAGACATGTCAGGAAGTAACACAGAACTACAAAAATCCACACAGCAATGATAACATGTACAACATATATCTCTTCTATGCTGACTGTCAGTTGAAGGCACGATAGTACAACCTCATATTTATCACAAGGAATATCACCAACTAACAATTACATTAACCCTGCAACACATGCTATAATCATTAAAAAACATGCAAACGTGTATTTAAACCTTATGTTGTTGGTACACAATACAAAACAAACAAAGAAAAAAGAACTGCAAAGTTTAACATACAAAGGTAAATTGAATTTACAGTTTCTCATGATGTCCATGAGATGTTGCACCTTTGCGATTTGCCAATGTCTGAGCAATCTACAGTTATAAAAACTAATGTGTCTGGGAAGTGGGAACAAAGGCGGCGAGGGGAGGGACTACGGACATGCTATAAATATAATACGGCAATTTTAACTTTTAAAACCCAAAGCATCTATGACATTTTCTGGTGAACGTGCATTTAATTTGTGCTTCCAATAACCAGAGAAAGTACTAAGGTTTATAATCAGCAGTTGCAAGAGATCCTATTTAAATTACCAATCATCCAAAGGTGCATGTTAAACTAAAAAAGAGTAGACGAAGAACAAGTAGTGTAATATTGGGAATAAGTACCTCAAGATCAGGGCAGCGGTAGAACAAGGGATCTCGAGCATCAACTACCATGACCAGCTTCAATGAAGAGGGAGAAAAAAGTCAAGCACTACTAGGACAGTGAAATAAACAAGAAACATAGTATGACAAGACACCACAATTAATGTCAAAAAAATATATGATGAAATGAGATGAAGTAATAATGTGTTCATGCATTTATGATGACATAAGTTTAAACTTTAACACAGTTTTCTCATGTATATGCACTCACCAGATCACTACGTTCAAGTACTCTCCAGAGCTGTCTCCATATATCAATGTTCTTCTCAAAAGGAGTAAGTACAAGTTTTTCATTCTCTTCCAATCTGCAGAAAAAAGAATTTTTTTTTAAAAAAATGGATCTGTAAAAAAAATACTCTGAACCACAAGTAGCATGGTGCTTGACTTAGATGCACTTGAAACTCACTGCTCACATATTCAAGAAAATTAAAGGCCCAGTTCACTAATACGAACGCTCAAATTCAGTTCTTTGATAAGTGCTTCATTTTTTAGCCCGAGAAGAAAAAAGAATTCCAGACATCTAGATACCGGTCAACAGTTCGGTTGCTGCCAGCCAGTCACATTGCACTATGCCCTTTGCAAAATGCCCTAAGTTGAGGAAGTAGAAAGGGAATTTATCCAAATGTTTATGACCAAGCATAAGTAGCTGGCCAATTGCTGTTTTATAACCCCGTTTTTGGCACAAAAACATGATAAATATCTACAGCTCTAATTGGCAGGCATTCAAGAGTTAGTATAAACACCAATGAAACCAAAACACCAACCTTGCGAGGTTCCTCCTCCACTCCAGGAAAGCCCGCCTCTCGTTGGCATCGAGCTCCTCCACCGTCATCTGCGGACTCCATGGCGGCCTGAAATCGAGAGCACTCCATTGACCTCACCGATCCAGAGAGAGAGAGAGAGAGAGAGAGAGAGAGAGAGAGAGGAGCTCGCGAAGCACCCACCGGCGGGGCACTTTGAGGCTGCCCGCGTGCAGCGCCTCCTGCTCCTCTCGCATCCATCGCCTCTCCTCCGTCTCCACCGCCCCATCCCTACAACGCAAGACAGCGCACACCGTCACATGAGCAAAAATCCGCCTCAGAGACATTTCGTCGAACGGTTAGGATACACAAACAAAAAAGTTCGTTTTGGGAGGAGGCTACGTACAGATCGATGAGCCCGGAACCGGGCGCGGCAGAGAGGGTTTCGTGGGCATCGTCGTCACCATCGGCGAGGAGGAGGTCGGCCTCGGCGGCTCGCTGGAGCACGGCGTCGATGTCGCTGACCTCGATGACGGACTCGAGCGGCTGGCGCGCGCGGCGGGCGAGGGCGAGCGCGTGGCCCCTCTCCTTGGCTGCCGCGGCGGCCTTGTTCCGCTGCCGCACCAGCGCGCGGCCGAGCCCCTCCCCTTGGCCCTTCCTCCCACCGCCGCCGCCGCCGCCGCCTGCCATCGCCACCAACAAACACGGACGGAGTGGTAGCAAAGAGGAAGAGCAATCTCGGCGGCGGCGCCAATTGAAGGGCCGCGAGCTGCGGTGCGGGGAGGGCGAGCCCTGGAGGAGCAGATGCGGTGAGTTTTGTGGGCTGAGTTGGCGAGCGGCCCAGCCCAACAAGATTTACATGCATCGTTTTTGTGCGCCTTGCACATTTTTTTTTCTTTTTCGACGCATAGGGCGGAAACGTGCATACGTCACAGTGACACACTCACGAGTATGTCCCGAGTGATCGAGATTTTTTTTAATACTACCTCCGTTCTCAAATATAAGGTATTTTGATTTTTAGCTTGTAATCTTGACCATTCGTCTTATTCAAAAAATTTTAAAAGTATTATTTATTTTATTTATGATTCGCTTTATTATCAAAAGTATTTTAATTATGACATATTATTTTTAATATTTGCAACAAATTTTTGAATAAGATGGATGACTAAAATTAGAAGAAAAGGTCAAAACACCTTACATTCGAGGACGAAGGAAGTAATAGAAATGCATTACATCTCCTGCCTTTGCCATAAGGTCCAAGAGTGACCGAGATAAGTGGCAAATATTTATAACTTCTTTTTGCCATACACACTCGGACATTACATTCACACTCGTGGCTGTGCCCCTCCATATGCTCAAGAGACGTAAAAAAAACCAGCTGCACATTTCTAATCATACGAAATCCCTATTTAAAGCACACTTGCATTTGAACCTTAGTTTGTCATCAAAGATTTCAACACAAGTTTCAGCTAAAATTGTAGAGCTACTAAGAACACTATTACATCATTTTGCTTTGAGGCTTTTCACTTTGTAAAACTTTAGTGAGAAACATCAATGCATTTATGGGAAAAGAGACTTGCTAGCTTGCCATATTACCACCACATGTTAGACAAGCTTACAAGTTAGTAGTACAAACCATGCATCAACTTTGATATCGACAGATTTTTTATGAATTTTGTCTCACATCCAAACCAAACAAACTCCAGCTTAATTACTCCAAGTCTCAGCTTAACTAGTGGGTCATCGAGGATTCCAGCTGAAAAATTAGCTAAATTGTAAAGCTATACTCAGTGGGTCATCTAAAAAGAAATATTACCTCGTTTTTAATTTGAGACTTTTCACTTTTGAAAACTTAGATGATGAATATCATACATTCCTATCACCAAAACAGATACTCCGGTGGTCATAAATATTTATCACTATTGACCATGAATTTTAGCCATTCGTCTCATTAAAAAATATAGAAGCATCATTTATTTTTTCGAGACAAAACATCATTTATTTATTTATTGTGACTTGATTTATCGTTAAAGATATTTTAAGTGTGATTTGGGCTTTTCATATCACAGTAATTATTTGAATAAGACGAAGGATCAAAGTAAACTGTGATAAATACTATCTCTATCAAAAAGAGTTCACTTTTAGATTTATGTGTCCAACTTTAACCGTCTGCTTTATTTAATTTTTTTATAATTAATATTTTTATTGTTATTAGATGGTAACAAGAATAGTACTTTATGCACGACTTTTTTAATTTATTTATATATTTTTTGAATAAGACGAACGGTTAAATTTGGAGACGGAAAAAAAAATCTTTTGAGACGGGGGAGTATTTATGACCGGAGGTAGCTCACACTATTGCCACCACAGCTTAGACAACACTTGCAGGTTACAAATCTTGCATCAACTTTGATATCGACAGTTACAGACTTACAGTACGTTACTGGTCTCACACATCCAACAACAAAACACAATACTACTTCCACAGTTGTAAGTTTGAAACAGATTACAGACAACGAATAAGACTCCTATTAAATCCCCCAAGAACAACTGAACAGGTGACAGCAACCCGGCAGTTTGATGATTTATTCCGACAAAAGAGGAGGAACCTGACAACACATAATCCATACTGATTCACATCCAGTAATTAACTACGTACTAGTGCTTAATCAGACGCTAAAATTTTACTGGCATTTGGGTCGCCCTCCTCCATCACTGCATCCCTGATACCCAGCACTAGACAGGTTTTCAAAGAAGTTTTGGTAGTAATAGGTGATGAGGAGGCTGCAGCCTGCAGGAACCTAATGCAAGTAAGAGCCAAGAATGATTTGCCTACAGGCAAGCCAAAAGGAAGCTGACGATGACGTCAGCATCTCAGGCAATGCCTGGAGATCCCCCTCCTCAAGGTGGTCAGGCCTTGAGGAGCTCGCAGCAGCCGTCGCCGGCCGCCGTTGCCCACCTGAAGTGCGCGGCGGCGGCTGCGGCGTGAGCGTGGGAGGCGTGATGATCGCCGCCGCCGCCGTCCATGATGATGGGGAGCGGGGTGAAGAACGGCGTGCGGAGGTGGTGGTCGATGCAGCTGCTGTAGTGGTCGGCCGCGTCGTCGACGGCATCGGCGGCGGCGTTGTGGTCGTAGATGGCACCCGGCGACGACACGTCGGAGCCGGAGAGGCTGCCGCAACGGGCGGCGGTGGCGGGTGCAGGCTTGTTGCCTTCTTCTTTCTTGGTGTTGAGGAAGCGGCCGCCGGAGCCTCTGGCACGGCGCATGGCGTGGCGGTGGCGCGACTCGTGGAGATACGGCTACATCAATTCATCATTAAAGACATCGTCAATCAGCAGCAGCATTGAGAACATGTGAGAGTGATCGATCGAAGCTGGACAGATCAGGGACATTTGCATCATACTCCGTACTTCATTAATTACTTTTAACTTCCTCCTCCAGTAAATTAGAACTACACGGAATTTTGAAATATGCTGGAACTTTTGTAATAGTGTTATTCTAGCTCTAAAATTTTTCATCTCAAAAAAATATATATTTTTTGAATATCATTAGGGGAAAGATACCCCACTAATTCATCTCAAAATATGACTCATATAAATATAGATGAGAAAGAGGTGATATTACTCAATAGAATGAGTCATTTTCAATAGTTCGGTGTATAAAATAAGTCAAAAAATATTTAAGGTGAGTAAAATGTATTTTTTTTTCTTTTTTCATCATCACCAAATTTAGTCTTATTCGTGAAATTTTTACAATAGCAACTGGGGCTGGACGAGGCTATGGTTGTCTCACCTTCCTCCCTTTGACGAGCCTGTTCTCGCTCTGCGCCTTGGCGCGGGCACGGCGACGACGGAGGATGCCTTCGTACTGCTTCGCATTCACATAGATCGGCGCATCGGCTGCCGCGTTCACTGGCAACAGCATTCGCCCGCCACTCTGCAACCAAACATCCGGATGTCTATGATGAAAACATTGTATCACAGCGTAATTTGCTATCTGTTCACATGTTTCATCAACTAAAGAAATCTATTCATGTCTTTCATCTCAGTGATCTCACCATTGATTTCATTGCGTAGGTGGTAACGAGGCCATAGCACTGGTCAATACAAGGGTAATTGGGAGACACCTGAAAAGCACACATGTTATCAGTCAGCAGGCAAAAAATGATGGCATGCAGAAATAAATTTAAAAGGTCGCACAATCGAATACTCCCTCCACCCAAAATACTTGTCGTTTTTTTAGGTTTTTGTTTCGTAACATTTGACCATTCGTCTTATTTAAAAAATTATTGTAAATATAAACAATGATAAGTCATATTTAAAGTACTTTTGGTAATAAAGCAACCATAAACAAAATAAATAATAATTCCATAATTTTTTTGAATAAGACAAATAGTCAAACGTTACAA
This sequence comes from Leersia perrieri, assembly GCA_000325765.3. Classification (NCBI taxonomy): domain Eukaryota; kingdom Viridiplantae; phylum Streptophyta; class Magnoliopsida; order Poales; family Poaceae; genus Leersia; species Leersia perrieri. The sequence goes on from CM002481.1 coordinate 20,066,746, forward strand.
AAACAGTTACAAAACAAAACTTATTTTGGGACGAAGGTAGTAAATTCCAATATAATAGTGAACATAATTCCTTTCTTTACCCTATCAGACAGGTTTAAAGTAGAATTTTACCATGGATTGACCAAGACCAAGCTCAAAGCGACCATTGTATTCTGGCAATGGTGACTGCATTGCAATAGTGGCAGAGTGCTCTCTGTTCTTCTCTCCTGTATCTCCTGGCTCCAAATTACCTGAACACCAAGTGAATTTCTTAGTGCTTCATGAGAACTTCTGACAAGTTAGAACAATATCATTTCTTTCTCTCTTATTATTTTTCAAGTTCAATATCCAATCTCTCAACCTTAAAAGTGGCATTCGTGCGGTGCATCTTTTCCTTTTAAAAGCTGGATGCAGATGGACAGCACACAACAAATTTAGGCAGTGGTCTGGATTATCCAACTGAAAGTGTGTAGAGGCCTCACTTTAGGGCATCGGAGCATTTTATTGGTAACCAAACAGCCGATGCTTCCTTATCCCAACTAAATTATTCTAAAATAGGCGATGCAAGCTTTATAGTATAGAAATGCACAATGTTGGAGAGACGTGAGTGCTACTCATGGAATCAGACGAGAAGGCTAATCTGGCCTACTCTATATTTTATAAGGTCATATGGGCCAAAAAGCTATTCAAGGTTCTAAACTAGATTATTGTTGGCTTCTACGGAGTAACCGTCAAGTATGTGCCATATGGCCCCGTCATATATTATTTGCTACATTTGTCAAGAACATGTTTATTATCGCTATATAGGTAGTGTTTGGTTCGTGGAACAAGGCGAAATGGGACAGGGATGCTCCAGAATAAGACCTTGTTCATGTGTTTGGTTGATAGACGAAAATTTCCACAAACAAGGTGAATAATTGCATGTCCCTTTTGACATGAGAACAATTAGCAAAACAAGAGTCTTAGATGCAAAATGTCTAGGGGTCAATTGCTACAGTACCACGGCTCTACATGTATTACTGTGCATAGCACTCTAATATTCCCATTTTTCACGGACTAAAGGGTTTGGCCCTTAGCTGATTTCATTATTGGTCCTTTTAAGATTTTTCGATGGAAAAAAAAAAACTTAACACAGAATGCCCACTACCGACAGGCCTTGCAAAGTTGCAAGTTGCAACAAAGAGGCATCAAATCAAATGTCAGTGAATGCGCCTACATGTGAAGCATGACAAACAGTGTTTTCAATGTGATCAAAGGGACCACCCCCAAACAGAGTTTGGGACAAAAACACCTGGCAATCGAAGTTATTACCAAAGGAGTGGCATCAAATCAAAGTAGTATATGCGTATGCTGTTTCTTGAAAAACATACGCAAACCCATCTAGTTCATGAAAGTTACTCACAAATCAATTGCAAAAGAAACATAGTGTGTCTTCCATATCAGCACTCGCTTCATCCTAAAACCTCATCCTTACGATATACATGTGGCAAACAAGCAATAGCAAACTGATTACTACAAAGGCTACCATTAGTGAACTTGTTATTAGCTTTCTACAAAAAAAGCTGGAGATTTCCTTTGGTATTACCACCAGATTGTCAGATTGTGAAATGATGGGTTTGCAATTAGAGAAAATAGGACAATCCAATAATTTCTACTGGCATGCACAGATCCAACTAGGCGGCTATGCATGCCAAAATTCTTCACTTCAACTGATTTTTTTTTCGATTTACTTGTGCAGAAAAAAAAAGAAAATACAGTTATTATCTGACAAAGATGCAAAGCATCTCACCTGAAAACACCGAGAATTTCAGGACCTCTCCTCTCTTGGGCATCGCCGGCACGGCCGTCTTCTCCGGCTCCGGCGGCGGCGCCGCCGCCGGATCCAGCGCGGCCCGGCCTCCCGGTACGACCTGGAACTGGCCGCCGTCCCCCCGGAGCGCCTCCTCCGGCGGCGCCTCCCCGTACAGCAGCTGCGACCCCGCCCACCATGGCTGGTGTTGCTGCTGATGTCCAGCTCCGCCATGGCCGAACCTCTCATGGCTCTGCTTGAAGCTCAGCATCGCCGTCGTCGTCGTCATCTCCCTCGCCGAGGAGAAAAAAACAACTTTTTTCTTGGCTTAAGGTGAGGAGACAACGACCCTCCAATGGCTTGCCTCAAGAAGGAAGGATCTTAGCTTGAGGAAGATGCTAACCGTCCAACCACCTTATGACCAAATGATTAAATTAAACAGATTTAGAGAGTGTGATGTGCAAGCAGAGGCTGGAACAAACAGTTAAAAATTTTGAAGGGAGAGGACAAAAATGATAAAAACAGGTGGGAAAATTTCCCCAAGAACCGAATCAGAAAAGGGAGGGAATAACCAGAACTAGACAGATGGAAGAACATGTACACTGGCAAGGCAAACCAATGAAACTAATCTCAAAGAACAAGAAACAGATGCTTGAAGAAATCCAAAGAAAGGATCGAAATGCTTGTTTAATTGTTCTGATCCAAAGAAAGGAACCAAAACGTGGAAATCAGGGTCAAGCACAGAGAACAAGAAGAAGCCCTACACCAAGATCAGCAAGAAAGAAAGGATGGCAAGATGAAGTCTCAATCCCATGCATCATATATCCATCCATGTGTATAACCAGAATACTATACAAAATATGCAGATGATTTAGGACAAACTAAATCAAGAGCAAGAACAAGAGCTGAGCTGACCACAGTGGATGATGATGATGCTCAAGGAAGGAGGAGCCAGCCAGCCAAGCCAGCAAGCAAGCCACCAAAGCTCACTCACATTTCAGGCTTGGAGCAGCAGGAGGCCATCTAATAATGTCCACGAGAGGACAACAGTACTATATCAAATAGCAACGGCAAGAGAGAGATGCCAGTGCTGTATATAAATGCAGAGAGACGCTGAGAGCTCAGCTCAGCTGCTCACCTCTCTCTCATCATCATCATCTCTCTCTCTCTCTTCCTGTTTGAGCAGGAAAGAAAGATGGTCACCAACCAACCCTTCCTAAACGGCAATAGCCATCCATTTTAATACTTTGCTCTTTTGTGCAAAGTAGTGGCTGCTGGCACTGCTGCTTTTAGAATTTTAGATCTCTCTTCTTTCCTTGTGGATGTTTGTACTGGCTGTACACACAGGGTGTGCTAACTTGGGTAAGATTCCCAGATAGGGGAGCCGTGTAATTACCAAATTGGTCATGCTGCTACTTCTGGTATCTTTATCTATAGCTGCAATTCGGGTAGTAGGAGCAGTACATTTCTACTGATCTCATCTCCCTCGTTACAAAAGGCAATGGTGAATCAGATTTGATAATCTCTGCATGGCCACCGGCTGCAAGTTTTTTTTTTAATCTTACTTCACTGAGGACCTCAAATTTAGTGTTGTTTTCCTTTGAGAAATCTTTCTTTTAGTGTCGGCAAGTTTCTCCCTGTCGAGTTTAGAGGGGCACTGATGCTTATGTTTTGATTTTTAACATTTTTTTCTCAACTTGTGCTTGACAGTTGACATAATTTTGCAGATTATTTAACTTCTTGCCCGGTCATACGTCAACATAACACGGTGAAAATGTGCTTGGATAGGGAAATTAACACTGGTGCAATGGTGAAGAGAATTGTCAATAATTTCAGCTCCCTACCTCTTGTCTTTGCCATCTCTCTTTTAGGTGACTCGCTGTCTTACTTTTTTGTATGATGTGGCTGTGGATATATATTTATGTCCCCTAACTAATTTGATGCTACAATGAGGAATTGTCCTTCTGTCCACTACTCTAGGTACAGTTGGGCCTTGAGCATATGAACCTAGCTACTTGGAAAAATAATCTCCAGAATTGTCATATGGCGCATTAAATTAATGTATTATTCTCCAAAATTACAATGAAAAATGCCTTGTGCTTCATGGCTCTCTTTTTCAATCGAAAATACCCTCAGCATGTGATTTTGCTTCAACAATTGTATGAGATGACAGCGATAGACAAGCGATAGTTCCTTTTTGAAAATGTTGTTCTCGAGTAGGAGTATGTACCTATCTTTCTCTATTCTTTATGTCAATTGTAATTTGTGAGCTATTTGTTTCAAGACAACATGATATGTTGATGTATGTCTTATTTTTTTACTCTCTTTTTTTGGCTATGTGCATTCCTGGCAGATGTAAAGGCCGGGTGTAATTTTATTTGTTAATGAAGTTCTTTTCATTAGCTAAATCATTTCACGTAGGGAGAGTTCCTTTCTATTTTTTCATGTGAGGATGTATTTATAGTTTTTGTTCAGAGCTATATACTTTTTAGGGCTGACTGGACGGACATGTCAACGCCACGTGACAAAAAATAGTCAAACCTATCGAAAAGGGTATTTTGTATGGTTTTGAGAGTTAAGGAGTGTGATTTGCCAGATTTTGGAGTTGATGGGTGTGATTTAGACAAACATAAAAGTTCAGGGGGTTAAATAGACTTTTTCCTTTTAACAACCCCTCTTTTTTTGCGGGGTGAGCATTATATCTTTTCTCACCAAATAATTTGTTACGACTGGAGTACATTTTTGCGGACTCCAGGGAGTGGAACCGTGGGAGACAGAAGATCCAAGACCCACCAAAGAAACAGAAGAGACTGCATCCCTTGGAGACTTTTCCAAGGGCTGATCGGCCTACTAAGTTTTGATTCCAACAGCTAACCTTCCAGAGAGAATCTGTCCTTGCACCCATAATTAAACCCAGCTGCCTGCTCCGAAAATTTAGATTTTGTTAGTGCTCTCTCCGTTCTTTTTAGATGGTGACAAATTAGGACATCAACATAATTTGCATACTTCACAATTGTTTCTTTAACAATATATATCATAAAACTAGCAAAACATGAATACATTACATACTTTTTATAAAATATAATTTGTCAAATTTTTTTTGACCAAGCACACAGTAGGGGAGAGAGACCCCACGGTATAGTTTTTTTTTCTTTATTTAAGCCTGAAATTCATACCCTTGGGGAGTTAAACCCAGCACCTAGTGGCACTACTTGAGCATTGTAACCGCTAGGCTACAACCCCTTTCACATAATTTGTCAATTTTGCATATGAAATATTTTCTATTTATAGGTAAAGATTTTGATGTTTGATGGCACATGCCTACTTGAGAATAGAGGGACTAGTATATATCAACACAATGTGTTGCGGGCCTTAGATTGAACACGAAAGAAGAGTTGCAAACTTTTCTTTCTAGTTTATTTTTCAATGTGCAAGTACGTTGAGAGTGTTTATCACTGCTATGAAAATAGCTAAATTACATTTGTCGAGGCGGTCGGAAAGTGACCACTGCTATAGATGCTTTTTTAGAGGTGGTCAGTTTAAGAGGCTTTCGAGGAAGAATGGATTTTTAGAGGTGGTTGCTTAAGAATTTCTGAGGTGGTTATGTTAAGGGCCCCATTGATATGGAGGAAAAGTGGAGGAAAAACAAAGAAATGAGAATCCCATAGGAAAAATCACTATTCACACCTTTGATTTGTAGGAATGCGCAAAGGAAAAACACATGAAACTTTCCTTTTCCTGTGATTTTGGAGGCAAAACATAGAAAACATAACATCCACTCCAAGCTCTTTTTTTGCTATCCCACGTAGGATCGAGGCAAATTTTCTGTATTTTTTCTATGCCCAATCAAACGCATATCTCTATAGAATTCCTGTGTTTTGCAATCTCTGTTTTTCACTTGCATTTCTGTAAAAATCCTATGCTTTTCCTATTCTCTCGTTTTCGCAATCCTGCAATTCAAAGGCACCCTAAGATAAAAAAATGGTTTTAGAGGTGATTTCTTATGCCCAACCGCCTCTAAAATCCGGCTATTTTCCTCTGAAAATCAATTTATAGATGTGGTAGGTATGATATGTGAAAGTGCATCTGGGCCCCTAACTGTTTTGGTGATTAATGGCAATACATTAGTGGGGACTAACAAGTGTGTGAAGTGTGAAGTTAAAAGCTTAGTCATTCATTATGCGTGACGATTACAATATCAAATTGGAAAAGGAAGAAGATTCGGCATTATGAATGTTGTTGATTGCATTTTCATATCGATTTGAGTCCATAGGATTGTTGTACTATAAAAAGGGATGTTGCAATGATGACTAAGGATGAATCCTGTGCTCGAAAAATCTTTATTTAAAGTGATTCTCCTTTTATTGTAGTTTTTGTGTGTTTTTCTAGTCTTTGTATAGTCTTCGGGGTATCCTATAGTCTTCGGGGTATCTGAACTAGGCTTCAGGATATCCAAATAGGTGTTAAGAGTAGTCGAACACCGATAACATCTTAAAAATTGTCTCTTGATCTTCTTCGGGTTATCCAGACGTGGCTTTAGATTATTCAAAGATAGTTTTTATGTTGAGTTTGTCTCTGGATTGCGTTCGGGATATGCGATGTGTGCTTTGGGATTTCCCAAGATCATGTTTACACCTAGTTTCAACTCTATATGTCCTTCAGGATATCCGAAAGTGAATCTTCAGATTATCCGAAGTGTGTTTTTCCCTAGGTGTTGGTGCTTGTGTGTTTTGCTCAGTCAGTGTGGGAGTTGTCGATTTGAGTTGGTTCGAGTGCTTGGTGTTGGCTTCGTGGAGGAATTTCTTGAGCACTTGATTCATCCCAAAGAGATTCATTGGAACATTTGTTGCTCTTGGTGGTTGAGAACACCTAGACGGCCAAGCGTTGTCTCCGAGCCACCGATTCGATTGTGGTGAGCCAGAGGAAGTTTGTGAAGGTCGGATCTTGTCTTCGCGAGGAAAGAGATAACACTAGTGGATGAGAAGTGCATTTGTGCAACCTCAAGGAGGAAAAGGTTAGTGAGGATCAACACGTGAGAGCTTCTCAATGGAGAGCAGTGATCCCTCAAGGATCCAAACTTCGGGAATACTTCATCGAGCAAAAACTTGGGTGACATATTTTGGGTGCCATCTTTCTATACTTCGTTTTCTTGCTTAGCAAGTAGGTATATCTTGTCTTGTGAGCTGCTAGTTTTCTTTTGTGCTTAGACTTACCTTGTTTTCAGAATATCCAATGACCCCTTCGGATAGTCCGAAAGTTAGCTTCCACATTGTCGCATTAATTTTTAAATTTGCATATTCATCCTGCTCTAGGCCGTGACATACTCTTTCAGTATGAACCAACACCTCCTAGATTGAGTTCTCTTAAACTTGAATTTATTTTTCTTCCTAATGACAAAACAATTAGTTCTAGCCTCTTCCTAGGTGCTAGTCAATTATATATATTTTTCTTATTATGTAGGTAATTGTTATGGAGCTTCAGGGGCATTGTTGTTAATGTTTACATACTGCTTATACTAGCTAGTCTTATTTCATTGCTATTAATTCCTTGAATGCCATAAATATTTTTTATGTAAATTAGTGGTCCAGAGTCCAGACCTACCATGTCAGCCACCTATTGGAATGCAGTACTTATTTAATTAGTACCATATGAAAATTCTTCGTGTTTTATTTTACCTTTGACATGTATTTCTAGCCGCTAGAGACGCTGATCATGTTACTCCCATATAAAGTCAAATTATTCTTCAATTTGATGCCTGACCTTTTGAGCTGTCTTTAAAGCCATTGCATATGACAAGCTTAATTTTATTTTTTTGATAATTAACCTCTCAAGAATCTCAAGTCATAAAATAATCCCAAATCACCGCTAAAAAGTCAACAATTCAATTTGATCCAACCACCCTGCTCCCCTATGTCCCATCATCTATACTGCCTCCGTTCCATAATATAAGACGCGCATGGTTTTTAAGATTCAACTATTCAAGTATTTGACCAATAATTTGTGTATTGTTATTTAAACTTTATTTGATAAAAATAATATCATTGAAATGACATTTAAATCTACTTTCATATGACTATAATTTTGTAATAAAAAAATATTATAATATATGAGATATTAAATGTTGAAGTTAGTTTTTAAAGACCGTGCCAAGTTTGACCACGCCTTATATTATGGAACGGAGGGAGTATATCTTAATATTAATATTGACCTTAATTAAGTCTCCAACATGATCTTTTAATAAAAAATTGATGACCACCTAATTAAAATATTGTGTATATACGCAACTGCTATAGTATTGTCGATACTACTGTTGACCATATTGAAATGATGACATTTTCAATATGGTTATATTCTGATTTTTTATGTTTTATTGTACTGCAATATAAATGGCTATTGTTTCCATATTACTGGTTCATCACCTACTTGTAGCCGTCGAGAAGGACCTTATGCCTTAACAAATGAATCCACATAAAAAAATCAGATTCAGAGAAAATTAGAAAAGGAAATAACATTATTATCAAGCTTGTTTGGTAGGTAAAGACCTTACCACTTACATAATTTTGGGATTATGCCATCCCATAATACTTGTTTCGAGAGAATACTATCATTAAAATTGACTTCAATAAAATGACACTCTTAACCAAATGACTTCGCAGATGTCCCATTTTATGACGAAAATGCCCTTACCTCTTCAAATCTCCCTCCAACGAGGCAATGACACAAGAGCTCGTTTGCGGCCATGGTTATATGCACCACACACCTGATCCGCCTTCTCCATGCCAAGCATGGTGGACGGTGTACAAGATTGTATTGGAGTATGACAGTCGGGAAGGAAGAGGACGGATGAACGCCAGCAGTCGGTGGGTTGATGGCATGGGTGGGAGCGTAGTCATCGCCGACAAGGTACATGGAGTCAATTAGCACAAGCTTGACGTGGGAGAACCTGACGATTGTCCACCCCGACGCCAGCGGTCCTTTCCGTCCTTTCCGTCCCCATGTAGTAGGCGGGGATAACGACAGAGGTGTAGGAGAGAGGGGTAGGAAATGCGGTGGAAAGGAGGGTTGGCAGAAGCGGAAGCAGGTCCATCGCCTCTGTTGTTGCTATCAGCCTGCTCGGTATGGAGGAGACGGAGCTGGTGCACGGCAGTAGCTATGGCCACTGGTCAGCGCTTGTGTAGTTGGAGGGAGAAGATAAAGAGGTAAGGGCATTAATTTTCCTCCTAGAATGGCATATCTGTGAAGTTGTTTGGTTAGGAGCAGTATTTTAGTGAAGCTACAATGGCATTCTCCCGAAACAAGTACTATAGGATAACATAATTAATCCCAAATTTCTCCTTACATATACATGTTCCCCTAAGAGGCTAAAGACCAAAACAACGAGATATGCATGCCAAGTGGCCATGTGAACTTCTAAAAAATGCTGCCTGCTTTGGAGTCCATCCATGCAAGCCTCACTACATACCAAGTTTTTGAGGAAAAAAAAATGTCATATGCTATCTGTAAATGTCGATGCTAACAACCAGTGACCTATCAAAAGCATTAAAAACAGACACCTCAATTAAAACTGACAATCTATTTGATCGAAGGAGAGATTACACAAAATTTGGAGGATTTTTGTACCCTATGTTTAAGTCCTTTAGAACAAAGGAGTAGGACGGGAGAAACCTATGGATTGATTCCTGTTCCTCCATATCACCATATGTCGTTAGAATAAATATATGCTCATACGGCTTCCATCAAAGTTGTTATGTTATATTTCCATAGTCCATCCAAAGGCACTGTCTCCAATTAGTTTATTATTGATAGTGCTCAAAGTTTTGGATCACGCGTCAAATCAGTGCAAAACGCTAGTTTATTAATCGAAGTCATAGCCCGTCGAAATAATTTTGCTAGATTACTATATTGTTTCGGCGGAAATAATATAATAGGATAATTATATAAGTATTACCCTCTGTTTTTTTAATGTAAGGGTTTTGAATTTTTACTTGTCATGTTTGACCATTCGATTTATTTAAAAATTTAGTGTAATTATAAAAAGTGATAAGTTATGTTTAAAATAATTTTGGTAATAAAGCAAGCTACAAGCAAAATATATTATACTTTCATTTTTTTTGAATAGGATGAATAGTCAACCATTATAAGAAAAAAAATCAAAACCTTTACATTATGACACGGAGGGAGTGGTATTTTTCTGAATATATATGTAATATGTTAGGTTCTCAAAATAAACTATCAAGCTTTGTGTAATCGAAAAAAAAAAGAAGTAGAAGAAGAACTTGTGATGAAACATGGCAATAATAAAGTATGGTGCTCATTGCTTGAATGCATCTAGTCAACGTATGATCGATTCTAACTAACTACAACATGCTCAGGCATATAAATGTGTGAATTGAAGTGTCAAACTTACCGAGACCAGAGATTTTTTTTTAAGTCCCTGTCGCATCGAATGTTTAGACACTAATTAGAATATTAAATATAGACTATTAATAAAACCCACCCCATATTTTGGACTATTTCACGAGACGAATCTATTGAGTCTAATTAGTCCATGATTAGTGAATGTGATTCTACAATAAACATTTACTAATCATGGATTAATTAGGCTTAAAAAAATCGTCTCACGAATTAGCCTTTATTTATGCAATTAGTTTTATTACCAGTCTATATTTAATACTCCTAATTAACGTGCAAACATCCGATATGACACAAACTTAAAAATAAGTCCTTGAATCCAAACAACTCTATTTTTAAATGGCAAGGGGGTTTCCAGCTAGCTACTTATACAAACTATCAAATGAGTCCACATGTATTCTAGTATAAAACTCAATTGTTTCGCATGCATGATCATTGTGACAGACACTTTAATATCATCACTGACGTCATCAAGCCGCACCACTTCTCTGGATAAGAACACATTTAGAAACCATGAGATATAACAAACTACAAAGCACAATCGCCTACTAACTATCATCAAACCATTAGTAGCCATGAACCCAAGAAAAAATAATTGTGCACTGAGCAACTGCCAGTACAAAAAGGATAAAAAGAAGGCACATACACCTGAAAACATGGGGCCATCTTGCGAGCCCTATGCAACAAACTGATTATATAAATTTTCCAACAGAAGAGATGATGTGATCTTTCGGAGAGTGGATGGTATATAGTGGAACGCCAGCCAGCCAGCAACCTTTAATTGCAGCAGAATCCTGTTCTCTTCTGAGCTTTTCAAAGGAAGTACTGCATGGCCAGCATATTAGATGAACACCATTAATGGTGTTTTTTTTTTGGCACAATACTCCATATATAATGCATGCAAAGCTTCATGGCATCCATTGATTTCCAGTACTATATACAACTTGTGGTAGGTAGTGGAGTAGTGGGTTAGGATCTAACCAATTGCTATCGTCACTGGAAACTACTTATTCTTTTTATTCAGTTTCAATGGGAGAAAACGGTTGTGCTGTACTTTTATGATATATACAAGGGATAACTTCATATTACAATCTTAACTATGAAACCAGATATTTTACGCCACTCGACTATCAAAACCAGACAAAATACCCCCTAAAAGCAATACAATCTGGTTTCAATGGTGGTTTTGATGATTTTAAAATCTAATTAGTATAAAATTTTTACTTATGTAATATCTAATTAGCAAGAGATACAAAAATAGCTCAATGTAACTAAAAACATATAATTAGATATTAATCTAATGAAAACCACCATCAAAACTAAGTTGTATTGCCTTTAGGGGTATTTGTCCGGTTTTAATAGTTGAGGGATGTAAATATCCGGTTTCGTAATTAAGGGGTTTTTTAGACCAACCTAATAGTTAAGGGTTGTAATATGGACTTATCCTATATAAAGAGTACTTCTTGCGGCCATATTTTTTTGACGTTTAGATATTTGACCATCAATTTTATAAAAGATAAAATCTGATAAGTTTATATATTACGAATAATGCACAACAGGGAGCTCACAATTTAGTTATAATAACTAGATAACATATGTGAACACCTTGACGTAACAGTTGCAAAAGTGTAATATATGGATAAAAGTTGTAAATCTTATTGAGAAATGTCTAATTTAATACTAGTAATAAAATGACCCGTGTATTCTAGGAAGATGAAGTGATAATAAAAAGTGTCGAAGCACGATCAATGGTGTGAAAGATATCAATGATAGTGTGGCTTCATTTAATGACTTGTTTATACCAATAACTACACCAGTCTACAGATGAATACATCAGCACTGGTTTTATAATTTGCATTTTCCTGTCAACCTGTCCTAGTTTGATATGAAAACCTCCGTTTCATAATGTAAAAGTTTTGACTTTTTTTTTAATGTTTGACCATTCGTTTTATTCAAAAATTATGTACAAATTTTAAAAATTATTAGTCGTGCTTTTTCATAATGTAAAATTCTATTGGAAAAATTCTATTGGAAATTTTGTTTGACCCTTACATTATGAAATAAAAGTAATAGATTTAAAGTGACTCTCACTTTTATAGTATTTCCAATAATATGAAAAATCGCAGAGAAGCTTCTATGGCCTCCAGAGTGGCAGGGTTGAATTCAAATTGTGATATTTGTAGTGAACGACAAATTGGGCATTGTTAAATTGGAACGCTAATGCTAGGTCTTCAGAGCTAGCATCAAATATGTAGGGCCTGAAAAAACTTTATTGACCAAGACAAATTTATGAAACTGAGAGATGCTATTCGTTCAGGTCTGAACTTTCCACATGTTTTCCACATATGTAAATGGAGGAGAAATATAATTTCCTTCTCTGTAATGGAAGTGTTATGAGCGCACGGCAAACTAGGTCCAGAAGAAATTCCGCATGAGAGAAGGCCATTGATAGATGCATCGGTTTTGCAGCCACTGATAGACAATTTCTTGTGAAAAATATTATAGTTCATCAATACAAATTCTCAGAATGGATAAACTTTATTTTGTGGAAGTATTTCTCAGTCGCTATGTGAAAGGGAGTTCCTCAACCCCACCCCATGATCTCCCTATTTTCTGATAACTCATCTCCATTTTTTGGCCCCTTTGATAAGATGTTTAGCAGGTTCCCTCCAATAAGCTCAAATGGAGTACTAGTCAAACTCCAATTTTCTACTCCATAAGCCATGCAAGAAATGAATCTTTGTATCACATTAAAAACCAAATAACATAAATAAGAAATAGTCACTTCAAGCAGCAAGTCATGCATGCAGCCACTACCATAAAAACAAATGAAACATCACATGCAAGCACTTTGTTGGAACTCCAGCTCAGCTGTGGGCCTGATGCTGCACTGAAAAATCTTTTCAAATGTTGCACTGAAATCTTGCAAATCTTTTTTACAGTGGTGCTGCCCAGGTGAGTGGCCACCACCAAGTCTTTCCCTCCAGCCAGCCACCTTTGCACCTTGACGTCAGTGTCTTATCTTCTACCTGTTCTTAAGACAATAACACACACATGCTTATCTCCATTCAACATCTTGTGTTTGATAGTACTACCGAACTGCTTGCTCATGTAGTAGCCTACAGCACTTGGTGTCTTGGTGTTTTTCAGATCTACTAGTAATAGGATTCAGAGTTTCAGACAGCATTAACTTCAGGTGTTCCCCTCTTGCAAAAGTTTGAGTGTTGTTCTGCAATAGTACCAGTTAACCAGTAAACTTAATTCAGGTGCTCACACTCACACAGTCACACTCTATTGCTGCTGCTGCTGCTTCTGTTGTTTCACTCTGTTGTCCTCTCAAAGTGCAGATTTCCATGTGTCTTTTGCTCCTTTTGGATGACAGAAAGTTTGGTACTGCCCTTTATATTAGCTTCAGCTTTGGTGAGCTGTGAATGCATCTTTGTCATGCAACGTTTGTCCAGGAGTGCTTTCTTTGGTGAAGAAATCAAGAAACGAAACCAAAGGATAGCGAATACGATTCCTTCAATGCATGCCAAGCCAAGAAAAACTTGACCTTTTTTCTGGTTTTTTTTGCCTGCTTGAGTGAAGCCTCTGCGACAATCTGCCATACTACTCCGTATATGCAGTGGTAGCAGTTGTTGCAGTAATTAATTTCTGCGTGTGCCTTGTCAATTAGTGCTAGACTGCTAGTGGATGCAGATGCAGGAGATTGCTGATAAACTAAACTGTGGTTAACAGAAGCTGGTGTTACTTGTTAGGTCAGGTGAACCCCATTTCTCACAGCTGCAAAGGCGGGAACACAGCTTCGAAAAACACATCCTGGCAAATGTCTGTTTAATCAGCCTGGAATGCACAAGTTCAATCAACAGGCAAATGGACAAAACATGCATTGGATTTTACAGCAATCAATATTCAGGCTACCAGCAGCTAGGAATCTGTCACGCCGTGGACTGCTACTTTCGCCAACCTGTTGCCACAGGGGAGACAGCTCTATTCCTAGTTGGAATATTCACTGGTCAGGGTTTATTTGAAACGTAAACATCCGAACAATTTTTTAATAGGAAACGGTATAATTTATAGATGGCACCTTAGCCAGTAAACATTAGAGACTTTTTGATAAGATTGTAAGAAACTTGTTAATAACGCCGACACCCGTTCTAGTGATGTCAAACCCATAAAAAAACTCTCCACGATACAATTACAAACACAAAGACTCCAAGCTAGCTTAACTATATGATGATCAGAGACAGCAATTTCAGAAACATGTGGCAACTGGTACATTAGATGAAAGCTGTTAATATCATGATTCACTCAGATAATTTTTTTACAACTGCGCAAATTGGGAATGGACTTTTCTTGCGTAGATGACATCAACAGATAGCAACTCATCACATAATGAAAAGTCAAGTGCGAACAGGAACATAATAGTGGAAAATGATATAGAAGGGCATCTCCGCACAAGCTAAAATCAGATTGGGCAAACCTAATGAGCAATAGGTACAATATCAGGCAGGGAGCTCCAGAGAAGTAGTGGCAGAAGAGTATGAACAACGGATGCACCAAAAGCCTAGAAGAATTTGTTGAACTGGCCGCTTAGAGTGTCCTTCAGGTTCGAGTACAGCCCGTAGAGGGAGTATTGCCGCAGGTTAGACACCTCATACCACGAGTTCAGAACTGACTCGTGCTTATCGGTGCCTGAGAAAGCCAATTGGATGCCGATACTGCAATCAACAGGTCCTTGGCTCTTGCAGCTTTGTGTTCTGAAGGCACAGGTTTGCTTGCCAATGCAAACAAGGCTTGAAGATTTCGAACAAGCACCACAGCCATCCTTCTTCCAATGCAAGTTTTGAAGCCTGCCTTTATTGAACTCAAGAACCTAGACAAGTATCATCAGATGGAGACAACATTCAGAATATTCCTGTATCACAAGTTGATAGATGATGTGCATAATGGTACATCTTTGGTTCCATACCAGGGTGAAGCTAGACACTGTAAATGAGGAATTGGACACAAAGGTTGGAATAGATCTGGCTGCATACTTCCTACCAGCAAATGCTACCATGTACCCACCAGCTGAGGCCTAGAGGAAATACACAGAAGAACTTTGGTTATATACCAATTCATCATTAGATGCATGATTTAACCAAGATACACAGAAAACAGAACAGGCTGAACACTAAATCGTAGTCAGTGTCCAGTGAGCCATGATATGATGTAAATACATAATTTGATGATGCTGAGTGATCACACAACTTTATATTAATGATCTAAATATATAATTGATGATGTTAGTTGTTAGGAACTAAGTAGCAACATCAAGAGTTACATGTAGCACTGAGCATAACAGGAGGGTATGTTATCAACAATCAGAGAGTGTAGAGTTCACTCATTTTTTTTATATAAAAAGAAGAAGATGCAAATATGGTGTAATTAAGAAAAGCTAATCCTGAACATTATTGGCCGTTAGTGTCAAATTAGTACTAGGTAGTGTGCATCAGATCCTACATCATGGAGCCCAAGTCAGCAAAACAATCCTTGTGATAAACACTGAATTGAAATGTGTATGAGCAACTAAGGTAGAATGATGTTTAAACAATTTAGCCAATACATAGCCTTTACTATATTTGACCAATCTTTTTCAAAATAAATAAATAATAGCCAGTACAAGTTGCTTTGAAATATAAAGCTTACTGGTCTCACAATTGCACAAACCATTAATTCGAGATATAACTACAGACAGAAGCAGATCAAAAGTGGAAAGACATTTCTAAATGCGGGACACGCTGGGATTAAATTCCCAAGCCTAGGTTCCTGCTCTGGCACTGCATGCTTCGGAAGAGTCTAAAAGATGCAATGATTTGCTAAACAGATGTGTGATGCTTTAGCACCCTCAGAATCCGGATTCACCATTGGCATATACCATAGCATGTGAACACTAACAAAAAAGCTTTTGAAAAAAATATATCATGATAGAACAATAGAAAGTACTTCACATACATGATGCTATGTCAGTATGTCCTTGATGTCTTTCAGGTAGTTGGTGCTATCTATACTCTATACTCCTATATAAAGGAGTAGTGGTGGTGGCATCTGCCACCACCACCTACCCTCACTGCAAATTTACAAGTTAGGCCCTATTCGGCTGGCTAGGCTAAGCTGAAAATGGCTGGGCTGAATAATTTTTTGTATAGGAGTTGGCTGGGCTGAATGGTTTTTTCTTAAGAGCAGCCAGCTGAACAGGGCATTAGCCCTCCAACTTCTTGATATTAAAAAAGCAGTTAAATATAGATGGATATGCACATATAAATTCAAATTAAGGTGACTATTTTGTATAAGAAAAATTGATAACACATACCTAAAAGATATATACTCCTATATAAAGGAGTAGTGGTGGTGGCAGTGAATCGGCCACCACCACCTACCCTCACTGCAAATTTACAAATTAGCCCTCCAACTTCTGGATATTAAAAAAACAGTTAAATATAGATGGATATGCACATATAATTCAAATTAAGGTGACTATTTTGTATAAGAAAAATTGATAACACATACCTAAAAAATATTTGTGTTAGCAAATATTAATATTTTATCCGTAGTAAAGCACGGGTATTTAACTAGTCAAGTTAAAAGTATGTATACCTTGACAATTGATGCCATATGCGTAGCAGTGAAATTTTCAAGGTTAAGTGATCCTTGATACGCTAAAAGGCCTTTATATCAGACCAATGAAAAATATTCCTTGACGTGACTACAGGTTAGCAAGATTGGCATGCAACTATAAGTTTAGACAGACTTTAGAACGAATAGTTAGCGTCACATTTCATGAAATTGCAGACTATAGGCATTAATATGCAATAAGAAAACAAATGACTTCCTTTACCACAATATAATATGATGAGATCGCCAACTTATTTATATGTTGCATACTTGCATAACCTGTGAGCATTATTCATGGTCCATCAAAGAGACCAAATGCGTCAAGGCATTTTACCACAAACCAATATCACACCTCTCTAAACAGAAACAAAAAAAAAATGCAATCATTTGTGAAGCAATTACCTCAATTGAATCGGAAGTCATTTGGAAAAAGAAAACTAACACTTCTTGTTCTCGTCACTTTAACTTAACACATTCACTGACTATCTGCGCTACTGCATACAATCACAAACACAAAGTACATTCGTATCTATCATGCTACATTTTGGGTAAAGAACAAAATAGTGTGCTCAAACAGGAAATTAGCATAATACTATAGCATTTGGGGTTAATCCTACCCATACCCACAGAAAACAGCTTATATGTCACTATATGGATTACCCACAGACGACAACCCAGGCCGTAATGCCCTAATCCTCCAATCCTCCAACGGATGCCATGAACGGGTACAAAGCAATATCTTTCTTTTGTGCTTATCACAAGCATACCAGTCTAGCAAATAACACTACTCCAAGCTCTATCCAGATCAAGAAATGCAATGCTACAACAATCTCCAAAATCTCACTAATCCAAGCTTCATGAAGCTCAGATCAAAACAAGAATACAGCAGGAACCACCTAACGGACCAGCAACAACTGCCGCATTTCATCGAGCAAGTTGGACGCAAGCTCCACCACCGGATCCACCCAACCAAGATCCAACCCCGGAGACATCTGACGGGATTAAGGAACGAACGGAGGAGAAGGAGATAGACTTACGGGGTTGAAGCCGGTGGTGGTGTTGATGGTGAGGAGGGAGATCTCGTCGACCTTGGGGCGGAAGACGGCGAGCTGGCCGGATGAGGGGAGGCCGAGGCGGCGGTCGCAGGGGGAGAGCTGGACGGAGCCGGAGTAGAACGCCGCCGCGCTGGCGAAGGCGATCCCGAAGCTGAACCCGTCCCCGCGCTGGATCCGCGCGTCGCTGCACGGGTCGTACACCCCGTTCCCGTCCCCCGCCGCCGCCAGCGGCAGCGCCGCGAGCGCGACGGCGGCCACCGCCACCGCCACCACCAGCAGCAGCGGAGAATGCGACGGCGCGGAGGAGGAGGAGGCGGCCATGGCGGCGGCGCGATCCGTGGAGATTGTTGGTAGGGGAAGAGCTGGATGCTGTAGTTGAAGCAGTTGAGGAAAGGGGAGAGGAGAGAGCTCGTGGGGTGGTGACAGCTATGGAGGTGTGGAGGCGGAGGGGAATTTTTTGGGAGGTGGGTGGAAGGTGGTGGTGGGCTGAATTTCTTGACTGGTCTATGTACGGGGCGTCGTTAGGAATAAGTCCATTGTACGCCTCTCATGTTAACATCGGGGGTATTAAAATAGTCCCTAAACTGAAATAATAGAATATTTGATCCTTTAACTTGTGAAATCCGTTTAAAATAGATGCATTACTGCTGACCATCCCAGTCAGCCAGTCAGCAAAAGAAAATAAAAAACAATAATGTTGTTGAAACCATTACAAGAGGTTTCCTTCATCGGCACCCTTGAGCCACCACAACCACCAGATTACAAGCGCCGACTCCACACCTTCCCCCTCCTCGGTCCCGCAGCACCTGAACCGTCACTAAATCTGACGTCTCTGTTGCTATTCTTGTCGTTTACATCACGGAGGACATGGCACATCTCTAGCAGTCAAAATCTCTGGCGCTACGCTACTGTCACCGTCATTCCCCTTTCAACAGCTTCTGAACTCCTCTATATCCTTAGGTAGCGTGCATGAGGGGGGATAGGTGGATGGGGACATCAATACGTCACCGCCGAACTCTTCTAGATTGCCACTTCAAGCCCCTCTCAGGCACACCGCTGAGTGGGGAACGGGGACGGCATGAGTAGCGCCTTCATCATCATCGATTGTCCATCTACACCTAATAGATCTAGCGCGTCCAATGACCATCTATTGTGCCTGTCGTCAAAACCACGAGGCAAGTTGTTGCTGACTTGACGGAGCTTGTTGAAACCATAGTCATGTATCAACTTTAGAATTGCCACTGGTCCTCGTGGTTATAGAGGATGAGGGGTGGGAGACGAGCGAGAAAGGCGGTGACTACGACAACAAAGGAGATGGGGTGGGAGGCGAGGGAGAAGGATGTTGTTGTGGCCATTGATGTCACCACTATAGGAGTAGAGCATGATGCAAATGTCGTCACCTTCCACTATTGATATGTTTGGCCCCACTAGTTTTTTTAATTTTTTTTTCTGATAAGTTGCCCCGTCAGTGAAAGCATCCATCTATACTACCTAAGGACTTATTTTAGACACGTTTTGCAAGTTTTTGTTCTAATATTTATGATATTTTAATTTAGGAAGAGTTTGAAACTCGACGTAAACATGAAGAATGTATATGTAGTGGACTTATTCCATCGTTTTTTCCTTCAAGCATGGGCTTACAAGCCGTTGTTAATTGGTCTAGATTTTTGTGGACAATTTCGTAATTAATTGAGTGGACTGAATTTAGTGGAATAGGCTATATTTCCTGACAATTTTGATCGTTCTGCACCATTGGTTGCACGGGTTGAATTCCCCAATAATATGGGCTGTACGGTTGCTACAGATGTGGGCTTTCTTGACTACGTTCCGTTATCCTTCGTTTCATAATACCTTTTGTTTATAACGTTTGACCATTTTTCTTGTTCAAAAAATTATAAAAGTATCATATATTTTGTTTATAACTTACTTTATTATCAAAATTATTTCAAATATAACCTATTATTTTTTATATTTACACTAAATTACTAAATTTATAAGAAAAACTCAAAGCTGAAACTTCATTATGAAAGGGAGGGAGTAGACAAATTTCTCCACGGGGCTTTTAGGCCGTTAGTTCTTTGGGCTGAATTTGTTGACAATATGGTGGGCCTTTTAGGTAGTCCGTTAAGTGGGCTGAATTTGTTGAAACTATGGGCTTTTAGGCGACAATTACACTGGCTAAATTTCTTGACAAAAAGAGCCGATCACCTTTTCAATCGGACGAAGTAAAACAGTGAAGAAACAGGAAAAAAAAATGCCTTACAGATTTCCAGTAATTTGTGCTCTAGTACAAAGATCAACATCATGCCAAATTTCCATGCTCAGTTTGACTGCTACCAAGATGTATACAGAAGTGCTGCTGCCAACCGTAGCTGTTAATATAAATCATTCTAAAAATAAACATAACAAAAAGAAGATAATTTGTCAATTTCTCGAAAAGGAAGGACAAAATAACAAAACGTTCAATTGAAAACACCCAGGTAAACCTGGCAACTGAGTGGAGACAGACAAACAGACAAGCTATCTAAGGTTTTAGGCATATCCAAATATAGGCAGAAGAAAGAAATAGCACTCCAGTCTTTTGGGTGCATCATATATTGCTCCCTTTCCAACAAAAACTTGTTGATGTGCTAGGACAGACCACCAATGTTGATCGCAAGCCCTCTTGCTTATGCTTTTCAAGACCCGTGGATAGTAAAATGAACATATTTCTACCTTCTGACTTACCTCAAAAGACATGTCAATCAGTATATACAATTTTAGGAGCATATCATAGATTCAGGACAGTGATGTGCCACATCTTTTTAGCAGAGGAGGCAACATGTAGGTCATGTCGAAGATTGGCCGATAGACAGAGTATATGAAAACAAAAACTCTTCGAACCCAACAATGGCCATATTAGGGTAAGGCTTAAAACTTTGACCCCAACAATGGTCATATTAGGATTTAAGCCTTAAAGATAGTTTGCATGAATTGTCTTGTTAATGCATATGTACTTCTTTCATTTTCTTTCGAAATACTTTTTATACAATAGCATCGTACTCGTACAATGCCATTTTATTATTTCTCTCTGAAGTGCAAGAATGACTACAAAACAAGGGAATGTCATTGTCATAGAATCCAAAGGCAGAACATCAAAAGATGTAACAACAATAGCCGTGGCATGTATGGAAAAAAACAATAAACTATCATTGCATGTATGTACAATGCCACCATGTAATACATAGGACGATCATGCTAACTAACACCCTACTTGCCAAGAAATTGCGACATTCGTACAACATACTCACATAGGGACAATTTGTTGACATACCATTCTTGCCTCCCACCAGCATAATCAACTGCCGGAAAATCTCTGAACAAAAGAGAAAGGAGGGAATATGTTGATCTCATGAAGTAGTTCAAGGGCACAGATGGATCAGCTTGTACTTTTTCATCACATCACCACCCTGCAATAAAAGGCACAATGAATATCACAATTAAAATCTCTGTGTTGTCGTAGCAAAAGAAAAGCATGTTTTTGAATAGAAAAGGCCTCTTAGTACTAAAAAGATTTTTAAATGTTGTGAAGCACTTATGCCAAGGGTATGAGTGCCACCAGAACCAAGAAAAGAACATTAATACCTTCAATAGTAATGCAGTCATCTGACCTGGTTGAGAAAATGGCACAACAAGATATGTACTATATCCAGTAATAGACCCTCTGGCCTCTACTAGTTAGCAAATACTTCTATGCAATCTAACAGAAACAGAAACTTTACAGTTGCAGACACAGGAACAATCTAATATAGTAAGCATTCCATTTGATGACGCAACAAAAATATGATGTAGCATGCCACTTTATTACGTAAGTGTTAAGCATACAGATTACAGAGCAACCTAAATTTCCCGCATTTCATACTATGTACACTCCATTCAGTGAAATTATCTCCAACACAACACCTAAAAACATATTAGATCTTTCAACAACACCTTAGCAACAGTACGCCTCCATACCTCATTCATCTCTGTGTACAAACTCCAAAACCATGAAATGGGAGGTTGCTACTGGCTTAGTCACGTAGGATGACAGAGTCCGCGATCTCCATCAGTGGTTCAAGGCACTCAGGGGCAAACTTGCGGGCAAACATGTACGAGTATGTCCCATTTGACTTCCTCAGCTCTCTGATCAGGCTTGCAGACACCTCCCCAGGCCGATATGTGTGCGGGTGGCCCTCGACTTGATCCGTCCAGTTCACCCTTGTCAGTGTATACTTGGTGCAACCCTCAGGGTCTTGCATATCCAGCAATGTTGGGAAGTAATGCTCCTCCGGGTAGCATGAATCTCTGCGCTTCATCAGACAAGGAATCTTAAACTTCCTCCATAGCTTCATATCCCTTACAACCATGATGGCATGCTTCCTCGTCAACACGAAGAACTGTGATCCAGCCCGAAACTGGTCATATGGCACCTCCGGGAGCATCACATCATCGCCGCGGGCATAGTACCTATCATGAAGCGTCGATGCATTGTCCATTATCTCGATGAAGCTGCGGTGGCGGCCATGAGGGCCGGCATTGTCGGAGAGCAGCGCATTGTACAGCGTGGGGAACGGGTGGAGCGGGATGCAGGATTGTGACAACAGAGCGAAGAACTGGTTGGATGGATCATCAAGCAGCGCGGTGGCGAGGAGACGGCGCGCGGCGGAGATGAGGGTGGGCGAGGCGCGCTGCGTGGCCTTTGCCGGCACGAAGCGGCCGCGGAACGATGGCGTCGGCGGCAGCTCGAGGACGGAGTAAGGGTCGGCGTGGACGTAGAGGTTGAAGAGGTGGGAGTGGCCGCGGAAGAACTTCTCCCAGAGAGGGGAGAAGACGAGGTCGGAGTTGGTGAGGAAGAGGAAGGCGACCTTGGGGGCGGGGCGGCGGCGGAAGAAGTAGGAGGGCGTCGGCGTGGCGGAGGCGGAGGAGGAGGAGAGGATTGCGCGGCGGAAGAGGGCGAGGTCCTCCGACTCGTCAGCGTCCGGGATGGCAGGGAGCGTCTTGGGCGGGAGGAGGCGCGGCGCGAGGAGGAAGATGACCGGGATGGAGACGAGCAGCAGCACGGACAGCACGAACGGCGAGGCGTACGTCGTCGCCGCCGGCGACGTCATCTCCGGCGAGGTAGAGAGGATTCCAAGAACCCAATCGAATCGAATCGAATCCAATCGAATCAGCAGCAGCAAGCAGAAGAGGATTGGATCTCGGTGGAGGGTTGGTGGGTGATTCTTGGCGTAGTTTTGGTGGGAGGAGACGAACAGCACCAACAAATTGAAAAACAAATCGGATTTTCTCGAGGGTAAACAAAAAAAGGTGGGAGACGACAGCGATTGACAGTGACAGTCTCTCAAATTAGGGAAGGAACAACAAAATGCGCCCGGAGAATTGGATCTTGCGATCTGGAGGCTCCAGAAAGAAAGAAAAAAACCACCAGATTTTCTCGGGAGGAGGACGCAGCGGGAGCCAAGAACCAAGAACAAATTGGGGAAAAGGGGGAAATGGCCAATGGCGCCGCGCCCTACGCTCCAAGCCGATCAAATCCCTCCCAAAGCTCGCCCATCTTTGCGAGATCCGAGCAAGAACAGAGCCAAGAACAGCGGTTGCAGCCAAGCCAATCCAACCCAAATTGGGGAAATGGCGGCACCGGAGGAAACCCCTCCTCCTCCCCTGATCAAATCCACCCCAACCCAACACCAAACCAAGCCAAGAACCCGCGGCCGCGCGCGAGGAGGGAAAATCAGCCGAGAGAGTGGGAGATTTTCGAGACGAGATCTTCGGGTAGGACGACGCGAGGAGGAGGAGGATGCGAATGCGAATGCGAGAGAGAGTGAGGAAGGAAGGTGGTTAGGACGCGTGCGTGGTCTGCGTCGTTGTGTGTTTTATATGGCTGGCGTTTGCTCGCTCGCAGCTCGCTCGCTCTGGACGGTGGGCCCCGGATTTAATTAATCGGACACAATTAAGGGCCCAATTAATCGGTGACGTGGCTGGCAATTAAGGGGGCAGATTGGGTATGGTTAGTGGTTGCCACTCTGCCTGTGTTGTTGTTGATGTTACTAATCGGTTTTCCTGTTCATCTCGCCGTCTATTTTTGGAACCGTGGAGGTTGGATCGGACTTTCCGTGTTAGCGCTAATCTCGATGCATGTTTGCTTCTAGAAGGCTCCTTCCATTTTCCCTGGAAGAATGTTCAAAATGCCGCCTTTTGAGTTAGGTGCTCGAGATTTAAAGAAAGCGGCCACTAGTACTTTATAATGCAGGAATTTTAAAGAGTTTAATGATAAAGTTTTAGTTCAAATACTCCAAAACCTCCTACATTTCAAAGTGAGCAAATAATGTCAACTTAATTTGAAAGCCCTGGACAAGAACTCCTTTCAATTACGTATTTTTTTTCAAATCTTGGAAAATTTAATAAATTTTATGAAATTCTTGCATTTCTAGGATAGACATGGAAATTTAAATCTGATCTTGCTCCGAATTTTAATTTTTTTGTAAATGCTTGTTATTTTCAATTTACAAATAGAGAGTCTGGAAAAAAATAAATGATATTGTTATCCTTTATTTATGACAGATTGGAAAAGCAGGATGCCATCTATTCATGATAGCAATATCATTTATTTAAGATGGTGACAACATTTGTTGACTAATAAGAGCAAAAGGAAAGAAAAGATGAGGGATAGCTTAGAATGACTTAGTTATTTATAATCGTCAACAAATTAAAGAAAAAGACAGCCGTGCGAGCTGGTGGTAGTGCTAGCTAGTAGCCACTACTTACCAAACATCGTATACATGTGGTGTATTCTACGACGTACACATGTATGCCTCCGACAGATACGTAACTACCATTATTGTTTTTTTTTCTCAGGCAGAGTAGCCATTGGAGAAAAGAGAAGTTAAGAAATAATTCGTCCTTTTGTAGTTTTGTTGATTCAGTCTTGCAAGCTTTGTTTTCTTTGTACAAAGTGCCTAGTGGTTGGACAAGTATGTGCACACATGGCATAGCTAGTAAACCCACGTGACGTATACTTGCGTCAACGATTAGGGTCCGCATGTTTTTTCAGAAGATTTTAAGGAGATTCATGCTCGGTTTGTTTGTAGCACACACATACACCCTAGCACATTCGAAAACTGTCTTGTATTTCTTGAGAATGTCAAATTGTCACAAACGTATTGTTATCAATGGTATGACGCGTATCACTAAAAAAAAATATATCCGTAAACAGAAGTATCCGTATCAGATTTGAGATTTGAATTTGGATATGTCTCCCCACCGCTCGCTTTGCAGTTTGTTTGTATTTAAGCAAGCAATCTCGTGACAAGCTTGTCTGCAAACTGTAATACTACCGAGGGGTAAAGCTAGCCTAAAATATTGTCAAGTCAGCTTCATTGTGTACCACGTTGAACCTTCATTCGAGATAGCACTAAGGGTTTTCGAATTTAGAAAATTTAAGAAATGCCATTAACAAACATCCAAGTCTTTAGAAATGCCATTCACAAATACAAGTTTTTAGAATTGCTATAATATAAATGACTCTATCTTAAAAATGCCATCGCCATAGGGTTTTGTTAGCATTTTTCTGTTAGAATGAACCATGCATTTAATGGCATGTGGTGGATAGAAAATGCATTGTTCCAATCCACGCCGTTAAGTGTATATTTCTAGGACTTGGATGCTTGTCAATATCATTCCTTAGATTTTTCTTTAAAATTTCGTCGGGGTTGGCTGACTCCAACAAACAAGACTAGCTTTGGCCCTGATATCATCTAGAAACATAAGGAGAATTAAGAATTCCTGGTAGTCCGAGGGTAAACTTAAATGTTTAAGTGAAATTGATGTGAATTCTAGTATACACTTGTACATTTCTAAAAAAAAATTTACAAACCACTGCCTCCTACCACAAGTATTTAGCCAACGTCATGTAAAAAAATATATATATGGAGGGAGTATTTCGTAGTAATTGAGCCCACCTGTCCTTTTTAATTCTTCTGTAAGGTAAGAGTAAGACAAGTTGTTCCATTTTGTACTGCGAGGACAAATGTCTCCTCTGCTCGTGCATGCATACTATACCGTACTCCTACATCACACTAACCAAGTACCAACTGAAAATGGTAAACACGCCCACATGTAAGTAGACGAGAGGCCGGTTAAAAAGAAAAAAAGGACTATTAAAAAACGTCAGAACATGCAGCGCCATGGCGGCATGGATAGATAGATCTGATCCAGATCAAGGTCCCAAGCGTCATAGCTGTGCAACGCCCCATATTTCGAAGATCTCATTGGTCGGCACCAGCAGAGATAAACACACACATTGGATTCCTTCATCCTGTAATTTTCTCCTTGCATAGACACTTCACCTCTCGCAAAAAATTCTAGCGAGTGGTCACAACGAGCAGCACATGGATGGTGGTAATTCCACTCTGTTTTTTTTCTCTCTCTCTGTGGGGTAGCAGAATGTGGAAAACATATGATTGCCAAGGTTTTGAGTAAAAGAAAATACATGTAACCTACAAGCCGGTTGCCAGCTATAAACACAAAAAGCTTGAAGTTTGAAACCAAAATTTTCGAATTCAAAAACCAGTAACTGGCGGGCTTAAAAAATGGATTCAAACTTTCGGCATAGCAATTTCAAATAAACGTTGTATGAAAAATGCATTAGTGTACCAACACATGACGTTGCAAGGAAGCAATCAATGTATGAATGCATCAGTATGGATATATTGTGATATGTGTGAATCCAGCATTCATTTCTAGCACTGGAGAATTTTACTGGGGTAAGAAACTAAGAATACTGAACATCTAAACTTCATGCACCCAGCATGTACTACCAACACCCTCGCACAGCATGGAGGGCAGACAATACACATGACACAGCACATGATCACAACAGAGGGAGTGTCAAGGAAAGGCTAGTTTCTCTACATCCAAAGGCAACCTTCATGTTCAATCATAAAAGAAATCTGCAAATTCAGCTTTGACCTGCATGATTGCACCCCAAAGATGGAGCAGCAGAGTCTGATGCTTTGCTAAGGCAAGATCACACACAGTTCACAAGAAACTTCCACACACCACACTTGATAAAGGAGATGTCAATCATAGAGAGCAGCAGAGCTCAACCATTCACATTCTGTTTATATGATGCTAATAGTACTAATTTGTACACGGCCCATGTCAAACAGAGAATAAATGTGGATGATCTTTCCACGAGGCAATAATAGACCAAAGGTATTCTGTAGGTATTTTAGAAGAAAAGAATGGCTCCTAAAATATCCCACATGTTTTTAATGCCAAAAGTATAGTTGCTAAAATACACTGGTTTTATATGTGGGCGTGCATCTGATGATAAATTATCAATTAGAGGATGAACAAATCATGGTGGCAAAGGTTACAATAAAGAAGGCCCGAAGGGGTTGGCTTAATTTATTAGAAAGAAAAGACAGCTGCAATGCTGCACAGGACCATACTTTTCAGATACAACATAGGAGTAGAGTAGTTCCTTCTTTCAACAGTTACAACAACATACAAGAGGGTAAATCAGTGCAGGAGATGCAAAACAAAATATGGCACAACACACCCGCAACAGCGCACACAGAAATATTAAAGCACCACCAACCAAGATCTAAGATACATTACTTTTTGTGGGGGAAAAAATTATATACATAGAAGTAGCATGCACACGGCTGGAGGGCAGTACATTAAGAACGGCTTACCCAAGTCAGAGAGGAAGGAGAATGTGCTATCAGGCCTGCAACTCAATCTGCTTCCTGACTTGGTTAGAAGCGTTTTCCCGTTGTTTTGGATCAGACTTGGTACTGGTGGATTTGCTTATTGAATTACTGTTGGTTGCACCTTTTGCTGCTCCCCCACTGACTGTAAAGGTACACATAACAACTGACTTGATGAATTACAACATTAATGGTTTCAAGTAAATACATGACAGCAAAAGGAGATGTGAAGCAAGTTTCTAGAATGATGATGCATAGGAAAAATGAAAGCCATAAGCAATCAGAGCCTAAGGAGCGGCACAACTTTCTTTCCAAAAAAAGTCTATGTAATACGGTGCTTAGAAAGTTAGATGCCAAGAGAACATGGGAAAACATTGCACAATTCAAAAACCTAAATTAGCGTTATAACAAGAGTAAATTTCACAAAACTACAGATACTCTGGCCAAATTATCGCAAAACTACATATTTAAGCACATGTATATCACAAAACTACAAATTTAGCGCCAAATTTTTCATAAAACTACAGATTTAAGACATCATATCATAAAGTTACAATGTTAGTGATGAAATCAACAAAGAACTATATATATTTTTATATTTTAGAGTTTAGATTCATAGCACAATTGTTTTTTAGCTATAAAAGATGTAGTTTTGTGATAAAATTGATGTTAAATCTCCATAGTTTTGTGATACAATGCATTTTAAACGTGTAGTTTTGTGAAAACTTTGGCACTAAATATGTAGTTTTGTGATACACATTCTTAAATTTGTAGTTCTATGATATTTTGGCCAAAATTCATATAATTTTGTGAAATTTGCTCTTATAACAATATATTTAAAAAATATCTCTCGCAAGAAATTATAACTTTTCGATATTCTGTGGTACATTCACTACATTGTTTCTTTAGGAGAGAAGGGTTCTAAATGATGTCCAACAAATTTCTGAATCATTGTCAATAATAAGAGTATACTACGAAAACAAAAACAAAAATCTGGACAAGTTAATGGTACTGTGCATAATGTTTACCATTAGTTGGCAGAGACAATCGCTTCTTGACAGGTGTATTTGCTTGTGCAGTCCTTTCTTTTGGATTGCGCATAGACAGAGAAGCTAAATCTGTTGGGTGGGAGCTGACTTCCTCAAAACATTCATCTGACAACTTCGGCTTTTGCTTGCATGATCCCAAAGATGTAGAAGGTATATTTGCCGATCGTCCAAATGTAGTACAAGTTACATCAGAATATGATTTTTTGTGGCCTACACCTTTTTTCTTGTTAGAACCATTAGAAAGAGTACTTGAAACTTGCACTTTGCCCTTCGGTGTGACCTGAGACTTTGTTTCCATGTCCTGCTTATCATCACATACTGACACAGCCTCTTTGGTGTTACTGTCAAGTAACCTGTTCTCCCATGGACGTACAGCCATCCACCTCTCTAACCAGTTTGATCCCCAGTGGTTGTTATCAAGTTCAAGTCCTTGCAGAGTTGTAGGTTTCTGTTGCCTAGAACCTGCTTGTCGCTGACCAAGACAAAGCACAACTTAATGACTACAAAGCTTACCAAATATCAAAATGACTAAAGAATTGTTGGGACATGCAGGTGGTTGTTACATTTATAAGAGCTTTCTCAAATCTCAACTGCACTATATAGTTTTCTTTCTATGATCATCCGATGACATTTAAAAATATTTGGTCGGTGATTGATCTAACGAACATATAAGCTCATAGTGAAAAGAATGACATGTGGAACACCTAGGTAAGTGTATTCCTGCAGTTTACTGCAAAACAACTAGAAAAATTGCTGAACCGAACAGCTAAATTTGGAGATACAGTTGTAGTATTCACCAGATTAAGACTGAAATGCTATGGTTGAAAATATAGTAATACTTGTTATATAACTGTAATAATTATAATATATATATCTGACTAAGCAGTGTAGATCTTTCTCCTTTTGTCTCATCCAACGAGACGATTTCTATCGTTTTGTATTTTACTGATTACTGCAGGAATTTCCAGCCCCCACCCCCACCCCCAAGGATGAGGTGTCATTTGTGTTACTAGTTGTTTATAATTAACAAAAAAATATATCTTTCAGGAAAATATAATACATAAGAAATCATTGATAGTACTTGATATTTATTTATCACAACAGTTATTTCACTCAGATTATTGCTTTCTTAATCTATGATTAAGATTGATCTATTGAATAATTTGCAAACAGAGTAAAGTTCAAACAAAAAATATCAGATCCCACCAATTATAAGGCGTGTTTACAAATAAGTAGATCAAAATCCATTATCCACAACAATCTTTCTTGATTGCCACATTGACTTCCCTGACCAATGGACTATAATAGCACATATATTCAAAAACAGTGAGTTCTAGACAACCAGTCTACTGGATCAAAGTTAGCCTCACTCACCAACTCTCAACCAGTTTGTGCACATACGAATAGGAGATATACCATCTAAAATTACCTGATGAGTCAAAGCATATGCCATTGCTCTCTCACGCTTAGCAGCAGCTTCCTGCCTTTTCAATACTTTTGCTTGCACTTCTTCAACAGAACCAATACCACCACACCAGCCTCCCTGCATTTGTTGTGTTGCACAAGTAAACAACAATATACCATAAAACAGTGTCTACCAAGAGACAAATTTATCCCGCTCATATGACTTAGTTCTATTTTTCCAAACTTAAGTTATTGCTACCAATGCTACAGAGAGCGGTGAAGGATTGAATATAAACCATTGATCATTTAAAATATCAGGGATAAACTACACAAAAACTGATCCTTATATAGGTGTCCACCAGAAGAGCAAGTCAACCCCCAAGATTTCTTTCCTTAGTCCTAGCCCACATCTGCCTCCCCACTCTGTCCACATCAATCTGATATTAGCAGCAGTGCTGTACAATGGTACTGATGACATTATTCCTACAATCTTCTTCCCAGTGCTCACTGCCATCCCATCTCCCCACTAGTTGTACCATTTAGCCAGGCTGGGGTCTGGGTAAACCCAGAGTGGTATATGCATATGGAACTTAAGCGAACCCTATGGTGGAAGGAATTGTTTATAACTTGCATACCCTTGTAGTATAGTCATGTTTCTTAACATATATTGCTTCCAAACAAAAAGTGTCATACTACCATCTTCAGATAAGTAGGACGAGGACAAATATTTGTTTTATCCATGATGTCAAGCAAATTTACATGTCAGTATCATATCACTCAAAAAGTTTATAAGAAACTTATAATCTGTATGATGGAAGGAAGATTATGTGTCAAGACTTGTATCAGAGGAAAAGACATCCAGGTATATTTCAGTATCTTGTCATGATACACATTGTAGCAGAATGACTTCTATAGGATTTTGTGGCCTACCTCAATTTCTCGAACATGATTGTCATGGTCATCTTGTTCAGGAACCTTCTTCCGTGCAACTTGACTCTCTACCGAAACACAAACTTGTCTTGCTCTGACACGAGCTTGAGCTCTTACTAACGCCTGCATACACTGAAGTGTTTCTGCTGTTTGCTTTCTTATGATATGTCCCCTTACAAGGGCCTGCAGCATAACGATTCCTTTCAATGCTCGTAAAGCCCGTCTAGCCTGGTAAGTGTGAATGCAACAGAAACGAACAAAATCTCAAAAACATGACTATGAAGTATTCCTAAAATCATGAGCTATGTTTTACTAAAGCCTTTGCTTCCATAGCCCATGCTATGGTATACAGAAACAGCTAGGCATCTGGATAGTTTCCTAAGTTTAATTCTGTAAAGGAAGATTCAGTTTCATGTGATCATATCTAGATATTTGAAGAATTAACTAGAATTTCTAAGTATTAAAATACTTTCTCTTTTTCTTAGACTATCTTATTCAAATATAGTGCACTTGCTCTGACAATTTCTGAGTTGTTTATTTATAAGTCCTTGAAAAATCGAGACAAACAGACCTGTTAACAGTATTGACTTATACATGCAGAGCAGATACAGCATGCTATCAATTATCTAGTATAATGATATCAAAGGTAGCATACCAGGAATGCTCGAAAGGCAGACTGAATGACTGTTGCAGCCAAATCCTCTTTAGCTTTAAGCTCTTCAGGCTGAGAAACATGTACTCCAAGCAATTTACTGTCTGAAGAAATGGAATTTGAAACTGTCTGTGTGCTGCGGTCATCAGTCAATGGTTCATTTTGCACTGCGAGTTCTTCTACTATGGTTGCAGGTCCAGTATCCAAAGAATGCTTCCTTTTATGCAGCAACTGGGCAGCAGGGGTCCTCTACAGTAATTACAATACATTGTCATGATGACAAGGTAGCCCAGTAAAAAATAGCAGTTCATGCCAAATTGAAGTACAGCAGTGGCAAAAAGAGTCAAGAAGGAATATGTTCCAAAACATGGAAGTTGGAACATACCAATGCACTCTGGTCGTTTATATCCAAACTTACAACGTGACCTTTGTACAAGGACAGCAAGGCACACATACTAGACTACAATATATATCATACAAGCACCTTAAAATTCAAAGGTACAGTCTCTTTTGCAATTTTATTTAATTGGATGGAAGTAGCCAATCAGAATGAAGTGCACATATACTTTTACAACAGCCTTCAATCCAAGCAAGTTCTAGTATGCTAAATTTAAAAGAAATAATCAACACTACAGTGGCTGATGCATTTGCCTACT
Organism: Leersia perrieri; assembly: GCA_000325765.3. Lineage (NCBI taxonomy): Eukaryota > Viridiplantae > Streptophyta > Magnoliopsida > Poales > Poaceae > Leersia > Leersia perrieri. The sequence continues at coordinate 20,099,063 of CM002481.1, forward strand.
AATTCATTGAGGAGTAGAATAAAGGAAAGATGTAAAGAAAAAATAACAAAGACAATCACCTGTGGAATACACGGCAATGCAATCATCTGTTGTCACACAAATAAATCGATCATTCATCTATCGATAATTACCAGACAAGTAAGACATTAAACTTTAAAAACTAAAGCAACCACAACAATATTCCAGTGTGCTTTATTTTTCATAGGTGACGAGGGTTAGAAGCACTAGAACATTGATAGTGATGTCATATTATAAGGAATCCAAATTTTTTTCTACACCAACACAGAACATTTAATATCCAGGTATTGCCACATTATCGCTATCTGGCACTCAGAAACTGAAGCAGAGTTGTTGAGCACAAGCATTTGACAACGACATGTCAACAACAGCACTTGTGTGGAATCCACCGAACTAACTTTGGTAAACCATCTACTCTTTTGCAGTTTTGCTCACTCTTCAAGATTTGTCATGTTCTCGCAGAGAAAGACAAAAACAGGAGAATATCCACCTATCAAGCTGGCTCTAACACTAGAAACAAGAAAAAAAAAGGGAGAAAACAGACAAAACAATCATTACTAGAGACTTCACTGTATAGTTTACTCGACAAGATTAAGTACTTCAATATAATTACATAATAGAAAATCTAGGCGAATACCATAACTTACAGTTATGCTGCTCTCAGCATTTTGTGACTTTTCTTGTTTTTCTGCATTTTGTGCTTTTTCTTGCTTTCTTATACCAACCAATGATTTGAACCACTTCGACGAAATACCCATCATAAACAACCCTTTTTATATAGTTCAATGACCTGCGACCTGCATTTCAGAATATTGAAGCGTTCACCATACAAATGAGTAATGGTACCTTTTGCTTAAGACTTAAAAAGAACAGACAGCTCGTATAGTTTAACTTGCTGGTATTCAACACCGAAATGGCCAGAACTTCAAACAATGTATAGCAATAGTAGAGTAAGAGCTAACCCACCAATTTGATGAACAAAGAACCCAAATGCACAAGAGTCTTCACATGAATATGCAACCAAAGGATATCCAGAAGAAAACATGAAAGACGGTGATTGATGGCAATGCAATAAAGGTTGTCTACTGGAAGCAGCCAGGATATTCAGCTATTCCCTCTTCGGGTGATTCTCCTTCTCACTAAGAATTTACAAGTACACAGTACCATCAAGACTGGCATGACTCATAGTGATACCAAATGTTATAATTGCTACCCATTAACTTAATTTATTGGTTGTCCGTGCAGAAATTGTTCTGCGCAACAGATTAAAGAAAAAACTCCTAATCATATGAAAAGACCCTAAAATCAATATCGACTCGACATTAGCTCAGAAAATCTCAAAAGATGCGAGCGATTTGAAATGCAAAACAGAGTGAGTTCTCCAACACTAGCACCCCAAGCATTCGACTCAGTGAGCAAAAGCAAAACAGAAGATTCAGTCGAAACCCCACCAAGACAGAAACTAGACGAAGATGCGGGTGGTCCTAAAAAAGAAACCATCTTTGGAGGAAAAGGGGGTTCAATTGAACCCCAATTTATATTTTGGGAAAAAACAGCTTGCATCAGAGAAATCCGCAAGACATTTGATGGGTAAGAAGAAACCAATCCAAGCTCAAACTGCTCCACGCCGGCTCATGAAATGGCAGAGAGGAGGAGAAGGGAGAGCTTACAAGATGAGTGAATGCTTCGAGCCGAGAGCCCGAGATAGGGCCTAGGGGGCGGCGGAATGATGAGGCCAGGCGCCGCACGCCGTGCCCGCCGGCCGCGGCCGTGCGAGCGAGGAGGCGAGGCCGGGGAGAAGAAGGCCTTGCCTGCCAACCTCCGTCCGACAGAGAGAGAGGGGAGAATGATAGATGGAGATGGAGAGAATGAGAGAATAGATGGACCGAGACGGGGGTCGTTCGCCATTTTCTCTCGGGTTTTTTGTATTGACAAAATAAATATCGAAATTCCGATCCACAGTTCCACACCAGTAAAAACTCAGTTTCATCTAACCGGGTGGCAGAGCGGTTAAAAAGTCATTCAGTGGAATGGTATAACTCTCACACGTGTACCAGCAATAAAAATAGACTTTAGTATAAAGAAAGATAGTCCGGCACGGAGTCATATAATTACAGGAGGAGGAGTATAAAATATTCCTATATCGTAAAAGACAGTTTTTGTTTGTCTAAAGTGCACGCAGACTTTTGACGGGAGCATCAATACTCGGTGGACTCAACTCGTGTATTATTATTATCTCGGGCTCTCACCGTTTGTAACACACAGGCTCCAAATGCTGCTTACGCACAGTAATATAGAACGATCATGCATAAGATTACAACAAGTGATCAAAATCGAATATCACACAAGGCACGTACTTCCTTTTTGCTCTCAAAGTCGACAAAAAGGTAGAAACCCCAAGAGCTAAAAAATAGCGAGAGGCATCCTGCAACGGTAAAAACTCCGAGAAAGCAGGCCAGGCGCACGGAGCAAGGACGAGCTGCGGAGCCTGGGCCGGGGCCCAGAAGCAGCCCATCCCGAGCACACCAATCCACAAATACGCCTTCACTATACGGGTTACGTATTCCCACCTCCCTACATTACCTCCGATGCGTCGACCAGGCCAAACCCTCTCCTCCCGGCGGCCACCAGCTTTGACCCGTCCTCTCCTCCCCCTCTCCTCTCCTCCTCCGCTCCTGCTCTCCCGGCGGCGGCGGCGGCGGCGGTAGAGGAGCGGCTAGGGTTCCGGCGTAGTCAGCAGCGAAGATGTTCGGGCGCGCGCCGAAGAAGAGCGACAACACCAAGTACTACGAGATCCTCGGCGTGCCCAAGAGCGCGTCCCAGGATGATCTCAAGAAGGCATATCGCAAGGCCGCCATCAAGAACCACCCCGACAAGGGCGGCGACCCCGAGAAGGTCCGATCCCAATCCCCTAGCGAGTCCCCCATCCTCTGGTTGCCGGATCTCAGGGCCCCGCTTTCTTTTTTGTTTCCTTCATCGGGAGCGATCTGGTTCGATCCGTCGTTTAGCCGGATCTTCGGTGGAGCATCGTCTCGTGTTGTTCGTGTGGTGGATTCGTCGTGGTTTATTGATCTGATGTAGGGTTTGTAGTCTACGCTGCGTGTGGTACGATTTGTGCCGAGCGATCAGGGTTTGCTGGGTTTTACTTGTTGGGGGTAGTGGCGGGGGGTGAATTGTGATGTGATCATGGCCATGATCTTGTGGTTTGGGGGGTGATCAGGTCGGCTGGTAGACTCTCAGCCTCCTGCGATTGCTATTTACTCTTCATGCCATTCAATACAAGAGGAAACAATGATCCATGCTATGTTAAGTGCTTTCACAATTCATATGTGTTTTGCCCAGGTCGTGTGTGATGGTTGCCTAATTGGTTGGTTCTAGGCAGGTGAAATCGTTGTTAATGGGCTATTCAGATTTTAGTACCAACATTTTTTTTTGGTCTGCGCTAAGATAGCTTAATCATTTATAATCTGCATGTGGTTTCCTATCAAGACTGTTTAGTTAGCTGAAATAGACGTCTCAATTTGTTTGTGCTCAGATAGCATTCATCTTCAGAGATCCATTAGTTTATTGTACTTCATGAAAGAAAGTCTTCGCTACTACTACTTCAATGGTGGGGTGGCTGTATTGTTATACTGACAGTACAATATATTTTGTTCTTAACATTCTGTTGTATGTCACTCAAGCATCAATAAGTGTGGAATGTCCATTAACTGTGCAGCTTTAACCCCTTACGGAGTACATTGCACTACATTTTGCAAAATGACAGTGTTTAAATGCTAAACTTGGGAGCACTAGGGCATTGTTCGTTGGTAAAGTATCTTTTGATGATCATATAATCATGTGGCGGTATATTTCTGCTATGCAACTTATTGTTTAAGCTCTTGTTGGGTATTACGGTAATGTGACTTTCAGTTAAATGTTTCTATATGCTAAGAGTCATTTTGTCTGTAAATCCTATTAGATTTGCTCTGCCCCTTTATGTGTAACACTGCATCTTACATGATGAACGTTGTTTTTTATTCTTATGTTCCGTATAATAATTCTTCTGGTTTTGATATAAAATTTTTAGTGCATCAGGAGTTATGCTTATTGAATGTAAAGGGATATGAAATGGGGAAAATGGCATATATTGATCACAACTATATCCCCTTGCTTTTGTTTACTTTTTTTTTTCAGTCATCCATGTATTGATTTATAATCTATAGAATGTAAGATGCTAATTATAGGTGTATCTATGTTTTAATTCTATCTCAGTTCAAGGAGCTTGCACAAGCTTACGAGGTCTTGAGTGACCCCGAGAAGCGTGAAATCTATGACCAATATGGTGAAGATGCTCTAAAGGAAGGAATGGGTGGAGGCAGATCTCACGCTGATCCATTTGACATCTTTTCATCATTCTTTGGACCTTCATTTGGTGGTACTGTTCGAAGACAATGCATTTTTCTGTGTGATTGTATTGCTCTGTTAATCTCTTGTTTTTGTTGATGTAATGAATTTTCTTTTGTTTATGTTCTGAGTACAGGTGGTGGCAGCAGCAGGGGCAGAAGGCAAAGGAGGGGAGAGGATGTGATTCATCCACTTAAGGTTTCTCTAGAAGATCTTTACAATGGTACCTCCAAGAAGCTCTCTCTTTCACGCAATGTCATCTGCTCCAAGTGCAAAGGGTAAGTCTGGATTGCCCTTTAACACAGCTAACCATGCATTTTCATAATCCTGCTCTTAAACATTACTCCTTGTTCAATTCAGCAAGGGTTCCAAGTCTGGTGCTTCCATGAGGTGCCCAGGTTGCCAGGGTTCTGGCATGAAAATCACCATCCGCCAGCTGGGGCCTTCCATGATACAGCAGATGCAGCAGCCTTGCAATGAATGCAAGGGGACTGGAGAGAGCATTAATGAGAAGGATCGTTGCCAAGGCTGCAAGGGCGAGAAAGTTAATCAGGAGAAGAAGGTCCTGGAGGTTCATGTTGAGAAGGGGATGCGACACAATCAGAAGATCACCTTCCCTGGTGAAGCTGATGAGGCGGTATGATTGTTTCATCTGTTAGGGTAGTTTGTATAGATTGACTCGATGACCGAAACTATATTAAAGAGTGCTTTACTTGCAGCCTGATACTGTTACGGGAGACATTGTATTCGTCCTCCAGCAGAAGGAGCACTCCAAGTTCGTAAGGAAGGGTGATGATCTCTTTTATGAGCACACTTTATCTCTGACTGAAGCTCTTTGTGGGTTCCAATTTGTTCTGACACATCTGGACAACAGACAGCTGCTCATTAAGTCAAACCCTGGTGAAGTTGTTAAGCCTGGTAAGACCTTGTAGATGTTAAGAGCAAAGCAGTATTTATGGTAACTCTACTTGTTAGTAATGTTTGTCTGGTACATTTGAGCAGACCAATTCAAGGCCATAAACGACGAGGGCATGCCAATGTACCAGAGGCCTTTCATGAAGGGGAGGCTCTACATTCATTTCACGGTAGATTTCCCTGACTCGCTGGGGCCTGAACAATGCAAGGCTCTTGAGGCGGTTCTTCCACCAAAGCCTGCATCCCAGCTGACAGAAATGGAGATAGATGAATGCGAGGAGACTACCATGCACGATGTCCACAACATTGATGATGAGATGCGCAGGAAGGCGGCCCAAGCTGCTCAGGAGGCATATGAGGAAGATGATGATGAAATGCCTGGAGGTGCCCAGAGAGTTCAGTGCGCACAGCAGTAAGCAGAGTTATATCATCTAGGAACTTGTTTTGGTGCACAGATCAACATCGACGCAAGGTTTGCCGTAAATTTTTGGACCCAAGATGATAATGCTCTGGATTTTGTTGTGGCAAACTTTAAGATAGCGAAGCTGATTACACCCCATAAGCCGGGACTGTATCCTCTACTTAGCGATAAAAATGCTATCTAGTCATAGCTTGCTACTTCTACTATGTTCTGATACTCGTACGTGGTGTGCAACTTTAAAAAAAATGCGAGTTGATATTTTTTGTGAATGCTTCCACTGCATGAGTGTAGTGGCCCTACATTTTTTGTGGTCAGATGGCATTGCCGTTCTGCATCTAAATATTTCTTCGATTGCTGTTCAAGTTCATCATCTCTTGAGTTTGGTTTTATAGTTTGGCTTGTTATCTGTTATCATCTCGCAAGCAAAGTACACATTGCTTTCTTGGAATAGTTTGATGCTGAATAGATTGCACAAAGTAACTTCATGTTTGCAGCAAGATGTAGCAATGGAAAACGGTTGCAAACAACACTAGATGATACGATCGACCAGATACTGCGGATACACTAAGAAAGGTGAAAAATATGCTTCACTAGCCTGCGTTCTCGGTGGCGACGTCCAGCTTGACGCCAAGGGAGCAGTAGTTCCGTGTCAGGTAGGGTTCGTAGGCAGGGCAATCCTCGACACCTGCATCACGTTGCACATCCGCGTCTCAAACTTGAACACTGCACACACAGCAAATGGCCCCAAACCCAAATGTAACACCGATCGATGTGATGATGTGCTAATATGGCCGAGGAAACGGCGTGAAAATTATTAACCTGACCACTTTGAAGTTAAAATTAACTGACTCCTGTGGAGCAATGTACGAACGGTTTTTTCGTTTTGCTCGATGAGAGAGTGCTGAGAAACGTCATGCTCGATGCCAAGGGGCAATGGGCCGATGGAATACATCTCGAAGAAAAGAAAATGTTACATACTCAAAATCGATATAATTGTTTTTTCGTTTTGCTTTCTAGATTGAGCAGTATTTAAGAACTTTGCGTCACCGTTCACTGGAAAGATCGGTGACGTTTTGAGTTGCGACATCCAAATTGAGGAGTTTAGGTAAATCATTATGCCCCTTATTAATTATCCAAACATGTTTTTTACCATATCAGTAAGTCGTGCGCATGTGGAATCCACGTAATCAAAGAAAGCAAATAAGGACACGGATACGAGGAAGAGTAGTAGAAGTGTTGTGATGCGATCCGAGGCAACGTTAAAGATGGGAGTCGTCACTTAGTAGGTACAGTAGAAGACAGAAGTTAGGTTCAAGTGTATAGTGTTAAGATGAACCGGACAATATGACTATGCAAGGTAATAAGACACATTATTTTCCTTTTTAGCCATGCCATAGCTTGTTGCACTCGACTTTGCTACATTTCAGTCCTATCTAGCACTATCAATGGTATAATTGTCCCCATTTTAGATAGATAAATCATGTTATAAGATAAGCATCAGACTTTGCCGATTTATTCGGCCCCATTTCCTGACGACTACAAGAGCCTATCTAGACGCGTAGTGTTGACTGTTGGGGCCGCTGAGCATGAAAACTTTGTACTAAATAATTCAATAATTAAAATTACCAGAGGCAAGACCAGACGCACGCGTTCTAGAAACGAGACGATGCAATATCAGAACGAAGGGCTCGTTCACTTGAAAAAAAAAACATTTCTAAGTTTTGGTAATGCTAAAATTTGGCAACATAGTGATGGTGGTGTTTAGTTTGTTACCTTTCTAAATTTTGATAGAAATTCTGAGAGGAGAAAGTTCTAGAAAATACCAATATTTGACAACTTGCCAAAATTTTGGCAATGCTAAAAGATGGTATGGTTGAAAATGGTAATAAAAGAACAAAACAGAACAATTCCAAATACAACTATCCCAAGCTTTCATGCAGTGGGGCCACCTGCAGCCTCCCTGTCAATAGATAGAGATAGACCAACATTAACAAAGCAAAACAAGCACTAACATATCGTAATTAACTGCATAACTAACCGCGATTAATTAAAGACACCTCTTGTTTAATCGTTGGCGTAGCAGGGTTCCCCACCCACGGAGGCAACAGGAGGAGAGGAAATTAGCCGAGAGATTCTCAGAAACTAACCAGCCTCTCGGCCCCGCGCTTTCTCTCGCGGGAAAGCTGACTTGGCCAAGAAGCCTATCAACTCTTCTCCCCACACCTATTCAAAAGCTCGGCGAACGCGAGTGCGTGTGTGCGTGCGCGTCGCCCAGACTGACTCCAGAAGCTTCTCTTCTATCCCTCGCCGCGAACGCCACACGGAGACGCGCGCGCTCGCCGCCCGATCGACACGTACGCGCGGCGGCGATGTTCGGTTTCGACTTCGGCGGGATGGACGACGAGGCGGCGGCTCACATCGAGATCGTGGCGCTGGTGGTGCTGGGGGCGATCGTCGTCGCCGTCGCCGCCGTCTTATCGGGCGCGTGCCGCCGCGGCGGCGACGCGCTCTCTCGCGCCACCAGGTCGGTGCGGGTGGTGGACGACGACGACGACGACGTCGAGCGCGCTCTCGGCGAGGCCACGCGGATGACGTACGAGCAGGCGGCGGCGGCGGCCAAGAAGAAGAGGGCGGCGGCGGCAGGGGAGGAGGAGGAGGACACGTGCGCGATCTGCTGGTCGGAGTACGACGCCGGCGCCGGCGAGGCGACGGTGCGTGTGGTGCGGTGCGGCCACTTCTACCACGCCGATTGCGTCGACCGGTGGCTCAAGGACAATCGCCACTGCCCGCTCTGCCGCGGCGGCCTGTCGTCGCCGCTGCCGTCGCTTCCCAACCCCGCCTGCCCGCCATTGCCGCCGAGGACGAACACCCGCCTCGCCGCCGTTGTCTATTAATTAATTAATTATTATTCATTACGATTTGCAGAGGGTTTGTTTCGAGGTAGGATTAGCAGAGTGACAGAGCACGCCATTTCCACGGGTGAAATGGGGCAGAATTTTCGATTCCTTTTCTAGATTTTTCATTTTGATTCATCTCAAAAAAAAAAAACAAGATTTTTCATTTTGATTGCCATGTACACTTCTAATTTGGATCAATCAATCATGTGGAGTTTCCCCCCATTTATTCGATTGAATTACGCCAATAGCCAATACGGAGTTTGTTGTTAAATCTCTCCTTTACCATTGAAGTTGTGTCAAGGGGTTAGGTGGCGTGGTATTGGACAGAGTATCAGTTTACTTCTTGATAAACAATGACTAATCTGTCTTCTGCCATCTCTTATCAGAAAACACGCGGTTACATACGTTGACATCTATTGCCGATTGGCTAGTTGACCTGTGAGCAATGTGGACAGTGGACAGAGTCGCAGTCTTCTGTGGCTAAACTTTAATTTGAGTATTCCACGAAGTTACAGTTTCTCATGACTCACTGAAGACTGCATGCCGTACGTGTCGTGCTCCGTTTGGGAATTTTCCTGTTTCTTCAAGTACTCTGCAGTAACAATTGACTAACCGATCATTTGTTCGGGAGGAAACATTTCGGGCATATTCGCTTCCAAGAAATTTCAAGGGAATCGTCGAGAGAGATTATTTCATAGGATTTTTTTTCTATCCTTTCATTCGGATGGAAGAAACTGGCCAAAGGAAAACTATAGGAAATTTTCTTTTGGTACTGTATCCAAGTGAGAACCAAAGGAAAAAAAGAACATTCACCAAAGCTTTTGTTTCATTTTCTTTGGAAGAGTGAGACAACTAAGTATTGAACCTTGTATTCCTATCTTGCAATTCAAATGCTCTTAATCTTTATATTGTTTTACCCCTTTATCCCTATATTTTTTTATATCCTTTTATATCATGTGGTCCGAATAAGCCACGTGTGGCTAGGGATCACCACCACCACAGCTTAATCAGGTGCAACTGAGTACCTTTTCAACAAGATCCCGTGCTTTCTGAAGGTGTCGATCAGTGTCACAACAACGTTGGGGCTTTGTGAGATTTCAATGTGTTGCATGTCATGTCATGATCGATGCCAACTGTTGCAAATTAAATCCTCCTGGTTTTAGTTTTTGATGCAGACATGAGGCGCAACCTCCAATTAAGGCTACTGTTACAAAATCTAGGAATATTCGACCCAAGCCAATGCTCGTCATGTCCACCTTTTTTTTTTTGGTAGTTCGTCATGTCCACTTGGCCAAGAAACCTTTCAACATCTTCCTCCTTCCTCTCGACGTTTTTGCAATACAAAATCACGAAGAGCGCGAGTTGCAGAAGCTTCTCTTCTCCCTCGCCGCGAACGCGCCACTGCTGCCACGACGACGCCACCGCGCACTACGCGGTCTGCTGTTGGGTTTGTAGCGCGACGACGCCACCTGCGCACCGACGCGGCGGTTCAGCTCGAAATCGTCGGGGTGGTGGCGATCATCGTCTCCGCCGCCGCCGCCGCCGTGTCGGGGGCATGCGGCGATGGCGGCGACGCGTTCACGGGGCGGGCGCGGCGACGGGTGCAGGTGATCTACGACGACGTCGAGCGCGCGCTGGGCGACGCCACGCGGATGACGTACGAGCAGGCCCAAGTGTTGTGCCGTGGAGGGCTGTCGCCGCCGCTGCCGAAGCCTGAGTGCGCGCCGTTGCCGCGGCGGCCGACCCGCGCTGCCGTGTAGTCCACCACCATACTTATTAGGATTTGCAAATCATTTGTTTTGGTGGATAATCGAAGATTAGCGGTGAGATGTGTGTGAGAGAAGCTGCATCTGAGCAGATTAATTTGCAGGTTTTTTTCCATTCTACATTTCCTTTTCGTTTTCATGCTTTGCGTCAGTATTGTCAAGTTTCCTGTGGTTAGGGAGCCTCACCACCACAGCTTAATTAGGTGCAACTGAGTACCTTTTCAACAAAAAACCGTGCTTTCTGAACGTGAGGTTTTCTGAAGGTGCCGATCAGTGTCACAACAACCTTGGAGCTTTATGAAATTTCAAATGTCATGTCTACTGTTGCGAAATCCTCCTGGTTTTTATTAGTTTCTGATGCAGACATGCAGTGTAACCTCCAATTAGCGCTACAGTTTGCAAAATCTAGGAATAGTCAAGATCCCCATCATTCAACAACTCCCCTCTCGACCTTTTGATATATACAAAAGGGCGGGAGCGCGAGTGCATACGCGTCGTCTCGTCTAGAAGCTTCTCTTCTCCCTCGCCGCGAACGCGCCACACGGAGACGACCCACGTAAGCACGCACGCACGCCGGCGACGGTGTTTCGGTTCGGTTTGGCGCGCGAGATGGACGCCGACGCGGCGGTTCAGCTCGAGATCGTCGGGGTGGTGGCCCTGGTGGCCGCCGTTGACGCCGCCGCAGTTGTCGATTAATTACCTGTTGGGATTTGCATAGCATTTGTTTTAGACAATTCAGGTAGAATTAACAGAGTTACAGAGGAGGTGCGCACGCACTTGGTCAAGTTATTTTGCAGGTGAAATGGTGCAAAAATTTCATTTGTTTTCCACATCCCCCTTTCGTTTTTCATGCTTTTGCATGATTGTTGTCAAGTTTTTTCCCCAGATTGTTTGGTTAAATCACGCCAATGGCCACTGCAAAACAGAAAACTATAACTACTGTCTCCTGAACGTTGAAGTTGTCCCAAGGGATTGGATGGCGTGTTGGGACAGAATGTTCAGATTTTTACTTTTTCAAAAAAAACAAACAAATTATTTCTCGATAAACAGTGACTAATCTGTCGTCAACCATCTCTTGCCAGAAATACGCGGTTTACACTGGCTACCTGTGAGTTGCGACTGAACAATGTGGACACCGTCTTAGGGTGTTTGGATTCAGGGACTTTTTTTTTAAGTTCGTGTTATATCGAATGTTTGCACGTGAATTAGGAGTATTAAATATAGACCGATAATAAAACTAATTGCATAAATAAAGATTTCGCGAGATGATTTTTTTAAGCCTAATTAATCCACGATTAGCAAATGTTTACTGTAGCATCACATTCGCTAATCATGGACTAATTAGGCTCAATAGATTCGTCTCGCGAAATAGTCCAAAATATGGGGTGGGTTTTATTAATAATCTATATTTAATACTTCTAATTAGTGTCCAAACATCCGATGTGACAGGGACTTAAAAAAAAAGTTGGGTATCTAAACAGCCCCTTAGTCTCAGGTTCGTTTCAGCCTAGGGTTGATTTTTTTTACTCGTTTTCCGTTAGCACGTTTCGCAAAATGATTATCCATGTATTTTTTGCAAACAAAGTTTATATAAAAGTTGTTTTAAAAAATCAGATAAATCCATTTTTCAAGTTTTTAATAGTTAATATTTAATTAATTACGTGCTAATGACTTATCTCGTTTTGCGTGCATAAATAATCCAACAAGTAGAAATGAACGGGGCCTCAGTCTGTGGATGAACTCGGAGTCTTCGACGAAGTTATAGTTTTCTGATGACGATGTATTTCCACTTGTCCTGTTTCTTCAAGCAATTGACTACCTACTCATTTCTTGCAGAGATTATTTCCTGTGGTCATGAAGCACCACCAAAAACATAACTAGGTGCAAGTGGAACTGAAAGAAGTCCCAGAAAAATTTGTGCTTTTGTGAATGTATGTATCAGTGTCACAAAGCGTTGGATCTTTGTGGGGTTTTAATTAGGTGCATGTCATGATCCGCCCCGGAAACCTCCTGGTTTTAGTTTCTGATGCCGACATGCAGTATTGAATTTTAGGAACATTCACTCAAGCAAGAAGAGTTACAATTATCCATTAATGACTCCAAAATAAGCATAATTATAAAATGTACAGTAAAAGTTGGAGATACTTGATTGTTAACATGAGTTGCACTTTTGCAAAATTCACAACTTAAGATCCTCCAGAGGTCAGTGTGATAATTGATAGGTTGATGTTCTCTCTTTGATTCACAAAATACAAGTCGTTTGAGACTTGTGTACAGAGAAATTTTTTATTTAACAAAGGCACACAGAATTTACAAAATGACTTGTATTTATGAAAGAGTTCAAAAGGTTAAAAGTTAAAATGACTTGCATTTGGGAACTTCAAGAGTGCCTATTGCTTAAAGTCAACGTATCTAGTGGAAACCAACTTTCCATGCAAACCATGCAAACTTTCAATTAAACTGCATTTGAAAGCAACTTGCCTTGCTTAAAAGAAGCATCTTCAGTTTGACTAAAGTATTAAACTGCATCTGCATCATAATTAAACTTCGACAAGCAACATAAACAGAGGGCTACGGGGCAAATATACAGTTTGCCTATTTAGTTGACTTGTCAGGTAGAGGTTTTGATCGTTGAGGAGTCCATGCCGGTTTTATCAGAAGGCGTCAACGTTTGTGCAACTTGGAGAGGCAGGAGATGGAAAAGTCAGTTCATAATTTATAAAAGGGATTTTATGAATTACATGAAAACAAGGGGAAAAGGAAGATAGCTTTGAGAATTACATGTACATTTATTCTCTTCCCTGGCTATTCTATACACAAATCAGGCAAACCTGTTCTCAAATTAGTCAGCTGGAATTGGGGGTAAGCTAAAATCAGTGAAATTACTCGGCAATAACCAGGATGATGTGTTGTAGCACGATAGGCTCAAAAAGGAGCCTCTGGTCTGTTGAATTCCTGATGACAACACACACAAAATAAAGAATGATTTTACATGTAGTGCTTGCAAGAATGAGCTCAGCTGCAGAGAGGGCGTGGCGCGAGGCATTTGGTAAGCATATTTATCAAATGTACATTAAATTAGGGATACTTGATTGTTAACATGAGCTAGCTACACTTATGCAAATTTAATTTCACTGCTTAAGATCCTCCAGAGGTCAATGTGATAATTGTTGGGTTGGGTTGATGCTCCCTGTCTGATTCAAAATACAAGTCGTTCGAGACTCGTGAAAATAACTTATTTAAAGAAGGCACACCGAGGTAAAGTGGTGGAATTTACAAAATGACTTGTATTTATGAAAGAGTTTGAAAGGTTAAAAATACTTGCATTTGGGAACGGCATGAGTAAGTAAAAATGAAACATCTTCTAAGACACCTTGGTTAAAGTATCACGCCACATCTGAACACAATTAAACTTCGACAAGCAACATAAACAGATGGCTACTGGGCAAATTTATATTTTGCCTAGTTAATTGACTTGTCACTTGCCAGATAGAGGTTTTGATCTCTGATCTGAGGACTGAGGAGGCCATTCAGGTCTTCTCAGAAGGCATCAACATTTGGGGAAGTTGGAGAGGCAGGAGATGGAAAAGTCAAGTCATAATTCATAAAGGAGCTTATTGAGGAAAAAAAAAGGAGCTTTTGGTTTATGAATTCAATCAAAACAAGGAAAAAAAAGTTACTAATAACTTTCAGAGCTACAAGTAGACATTCTTTTTCTTTGGCTCTTTTATACCCAAACCATGAAAACCTGTGGTCAAAATTAGTCAGCTGGAATTTGCGTAAGCTAAAATCCAGTGAAAAACCAGGCAATAACCAAGATGATGTGTTGTAGCACGATAAGCTCAAACAGGAGCCTCTGGTCTGTTACTTAATTTGGTTGATGGAGACAGATTACACATGATAACTTACATAAACAATCAAAGAATTTCCTCCCATCCTGAATTCCTGATGACAACACAGACAAAAAGAGAATGATTTTACATGTAGTCCTCGCAAGAATGAGCTCAGCTGCAGAGAGGGCACGGCACGAGGCCGTTCTCGTTGCATCCGGTGCACGGCACGCGGCCGCCGGCGGCGCCGGCGTCATAGAGTCTATGACTGCCGCTGCACGCGCCGCAGACGACGAACCACGCGCCGCCGCACACGGCG
>CM002481.1:20113714-20131536 GCA_000325765.3 Leersia perrieri
GGCGCCGGGGAGCAGTAGGGCGCGGAGCTCGTCCCGGTAGGGGGCGTGCATGGAGACGTCGCGCTCGAGGAAGGCGACGCGGAGGCCCTCGAGGAGGCGACGCACGGTGGCGCAGTCCTCGAACGTCTTGCGCACGCCGCGGAGCGACGTCGTGTACAGCACCACGGCGTGCTCGCCGCCCGGCGGGCACCGCCTCTCCAGCCCCGCCAGCGCGTCCTCCTCCTCGCATTCCTCCAACAAGGCGTCGTCGCGGCGCTGGGCCTCCTCGAGCGCGCGGGCGTAGGCGTCGACGGCGCCGCGGAAGGCGGCGAGGAGGTCCGGATCGAACAGCGTCGCCGTGCCCGGATCCGGCCGCCGGTAGCAGCACGACGCCTCCGCGCCGCCGCCGCCGAGGCTCACGCGCATCTTCTTGGCCTTCCGCGGGGCAACCTCCGGCGAAACATTCTCCTTGTCGTCGTCGCCGCCGTCGGAGACGACGACGACAGGCTCCGGCCGCTCTGCTCCGGGCGTCTCCTCCTCCGGCCGGCACGCGGGGGGAGACGGCGACGGCGGCGAGGGGAGGAGCAATCCGGGCTGCGCGTTGGGGAAGGATTGCAAGGTGCAGAGGATTCTCGATCTGAGCCCCCGCATCGTGATCCTCCTCGAGTGATCCCGATGATGCAGTCAGTGGAGTGTGGAGCGGAATGGGGATGGATTGATTTGAGTTTAGGGACTCATATGATTCTGATCTAGGAGTACTCCACTACCACATGTGTGGGTCGTGTGGTTGGTTAATTAAGGCGTGGGGCGCAGATGGCGAGTAGTATCTGTGGGGATTGGGCTTCGCCTTCCAACGGCTACTAGAGGGAGGAAGAAGGATTTGTCAGCGAGGGGAGGGACGGACGGGAGGATGTCCCACGCCTCGCCTTGCTTGTCGTTTTTTACAAGGTGGATGTGCGCAACGGCTACCAGACCAACAAGTGCGCACGAGAAGTTTATTTTCCTGAAGAATCCACTAACTGTGATATGTGCTAGTACTGTATTATTGGTAGGCTCTACTACGCATAATTACAAATAAAGAAAATGAACAACTTCCTTTGACTGATTCTCCACGTTCGTTCCGGAGGCTAGAAATTCTCACGTTAATTAGAAAAAAAATTATAGAAGTAATACAATTTATGTTTTTTGAATTAAAAATAAGACATATTGAAAGAGAGATTTAGAGTCCATATAAAAATACAGCTTAGAAATAGCTAAAATTCGAAAATAAAAAATAAGTAAATTTAAAAGAGCATCCAGTGTCCATATGGAAATACAATTAGAAATAACTAAAATTCGGAATTAAAAAATAGGTAAATTTGAAAGAGAGCCTAGAGTCCATAAAGGAATAAAATTTAGAAATAACTGAAATTCGAAATTAAAAAAATAAGAAAATTTCAAAGAGAGTCTAGGGTCCATATAGAAATATGGTTTAGAAATGTATGAATTTTGGAATAAAAAATAAGGCTTATTAAAAGAGAGATTTAGAATCCGTATAAAAATATAATTTATAAACAACCTTTTTAATAAGATGAATAGTCAAACGTTATAAGCAAATGGTCCTTACATAATGAAACGGATGTAGTACTAAGTAATTGTAGATATAAAAGTAAAATCACGAGTAATAAATTCTATGGAAGAAGTTTGACTAATATGTAATTCATATTATGATCAACAATTAAGAAATGTCAAAAATTATATGTTTTAAGTTAAAAATAAATCTAGCCGCGTAATTGGCGCAGGCCATCCTGTTAGTTTTAATTCAAAATAAAGTTATTTTACACCAAAATGAAAGTTCTGAGATGCAATTCAAAGTTTCGGGTAATAGCTAAATGAGTTAAGTCGGAAGTTTCGTAGAAGGTGTTACTAAAATGAAAAAAATGAAATGAAAAAGTATAAATCGAGAATGCAATGTTTGTGTTCAGATTACGTCGAACATATGAGTGGCAGGTTGGGTATTCCTTGGAGAAAAAACTACTGGTGGGTTAACAGTCCAAACCCAAACAGGCGTACTTAACGGCTAAATGACAATATTCGCGAGGGCCTAAATGGCGATACCCACGCTGTCCACCTCGCCGCGGCCCAACCTTTTCGAAATGCGGCCCATGACGAGCTCACCTCTCCTCTCCCCCTCCTCGTCGTCCTCCTCCCGTCTCCTCCTCCGCCTCCTCCTCTCCCGCCGCCGCCGGAGTCCCACCCCGCCGTCCCCTCCTCTCCGCCGCTGCCTCCCGCTCCTCGTAGCCGCCATGTCCTCCTCCTCCGCCGCCTCCACCAGAAACCCCGGCTCCGTCGTCGCCGACGCCGACGGCCTCGCCCGCAAGGTCGCCGCCATCCGCGCCGCCGGCCCCGCTAAGCTCCAGGTCAGCGCTGAAAAAAATGCCCCTCTTCCTCCTCCATTTTGGGCTGCCTCGTGGTGCATGGGTGCTCGCGTGGGTGTATTGTTGGGAGATTGACTAGGGTTTGGAGTGTGGTGGGTGCAGGTCATCGCGGACTTCGACGGCACGCTCACGCGGTACTGGTACGACGGCGCCCGCGGCCAGAGTATGCTGCTCTTCGATTCTAGTTTGATTTGTGTTCGAAAATTATTTTTTGTTTTTTTGTCTATTTTTGGGAATTTGAGGGGTGTGTTTGTGTGTGGTGGTAGGCAGCCATGGGTTGCTGAAGCAGGGGAACGAGGAGTTCGACGCCAAGAGGGAGGAGCTGTTCGAGCACTACCACCCCATCGAGATCTGCCCTGACATCCCGCTCCCCGAGAAGGCCAAGCTGATGGAAGAATGGTGAGAACTGAGTAGTTAGGGTGTGTAGTGCTATGAATTGCCATTGTACTATCTCTTTGGTACACCGTTCAGGTGGATTTTGTTGTGGTCAACCGAGATCAGGTAGATTATGTTGTGGTCAAGTACTCAAGTCTCTGTTGCGCATATTGGTGAATTTTGCATGTGAGGTGAGGATGAAGTGAGAGTGGTGCTGCATACAACCTTTTTAGAATTTGCGTAATGCTTGATGGCTTGGCCTTATCGGTGTCGCTTCTTCATATGCCAAGCTAAAATGTGTTGCATCACATGGATTGCAATTGGAGTGGGAGTATATTTCTTTTTCAGATTTTGTAGTGTCTTGATGCGTTTGTGATATTTCCATGCCATCTATTGTCCAGCATACGGTTTCGTTTTTTGAATACAGAAAAAATACCATGATTGAATGTTCAGTGTTGGCACATTACCCTTGAAGTCAAATCTGTCCTGATTCCGTCTCTTTGCTACAGGTGGGAGAAGGCACATGCTCTCCTTATCAAAGGTGGACTTACATACGAAGCTATACGGAAGTCTGTGGCTGACGCTAAAATCACTTTTAGAGATGGAGTGGTGGAGCTCTTTGAGTTTTTGGAGGTTTGAATTTTTCTTTGCTGTGTGGTATATATTCTGGAACATTTATAGAGTATTTTTGTGTTCACAAATTTTGGTAAATGATCGCAAATAACAATGAGTATGCTGATATATTATATTAACTGATGACAGCAATAAAGCTTCTTTATATATGTGTTTTTGAAACATGTAATTTCTGTCATCTACCCCTTTCTTTCATACCTACTTGCTATATTTATGATCTATTGTCAAATGTGAGGCAGCTGACAATCATTATGGGTGTTACTTTTGTAGAGTTTCTTTGTTTTCTATTTTAGCTAGTTTGACTGAACTTACTAGTCAGCTATTTGGGTTCTGGACTTCTTATACACCAGCATGTTTGAAACAATGGTAATCTGATGACTACTTTTTAAGTAATCGCAGGAGAGAGATATTCCAGTGTTAGTATTTTCTGCTGGACTTGCAGACATAATCGAGGAGGTAAGACTGAAACTCCCTTATGTGATGAGGCAAGCTTCATTGTAGACTTACACACCCGCTTTCTCTTCTAGGTCTTCCGGCAGAAACTCCACAAATCATTCAAGAACATCAAGGTTGTTTCCAACAGGATGGTTTTCAATGAAGAAGGTTGTCTTGTTGCATTTAAAGGTAATTGCAATCATCATTTAGTCATCCATATGAACCGTGTCATTTGAACCAATGCAGGATAAATGCTGATAACAATCGACTTGGAAAAGTGAGTGTCCTACACTTGGCAAATAGATCATGCAAATATGTGTTAAGTGAACTCTCTAACTTCTTGAAGTTTGGCTGCCACTTGATTGTCACATTGGCCTCTTTTGGTTGACACATCATTTTACCGGCACATTTATGTCAATATGGATGGGTCAAATCCCTTTTTCGTAGACCATCTTTTACAATTGATGACATAACTAATCAATTATTTGTGTACATCAGGTTTCATGGGTATTGGGCCGATAGGTCAAGGCCCATATAGGATAGGGTTAGGTCTGTAGTTGCTCTCTCTATATAAGGAGGGACGGTCTTCTAGATTAGGGTAAGCAATAGATCAATCTAGTAACCCAAAGGTCTTGCCTCGTCGGTGCGGAGTCGAGTATGACTCCTTTGCGCCGTCGAGGTCCAGAGCCATCACGTTTTATCCTACCATTATAATCCAATCTACTATCGTTTTGTCCCAAAGATTCCTAGCCCGTGACATCTTGGTATCAGAGCTTTGGTTCCATGGCAATAGCCATGGCCTCCGCGGTGCAAGCTTTCATCGACATCTCCAATGGTCTCACTGAAATTACAGAGATGTTCGATGATGCCATCCGCAGGCTGGACTGGCACTGCACGTGTTGCCACCAGGGACTATTGTGCCGTCCCTGTCGGGGGCAGGGTTGGACTTACCGCTGGTAACCGCACCTTACCGTTGGGTAGTGGTAAGGGGAACCAGCGGTATGGTTTGGCCGAATTTCGTAGAATTCAAAATTTTCAAAAAGAATATTGAAAAAATTCCAAAAAATTCTCATAAATAGTACATGATTTATAGACAATAATGATGAATTTTTTTTACAAATTGATGAAGTTGCTATAAATTGAAGCATGTAAATATTATAAATTCGGGAAAAAAAGAAAAACCTTCTCTATGGGCCAATATGGGACGGATCATTCAGAAAATAGAAACAACTGATATCACTCTTCACATTACAAACAACTGATATCACTCTTTACATCATGTTTTTCATTTTTTTAAATTTTTTTCTCCTTTTTCCAACGAAAAATCGTCCTACCGCGGTTACCACGCGGTAACCGCGGCTTACAGTGTGGTTCCCTCAGCGAAACCGCAATTTGAATTCAAATTTTTGAAATTTGAATTCATCACGGTAAGCCGCGGTTACCGCGCTACCGCTGGCGAGAGGGAAGGGGATGCTCCGCGGTAAGTTGAACCCTGGTCGGGGGTACTCGTGCTTCATCATCGGTCATCATCTGTGCAGCCGCAACGGCATGAATTCAAGCGACCCTTCTCAATGAGAAGGGTGAATGTCCGACATCAGTCAAAGGTGTCAACCCCTTGTGCCCATCCACAGGATCCACAGGTTGGAGGGCATCTCCTCAAGGGTGCAGCAGTGGGCAACTGGCCTCCGGCGACGACGACGACACACTTCCTAGAGGCAGAAGGTGTGGTGAAGCATGTGGAGGCGAGGGTTTCAGCGGCGCCGGCTGTTGCCATGGCAACGCCGTCCAGATCTCAAAGACTCAGACTGACGGGTTTCCGCTGGCAGAGGTCACGATCGGGTGTCCCTCATCCTCGTCGGCGGCGCTACAGCTGCTGTTCTCATCGGAAGGGGAAGAGAAGGCAGCGTTTTCAGTGGAAGATCCCGCCTATCGCGGCAAGATTATCAGAAGAAGTTGTTGCAAGCGCAGCGGACAAGACGCGTGCGTCACAGTCCGAGGCGTGGACGAGGCGCCATTTTCGGATACATCAGGAGAAGGATAAACATAGAAGGCGTAATTTTTCGGAGCATCATCGCTTGATTCATTGGAGAGGTTGCGATTTGTATGGGTGGAAGTTGCGGCGCGTGCATGCGATACGAGATGCGGGCGTGGTAGGTGTGCGAGGATCTCGCGAGAAGGATGTTGCGTTCTTCGTGCTTGCAGTAGTTGCGGAGAAAGAGGAGCTAACGCGCAAGCATCGGGTGGGCCACTCCTTCCTGTTGTGTGCAAAACAAAAGGGAACTGAAACAAAAAGAGGAAACGACAACTTCGTTGGTGGAGAGGCAACTACGCGGTCAACTCGTGCTGTGGGCCCTTGCTTGCGTGTGGTCAGTACACGCCGTCGCTGCCGCCGCTGCTGCCGCCGCCGCCGCATCTCTCACGCACAACCTTAGTGCCACTGTGTCTCCTGTTTGCATGGTGTGTACATAGGACCGGCCCTGAGCCATTGCGGACGGTGCGACCACACTGGGCCTCCAAAATATGTATAACAGGTATAGAAGATTGATCGTCGCACTCGCACGTCGTCGTCGCTTCAGTTTTGCATCTAGAACTGTTAGAAAACATATTGTTTTAAATGATCTAGAGACATTTCTTTTTTTTATTTTAAACTTATTAGTGTGAAATTCGTTAATCACGATGAGTTTTTAAATATTATCTTGTATTTCTATGGTAAATGGGGGCCTTTATTTTTTGTTCCGCACCAGGCCACCAAAAAGAAAGGGCCGGCCCTATGTGTACGTATACGAGAAGAGCAAGAGGATAAGATTCCACGTTGTTGGTTGGTTAACCTAATCAATCCAAGTAACGCTGGTGGCTTGTGGGCTGGTGGCCATGATGCTAATTGGGCCTTTAGCTTTTGGATGTTCTGTGAAGATACCCTTTCACTAAGGGCTGTTGGATGGGGTCCACCAAGTCCTGATAACAAACCATGGTGCAGCGATCGACCATAATTTTATTAGAAAATTCTCTCCAAATAATTTATCAAGCCGAGATGTAAAAGGCTTGAGTCTTTATTTTCTTTGTTTTCTTTTATGTAGCGAGTCTAGACATATACTCTAAACTTTCGCTGCAGCTTGAGGACGAGCTGCTCGAAAATAGGGGTGTAATATCATGGGTATTGGGCCGATAGGTCAAGGCCCATATAGGATAGGGTTAGGTCTGTAGTTGCTCTCTCTATATAAGGAGGGACAGTCTTCTAGATTAGGGTAAGCAATAGATCAATCTAGTAACCCAAAGGTCCTGCCTCGTCGGTGCGGAGTCGAGTACGACTCCTTCGCGCCGTCGAGGTCCAGGGCCATCCCGTTTTATCCTACCATTATAATCCAATCTACTATCGTTTTGTCCCAAAGAATCCTAGCCCGTGACATCAGGTAATATCTTCAAGAGTTCTGCATCGAAACTAACTATTGTGTATTGTAGGAAAGATCATTCATGTTCTAAACAAAAATGAGCATGCCTTGGACATGGCAGCTCCAGTGCATGATAGTTTGGGGGATCCAAACGGAGCCACTGATGATTCTTCGTTGGTTAAGAAGAGGACCAACGTGCTTCTACTTGGAGATCACATTGGCGACTTGGGAATGTCTGATGGTTTAAACTATGAAAACAGGATTGCTGTTGGATTTCTGTAAGTAATGTCTTATCATCTTGCTTTTTGCTTATCATTTTAAGATTTATCTCCCGCTGCATCTATAACTATAGTTTATCTACATTGATATAGACCCCAGAGTACTGAATGTTTACTTTTAATACTGTGGAGCGTGGGCTCAAATATTGGTGTAAGTGATTTGATTAATTATTCTGATGTAATGAGTGAGGTACTGAACGAACCATAGGTTGCATTGTTTCAGTTGAACAGGCTTTTGGCCTACACTAATATCTTTGATCAATTATAATCTCCCATGAAGAAGTTTTGAGGTTGAAAATCCAGATAGATTTGTTGACGCATGAGGAACTGCCCAAACTTTAAGTTGAACTATTTGTGCCCAGCCATCTTTATTTATTTATTTTTGACCAAACCCCAGTCATATTAGCTTATTGTGTTGATTTTTTAACACAACTGCTATACATGCTTAACTAAATATAGCTTTGGTTAGTAGGAACTCTCCCTAAAAAAGGAATCTCTCTGGTTCGGAAGCAAAGTTGAGCAACCATAGAAAGTCCATGTTTGTGTTCTACTGGCTTTCCTTGATCAATGGAAAGCCAATATTTTATCACGTGCAACTTCCATGCAACTAGCCTAGTGTAAGTTTCTTCCAGAATTAGTGCCATGCATAATTAAACCAAAGATGGGAGTTTTCAGGTTCAATTGAAAGTGCAACTGGAGAAATTGCTGTAACCTTTTGAGGAACTTTGTTGTTTACCAGTCACAGTTGTTATTGCTGTTATGCTGTATGGGTATATGTGTGAATTGACACAACTTGTTTTACAGGAATAACAACATTGATACTTCTCTGAAAAATTACTCTGAAGCATTTGACATTGTCTACTTGGTGAGAATCACTGCTAGCCATATAATTCATTTTCCACTGTTACTCCGTACATGTTGTACTTCTGATAGTTGAATTCAATGCAGAATGACGCACCAATGTTGGGAGTTGTTGAGCTTGTGTCTGAGCTATGTCCTTGAGCAAATGATGTTAAGGCTGCATCCTTGTCCTGCTCTTGCTGAAATATGGGAATTTCATTCCCCAGTTCACTAACCGGCCAAGTTTGGTTACTAATAAACATTTTGTAGTCTTGACATCAGCAAGGCCAAGCAAGCAACCTGTTGAACCAATATCTCCTAAGCCAATCCAAAGTTGTATATATGAAGCTCAGAACGCATGTGTGAAATGAAATTGGTTGTTAGAAGGTTTCATATATCACATTGGACTTGTCGATCCAGTAATCCACTTTGTAATAATGAAATAATCAATCTTGTGGGTAAATGAAACACAAGGTATCAAAGGTGATGAACTGATTCCATCAAGCTCAGTTAACCGGAAGTAAGACCGGTGTAAACATAGAATTAATACTTAGCAAATCCGACAAAGAAGTAAGACCAACATTCGGTAATTATTCTAAGAAAAACATTCGGTAATTAGCAGGATTAAGAGAAGACTTTGGTTGGGCTGTTAATGGAATCCGTTACAACTGTTTGTTTCATCTGGCTCGTAATCGGATACCCTAAAATCAGATAAGGGTCCAAAAAGAAATCATTACCGCTCCTCCATGTGTGTCATCGCTTACCGTTACGGAGAGGCGGTGTACGCTGTGACCTAGCGACTCCAGATCGAGAAATCAGCGCCGCCGTCGCCTCGCACACGTTGCCGCCGCCGCCGCGCCACCGCCAGCTCCCGGCGCCAACGCCACAGCTTCGCCCTGCCCACACACATCTTCGGTGCCGCTTCACCGAGTTGCTCTCCACGAGCACCATGTGTGCCACAGCTGTTGCTCAGATCCTGGCGACCTCCTCCTGAACAGTGAGCTCGTTTGCCCACACCCCTTCCCTTCTCCTCCATCTGGACCTCCCCTTTGCATCCGTCCTTGCCAGCTCGAGATGTTCTTGCGCCATCTCGCGGTCCCCTCCTCAACTTGGGGCGTCGCTTCACCGGCTGCCAATCCAGGTGAATCACCACTGCACTCATTTTGTGTCGTGATTGAATTTGTGGATTGTTTGGATGTTGTTCTTGTTTAATTTGACAGAGAGCAAGAGGAGCCCGAGCTGGTTCAATATTCTTCGCTGATTGAGTTAACCTATCTACATCTAAATCTAAATCTAAACCATGGGTAAAAAGGAGTTTCTACTCCTATTGGCAATGCGTCATCAATCATAACCGTCAGATCCCATCTGATTTCATCCCAGCCGTCTGCTCCATCCCCCTGGATCGGCGACCTCCCCCCGCGCCTCCCACGCACGCAAGCAGACCCCCGCGCCCTTGCACGCAGCACCCTAACCCTATCCGTGCTCCCTTCACGCCCCTCCTCACGTCGCCGCCGGCCCTTTACCTCTACCTCTACCCTCGCACCGCCGCTCAGTCGTTCGCCGTCGGCTGCTACTGGCGGGAGCGGCGACGCCGGCTGCTACTGGCGCAGCCGGCTGGCACTGCGGTGGCCAGATCCGCGCCACCGGCCCTGCGACGACGGCGGTGAAGGACCTGGGCGCCGGATTCGGCAGCGCCGGCCTCGGTAGGCGGCGACGAGGGGCGTGGTGGGCTGGTCCGCGGCGCTGTCCCGCGACGTGTTGCACCCCCGTGCAGCCAGCGGGGGAGTGCTCCTGCTGTTGCACAAGGACTTCGCCGTCGACGCCGCCACCGGCTCCGGCAAGACGCTCTCCATAATGTATCCTCTGAAGTTCTGTGGCTTCCCGCCTCTCCTCCTCTCGCTCTTCCCCACGCGACGGCCGGTTGCTGCCTCAACCCGCCGCCGCCGTCCCCTACCTCTGGCCGACACCGATTCCTGCCTCACTCCGCCGCCCCGTCTCCTACCACCGCACGACGCCGATTCCTGCCTCCGCCGCGCTGTCTGGTCAGGTCGTTCAAGAGAGAACCCTAGGAACTCCACCAAACTTGGTAGACTAGATCTGGTCAGGTTTTCATCCTATTTTCCTCTCAGCTATTTGCAGTTTTTTATTTTAGAGAAGAGAATATTCATTCAGTTTTGTGAAGTGGACTAGATCTGGTCAGGTTTTAACTTTCAGTTACGCTTAGCTATTGAATTCTGTAAAGTGAAATTTGAAGATGCATAGAAAAGAATGATTTTGTTAGAGCAATGTGAATTCCATTTTTATAGAGCAATTTTATCATGGCCTTTTGGACATAGTGTTATGGTCAGGTGATGTTTACTGAATGCTAGGAGTAAAGGGTATGGAAGTTTTTATTCAGTCAGTCTTGGTATTGATTTATAATAACCGCACATAAATTATTTTTCATAGTTTCGTATCTCATAATTGAAGCATTACACTGTTTATTACAAATTTTATATAAGATGGTGACTGTCTGACAGACACTCTGCTTTGCATTTCTTGATTTCTGCTCTTGCTGTGCTGACACTGACATAATATCAAACTTTTTGCTAAATTTGCCAGGCTCCTTTCATCATCGTCCGTGACATGAGGCATATGTTGCAGTAGACGAACGACATCCTGGCCAACAAGGAGGTCATTTCCATCCACCAAGGTATTGTAGCTTGGCTCCTTTCCTTGTGTAGTTGTGCTGCAGTGAGCTTCAGGTTCAGAGTGGCATTTGCACTTGCCAATGATGTGGGAGAGATCGAACACTTACTTGTTCTTGGCATTCAGATCCTCTGGGCATCCAGGAAAAGAAGGTGAGGATGGAGGGTAGTCATGAGGTGTGGACCCCCTGTTCAATGTTGAAATTTTTTTTATGATTTCAATGTTGAATTTCTGATCTCACGCCTTGTTCAATTTTGAGTCTGGGGTTTGCTTTGCTTATTTATGATTTTGTTACTAGAAGATGGACAAGTTGGGGCTTTAACGAATCGGAAATTTCATGGTATCTAGAAGTATGCAATGGCTAACTGTATGTTTATTAGAATTTCGAATTTATATGTGTGGAACATGGTAGTTAGTTACATTGCAAGTTCTGGTATGTCTAAACGAGAAGATTGAATAGCAGAGTGTGGACATTACATGTAAAGTGGCTTTTCATTTGTAGCTAATGTTGTTGCAGTTATATGAATTGTGGGTTGTTATCTGTTGTTTCTGTTAAGGGAATGTCCATTTATTTTTACAAGGAATTTCTTGAAAGTTAAAATGTTGTGATCTCTTGTTCTTGTTCGAGGTGATGCCTTACAGCAGGCTGCAAGACTGCACTCTCAAACTTCGACTCTTTGAGGCGGCGCTGGACTATAGGGTTGGTTATTGACTTTGTTCCCATCCTAGCTCAGAAACTTGCTGCTGCAGTTTGTAGTAACTTATTCTTCTTTTATGGTGCAATAGATGGTCCCAGATCCAGCCACCTGCCTTCCAGCCACCTGCCTTCAGGCCCTCTTGATGCATATAGGTATATTTTTCATTGTTACTATTTTCAGTTTGTAACAAATACATATATGTTAAGCACAACCTGAAAATTCTTTAATTGGGAAGAACATTTGTGCAGGTTTAAAAGTTGCTCCAAGCTACAGGTTTTGATTTGGGAGATCATGTAACCACGATGCTACAAATATTGATCTTCATGGTCCAGTGTTGCTTGGTGTGTGTACTAATTCTATCCTGATATATAGATGTAATTTGCTTGCCTTATTTTGGTGTGCCGCTACATGTATGCTTGATTTTAGTTCTTGCATTATATATTGCACACTTCCGCAGCCTAACTGACCATCTCTCTTGCCCACGCCGCCGCCCATCCATTAACCGTGCCTGCTCGATGCTAAGCTTTGGTTCAACCTAGGTATGTTAGTGAGTGAAGAACTGGTGTGGATTTGTGATGGAACTACTATACTACGGGTGTGTTTGAATATTGTGCTCTGCTATTTCGTTTTCACTAATGGTTTTCAATTTTTTCACTTGAATTATGTGCTCTGCTCTATTTCGTTTTCACTAATGGTTTTCAAACTTTTCACTTGAATTATGTGCTCTGCTCCATTTCGTTTATGACCCCACATGGCCATATTGTCCAGCTGAAAAGTGTCTCTCAGTACAGTGGTGTGGGAAAAAAAGGGTTTTGCGGAGATGTGGCATTGGTCGGTGGTGTCTACACAAAGTGTTTTTAATATTTCTTATGTACAAGTGTCTCGAAGATGTATAAATTTGGTTAGTTTAACATTTGCAATATATGATGGGTTTTGTAAATCTTTAATGTCTTAACTATGTATGCCTCTGAATATGGCATTGTGTTCGGATGGTACAGTATGTGGATTTGAAAAATACTTGCTACTACTCTAAAGAAGGGGCATAGAGTACTTAAATGCCGCTCTCTTCAAGATTGTGAATATGGTATCCCTATCTGACTGTTAATATTTTGCTGTACGTTCATATAGTTTTAGTAACTTCTTATCAGATTGGAGATTCTAAAGTCTTGTTACCTGCTTGCATGGAGTGGAAAGAAAATAGTATGTTTGACCAGCCTTAGCAAGATGGTAAAGTGTGCTTCTGGTGCAGCAGAATAGGATATGATGGTACCGCATGTTTGACTGATGTATAATAGATGTCGTGTGCCTCATGGTGATTTGTCTGATTTTTGGGCTTCAAATGGCTGTGCTTAAAGCCTAAGTTTATTAGGGTTCCTATCACAGGTATCATATTGTTTGCGAGTCCATGAGTGCTTTAGTGGGTCATTGATTGTTGTTGACTATTACAGAATTTGTTGTCACTTTGTTTGCACTTGATGAAGGAAGCATAACTAACTGAATCTACTACCGTGACTGTCTTGTGAGTACAACTAAAGTTCAGGGACAATAGCTTCATAGAATTATATTTATTTTTATACGATAATATGTTTTTCTGTTTGGCCCGATGATTTACCGGTCTCTTGTGCTGTTTGGGCTCTGCGCCCCTGCGCTAGCTCTGTGATTTTATGACCTACTTCAACTTCAATTCCCTAATCGTTGCATGAGACTTTATGGAAATAAAACGAGTCTCGAACCTACCAACTTGAAAATAAAGCTTGATCAATTGGTTCATTCGAAATGAACCACCGAAGAATTTCGTGATACGAAGCATGCTACGTGTATTGCTCATGCATGATTACTATGAATATACTAATGTCATTTATATTTATAAATACCTATGTAGCGTTAGCACGGGCAGATTACTAGTTCTTTTAATAGGTAAAGATCACTAATAATCTTTTCCACGCTAAAACCAACACATAATTTAGTACTTCCTCCGTTTCAGATTGTAAGGCGTTTTGACTTTTTTACTTATAGTTTGATAATTCGTCTTATTCAAAAGATTATAAAAATTCGTCTTATTCAAAAGATTATAAAAATATTATTTATTTTTCTTGTAATTTATTTTATTATCAAAATTACTTTAATCATGACTTATTAGTTTTATATTTACATAAAATTTTTAAATAAGACGAATGGTCAAACGTTGAAAGCAAAAAGTTAAAACGTCTTGCAATGTGAAACATACGTATAAAATCGTCTGACTGCGTCTAGGGTTTAAGCCGTCCTAGCGATAGGATGGCGAATCCCGATTCACGAGTTGTTTCTGGTAGGGATTTGATGTCCGATCCGGGAGAGTCCTTCGTGGGTGCGTGTGATATTCCTTTGGAAGATCGACGGATCTGTAAGTCCGTGTTGGAAAGTGTTTCGGTGACCCCGTGTCCTCATAATACGGGGTGCCCTAGGGTTCCTCCATCAAAATCCAATCTGGCTGGTGCTGTGAACAACGCTCTGTTGGCGGCGGGATCTCGTGCGCTGGGACTGTCAACGATGTCGACTGGCGATGGGGGTGAAAAAGGGGTTCCTAATGCAGGCACTGCCCACCCAAAGTCGTCGGCGATTGTCGCTGGTTCCATTGCGGCGCAGGTAGATGGCCAACCTCCCACCGAGTCTCGATTGGTGGCTGCTGGTGTTCCCCCAGCTAACACTATTGCTGGGGAGATGGGTGCGGCTCCGGCGACAGGCGAGGCACATGGTGTTAACCCTAATTCAGGTCCGGATGCCCAATTGGAGGAAGATGACCATGAGTTGGGGGATGACAAAGATGTTCTTGAACTGGATATAGATGATGATGAAGTATCTCAGGCAGGCAAGTGGACGATCTTAGCTCAATACTATTCCCTGAAACCTCCTATGGCGCCAGCCCTTTTTGATGATATGAGAAGAGAGCATGGCAGCTGAGGGCGGATTTTAGCTACAAGATGCTGCGCGATAATAAGTTCGTCATCACGTTTGGTTCGTGTGGTGATATTGAGTTTGTTCTTTGGGGAGGTCCTTGGATTCATAAGGGCGATGCCCTACTGGTAGCCCGTTTTGATGGTCTTATGCAACCCTCCGAGATCAGATTTGATTCTATTCCTGTCTGGGTGAGAATATATGATCTACCGCTGGTGTTGATGTCACAAACTAAGGGCCAATTAATTGATAGTAAACTGGGGAGAGTTCTGGAGGTTGATGTGGAGGAAAACGGCAGAAATCGTCACGATTTCTTCCGCATCCGTGTGGAGTTACCAGTCACTACGCCAGATGCTCACATAGCGGGCGCCGGCCGTTCTCATTGCAGGCGACTCGATTGGTGAGCCGCCTACAACGCGGGGAGCGGCCGGCGCGGCTCACCGCCTGCCCGGGATGACGCCACATTGCAGGCGGCTCACCCGGTGAGCCGCCTGCAATGTTGTTGTTTGGATTAAAAAATCCCCTCGACTCCTCTCCTCATTTTTTTTCTTATATCCCTAGGAGGAAGAAGAAAAATAGGGGGGGGGGAAGGTTTTGATTTTGATTTCCTTGATAGAATTGGCTCCAATAGGTAAGTTGGCCATGTTGAACCTTTCATTTTTCGCATTTCAATATATAATTTGGACCTCAAAAGTCTTAGAATTTATAAGGAAATAGGTTTTTACCATATGTTGCTTTTAGGGATTTGTGTGCCTTTAAATCAAACAATTTGGAGAAAGTAATAGATGAAATATGTGCTACAGGAGGATTCTCTTCCATATGTGTTGGTTTTTGTAAGAAATTATGGCTATCTATGTAGATTTGGTTGGATGCCTCTATGTTCGAGAGAGAAAAGAAGAGGAACCCTAGGAGAGAGAATAAGAGCACATATGATGTTTTTTATTTTTTAAATTAGAAATTACAATACTTGTGACAGTAATTTGTGACGTAAGAAGCACTAGTTAGTATTAATGATGTAATTATGTTACATAGAAGATAATTATGTATAATTTATTTAATTTGTGTTTTATGGAGAAAGAATATAATAATAAGAGTTGTAGGTTAAATTAGTTTCATTATTCTACTTATAAAAGGTTAGGAAATGTGCCAATTGAAACTTTAGGTTTGAAAGGTTTAATTATATTTTTCGAAATATTACTAGTATTAATTAGTATTGTTTCCCTGATAATTGCAAATATTAGTATTATTTATTCATAACTATGAATTTGTAGTAATTAATAGTGTTAAACAGATGGAGAGGCACAAATGGATGTACGATACGCCAAGATATGAAAATGTGTATTTTGAAGAGCTGTCAAAATTCCTCGAAGCAACGAAAGAACATAGTTTGAGCAAAACATCGAAAGAAATACTATGCCCATGTGTGGATTGCAAGAACGAGAAAGCATGGTTCGATACACAAGTTATTCACTCTCACCTGATTCGACGTGGATTTCAAGCAGGCTACACGATTTGGTATAAGCATGGCGAGACTGTCGATTCTGATAGAAGCCGCCACAATGAAGTTGTGAACAACGTCAAGACGGTTGATTGTACTGCTGGGATGCAAGATCATGACCATGAAATGTCAGATGTTGGTGATGTCGAAATAGAAGAAATGTTGCGACATGCTGAACCAGAAGTGGTAATGAGGTTTTCCAGAGGACTTGATAATTTCGAGTCATTACAAAAGGCTGCAGATGAACTTTTATATGAGGAGTCTAAAGGTTGTGGAAAAGAGTTCTCAGTATTGCGTTCCGTTCTTGAGCTTGTAAGGTTGAAGGCAAGGCACGGTTGGTCCGATCGGACTTTTGACGATTTGTTAGTTCTTTTGAAGAGAATGCTACCAAATCCAAATGCATTGCCAATCAATACACAACACGCAAAGAAACTCATATGCCCCTTGTCTCTTGGTGTGGAGAAGATACATGCTTGTGTTAACCATTGCATCCTATACCGTAAAGAGTTTGCGTCGTTAAAAAATGCCCCACTTGTGGCACAATTCGGTATAAGACCGGTAAAGAATCACTGGAGGAGGGCGAAGCTGCTTCTGAATCGAACAACAAGACACCTGCCATGGTTATTTGGTACCTGCCAGTGAAAGATCACATCAGACGCTTATTCTCGAACCCAAGGGATGCTAAACTTTTGCGATGGCATAAAGAAATGCGCAAGAATGACGGCATGCTTAGGCACCCAGCGGATGCTATCCAGTGGAAAACCTTTGACGAGAAGTACGGCAACTTTAGTCGAGACCCTAGAAATTTAGCACCGATGGCATGAACCCTTTTGGTGACCTGAGTAGCACGCATAGCACGTGGCCTGTGTTGATGTCAATATATAACCTTCCGACATACCTATGCCAGAAGCGGAAGTACGTCATGCTGTTAATCCTTATATCTGGTCCACGACAACCTGTCATTGATATCGACGTATTTCTCGTTCCGTTGTTGGAGGACATGGAGAATCTATGGAATGAGGGGATGCGGGTGTGGGACGAATACATTCATGAGCACTTCACGCTAAGAGCCATAATTTTTGTTACTATCAATGACCTACCCGTGATGTTTTCTCTGTCTGGACAGATCAAGGGGAAGACCAGATGTTCGGTTTGCATCAACGGGACGATGTATAAATACCTAACTTCATATAAAAAGTTAGTGTATATGCGTCACCGTCAGTTTTTACCAAGACATCATAGATACCACTCCATGGCAAGTAAGTTCGACAATATAGTAGAGACTGGTGTCGTGACTGAACCTACAGACTTGGGCAAGTTTGTATTTCAGTTGACAAAAAAACTAAAGGTTGTATTTGGTAAAGGAAAAAAGAAGGCAACAAAACGTAAGAAGAGCACCAACGAAGAGGAGAATGTGCCTTTTAAGAAGCATTCGATATTTTACAAGTACTTACCCTACTGGTAAGACTTACAAGTCCGTCATGCCATAGATGTGATGCACTTAGAGAAAAATGTCTTTGACAGTACTATTGGCCTCCTATTGGACATACCAAGTAAGACGAAGAATGGGCTCAATTAAAGAAACGATCTCGTAGAAATTGGGATAAGGGAAGAGCTTCACCCGACGGATGGAGAAAATGGAAGAGTGTTCCTTCCTG
>CM002481.1:20136600-20150260 GCA_000325765.3 Leersia perrieri
ACCCGCCTGGAAAGGGCAAAATGCCCGCCCGCAGTAAGCCAATCTGGCCTAGTGAGTGAATAAACCCTTAAAGGTTCGACTCCCTATCAAGGTGAAGTTCAGTGGGAAGGAGGAGCTTAAAAGTTTCGAGATCAGATATGAGCGTATACCTCACTTTTGCTTCATATGTGGTTTTATTGGGCACTCTGACAAATCATGTAGCAAAGTGTGTGCAGATGAGGTGTCTCCGTTCAGGTTTTCTGCAGATCTCCGATGCTCGCCTTTACGTCAATTTGAACGCCGGATTGGCAGGGTCGATGCGCATCATGCACCCTGTGTCAATAGAGGCCTCAATTTTTCCCAGGCTGGGTCTGGAACGTCATCAAACTCTTGCCGACACCATAGCACCCCTAACCCGGTGGACGTCAATGATGATTTTGACAGACATGAAGCTGGTACAAATGTGGATGAGCAGGATCTTGTGAATCAGGCTAGTAACATGAGCTTAAATGAGGAATCACCTGTTCAGGGGGTGAGCAACCAGGGATCTGGACAGAATGGAAGGGATGCATCGGGTGTGGACAAAGGGAAGGCAATTCCGAGCTCAGAGATGATCTCAACCATCAAGAATTCACCTTCTATGCTGGAGTCTATTGGAGGATCGTTGGTTGGTGAAGAACACACTTCACAGAGGAAAAGGCCTGTTGATCAGACGGAGGCTGATGGTCAGCCACAGCTGAATGTGTCTCAAGCTGTGGTGCTCTTTGATGTATCGGTGGAAGGTAATGTTCAGAAGAAACTCAAAAGGTCTGAAAGGAAGAAATCGTCGGCGACAATCCCACGTGCCAAGGGTACGGGTTTCATTGCTTCAGCTGGAACTGTCGTGGAATAGGGAATGCCATGACAGTTCGCGAATTAACTGGCCTAGTAAAAGGGGCCAATTCCCGGGTGGTATTTTTAAGTGAAACTCGTCAAAAGAAGGAATGTGTTCGTCGTCTCAGAAATAGACTAGGCTTGAGGGGTTTCTTTGGTGTAAGCAGTGATGGTTGAAGTGGTGGATTAGCTCTTTTTTCGCATGAGGATATTTATATGGAAGTTAGGGATGCTACTGATAGATATATTGATGCTTATATCAGGTTCGCGGCGGATGATCCGCTGTGGCATATCACCTTCGTTTACGGTGAACCCAGGGTAGAAGACCATCATTGCATGTGGTCACATCTCTCTTTTCTGCGTCAGTCATCTGACCTACCATGGATGCTTATTGGGGATTTTAACGAGGCGATGTGGCAGGAGGAACATTGGTCTACCTCGAGACGGGCCGAGTCACAGATGGAGAGATTTCGTGATGCCGTACGTATGTGTGAGCTCACTGACCTGGGTTTTGAGGGACTTCCCTATACATATGATAATAAACGCAGTGGAAATCAGAACGTAAAGGTGCACCTCGATAGAGCTCTTGCGGATGAAAGTTGGCGAAATATTTTCAGAGAAGCTCGAATTGTGCACCAAGTTTCGCCATGTTCTGACCATTGCCCAATAATCCTCCACTTCTGGCATGAGGAGGCTGGAAGATCTAGGAGTGAGTGTCTACACTATGATATTTGCTGGGAGAGAGAATCTGAGTTGCATGATATAATTGCCGAATGTTGGGGAATTCTTCTCACCGATCTACACTAGAACAGATACATTCGGATCTTGGGCAGATGTTGTTGTCTCTCCATAAATGGAGCAAGGCCAAGTTTGGGAACATAACAAGAAGAATTCAACTTTTGAGAGACAGGCTAGGTTCTCTGATGGAGAACAATTAATGCTGACAGCAGTGAGATCCGCCGTGTTATGACCAAATGAACGAACTCATATACCGTGAAGAGATGCTTTGGTTACATAGATCGCGTATCGATTGGCTACGAGAAGGTGACCATAACACCAAATTTTTCCACAGCCGTGCAGTTTGGAGAGCGAAGAAAAACAAGACTAAGAAGCTCAGGAATTCTGATGGGTTGATTGTTATCCGATAACAGTATTATGGAAGGAATAGCGACAGCGCTATTCCAACATCTGTTTGCGCGTGATGATCTTGT
The DNA here is from genome assembly GCA_000325765.3 of Leersia perrieri. NCBI lineage: Eukaryota > Viridiplantae > Streptophyta > Magnoliopsida > Poales > Poaceae > Leersia > Leersia perrieri. The sequence continues at coordinate 20,138,664 of CM002481.1, forward strand.
TAACCCGGACCCGGTGGTGCAGCTAATCCAGCATCAGGTCACAGAAGAAATGAATGAGGAATTGTGTTAGGAATTCACTGATGAGGAGATTGAAAGGTCAATGCCCTATAGTTGCCTTAGAAGAGTAGATTAGAAGATCTATGTGAACGGTCTAGAGGGGGTGTGTGAATAGACGCAACCTAAAAATATCCTTGCAAACACTTAACAGCGGAAGTCAGATCTCCGGATAGTCCGGTCCAATGGTTCGGACAGTCCGGTGGATCCGGATACTCCGGCAAAAGTGACCGGAGCCTCTGGACCTAAAGTCACGAAATTCCTCGAGGGGAATTTCCAGAGGATGCAGGAGGTATAGGAAGCAATACAGAAAAGGAGACAAAGACACAGCGAGTTTTTTACCGTGGTTCGGACCCAAAGGTCTTACTCCACGTTGAGGCGCTCCGGAGAGCGAGATCGAATGATCTCAAACCTCACCCAGCTATCTCACACAAGTTGGCCTCGATCTCCAAGGAGCTCTCGGACTAGCTACTCCCCGGACGATCCCATGATCAAGTCCCAAGCCGGAAGTCCTAGCCCCTAGTAGCCTCCTTGCTCTATCGATCCCTACTTCTATGAGATAGCTGAGTTTTGTACTCACTTACCTCGTTAGGGAGAGGAAATCCCGTACAAACTTCTCCCGTGCAACCACATGTCGATCGGCGCTCCGGGCGACACCTAGCCGTCTAGGAGATGAGATCTCCAAGAGTAACAAATTCAACCAGCTAGATCTTGCCCAAGCTCCAAGTGCTCTTCAAGGATCAAATCCACACACTCTCACAACTCACCCTCTCTTCTCACCTAATCCCTAGATCAATCTAAGCCTAAGTGAGGAGAAATAAGTGCTCTAGAACCCTAGGAGTGGTAGGAAGTGAATGTGGCAGCCAACCTAGCTATGGGAGAGAGGTGGGCTTTAAATAGCCCACGCACCTACCCACTAGCCGTTGGAACAGGATGTCCGGACACTCCGGACGCAAAGTCCGGACACTCCGGACCTCCTAGCCGTTACACCGTGACATGTAACGGTGACGTTCACTAGCCGTTTGAACGGTGGTCCCCCTGTCCGGACACTCCGGCAAAAGTAGCCTGAGGCTCCAGACAACTCATGTCCGGACACTCCGGACTTGCTGTACCGAACCAAAACGTGCAATGTTGTGCATTACAAATGTGTCTCTCAGACACTAGCCTAGACTTGATCCTTTAGAGCATTTAGAGGTTGATCCAAGGTCTAACTAGCCGATCCCCCTTGATAGTACGGCTTTTCCTACAAATCAAAAATAAATACACCCTATATCTAATCTTTTGAGCCGCTCCGCCGTCCAAATCAGCTTCTCTCGAGTTAGAGTACAATTGGGGGGGGGTCACTTGTCTTCTTGCAACGCTTCACAACTCATTAACAAACGTTAGTCCCTTAATAATGTTGTCAATTATCACCAAAACCCACTAGGGGTCGATTATTGCACTTTCAATCTCCCCCTTTTTGGTGATTGATGACAACACTATTAAGGCTCACAAGAGATATATAGTAATGAGTTTTGAATCCAAAGAGATAGAAATTGCTCCCCCTACATATGTGCATAACTCAAATATGAATTAAACTCATATAGCACATATGTAGACAAGAGCTCCCCCTATCTCTTTGCATTCGTGGGGTGATATGGTGTGTGTACAAATGCATCAAAATAGATATGTCATGGCAAGATGCAAAAAGCAATAAACCATACACCAAGTAATCATGGATCATCAAAAGTGCTAGGAGATAATGCTAGAAATAAAAACTGTGGTCTAACACTAGCAAACATCACAAGTAGCACACAAATAGTAGTTATTACATGTCCACGAGTACGATAGAGTCAAAGAGGTTCAAAGACATGGGGAGCACATCTCAACCCGAGAGAACAACTAAGGATAGATATATTTCTCCCCCTTTGGCATCAAGACACCAAAAGGGAGAGGAGAGCCAAAGGTAGTCAATCATCGTCCTCGTAGTCCTCCTCGGAATTGCGAGCCGTCGTGTCATCACCACCATTGCCGCCGTCGCCGTTGCCGTCTGACTGGTATACAGTCTCATCTTCCACAGAGGTGCCCTCGAGCAAACCAGAGTCGAGAGGAGAGCCGATGTGAGCGGGAGTCTCGCAGAAGGCGGGCACAGGCGGTATCGAAGAACTCTGACCTGGATCACCACCAGCAGAGGCAAAGGGATCTTCCCACTCCTCATCATCTGACACGTCAGAGATGTCGTCCTGGATGTTGAGGTGGCGCATGATCTTCCTTTGACGCTCCTCTGTCTTCTTCTGCCTCCTCTGAATCTTCCCACAGGCTCCAAGGAGGAGCTGCAGGGCCTTGCGAATTGGTGAAGTCTGCTGAGAAGAAGATGAAGGTGCCGTGGTGGAATCAGTGCGACGCTTAGCAGCACGTCGAGAAGTTGGAGGCTCTGTCGGATCTGCAGGCTTGTAGGGAGGATGCTCCACATCAGGAATGACGATGATGTCTCTGTAGACACGATCAATCACTTCCTGGATGTAGGGAGCATACGGAGCTGCTTTCCTAGGGTCCTTGGCTGCAGACTTGATCTCATCCCAGATGTATCGAGACACACTGAAGGAAGGGTCGTTGAGGTGACAATACCCAAGCAAGTCTAGAGCCCTTGCTTGTACTGTCGTCGAGTCCCCACTCTTTGGACTGATGGTCTGCCTGAACATGAGGTTCAGGGTCTTGTAGTGAGGGAGCATGCCCTTGGTTGTCCCAAGCTGAGCAGTGCCGATCTTCTCATACATGAAGGTAGTGTCCTGCACCCGACTCTTCCTCAACTCTGTGTGTATACTCGCTGCTGAAACATCATCCTTAGTGAAACCAAGGATGCGAGCAAACTGAAGAAGGGTACAAGAGTATGTGTTTCCTTTCCACATCCAAGTGATCCTTTCCACATTGAGCGGATTCAGATCAAAGAAGATGGTTGTGTAGAACTGTCCAACTGCCTCCTTGTTGTAGTCCTTTCCAAAGCCCATAAGATGAAACATGCCTTTGGCTTTGCAAAGCCGAACAACCTTCTGGAAGACTGGATTGGCAGATTCTTCTATCGGAACCCAGGTTATCCAACCCATTCTGACAAACGCCTTCTCACGACGCTTCAGGATAACTATAGTGTAGTAGTCGGCGTGAAAGCAATTGTGCGTAGCCCCATATAATTTATTGCCGGTCCAAAACACCGACAGTTGGCGCGCCAGGTAGGGGTAGTCACCTAATTTCTCGACGAAAAGCTAGATGGCATCTTCGTCAACACCCAAGCTCGCCTTATCGATCGTTCCACCAGGGACAGAGCTCCGATTCGGCTCCTTCAGCTTCATCGCCGACTCCAATGGAGAACTCAAGACTCAGATGGAGGGGATCAATCCATCTGATGCCTTCACCTTTCCGATGGGTCTTCCCAACATCGTTGAACAGATGACTCATCTCTTGAGTCGTGTGATTTCTCAAGTCGACGATAGCACCATCAAGATCACAACATGTTACTAGCCCATGCCGAAGAAGCAGAGTCGATCCGCTAGGTGTCGTGCGTCCTGCAGATCGAGAAGCAATCCAATGGAGACAGAGACGTTGGAACGAGAGTCGACTCTGACTCAACCTCTGGATCCGACACCCAAGACGACTCCAACTTTGATTGTCGATCTGGAGTCGACTCCGACTCAGCTACAACAACACGGGTCTACATCGACACGGATTCAGTCTCCCAAGATCACTCCGACTCAGGAGCCCCAGAGTCCGGTCTTCAACACCACCAACTCGGGGGCGTATCGCCTCTACAGTGAGTTATACCAGGAGCCGGGAGAATCTTTCGGCAGATTCACTCGGCGCTTTCTACAAGCACTCAATCAAGTTAAGCCTATCTCAGACCTGCTGGCCCTGTCCATCTTCTATCATGGCCTGACAAAACCATGACATGATCTGGATGTGGTACCGTCATAGGCCCAAGAGCATCAAGGATTTGATGCAGTTGGCTAACATTCACGGGGCACCCGGAATCCAGTACTCCGAGCCAAGGAAGGAGTGCAGAGTATTACAAAATTTGAAGGAATAGCAGCACTGCTGATGAAGGTTGTAGTTAAGAGGCAACACCATTGCAGGTAAAAAATAACTACAATTTTGATGTGCTCCATTAGGAAAATTACAACATCCAAATTTCTTTGTCCAGAGGGCTGAGTGGATCAAGTACTTGAGAGCTTTCAGTGTATGATATAAGAGAGCAGCAAGTAACTTTTTGCTCTGAAGCCTGTCAGGAACCTTGTTGTTTTTGCACTCATAATACTAGAACACTACTTTAGTCTAAAGTGGCAGTAGTTTTATTAACACAACCAAATAGTTTATGATTTAACTTTGCAAAGTTTAGTCAAGCATGATATCCAATGAATTGAAAGAGGTCCTCTGGTATTTTACCATTGAATTAATGGATTTTCACTTGCTGTTAAAATAATGCTGGGTCTACAAGTGAACCTTGCAGGACTGAAACAATGACAACAGTTCTCTTGAATAGCTAGCTTGTAGGTAACCTAGATAGCCGCCCAACAATTTAAAGTTCAATGTTGAATTTCTGAATCCATTAGTTTTGAGATTGAAACTTCATTTACTGAATTTATGTAATTAAGTTTTTTTTAAAAAAAATTACCATCCCTATGAATTTTTAACATGTACTGGTGAGATTTGAAAGTTTAGTGCTGGATTTATGAATTTTAACAATTATTATGAATTTTCAATATATATTGTTGGGACCTAAAAGTCACTGAGCTCAAAGTAGACAAAGCCAGCAAGTACTAAATGATCTCAGCAATTCGAAGTTCACTGATGAGTCTCTGAATCAAAGTTGAGATTGGAAGTTCAGTACTGATTTTTTCCTTTTGAAAAAAAATCTTAATTTTCGCCATCTGAACATGTAATGTTGATACTTGAAAGTTTTTTTGGCCGGGTCTGATACTTGAAAGTTCATGGCTGCCAACATGGGCATGCCTTTGATGCAAATTAAAAAATTTTATTCTGTCTTTGCATATAGCTCACTTGGGTATGATGTGTTTTGTAGGGCTTGGCAAACAAGAATGGCCCTGTAAAGCTATATAGCACAAGAACCAGGTAGGAGTATTAATTAGCACGAGAAAACATTTCGTTGGATAGCTTATAGCTATTGTTATGCTTTGGGATGCTTTACCTACATTGTGTTAAAACTTATACTGGCTATTTGGCTTCACTATTCTTTTCTATTTGTTGGTCTAACGAGCCTTAATATGTAAGGTCAGGTGATTGCCTTGGGTCTTCTGTGAGTATGGAACGTTTGAAATTCTATGACACTGGTATTTGTTTGCACTCATAATTCAGCTATTTCACAGTGAATTGCGGGTTGCTTTGTAGCAATTCCTGTTTTGCATTACAACAAGCACGTTTCCAACCTGTTTGGTTTACATTGCTGACGGGCCTTAGCACACAAGGCCAACCGATTGGTTGGTTCTGTGATGTAATATATTCCCTTTTATGCTTGGCTTCTGAGCTGAATTTGTAACTGCTATAAATTCTCCTTTTATATGTAAATTCATGTATGAGAAAAAAATATTTAATGCCTTTTGTGCTTTAATTAGTTGTTTCTTCTGTCCAATAGGGTGACAGCTACTATAGGCCTGACCTGACCAAGTCGGCTCTTGCAAGGCTTAGCTCATGTGTACTGCAGCCTACAGATTGTTGTTAACAACAGGCAGACGTGGATCGGTTGAAACTTTCTTTTCTTATCAAGGGGCTCTGGGTGCTCTTCTAATTCTACATGTATGTAAACATTCTATATATCCTTGGCTTCAATAAACTAAAAAAGATGCAATACCGTTGGTAATCAAGTGAAAAATTTTCTTTACTTGCATTGGGATGATTACCTATTACAGCGTCATTGCACAGTATATATATTTGGACAAATGAATTAATCATCACAATATGTTAGCATCTGGTGTTTCATTTGGTTCAGTTTTTTAATGGCTTATAGGCTGGCTTACAGATTGGTTATACATTTTTTTATTTGGTCATGTAATTATTGCCTATTTGATTGCTAGGAGTTAGAGGAGATTAGAAATCCGGAGGAGCATTTCCAGGCACTGTTGGTTCTTGTGAAAGAAGGCATAGGGGAAGATAAGGTGTGTATCATAACTTCCATTGCAGGTCTATCATAGCCGAGTTATTTTGTTTGTAAATAATTGCACTATTTTAATCTTGTCTATAGTTCTTAACATAAACAGAGGGCCAAACTTAGTGTTATGTTTATTTTTGTTTTCAGTACAACCCATTTGTTTATTTCATTATGCCTATGTAATTTGCTTCTCTTTCTAATATTTATCCCTATTTTTAATGGTACCTAAATTGTGACATGCCAATAGCACAAGAACATAGCCTGCTGTTTGTTAATACCATTTTTGCTCCAATCTGTTGCAGGAGCAATGGCAAATGAAGTTGAACCACTAATCATATTGTTTGGGAGAAGATCATGGAATTGAATTGTAGTTTATCAAGGTAAAAAATCATGCAACTTTCTGATTCATATTTAGTCTTTTTTAGGCTTACCAACCCAGGTTTACAATCATATTATTATTTCTTTTCTCTGTTGGTATTGCCTATAGTTAATTAACTATATAACCATATCATTGGTGAAATATAGAGTACTAAGTGGTTTTTCTTTCTCAATTGTTGGTCGTAGCATGGTGACTGTTAAGCATGTAAAATTGTAAATTAGAAAGTAGGTCCTTTTAATCCTTTTTGAAATTCTGAAGATGGGAAGGTTGTGTTTTTAATCCCCTCCTGAAACTCTGAAGATGAAAAGGTTATCCAGGGTTTTTTGGTTTAAAAAACCTATTCTCTCAACAATGACGCAGGTGGATCATTTGTGCTTACCTCCCTCGCTATTTGGCGTGAGAATGGAGCCTAAGAACTAGGCAAGGCCAAGGGTGATAACAATTATGAGAAAGGTAATTGGTGATTAATTATCATCTTCATACTCCTATATGGTTGCATGTAGCACCCAGTTAGATGTGGTGACATTTTTTTTTAGCAAAAGTAATGCTTGAGAAATCAATAATGTGATAATTTAATGTGCATTGGGTAGTTGTTCTCTGTTGCTGTAATATGATTTACTTACGAGCTTTTGCTAATCTTCACTGTTAATCTACATTTAAAGACTATGCTTCAAGTGAGTAACATGAACAAAATCTTCTGAATAATGTATCATCTTTACTCGAACCTGGGTGTTTTTTTTTGCATAATTACTGATTTGTCATCTCATCTAAAATATTGTATGAGAGAGCTCATGAATTCTTTTTTTTTTTTTGTATAGGGCTATAAAACAAGGTTGAGAAGGCTACATACAGGGAATGGATGCCCCGGCAAAACCTTGTATGCCTATTAAACTCTTGGGTGACTGCATGAATACCACTTATGTTTTTTAAGAATGTTGTTTGAGGTAATGCCAAAGCTGTCCAAAAGAATATATATTTTTAGGGAACATAAGAATATATAATTAATTGTTTTAAGTTATTAGTCGACTGGTTTTTATATTATGGATCATATAATATGCACTCTGCATCGCGATGTTGTTTTGGCTTAGGCTGGTGTTTTGTGTTTCTATGCTATTGTGCAATCTATCAGTTTTCTGTTTGCTTTGTATCATGTCCTTTCGGTGCATGATCCATTTGTAACAGAGTTTGCTTGGACACAAGCTGGACATTACCTGTCACAATAATTATTGTTTCATCTGTGATAAGTGATTTTTTTCCTATTTTGGGCAATTTATAGGTTCCTCTATTATTAGTAATTTGTTTTTTTGCAGTTCATGAGAGATCATAAGACAGTTGTTTATGCATAACATTCTTCCCAATTTAATTACCCACCCAATGCTATGTACTGCTGCAATTTACTGGGATCAATTATTATAGTACATCTGGACTGCACCAGTGCAACGATTTGAAGTTTTGAGTCTGATCAATTTTTAAGAGAAAAACACAACAGTACTCTTCATGGTCAATTAATTAATAATACTATAGGATATTGCGATGCATGATATACTATAACATTGATGTTAATTAATTTCTTCCTTTTTAAAATAATGGATAAATCTGGTTTTAACTACAAAATAAGCTACAGTCCATTACTAAAGGATATAAATAAGTAAAATTTAGTACTACAGTACATAATGTGTAATATTAATCTTGAGTGTTTGTGCCTCTAGGAGCCTTTGTTGAAGAGGGGTCTAGATAACCCTGAACTTCTGGCTGGCAATTGGTCTCAACTATCTATAACCTGTAAAGTAAGTTGGTATTTCCATTCATCACCTTAGTTGTTTTTCCCTGTATGTAACTTTCACTTCAATAACCTGATTCATTTATATCAATAGATTGTAAGGCCTATACGCTCATAACATTGCTCTACATGTGATCGATGTGTCGAGCAATTTGATCATCACTGCCCTTGGGTATCTAATTGCATTGGAAAGGTACTAATTTCTCTCTCTTTTTTGTTGTTTTCCTTATTTGTAATCAAATATCTAAATTCAGAATTAGTAAGTCGTGTGTTTTTGCCAATTCATGAATATAAACCTGATGCCTGCAGTCTGTGCCCAAGCAAGGGTGAAAAACAAGATTAAACTGTACTGCTCTTAGTCAATGAGTTGCCTTTTGTTTTTTAATTCCTTTTGATTACTTATGGTTATGGAAAATTGTTTGGTTAAAAATCTAAGCTACAATTGTTGTGAGCGCAGAAGAACAAATAGGAATTTTTTATGTTCCTCATCCTATGTCTGGTTTTGTGAAATTTACTCAATTTTATAAGCTTATTGTTTATTCAGATTGATGACATTTGTCCTCCAGGAAATTCGGGACCAGTTCTTTTTTCGTAAATGGAGAGAAGAGCACCATGACAGAAGGTTCCCTCGGTTTTTCTCATTTTCAAAATCAAAGATGCATCAGTGCATGAAAATGTAGTGAACATCAGGTTCCATCAAGTATCATGGATCAGGTAGTCAGGCTTTGAGAATTCTGTACAATTAGAATACATGTAAACATCAGGTTCCATCAAGTATCATGTATGTGAAATATCATCTACTAATTATGGAGTCTATTACTTTTGTAATCGCTACTGTACCTAAGAACTTACATGAACATTTTAATTAGTGCAAATGCTGCACTCGTGATGGCTATAGCTATTTATGTGCGGACAAACATAATCACTATATTCTCAATCATCACACCATACATGCTTATTTACTTTCTAATTCATACGTGTAACTATAGTCTTGATCAAACTGTCCACAGGTGGACTTGATGGAGGGGATTAAGGGAATATAGGGAACTATCCCCCATCCCCCCAGGGCCAGTTTCCCCTTGGGGATTAAATCCCAAACAACCAAACAAGGCCACATGGGGTTGGTGCGGAGGAGGGGCCGGTGAGCTTGCGACGGGGAGAAGTGACAGTGGCAGGGCGAGCACGGAGGTCGCAAGACGGGACGGGCGGTGGCAGATCCGTGGGTGTGATACTACGATGGGAGAGGATATGGTCAACCGGTCAATGACTATTGGGCCAATTGGGCCTTCAAGGAGGCGGGAGGCTGGTTGCGCTACTGGGCTAGCCTGATGCTGGTAGCTGTTGAGTTTGATATGGTTCAATGAGCGAAACGTGACATGGATGCACGAAATTGCAGTAGCTAAGTAAGTTGGATTATTTATACACACAAAACGAGAAATCATATTAGTAGATGATTAATTAAGTATTAACGAAAAATTGGATATATTTGATTTTTTAAAGAAACTTATCTATAAAAAGTTTTTTCAATTAATACATAATTTAGCAGCTTGAGAAGCGTGCACGCAATAATCCGAGGGGCAGCTATTGTTCCTATGCTGAAAAAAGAAACTCGGCCTAAGTGGGGATGAAATGTATATAAACAAAAAGAAACTCGGCCTAAGTGGGGATGAAATATATAGGTTTATAGGATTCAGTAGATGAGGATAAAGTGGCTAGTTTTCTAGCATTGATGAGGTGTTCTTTTGAACCATTATTAAGAGGTTATTCGTATGTGAAGAGGGAACAAATTAAGTCAAGCACTCAAGCTTTGACAAATAAAATAACAAATGTATATATATCCCTGTACACGAGTAACTAACTAACTAACTGTAGTATATTACGTGTATCTGCGGCGTGGGGAGTTTATTGGGCTGTGTTAGGAGGAGCTTGGCCGGTTGGCCCCTTCCAGACCTCCCTAGCTGCTTCACTGGGAATGCACGTAAAACCGCCTCCTCATCCTAATTCCTCTTGAACTACGTCTGTCTTTTCGAGTATTGTTTCGTTCATTTTCTTTTCAATGTATCAGACACTAATTGCTAATTAAACTAAATGAATTGGTATTGTGAATTGGAAAATTTGTACCATAGATAATGCGAATCTTAATTTTCCTTCCCCATGGTGATCTTGACAAGGTGGGATGATCTTGACAAGGTGGGATATTTTTACACGTTCAAAGAGATGGTTGTTTGATGGTGTTGCCTCACCTAGCTTCTTACAGTTGGATAAACATAGGGTACAACACTCATATGGATTTTAGCAGAACATCTTAGGCCCAAACCAAGCATTGCTCACAATTTCGCTGTCATCGAGCATTCATAGTCAAGTGACACATAAAACTCATGTAAAACAATTATCAGAACAACGAATAAACAATGCGATACATGTGGTTGTGAGATAAAATATTATTCGGTATCAAATAATCCAAATGCCTTACAAAAGACAGTATCGCAAAACAGTGTACATGCTAATCTTGATAAAGATTATCAAGTGAAACACTGGCTTCAGGAAACTCCTCAACTCAACAAGGTGTATAGGGAAATGCCCTTAATATGTCTTCATCTCTGGAAAAGTGTTCATAATCTTTAGGGGACAAGTTGCCTAATGGTTGAAGCTTAGAGCTATTCAAATGATAGGCCAATCCTTTTATGGTCAATGAGCTAAAAAAGACAACCTCTTTGTAAGGATGAAATCCAAGGAATTTAAGTTCATTTTTATAATATGCAATACCATCATGATTGTCCGAAATACCATCATCATCATCATCATCATCATCATCAGAATCCCATTCAAAATTATTTTCCACCAATGGTTCAACATTACCATTTGGAGAATTGAAATTGGAGGGATCATAGTCCCAATCATCTAGATCCCAGTCTCCAGGAAACTTCTGACTATAAAGATGATAGTTAGTATCCTGTAATATCCATGGCCCGTGAAGTTGTTTACGGTTCAAGCGTAGGAGTAGGGGCATAATATTGTTTTTGTGCTTTAATACCCACTCGAAGTGACCGCATGATTCATTTAGGACCCAAATTGAAAGACAACAGTCAATTCCACCAATTGAGGCAAGGTACACCCCTTTCTCTGATTTTCCAATAAACACATTTGGTCTCCGGTCGCTAGTATAAATCACGGGATGTTGGATTACTTGGTACTTCCCATCAGACAAGGATATCCTACAAAGAACAAAAATAATAAGATATATATATATA
>CM002481.1:20163632-20193897 GCA_000325765.3 Leersia perrieri
CCGCCCGATCTGGCGAAGGGGAGGGCTTCAGCTACCGCCGCCCACCTCCCCTTCGTCGGATCTGGCAGAGGGCTTCAGCCGTCGCTGCGCCAGGCCGCCACCGGACGCGACCCGCCGCCCTCCTCCCACGCCAGGGAGAAGAAGAGGAGGAGGGGGAGATTGGGAGAAGGAGGAGAAGAAGAGGAGGAGGGGGAGATTGGGAGAAGGAGGAGAAGAAGATGAGGAGGATGAGGGAGAGAAGGAGAAGATGAAGAGATAAAGAGGAGCGGAAGAGATAAGTGCAAGGGAGAGAGAAAGTCTTTCTTTTTCTCCCTCGCTCGCTCCCTCCCAGGTGTTCTCTTCGTGCGGTGGCCTTGACATTCAGTCCCGGTTGTAGATATCAATCGGGACAAAAAGTCTATTTTTAGTTCTGGTTGGTGTTATCAACCGGGACTAAAAATTCCAAACGACCTGACATGGCCTGACCAAAAATGAACCGGAACTAAAAATAAATTTTAGTCCCGGTTGGTCTAAACATCGTTTTTGACTGTTAAAATTATAAACCAGGACGAAAGATCATTTTTAGTCTCGCATTTTTCGGGACTATTGTGGATTTTGGATAACCGGACAATGACCGTTTCTCCAATAGTGAATTAAATGGTACCAGTGAAAAATTTATAGTAAATATGAAAATTTTCCTAAAACTTTTGGATCCGTATTTTCACGGTTTGGAACCAAAGGCTGAAAAAAAATGCAATGAAGAACCTTAAAATCAACTAGTAAGATATTGAGTACCTATTTGGCCACGGCTGATAAGCCAGATGAGATGAGTGCCTAAGTGTTTTTACGATCAACATATATCCTCGTGGCAAAATCATCACACTTAAATTCACAAATTCCTTTTCTCATGATTGAATCCTACTCTTGGTCTAGAAAAAAATAATAATCAAAGGTTGCATTTTTTGTTGATCATTCGACAAAAATCAACTTACCTACCGGCTACCGGCTACAGCATAGTATCATATATTTAGTCAGTTCTTAGTTGCTCAATATAAACAACTTGATCTCCAATCTTTCGGTAGAATGTTTGTTAAATATATATAGCTAGCAATATGATTGATCCATGAGAGCTTGCAAGCCACACATAGGTGAATCCACCTCTCCAGCTGGAATGAGGAGGGCATCTTGTGTTATTGTTCCTTGGAATAGATGCCTTTGGCTCGCCCAAGAATTTAGAAAGCATGATTCCATCGAAGCTTACCACATTTATTCCACTTATCTCAATAACAGCAACTCCAGATAATTAATACCAGTAACCCCTCAATAAATTAATTAGTAAGTACACTGATGGAGAGCCTCCTCAATTTTCTTTGGGGTAATCACCCAGTGATTGAACAAACTAGCTATATACCCCCTCCTTTGATTTTTATATGGTATACTTAAGTTAAATTAACTTTGTACATATATATTGATCAATAATATTCAAATTACATGTACTTGTAATACGTGTATACAAATTATATCAGCACATTCATATTTAATATATCAGTGTATATATTTAGTAGAATATCTTTTGTGATAATTAAGTTCAAATTTCAGTCTTGGAGATTTTTAGATAACAAATCCATCCTTTAAAAACCAACTGAGGGATTATATGCAATTAATGAAGAATGAAATGTAAAGCTGATCGTAATTATGTACGGTAACTTAAATGAAAATAAAGTCACGCACTCATCCTTGGGTGCAGGGCATTTTGTCCTATATGCAAGAAGACAGAGTGGAAGGTTAGGTCGGCTATATAAACGCACGCATGCCCAATATCAATCTCTTCTTGCTGCGGTGATTCAGGTGTTAACGGTGACCGACCACACAAAAGCCAAAGAATTCCACATGATTATTCTGTATGCTTGTCTGTTTATGTTTATTGATCTCGATGGTGATGCTGTCAAGATTATTTGCAGAATGTTCCATAAACAAGAATACACAAGCAAACAATGATTAGAAGTAGCCAAGGGCTTGTTTGGATTCAGGGATTTTTTTTTAGTTCGTGTGATATCGGATGTTTGCACGTCAATTAGAAGTATTAAATATAGACTGATAATAAAACTAATTGCATAAATAAAGGCTATTTCGCGAGACGATTTTTTAAGCCTAATTAATCCATGATTAGCAAATGTTTACTGTAGCATCACATTCGCTAATCATGGACTAATTAGGCTCAATAGATTCGTCTCGCCAAATAGTCCAAAATATAGGATGGGTTTTATTAATAGTCTATATTTAATACTTTTAATTAGTGTCAAACATCCGATGTGACAAGGACTTTTAAAAAAAGCTGATGGATCTGGTCTAAAAACAACTCATGTTAACGATTGCTACAAGGAAAAGCAAAGTGCCTGTGCCTTTTTTTTTTTTTCCTCCCAAAGCCATTTTGTCCTTCTATGAACCCATCAGGATTAGCTGTTTTTTTTTGTTATACATTTTAGGTGAACAATAATTATCAATAGAAAATCATGTTTCAATGGGTATAACACATGCGTGCGTAAACTACTATATATTCAATATGAATTGGTGAAAATATACATAAATACTATCAGAGTAGTACATCCGGTAAAAACAGGATTCAATTTATATTTTTCCATTTGGTAGGCACATATTTAATTTAAAGTATCATTATCAGTTTTTATGAACCGGCAGTGAAGTAGTATGAACTGACAATGACATATAAGGCTATATTAACACATGATGTAGTAATAATATTTTTATGAAATATCATACCAACACATCATTGTAGTAGATAATAAATTTTGTATAATAAAAACACAAAAGATGCATGTACCACCTCAAATAGTTTCCTTTTTTACTATATGACAATGCTTGATACAAAATCGATGAAGCTTTGGTACCACTTATTATAAAAAATAGAAGCATAACGGATACATGGAATTAGGAAAATCCTTACATGAAAAAAACCAAGGGCACCTATCGATAATGATCAATAGTGAGGAGTTGATATAAATGCAAGGAATAGAGTGGACCGTTGCAAACTAGCCGTGCGTCTTACCTAGGAGTCCTAGGAGGATTTAAGAGACACAGAGTTGTAATACAAAACTAATCCAACTCCCAGATAACTAATCCGAATATATCTAGAATAACAATATTCGGATCATATTTAACAATCTCAACCTTGAGACGGATTTTCATTTTAAGACGAATTTCTCTTATAGCATGAAAATCTCCAAGAAACACCTCTAATGTGGAGAAACTAACCACGCTCGAAAATAACCCTCCGACTTAACCTTGATCAAGAGAGCAGTGACGAATCTAGGACAAAAATTCAGTGGGGCTTACATATATGATTCTCACTAGGCTTACATCTCCTGATCAAGTGAAAACCCCGTCAAAAAAATATATACTCCCTCTTTCCACAAATACATGGCGTTGTTTAGCTCAATTTTGAGCTAACCAATGTCATACAAAAAACTGGCGGGAGTATTTGTTTATTACCAATTTGTGGGTTAATTTTATCCTTGCACCTTTTATGTAAAAAAAATGTAAATGGTTGCATCTATTTTGTATAAATTACCCGCTTCTAAAAATAAGGTTTGCTATATCCAAGAAGATTATATCAGAAAAGGCAAAGAATTAGAAATATTAAATAGCAAAAATATATATATATAAAGGAGAAATATAATTTCGATGGTCCGTGTGCCATTCCACCAATATAGTGAAAGCCTATCCTAGTGGACATGCAACTCGAGCCTACCATCAATATGACAGGGCCATGCAACTCTTGAGTCTACCATCAAAATTGCAAGCCATGCATATTGTTCCAACTAATTGATTGATCATCGTTGTTCTTTCAACAACATGCTGCTGGTACGGACGATATGTGGGATTTCTACAGAAACGGAGTTGGGGCTTGAGCCCCAACAAGCCCCAGTGGTAAATTCGCCCCTGCAAAAGAGGTATATCATACTTCAAACTCATCATTGGGAATTGAAACCTAAATCTGATGGAATAAAATTTTGAATTTTAGCAGAAACGTGTGCGTACACTTCTGGTGCACAACATGAAGTACATAGATCTTCTTTTTCACCACATCAAGTGTCAAATTGCTCTTTGTTGATATGGCAAAACGAGAATATCATATCACAGTCGGAGAGGAAAATATCATGCTTCATAATCGCAATTAGGTCATGAGTCTGCTATCATGAAATTTAATGAAAACTAGCAGAAACGATGACATCGGTACACCTCCATGTGTACGAAGCAATGATCAAAGAACTCCTTGTAGATGACTACAAGAATGTAGCAAAATCAAACTTGTCAATCTTCAATTGTCATAATGAGAATTATGTCTCAGTTCATAAGTGATATATCAAACTTCCAACTTGTCATTGGGAATAAAATCCTAAATCTACTGGTATAAATTGGCAGAACCCAAGCAGAGGCGAAAACCAAAATATTTTGAATATCTTTGAATAAAATCTTTTGGTAAACTTGTATATAGATGCACCAAAATCCAAACATGGTGTATCTACACTTGTTGTAATGAGAATAATTTGTCTCAATCTAGGAGAGGAGGAACACACTTCAAACTCAAATTCCCCACGGGAATTAATCCTAACTCTGCTGTTGTAAAATTGACAAATTCTAGCATACACGCAAAAACCAAGTATTATATCCCCTTGAATAGCCTCCCGATAAGTTGGCTGTAGGAGATTAGAAAAAAATTCCACCTAAATAAATCTTGTTGTTGTAAAACAACTGAACAACAATTAATAATCTCATCGAATAAATTGATTTTGATGAGATAAGCAAGCTTATTAGACCGATCTCGCTGAATCTTTTATTAAAGATACATAGTATAGACACATACACGTACAAACACGCACACACTCACTCTGATAAACATATATACGCACACCCTACCTCTATGAATACTTTCGAAGATTGAGCCGGGATATCTTGAGATTGACGAAGTCACCGCATACACATCAATGTCAACGGTTATGTCACCTACCACTGAAAGAATATTAGTTGTAAACATGTGCACACATGTCAAATCTAGCATTTGAATATGGGTGGGCAAATTTCCCCATTGGGTACCAAACCAGTTGAGCTATGCTCACTTTGCAACTAATCTCGTTGAATCTGAATGAACAAGATGAAAGAATCCAGTAGCAATTGATTGAATCTTCAATCTTCAATGCTCTAAAATCTTGGCTTGGCTCTCAATCCACATTGCTTCAAACTTCTTGCCGGCAATAAATTTGATCTCGCTGAACAACTTGAATTGATGGAAGTGACGATGGATCTGGCGGATCAAACTACAGTTTAGATAATAGATTGAATAACCAAGCTCTGATAAACTGCTCTGATACCACTTGTTGCAAAAAGGATGAAGCTTTGGTACCACTTGTTATGAAAATAGAGGCATAACGGATACACGGATTTAACATTAGTAGCTTGAGCATTAAGATGTAGGCTTCTCTCTTTCTCTCAAATGATAGTAATTCATCACTAGGAGGAGAAATGCTTACATCTATAGCTCGCTCTATTTGAGGACCCATGTGTCGATGCGTGTGCTCGACACGCAGGGATCCCGAGGACCCCTTTTTTTGTTCGGCACAGGGGTGCGGTACACCGAGGCTTGAGTTAAGGAGAAGAAGAAGGTGGGCAGGAGGGAAAAATAAGCTAAGCACACATGACACCAGGGTTTATACATGTTCAGGCTGTCGGGGAAGCGTAATACCCTACTCCTGTTCTTGTTGTTGATATGGTGGACGAAGGATTACAAGATTTGGTATGGTGATCTTTCTGCGCTATAATCAGAGTATATCTGACTCTTCTCCCAATCTCTTTTCCTTCTACCTAGATGGAACACTTCCCTTGGGATGGGGCTGGAGCTGATGACTGAGGCGCGCTGCAGTATGAGCTAGACTTGTGATTTTCTAGGAGAGAACCCCCTTTTACAATGGACTTGGGCCTCCTTTTATAGGGCGAAGGGGACACCACAGTAGCCCTGCATTTATTCATTCCACTTCTCTCTGGGGAGTGGTTCATGCTCTGTCTTATCGGGGGTCTTCTTCTATACCTGCTCCTGTTGCCACGTCGTGGGAGTTGTTGGGGGAAAACGAGCGACGAAGCCATCACATTGCCGATACAGGGAGTGGTCAACCTACCTACTCCAGCGGGACCCGCTTGTCAGTGGCTCTCCAACGGGAATAAGGGTGACGCAGCTCTCCCAGCTTCTCATCATTTCTCTCCTACACAGCCATCCGTCGCATTTAATACGACGGTGACCGGCTAGGAAGAGGGGCGTGGGTAGTCTGACCGCGCTGTCAGCTCACAGTCATCGGTGAAGACTTTCCTCTCCTTCTGAGCCAGGCAAAAGGTGATGATGAGTACTGACAGGCACGCCTCACTTTGCATTAAATGCGATGGGGCAGCGCCTGGGCACTGTTCTTGCGTTGAACGGAGTAGTTGGTGGTTGGGCCCGCCCCTCTCACAGGAGGGGTGCGGGGTAACGCAGCTGGGGTCCGGGTGCTCCCGAACCCCTTCTATTGAGGAACAACGGCCTCCGGGCAGCCCCCAGGCCAGACCCCCTCGGGGTGGCCACGTGGCCACCCGTGGCCCGAACCCTGCTGGGCAATCCAAGTATTTTCCTATTGTGCGCCATTTATGCAATTGTGTTTCTTCCTTCATGCGTTGCATCCTCAGTATACCCCCGGGCCCATATCACTGACACCATGGTACGAAGCACATCAAACATCTGAGTACTCCAAGACATGTAGTTTGAACCATCTAGCAAGAGAAGTTCAAGGAAACTTTCACCTCGGATTGACGTGGTATTATTTGAAGGCTTAACCTCTGTCCCTCGCGCTTTTCTCGCCATCCCTGACATTTTCACTCTCAAGGTGTTGAATCCCTAATTGAGAGACCTTGCTCTGATACCACTTGAAAGTACCTTGAAGTCGTCTAGAGGGGTGAATAGACGTTCCTGAGAAATACTTCGCAGCGGAAATTGAATACATACCGAATACTTCAATTTGTTTACTAGACACTTTAGTTGAGTTTCTCTATTGGAGACAACAATTAAATTGGACACTAGTGATTAAATCAGACTATTCGATAACCTATAAAGTTTTTACACGAAGGAGAAAATGCAACAAGCTCAAGCACAAAGGAAACTAGTAAGCAACAAGATGTGTAAACAAGTAGAAACAAAGTATCAAGCAAGCACATCAAGTTGATCAAGCACAATATTGTAACATGATATATAAACACAAGCTAGCACATATAATCAACCAAGGACGTCCACAATATCACAAAGAACGGTAAATAAAGGACAAGGAGACAAACAAATTTTCTCCCAAAGTTCATATCCAAAGATCATACTCTCTGTTAAGGGACTCTAAGAATCTAGTCGAATATCACTCGATTCTTTCTTGACCGTTATACCAAGCACAAGGAAGCTTTAGTGTCCAATTCCACTTGCAGATTAGCAAGTCTCTAAGCGATTCCTATGGATCAAGCCTTAGAGTGATCCCCACGGATCAAGACCGTTCCAGACAACCCTATTTCCTCATTGTGACTTGCTCTACCAAGCAATATTCTAAGAGTTAACACAGTATGAACTAACTTATCTCTTCCCTTGGGATGGTGAGAAAACCTTCAGAAACTTTCCCCGGCTATCTACACAATCGCATACTTGTGGGCAATGCCTAGCCATCTATAAGTGTTTCGCCTCCAAGAGTAACAAGCACAATAAAAAATTTGGTTGCAATGAAATGAACTCAAGTGCTTAAAGGATGGTGGATTGAACACCACTAGATCTCAAACACAAATCTCTCTCTCTCTCAAAGATTTACTTAAGGATGGTGAAGCTCACTAGCTAACAATCTCTCTTCTTAAGGATGGGTGGATCTCTCTAGCTCGCAATCTTCTTCCTCGAGGATGGGTGGAGCTCACTGGCTCTCAATCTTTCTTCCCAAACCTTCTCTCAAACCCAACACTCTTCTCCACTCAAATCTCTTTGCAAAACTCAATAATCTTCATCCAATCTCACTCACAAAGAACTACCATCAAGGTAGGGGATTATGGGAGGTATATTTGGTTTCGGATAGGTCTTCACTTGTCAAAACTCAGCAACAACGATAAAAGGGGTGGAGGGGTTTAAGTACTCAAGCCCCCGAAACTTGTTGTTACTCTCTCAGATTCAAACATTGGACACTCCAGTGCAATCATTAGATAATCCGGTAGCAACTCCCCGTCAGAAACAATAATCCCACATTGGACACTCTGGAACAATTATTGGAAACTCCGGTAGCAACTCTCTTCCAAAACAGCAGGCCCACCACGAACACTCAGATACAATTATTGGACCATCCGCTAGTACTTGACAGTCTGATAGCACCCCACGAAAACAGACATAACTCCATGTTCTGGCGTCCGTTTTCGACGAACTTGTACTCTATGAAAAGCTTATGAGGTGGCTACCCAACCCAACCAATAAAAACCTCTAAAACCACTCATAGGATAATTTAAGATTTGGGCTTCTCTCAATATAGCTCTAGAAAGGATCACTTGAGTATCAAGACATA
The DNA here is from genome assembly GCA_000325765.3 of Leersia perrieri. Taxonomy (NCBI): domain Eukaryota; kingdom Viridiplantae; phylum Streptophyta; class Magnoliopsida; order Poales; family Poaceae; genus Leersia; species Leersia perrieri. Next base: position 20,172,221 of record CM002481.1, read on the forward strand.
TGCAAACTCATCAACATTGCATCGCTCTTATAATACATCATTACTATAGTCAAATGTAAATAGAAAACCTATAGCACTAGAAATGCCTTCATGCCATCATCTTTCTTCACTTTGAGGTTTGTTAACAGCATCTTCAATTCATTGTTGGGACTATTTACCTATAACTCATTGAATACATTAGTTCCAACTCATTTATACATTTTCTTGATCAAGATCCACTTTGTCTTCTTGATGCTTACCAATAAATCATATCTTCTTTTGATCTTCGACAATTCATCTTCCATTCCCCAAAGGATAAATGTGGATGATCCATAGCTTCAAATGAGCTCGCATGGTCCATCGCAACAAAGCCTTCACCCGCTCTTTACCACCGAATTTTGGTCCTTCGGCACCAAGCCTCTTGCTTGCCCTTCACCACTGCATGTTCCGTCATAGCCGAACTTTGGTTGCCCTTCACCGTCTCAACATAGATAGATCTTTATATCCCATATCTTTAATCTTTTACACTGAATTCTCATCAACTGATTGTCTTCATCGTCTAGCACATCGTCTTCATCTCTATGTTGGTGATCAACTGATTGTAATCTTTTGGATTAATATATGAGCAACTAAACACTTCCTCTAGCTCTCTGACCTGCTGCTATTTTTCATTTCTATTTCTTATGACAATTGGACTTTAATCTGTTTTATTGTTTGATAGAACTTAATTACTATCTTCCTCCTAAATTATACACCAACTAATATACACACACATACATGGGAATATATCCTATGCACACAAGACTTTTCGTATACACATGTGCACACAAACTAACTGATATCACCCAAAATTGTAAAAAAAAATTGTACATGCAGTTCTAATAGTGTGACACATATCTGCAAAATTTTACCTTAAAATTCATCATATTTTAGACGCAACAAAAATATGAAAAATCTGGCAGCTTTCTAAGTAAAAATCTGTTAGAATTTTGTTGTTTTCATTACTCTTTATGTATAGTAAATTTTAAGATAAAATTTAAAAGATATGTGTGACACTATTAGAACTATATACATCTATAAATATTTTAGAATTTTGGGTGATATCTGTTAGTTTGTGTGCACGTGCGTATAGGAAATGTCTTGTGTGCATAAGATATGTTCCCTGTGTGCATAGGACATGTTTCCACGTATCTATGTACATAGGCATTTTCGTGTACATACGTGCACATAAAGTAACAAATATCACCAAAAATTCTAAACAAATTTATACATGTAGTTCTAATAGTGTCACACATATCTGTAAAATTTTATCTTAAAATTCATTATACATAAAGAGTAATGAAAATGACAAAATTCTTACAGATTTCTACTTAAGAAGTTGACAGATTTTTCATATTCTTTTCGCCTAAAATATGATAAATTTCAAGGTAAAATTTTGCAGATACGTGTCGCATCGTTAGAACTATATGTATAATATTTTTTAGAATTTCAAGTGATAATTGTTAGTTTGTATGCACATGTGTATACGAAAAGGTCTGTGTGCATAGAATATGTCCCCCTATATATATATATATATGTATACACACAAATGCATAACTAAAAGTTGCTAAATTGAGGTACTACATGGTATGTTCGCAGGTCCCTGTAGTTCTAATATGTGCGCATTCAATTAACTTAGTATAAAGAAGGCATCATAATTCATAATCCCTTCTCTGGTACGCTACGCAACTTACATACACACGTTTTTTCTCTATAAAGCTAGAGTAGTATGCATGAGACATATTCCATGGAACAACCAAGGCAAGTAGCTAGGCAACTTTCGCATACATAAGCCACACGGGTTTTCTGCACCGTAGGCCGTAGCAACAGCAATAATCTTGACTACGAATCATGTGCTCGATCGAGCGCATCCAAATTCAATCCACATGCAATTCCACTCACGCTAGGATATATAGATCAGCGCATATATGCGTTCCATGTGCAGATAAAACGACATCATGCACATCGACATCCACCACCAATGGTAGTAACAAGTCAACCATAATATATAACATTCATTTATAAGCATGCCCCATACATATTTTGTGTGTCCATCATGGCCTCCTTATATGTGGTGGATACAGGATACGTCAACAAGGACTGCACATACTTAATTAGTTAATTTCTCAAGAGTCAACTCCATAGGTCGCAGCAGCAGCTATGAGCCACTAATTACACTGCAAACCAGAGCATGCCTAACAACTAAATCTGATGGTGTGTAGCCAAACCTTAGGTTCCCAACAATTTATTCACACGTGATACATACACTTTCGCGTCTTATTTGACCTGCTCGATCGACGATCGCCTAAGTTTTGGAAGCGTATATGCCATATCTATATGTGTGTTGTCCCTGTCATGGCCAAGTAAAGTGCACGTTTTTTCTTTATCTGTCCCATGTATTTATAAATTTAAATATTTTAAGGTAGATGTGACACATAATAGTACAACAAATTTGAGTAATGGTCATCAAATCAATAAAAAAATGGAGTATGTTGATTTTGTATCTTACTACCTTCACCCTTTTTCTTATCATCTGTTCAATCTATCTATTATATATTAAATGTCCATTAAACTTTGTTTAAAGCGCCCCTAAGACGATACGTGGCGGTGTGGCACTCTAATAAATTAGAGAAATTAAAAAAAAATCTGAGAAAAACAAAACAACTAGCCTTTTGATTTTACTTAATTCGGTGGACCCATGATTTATCACCGTTAGATTTATTTTAATCTATCTTTAAAAAAATTGTAACCACCCCTATCTCTCCTCCCGCCTCCCCGGTCTCTCTACCAGAAAATGTTCCATAGGCATTCGCAGGAAGTACTTTCCAGAAAATCGGAACATCGTATAAAACCGACCAGAGGGAGTACGAGGCAAATATTGTGCTATAGGTGCCTGCAATTTCCTATATTCAAAATACAATCTGATTTCAATAAAATAATGACAAAACTCTTATTTCATAAAAAAAACATAAGGCACCACTTTTCTTACATAAGTCACTCTTCGTAAGGTTTGACTAATTACTAAACTGGTACTCCCTCCGTTAATTTCAACATTTAATATCTCATATATTATAATATTTTTTATTGCAAAATTATAGTCATATGAAAGTAGATTTAAATGTCATTTTAATAATGTTATTTTATCAAATAAAGTTTAAATAACAATAGACTAATTATTGGTCAAATACCTGAAGAGTTGAATCTTAAAAACCGTGCGCGCCTTATATTATGGAACGGAGGTAGTAATATACATGTTTAGTGGCATATATGGAATATTATCATATTCATGTTTTAAAGCAATTTTGAATGGCGCTAACTTTTTATTTGTTGATTATGAATATTATAAAGACATTAAGGGTCGAAGTACTGGAAACCATATAATAATGTAATGTACATTATATTTTGGATGAATGGAGTAGTGGTGAAGCATGTTTTGCATATAACCTGGGCAACAATAATTTATGATTAAATCTCATATGTATTTTTTTCTATATGAGGTAATTTGTAATAAAATTTTATGAACTATTTTATAGTGTAGAGTGTTATATAAAATAAAAAAGATGTCCACGCATGTGGGCGGGCTTACTTCCTAGTTAATTGAATACATCTTAGTACTCCAGATATTAGAAGGTATCAAAATTTACAATAAAAGTTTACAACTAAATTTTTCTAGTATCTCCTTCTCAAAGACTAAAATTTCTGATATTAATATATGTGTGTTGTCCATATAATGCGATATCATACCGATAAGTGTGTGCATGTGTATGTGCCGATCTTTCTATCCCGTTATTTGATTGATTTAGTTTTAGCTTGTAGTGAGCTTTGATACATCCCTTAGAAAATTGACGGGCTTTTATATATATTTACCATATTTGCTTGTTGATGTCATTTTGTGCAAGGCGATTGGACCATCATTCATTAATAGAGAATGACACAGAAAGATGACACTAACTTATAACCCACTAATTGGACCAAAACCGATGCTCTCTAAAAAAAAAAACGAGGCTATGTGGGGTGTGTGTGTGTGTTTTGTTGTTGTTGTTGTTGAGTTGAAAAAATTGTATAGTTTTTATTTTCTTAACACTAGTTTGACATTTGATCACCACAAAATTTAAACTCCGATAGAAACGGCGGATCCCTTTTCTTTTGAACATTGGCCCTTATTATAGGACGATAGACATATAAAGATAAAGAAACAACAGAATAATCACAGAAGGACATAAGATTTAACGTGGAAAGTCCTCTCAATGTGGAAGAGAAAAAAATATGGGCGCCAGCCAACAAAAATCTTCACTATATCGGGGTGAGGTTACAATGCCGAACGACGACTCACAAGAAGTATATATATTCGGTGAAACCCTGAAAGGGTCCTAATCCGTACCAAGCCTCCCGACGACGGGCCTCCGCTGCGCTTCGTTCAAAGTCGGCCTTCTATTATTAAGTATAACTGGATTTGGATCATAATTCAACAGCCTTTTATCAACTGAGCTACGGATACGTATGGCCAAATTAACCAATTAGAAGATGGCATCTCTGTAAGTCTCTATACATGTGATGTCCATTTCCAACTTTTCTTTGAGCACTCAGTGCTTCCCTACACAATAAGCACAGTCTTTTTTTTTAAAAAAAAAACTGCACATAAATATAGCTATCTCCGTATACCCTGACCACTCTTGTCAGTGAGATATCTGTGGGCCATAGCACTGGTACACATAATATAGCTAGTGTCCACTAAGATGTCCACTTGCTCCTCATCGTGACAACACATTCTTTGACAAATCTAAAGTCACAATTGATGCGTGCGTGCAGCTTGGTTCCTACTGCTAGGTTGTTAGGTTCTGTGAATAAGTCCTAGATGAATTGAACACCAAATTTTTTGGTCTCGTGTGTCATCAGCAACTATATCCAGCATATCTTCCTATTGAAGTCCAAGAACGCAAGCACACCCGCACCCAAAAAGTCACCTAGCTGCTGATGCTGTTTTTTTCTTTTCGCTAGCTACTAGCTAGCTAGTAGATATGGGTAATGTTCAATATTGTCGGTGTTTTGTACCGGCAATAAACTATATGGGGCTACGCACGAACTCGAAAGCTAGATGGTGACGGAACACAAAGATTTATACTGGTTCAGACCCTCCGATGGAGTAATAACCGTAATCCAGTCCGGAGGAGGTATTCCGCCGAGTTTGTATAATTGCTTATACTTGTGGTTGTGTGTTGTTTCGATGTCCTCGGCCTCTCTTTATATAGGGAGAGGAAGCCGAGTCATCTAGGAGTCCTAGCCCTAGACGGTTTAGGGTTTCCTTATCTGTTACAATATCCACCCGGCCGAGTACCGTAGAATACAAGGCAAGGCCCAACCGGGTGGTTTATCTCTTTACATATATGAACTCCGAGTTATACACGACTCGGGATATGTCTTATCTCTTAGGATTGCACCGTGGGAAACAAGGTATTGATGGGCCGGGCCTCTCTGCTTTCCTTCTATCAATCTTCTAGAACACCTCTTCTTCGTGGGCTAACGATGGACCGAGTGAATACCCGGTACCCATATTCTCCACAATAGCCCCCGAGCCATTCACAGTCGAGTTGCATCTTCTTCTTCAATAATCTTCAAATCTTCAATTTTCCATCTTCTATTATTCTTCCCAATTATCTAGTAAAGAGGCCGTGAAGGGCTCCACCATAAAATCCAGAGAAAAAATTGGGGCGCCGAGTGGCGCACCTATTAGGTGTATCCCCCGACTCTATGATTAGTTGGAAAAAAACAACTAAACTTAGAGTCTATTCGAAGCAATTAAAATCCTTGAAGCTTAGTATCAATCAACTTGAATGATAGACCAGAGGCTATAATACAATACGCATATCTATTGCCAAATACGATTTTTAGTCGGATACACTTGTATCCTTACCTCAATATTTATCAAGGCTCATAGCTTAACATCAATTACCCAGTTAATTCTGAATAATAGGTCAGAGGCTTTAATATCTCACTGTTAGGCTTTTAGCCGAGTGATCAAAGTAGCAATAATTTGCACCTTAATTTTAATAAGGATAAGCAAACCCCAAATTAGGCCATTACTCTGTTCAATCTCACATTGTGAGCAGCTCCAGGTAAACCGCATGTGATTTTCCATCACCTAGAGGCACATTGGGCATGCTTTAAATTTACCAAGCTATATCTAAATCTAGCTTAGCATCAATCACAAGAATTAGCATTCCCAAATGATAGGCCAGAGGCTCATCGATCTCAAAATAATCCAATCATCTAGTATTTATAGCAGTCGTCTGCTCTCTTATTGAACAAATCTTTCAAATTCTTCGAACGCAATCTTCATCCTTCGACCCTAGTCATTGGGCTAGGTTTCTACAATAATCCGAGTGTTCACCCAAAAACCTCAGCTGCCGACTAGTGCTCCTGTTAAACCCTCAAACTTCCTTGTAACGGTTCTAAACTAACGCCGTCAAATCGGGAGCTTGTTCGGTCAAACCACGGAAACTGACGCGTGTCCCACGGCGTCAGTTTTCCCCTTTATCTCTTTGTCTTCTCCGTCGAAACCTAGAATTGTGTGCTATCGCCTCCCAGCTCTCGATTCGATCCCACTCTCGCGATTTACTGCGCTCTTTAGCTCTTTCTCAATCTCCCCAAAGCCTTCCACCATAAAACCTCAACCAATCAACATGGCTGGCACAGGGAGTTCTAAGGCCACCACTGAGGTATCCATCAGCGAGGCCTCCGGATGGCTCCCGAGCTCGATCGACGAGGGGAAATTGAGTCAAATGGTGAAAGAGGGCATCCTCCTTAGCCAGGAAACCGCCGCCTGGCGCCCGGCTCGCTTCGACGTCTTCGCCCAACGTCGGTGAGGCAATCGTTTTCACCCCTTTCTTCTTCCACGGTTTCTCTCTTCCCACTCAACCCTTCCTTAGGGGCCTTCTCGAGTTCTACGGGATTAAGATCCACCATCTTAATCCTAACTCCATCCTTCACCTTTCGATCTTCATCCACCTCTGTGAAACCTACTTGGGGATTTTCCCCCACTTTAACCTTTTTCGCGCCCTGTTCTTCCTGAAACCACATCCCAGCCAAGCCAACATCTCCAATGTTGGTGGAACCGGTTTCAAATGCCGTTCCACCAGCAAATATTTCGATATGTCCTTCAATACCTCTAACAAGAGCTGGCATGACGAGTGGTTCTACTATCCTGATGCCGAGAAGTCACTCGGTGAATACTCCTCTGAGTACCCCACTCCCTGTGACTCCTGGAAGGCCAAGCTCACCAAAGAGGAGATGCTAGAAGTCGCCCCTCTGATGAAGAGGATTGCGGAGTTGAAACAAGACGGGCTGACTGGTGTCTGGGTGGCTCGTCATTTTCTGAAGTTCCGAATCAACCCTCTCAAGGAGCGAGTCCACCCAACCTTTGAGTACACAGGTCACCATGACTCTACCAGGGAGTCAGAAGTCGACCTGACTGAAGACGAAGTGTTCGTCAAACTCCGAGCGCTTTTTGCCGACGGAGTAGAAATCCCCACCGAGAAAGATAGACCTCGGTGCAAATCCTTCCACATCTACAGGCCGCCTCCACAGGTAAATATCCACATCAATACCATTCATGACTCCCTCACTTCGCAAAGTATTAATCTTTATACTGATCTTTAGGAATATTATCAGCTTGACTCCAGGTCGCCGAGTGTAGCTGATATCATAAGGCCTGCCCAAGCTATAACGCCTGACGGCCCAGCCATTGACTTCTTCAATGAGCTGGATGATGACGACGAGGAGGAAGCCACCGAGGCCACCACTGCCGCTGCCATTGTCCACGCCGACTCCCTTCAAGGAAGGAAGCGCAAGCTAGTCATCGCTGATGACTCGGACAACGAGGCGGCTAATCAATCAGTCCCTGCTCCTCGTCTATCTTCTCCTCCACCACCTCCAGTGTCCACTACAAGGGCGTTATCACCTCGCCCCATCAAGCGTGGGCGTTTGAAGGTGTCCAATATGTAAGTTTTCTTTTTTCTGTTGCCATGTCTTTGAGTTCTCTGTGTTCAAATCCTTAAATCTTCTTGAACTCCAATTTCTCAACGCAGCAAGCCCAATACCAGTTTTACTGGTAAAGAAGATGACATCCTACCGCAGCCCCCGACTACCTCGGTGGCCGAGAAACTAGCAATGGTTCCGACTGATTTTCAGTCGGGACCCACTGAAGAAGAAACACCATCTTCCACTCCGCCTCTACCGCCTCAAGTCCCTACCTCGAGCATCGAGCCGGCTGCAACGCAAGCAGCCACATCTTCTGATATCAGTCCCTCCGGTAGGTTCCTTGTAACTTTCTCAATATCAGCCGAGTGGTATTTCTTCTCAATTCATGATTGTCTCTCGAAAAATCTTGTCCTCAGTTGACACCATCCCATCAACTACCGCTGCTGCTCCTGTTGCCACCACTCAAGCCACTCCTTCCCCAAGCCCAGTACTCATGACGACTGTCGAGGTGCCAAGTGCCGACAAGGGGAAGCAGGTCCAAAGCTCCTCGGCGGCTGTCGAACCAAGTGCTGGTTCTGACAGTGAGAAGACCATCAGTGACGAGGTAAATTCTAATTCTTCAATCTTCGACCTCCTTGTAAATGACTTCTGTTTTATTTTCTCAAATTTAATCTCTTAGATTATCGGATGGCGATATGGTCTCGGTCCTGGACCGCATTGAGGATCAAAAGAGTATGGCCAAACTAATCCAACTGATGGCCGAGTCCTCTGACCTCGTGCTGGTAAGTTGATGTTCATCACCCTTCTCTCCTAGGCTTTTCCTTGTATATTCATAAACACCATCTTTCAGAAAGTAGTCAAGAACTCCAGTGCCAAGGACACGCTCTTAGAGCGCATTGCTCCATTAGCCGAGCAAGCTGAACGAGCTCAGGGGGAGCTATCCCTCCTAAAGAATGAAATAGCCGGCTATAGGAACATCCGCAATGAATTCAAAGATAAGCTCAGAGGTAACTCTTCAACACAAAATAACTTCATTATCTTTAATCTTTTATTGAATCCGACTACTTTGCATCCAGATTTCCTTGGCCATGACCCTGCTTTGTTCGAAGCCAAGAAACAAGCAGAAGACCAAGTACTCAAACTCCAAGCTGAGTTAACTCAGCTCCAAGCTAAGAATGAAGGTATCTTATTGCTCCTTCTCGTGAAGTACTTTATGCATCTTCAAGCTTTATGAATATCTTTTTCTTCATCAGAACTCGTCAAGGAGAAAGACTCGGCCGAAAAGAAGTTGGCTCATGCTGTGAACCTTAATGTGAAATCTCACGAGCAAGCCAATTATTATAAGTCCAAACTCGACGCCCTCTCAAAGAAGCATGAAGGTAAACCTCGCCGTCTTTATAACCCGGGTTCACTCTGGTTCATAAAGCTAATCTCTTCTCCAATTCCTTGTGTAGACTTGAAGAGAACAACGGCCAAAAAAACTCAGCGCCATGAAGGTTAAACACAACGAGGAATTCATGAAGATGAAGCCCGAGTTGGAAGAAGCCAGGAAAGCGAACGCCGAGTTCTGTCAAGCTGCAGAACCCATCCTCGACAATCTTCATGCAGCCTCTACCGGAGCAAATATTTCAAGCTTTGAGACTGTGATCGAGCTCCTCCAATCGGCTCCATCTAGGCTTAAAAGCATCATCCTTGAGAGTGCCAGCGTCGCCTGTGGTCAGACTCTAGCAGTGATCAAGTCATTATATCCCAAGCTTAATCTCGAGCCAATTACTTCGGGTTATGCAAGTGGGACAACTGGCGAGAAAGCCTTAGAGCTCCTCGACGACGTAGATGGCATGGCCCAAGTGATGGCTAATGATGCCTTATATCCTGATGAAGAAAACAACAATGAATAGTTCTTAGTAGAATTCATCCAAAAACACTCATATGTTTGTAATATTCGAATGCTTCTTTCTTTTTATGAAATTCTGTTTTTACTCTGCCAAATCACACGTTATTTAACTTGAGTCAATTCCATACGTTTAAACACTCATCGATAATCAAATGAGCTTCACGATGTGAAAAAGTTCTATTTTTAAATAACATGAGTCGGCAAAGATATTTTTGTTATGCCTTATATTTAAACACTCATCCTGACTAGACCCTGTACTGAGTACAGGAACCCGGCTAAAGCAATCAAAGCCCCTTTGTGTACCAAACAAGATCATCGCTAATTAGAGCTTCATAATTAAGCATGAAAAAAATAATCTGACTTTATTAAAGATAGAGTATATAAGATACATATAGCCCCCGACTGGCTACTTGAGTAACATAGGTACTCGAAGCAGGCAGTCAGAAGAAACAAGAATTAAAATGCTAAGTGTAGAAGGGACGTAGCTGCTCTATATTCCAAGAGTTGTCCACCAAAGATCTGTCTTCCCGTTGAAGACGATAAACACCCGGCCTTGTTACTTCAGCATTGATGAACGGACCCTCCCAAGTTGGAGACAGCTTGTGTCTGTTCTGGATAGTTTGAATTTTTCTCAAAGACTAAATCACCCACCAGAAAAGCTCGACCGCGTACATTGCGATTATGATAACGACGTAGGCCTTGTAAGTACTTAGCTGACTGAAGTACTGCGATATCGCGTGCTTGCTCCAGTCGGTCAACATCATCCAGTCTACCTTCTTCGGAGCTGGACTCATCATATGATTGAACTCGTAGAGACTTTGGGCTGTAATTTTGGGCACTGGCTTCGCTTCGATCCACTTTGTGAACTTGTCCACTGCCACAAAAAGATGTGTGAATCCCCCCGGAGCTTTCTTGAAGGGACCGACTACATCTAGCCCCCAAACTGCAAAAGGCCAAGATAATGGGATTGTTTGCAGTTCTTGAACTGGAACATGAATTTGTTGGCCAAAAAATTGACAACCTTCACAGGTTTTTACAGCCTTCTCAGCGTCATTAACAGCAGTTGACCAGTAGAAACCCTGTCGAAAAGCTTTGCCTACGATGGTTTTAGAGCCAGCGTGGTTTCCGCATATACCCGAGTGGATCTCATGTAGTATCTGGCGTCCTTCATCGATGCTAACACACCTCATAAGCACTCCATTAGCTGACTTCTTCATCAATTCGTCCTCATGAATAATATAAACCCTTCTTTTTCGTTCAATCTTCTGAGCCTCAGCCTTATCAGTCGGCAATTCATCTTCAGATAAAAAGCGAAAAATTGGGTTCCTCCAGTCATCCTGTAAATAGGTAACGACTGGCAGATCTGACTGCTCAACAATTGGAGTAGAGGACTCGGCAATTGATTGCTCCATGTGCTCAGTGGCCTGCTCCTTCCTCTTGACAGTTGTCTCATGAAGGTATTTAATAAATATATCATCGGGTACTGTCTATCGACGAGAACCCAAATTAGCCAAGTAGTCAGCTGCTTCATTATAGTCTCGAAGAATATGGCTTAGCTCGAGCCCTTCAAACTTCCCCTCTAATCGGCGTACCTCCTGGCAGTAAGCCATCATATTCTCGTCTTGGCAATTCCATTCCTTCATGACTTGATTGATCACCAGTAATGAATCACCATATACAAAGAGACGCTTGATATTCAAAGATACAGCCAATCGCAATCCATGGATCAAGGCTTCGTACTCGGCTGCGTTGTGTGATGCCTTAAAGAGTACTTGCAACACGTATCTGAATCTTTCATTCTTAGGGGACACAAGAACTACCCTTGCTCCTGCTCCAGAGACGCGTAAAGATCCATCGAAATACATCGTCCAGTACTCGACACTTTGGAAGAAGTTTCTGTTTGGGCTTCGGTCCACTCGGCAACAAAATCAGCCAATGCCTGTGATTTGATCGAAACCTTAGGTTTAAAAGTCAAGTCAAAAGGCATCAACTCCATGGCCCACTTAGCTATGCGACCAGTTGCTTCTCGATTGTGCAACACATCTCCCAAGGGAAAGGATGTGATGACTGAAACTGGATGAGATTGGAAGTAGTGTACCAGCTTGCGTACGGTGAGGAGCACACCATACAACAATTTCTGGATTTGTGGATAACGAGTCTTTGAGTCCGCCAACACCTCACTGACGAAATAGATAGGTCTCTAAACTTTGTGTGCCCGTCCATCTTCGTCCCTTTCTACCACCAACACCGAACTGACCACCTAAGGAGTCGCGAAGATATACAGCAGCAAGGGTTCTTGCCGCATTGGTGAGGCGAGTGTTGGAGCAGTTGTCAGAAATTGTTTGAAATCATCAAACGCTTTCTGAGCTTCAGACGTCCATTGAAACTTGTCGGCCTTCTTCATCAACTTGAAAAAAGGCATGCCACGTTCTCCCAGCCGAGAGATGAAACGACTGAGTGCTGCCATGCATCCAGCCAGCTTCTGCACCTTGGTCAAATTACTCGGAGGCTCCATGTCCAGAATAGCTTTGATTTTGTCGGGATTGGCGTCAATCCCCCTATTTGAGATCATAAACCCAAGTAGCTTGCCTGAAGGTACTCCAAACACGCACTTCTCCGGGTTTAGCTTCATCCTGTAAGCTCGGATGTTACTAAATGTTTCTTCCAAATCAGCAATTAAGTCACCTCTCTGCTGAGTCTTGATAACCACGTCATCAATGTAAGCTTCCACATTTCGCCCAATCTGACTTTGTAGACACTTCTGGATCATGCGTTGGTATGTAGCTCCAGCGTTCTTTAACCCAAAAGGCATCGTAATGTAGCAATAAGCTCCAAACGGAGTTATGAAGGAAGTCTTCAAGCAATCCTCCTCCTTCAGACTGATTTGATGATAACCCGAGTAGCAGTCAAGAAAACTCAACAAGTCACAACCTGCTGTTGAATCCACCACTTGGTCGATGCGTGGCAGTCCGAAGGGATCTTTTGGGCAAGCCTTGTTGAGGTCCGTGTAGTCGACGCACATTCTCCATTGTCCTTTTTTTTGTACGAGCACTGGATTGGCCAGCCACTCAGGATGAAGCACCTCTTTGATGAAACCAGCAGCCAATAGCTTCTTGATCTCATCTTTAACAGCTTCTCGCCTATTGGTAGCAAACCGTCGCACACGCTGCTTGACTGGCTTAGCGTCAACTTTCACTTGCAAAGTGTGCTCGATCACCTCCCGCGGGATTCCAGGCATATCAGAAGGTTTCCACGCAAAAATATCTTTATTTGTTTGAAGGAAGGTGACGAGCTCGCTTTCCTATTTACAATCTAAGTCGGCCCCAATGACTGCCGTTTTAGTCGGGTCGTCTGGGGTGAGTACAATTTTCTTAGTCCTAACTCCACTCATGTCGAGCTCTGAGGTCTTAGGACTCGGCACCTCTCCGTCTTGTGCTTCGGACGCCTGCTGTTTGATATCATCGCGCTCCTTGGCGGTGTTGAGTGCCCGAGCGATGTCACAACTCTCCCTGTCGCAGGTGAAGGCTTGGCGTACGTCACTATGTAGAGATATGACTCCTTGAGGTCCCGGCATTTTCATTATCATGTATGTGTAATGCGAGATTGCCATGAACTTAGACATCGCGGGACGCCCGAGGATGGCATGGTAAGCCGTGTTGAGATCCGCCACCTCAAAGCTGATGTTCTCTGTCCTGAAGTTGTCCATTGTACCAAACGTGACGGGTAACGAGTTTTGGCCGAGTGGAGTTGCCGATAACCCTGGGATGACTCCGTGGAAGGGGGCATAGCTCGGATTAAGCTCGGATCTTGGTATCTTCATGGCTTCAAAGGTCTTGACAAAGAGGATGTTGAGCGCACTGCCTCCGTCAATGAGGACTCGCTTGAGACAGGTTCCGAGTACCACTGGGTCTAGAACCAATGGATAGCGACCGGGATGCACCACTCGGTCTGGGTGGTCATTGCGATCAAATGTGATCGAAACTTCTGACCAGCGGAGATAGTGGGGCACGCTTGGAGCCGCCATGTTGATTTCTCGATCCGTGAGCTTCTGCTTGCGCTTGGGCTCGTAGCCGTGTGGCTCGTTAGTCTTCTCCTTGCCCTTGTCCTTCCCAGAACCCCCTGGCACATCTGCCGGCTTCAAACCCCTAACTTGTTGTTCAATATACTTCTTGAGCATGTAACAATCTTTTGCTGAGTGGTTACCACTCGGGTGATAAGGGCACTTCTCGGCAAGTACTTGCTCGTATTCTGAGATCTTGAAGCGACGCTGATGACTGAATCGATCAGTCACAGCAACAAGTTCTTCGGGGTGACGTTTTTGATCTGAGGATCCATTAGTGTCTTTGTGGTCCTTGGAGGACTTGTCGTCCTTCTTCTTTTCTCTCGGCGCAAAAGCTGACTGCTTGCCCCCTCGTACTGCCTGGACGGCTTCGCGGACGCCGCGTACTTGTTGGCCATCTCAAACAGTCGGCTGACAGTGTGCGGCGGCTTGATGGTGAATTTGTGGATGAACTCCACATCTATGACTCCCTTCCTGAAAGACGCGATGATGATATCATCTTTGACGTCTGGGATCTTGTTCCTTGCTTTGATTCCTATCGCTCGCGCCTTTTGTTGTTAATGACGTTACGGAGGTCATGACGGATGATATCCCGGGCATCCGAGTGGGGTTGGCGCAGGTATCGGTCGTGGTCTTGCCACAACCTTTCACGCTCTTGGTCCAGTCGGCGCCGCTCTTCGTCGTTCCTGCGTTGTTCTTCCTCTAATATCCTGATGTTCCTCTCTCGATCTGCTCTGCGACTCGGGGGGTAACCGAGTGACTAGACTTGGAGGCTTCTCGGTGTCGTGAAGGCAGAGTCGTTTTAGAAGTCGACTCGGCCACCAACTGATTATGATGTTGGACCCCTATTGCCGAGACAAGGGCCCGAGCTTTGGTCAACTGAGGGTTCAAGGATGCCGCTACTGGCATGTTCTCCATGAGGGAAGTTAACAGAGTTTGGGCGGCTGCTATGTTCTGCTGAGGAGTAGTGAAGACTTGCTCCCCTTCGTAGATCGTGTTGAGTCATCATTGTACCCGTCTGTCGGAACTGGCTAGTCGTCGAGTTGCAGCTTCTCGGGCATGTACCTTTTCATCCTGGAGTCGTCGTGCTTCTGCTTCCTCAAGCTCCTTTTGTCGTCATTTGTCCTCTGTTCTTGCCGCTTCAAGTTGTTGCTGTGCTTGCTCAAATTCCTGGGCCTGTCGTTCAATATCCGCGGCCCGCTGGGCGAGTTGCTCAGCGGTCAGCGGCGAGTTCGTGACTTCGGCCATAAAAATCTCGTGTGGCGGAGAAAAGCTACCAGAGCTACTCTGTTCGAGATCGTCGAACTGGATTGATTCGTTGAGGAAAGCCACTTGACGCTCTTCTCCCTCACCATACTCGATGGAGTTTCCAGAATCCGAGTCATTATCACTCGGATCCCGCATGCTAGACCACTGGTAGCGGTAGGCGTATAAGTCTGCCCTGAAGAGCATCGTTTCGAGTGACGCGGGTGGTTTCTTGTACCAGTCTTCCTTGAACTTCAGGTCTCTGCATCCCCTGAAGAATGCATCCTTGGCTTGATTATTGGTGACAGCCGGCTTGTCCTCCATGATTGCATTGAAGCGCCGAAGGTAGACATGGAAGGGCTCCTCAATCCCCTGGAGTAGCTTAGCTAGCTCCTGATTTGGCGTCAATGCCGGTTGAGGTTCTTTGTGCTTCTGCCGCCAGACCTTCTTGCGAGGTGGTGAGCAGGGCGCTTCACTCGGTGTTGAAGGTTGCTGACGCTTGGCTTTTTCCCTTCGCTGCTTGTATGCTTCTTCGCGCTCTCGCCTTTCCAGTTCCACGTCCTCCCGTAGGCTTCTTCGCATGGCGGTGATCAGGCTATCTTCCTTCCTTAGCTCCGAGTGCTGGGTTCTGGGTGGCCCATGAATATTAGCCAACTGCATCAAGTCCTTGATGCTCTTGGGCCTATGACGGTACCACATCCGGATCATATCCTGGTTTCTCAGGCCGTGGTAAAAGATGGACAAGGCCAGCTGGTCTGAGATAGGCTTGACTTGATCAAGCGCTGGTAGGAAGCGCCGAGTGAATCTGCCGAACGATTCTCCTGGCTCTTGAGATAACTCACCGAAGAGGCGATACGCCCCCTAGTTATTGGTGGTGTTAAAGACTGGACTCCGAGGTTCCTGAGTCGGAGTAATCATGGTAGACTAAGTCCGAGTCGATGTAGGCTCGTGCGGTTGTAGTTGAGTCGGAGTCGACTCCAGATCGATGATCGGTGTCGGAGTCGTTGTGGGTGCTGGATCTAGAGGTAGAGTCGAAGTCGACTCTGGCTCCAACGTCTCGGTGTCCATCGGCTTGCTTCTCGATCTGCGGGACGCGCGACGCCTAGAGGATCGACTCTACTTCTTTGGCATGGGTTGATAACATGCCGTGATCTTGATGGCGCCATTGTCGACTTGAGAGATCACGCGGCTCAAGAGGTGAGTCGTTTGTTCAGCGATGTTGGGGAGACCCATTGGGAAAGTGAAGGCGTCGGCTGAGTTGATCTCCTCTGCCTGAGTCTTGAGTTCTCCATTGGAGTCAGCGATGAAGCTGAAGGAGCCGAATCGAAGCTTCGTCCCAGGGGGATGATCGATTCGGCGAACGTAGTTGTTGATGAAGATGCCATCTAGCTTTTTGGCGAGGAATCCAGCGACAACCCCTACCTGGCGCGCCAACTGTCGGTGTTTTGTACCGGCAATAAACTATATGGGGCTACGCACGAACTCGAAAGCTAGATGGTGACGGAACACAAAGATTTATACTGGTTCAGGCCCTCCGATGGAGTAATAACCGTAATCCAGTCCGGAGGAGGTATTCCGCCGAGTTTGTATAATTGCTTATACTTGTGGTTGTGTGTTGTTTCGATGTCCTCGGCCTCTCTTTATATAGGGAGAGGAAGCCGAGTCATCTAGGAGTCCTAGCCCTAGATGGCTTAGGGTTTCCTTATCTGTTACAATATCCACCCGGCCGAGTACCGTAGAATACAAGGCAAGGCCCAACCGGGTGGTTTATCTCTTTACATATATGAACTCCGAGTTATACACGACTCGGGATATGTCTTATCTCTTAGGATTGCACCGTGGGAAACAAGGTATTGATGGGCCGGGCCTCTCTGCTTTCCTTCTATCAATCTTCTAGAACACCCCTTCTTCGTGGGCTAACGATGGACCGAGTGAATACCCGGTACCCATATTCTTCACAAATATCTTGCTAGTTGAAAAAGGAGAACGGATATTAACTGGAGAGTGTAAGAAAGGTTTTGCGGAAATCACTTTTATAGTATTTTAAAGAGGTATATGCATGGATTATGGTCTTGCTGACGAACTTAGGAAGAAAATGCTCATTGATGCAGAGCTATTGAACAAAACAGTGGACACCACGCCTCGTGCTTTTTCCGCTGCTCTTCTTCGGCCTTCTTTAATGGTTATTTCTAAGCCATCTTTTATAATATTTTAATAAAAGAGATAAAAGTAATCTTTTG
The DNA here is from genome assembly GCA_000325765.3 of Leersia perrieri. Taxonomy (NCBI): domain Eukaryota; kingdom Viridiplantae; phylum Streptophyta; class Magnoliopsida; order Poales; family Poaceae; genus Leersia; species Leersia perrieri. The sequence goes on from CM002481.1 coordinate 20,189,655, forward strand.
ATTAAGAAATAGTCATTTACACATATCTCAATATTACTTGTGTTATGACTTATAACATGTGGGGCCATCTGTATTATGAGCTGATATGCTAAAAGTTAGACCATTTGAAATATTGTCTTTTAGGTAACATAGAGCTAACATCTATCTCTATTGTTAGAGGTGGCCTTTTTTTTCTCTCCCCATCTCTCTACTTTTCTTTATTAATAGAAGTTGAGAGATATAGCTTAATTAGAACAATATAACCTTTTTTAAAAAGCGTGAAATTCCTGCGTTCAAGTGTGGCATAATTAACAAAAGTACCGGAATTTTGGATTTCAAAGAACCTATACTTGATGCTGACATGTCCATCATATTTCATACTGGAGTACCTTACATACTCCACCATTAATTGAGGCCTTTGATCGATGAAGGAAGTCAAAAGAGGACCAGCGTGGTCCAAGATGATGGGATCAGCAAACGGTGATGTGCATGACTGAATGAGATGGCTTTTACGCCTTCACCCAATGAAATCCGCCTCCACTCGATGGACAGCGGCCGGTTGCCGCAAAGACCAAAAGTGTGCCACCGTATGTGCCCCACCCTATGGCTGAAAAGCCAAAAAACCTTAGTGATGACACACCAATAAAATCAACCATGGATGATTAGACGATAAGAAAATTAATTAAATCTTATATTTTTTTAGATAATGGAATATCCGGTTTTGACAATTAAATCTTACATAAGATTAAACTTTATGATATATGTCTTGACAATTAATTAGTTTTTGCTTCATGATGTAAGTTAGGATAAGATGTTGTTTACTACGAGTAAGTAAGAGTCACAAAGAGGATTTTTTTCGAGGACAACTGCATGCCGGACATCTTCGTCATCCGCAAACTGCCCTCCCTTCCCTTACGATTTGTCAGTGTCTTCAGTTCTGCGTGTCATCGGTTCTTCGCGTGCTCTCCGCCTGCACCTCCTCTGGCCCTTCGCACCCGCATGCCCTTGTCGTTGTTTTTCCCCCATGACCTCGCCATCAACTTTCTCGTCGATCCTCGCTTCTTCTATGCGCATATCATGCGTCTTCCTTGTGAAACATTGCAGATGCCCTCTTTATTGGTGATGCCTTGACCTATCACATGCGGAGGTACCAGATCTGGTACCTAGGAGGTACTAGACCGAGTACCTAGGGTACCACATCTGGTACCTCGGGTACTAGCCCTAATACGTAGGTAGCAGGTCAGGCGCACAGACTTTGTATCGCCAAAGCCACAACCTCGGGTACTAGCCCTATAGATGAGCCATCTCACCGTTGTCACCGCAACTTGCCGAAGCCACCGCGTCTCGTCAGAGCCATAGCTTTGTTGCCTCCTCATTGTGATTGCTGCCATGGGCAGACCTACAGTTTTAGCATCGGTGTCAGCTGACACCGATGATTTTTGGAAAACCCTATGGGTAAAATACTTATATCTATAATATAATACTAAAGCACAAGTAAATTTAGTATGTTATGACACCGATAAATATGTTGTGACATCAACGTTGGTTTTCTAGATCCACCACTGATTGCTGTCACTGCTGCCGGAGTGATTCCGATGAGGGTGGAGAGGGTGCCATCGTCGCAGAGCGAAGGGACGTGTGGGACAGATGAGGGGACTGATAGGAGAGGAGGGAACATGGAGAAGAGAGGAGCACATAAGGAGACGAGATTCTGGGGAGGAGGACACGAGGAAGATTATGACGCCCGTTCCCCCGACGTCCATTTAGTAGGCTTTTTGGTTTTTCAATGCATCATATAGATGACTTGCTATATCTTACCCCCTTTGTTCTAAATTATATGATGTATTTTATTTTGTTAGGACGATGCTTTAACATATAATTTCTCTATTATTATATCAATTGTGTGACGGGAAAATATAATCATAAGATGGTATTTTTAATATAAATCTAACAACATTAATTTTATGTCATAAAATAATTTTTAGAGTAATCATTGATCAAACTCTTATCCTAACGAACAAAAATATCCATAATTGAAGGATGGAGTACCTACTATTGCTAATAATGTACCTAACCCTACAAAATGTCAGAAATAGGATATTTTATTATAAGATTTTTTATTTATAGGGATATTTGGCAAATTTACTGGTGATGGTTTGTTAAAGTACTTTGTATGTAAAAAAATTACCATGCTACAAAAACTTCAATGGGTTGCATATAATTATGCCGACCGATAGTGCTATATATGCTGTGCCCCTTACCATTATACTCCACTTTACAGTGTGACACTGTGACGCAAGGCCGGCCGGCATGGTAAAATACTATTTTATTGTAACATCAAGTTAATTACTTTCTCAAGTGGCGCATATATACTACGTAATTTTAGTACAAACTTTTATCCTCTATCGTTTTTTAAGTCATTTTACCTAACTATTATTTGGTTTTTCTGAATGGCAATATTGTCGCGGTAGCCTAACTAGTGAACTAGAGAGTGATATTTACCTGTTTGGTTCAACCTGACTTTTTGCATGGGCATATCCAAGACTTGAATAATAAATAATTAGAAGATTTATTATTTATATTTGTGGAATGGATGTCTACAACTACAAAAAGGTTCAGATGCACTATATGTGTCATGTGACTAGGCGACATGATTTCCATTAGCAAGAGATGTAGCATTAGAGAAGAAGAATTAATATGCATATCTAGTTAAGTACCAGACATGTAGTAATTAATCAACAATATAGAGAAAGAAATTAATTAAAATTACTTTTGTGGAAACTAGCTAGAAGCTATGGCTTTGATTAATTAAGATGGAATGTCGATACTAGAGTTAATTAAAACTATATGATAGTCCACTCGTTGCTGCGGAAATAGATAAGAAACAGTTACCAAATCACAAGCTATATTAAGTGAAGATGACGAAGACTTAGAGTGCAGCTGTAGGGGTATATAACATTTTCTTCCATCATACTTTAATCTGTAGGAGTACGACGGTAGTGACAACTGAGAAAACAGAAATTAAATCAAGAAGCCATTACAGCTGAGTATGCAAGATAATGGTGAGAACTTCTTAAATCTTAATGAACAAAGATCAATTTCAATGGTCGTGCATTAGTTGCTGTTAGATCAATCTTTAATCTAGTGGTGATTATTGTTTCATTGATGACGTGTCAGCCTAAAATTAAGAAGAACAGAAAAATAATAAATCATTTCAGTGGGATGCAATTCTGATTGGGTCCCCTATCCCAAATTGTTTTGATACCGGAACTTTCGGTTTTGACACCGGAAAACTGTGATGCTATTAATTGTGCACAGGTGAAATCTCGGTGTTACTATGCAAAGTTCGATGTTACTGTTTAATCGGAAACCAGATGTGCATGTGTCAAAGCAGTTAGAGTAACCCGATGGTGATAGAATTGTTCAATAAAGATGCGTATTTGCTCATCTACATAATTGAAAACAACAATTTGCATTCTAGCGAGCAGGTTTGAAAAATAGTGTTCACCAGTAGAGAACGGGGCAAATATCTAGAGCTTTAGTCCCGAACAAAATTGGGCCCGGGACTAAAACATTTTTTAATCCCGGTCCGTTTTACCAACCGGGACTAAAGCTTCGGGTCCCAACGGCAACTTTGATTTTTGTCCGGCATGGGGGCCTTTAATCCCGGTTTATATCACAAACCGGGATTAAAAGTATTTATTTAGTCCGGGTTCGTGTCTCAAACTGGGACTAAAGGTCCCCCGACCTTTAGTGCGGGTTCTTTTCTCAAACCGGGACTAAAGGATGACTTTTAGTCCGGGTTTGAGACATGAACCGAGATTAATTTGTCCACCCCTTTATATACCTTTCCTTCTTTCCTAGCCGACAGCCCCGAGACCATTTTTGACTGCTCAAGCTCTCAAGTTCTTCCTCTTGCTAAAACTTGTACTTGACGACGCCACCATTTTCGCGAGATTTCGATCGATTCGTCCGTCCATTTTTGCTTGAAAGGTGTGCATATTCTTCCGCTCGTTATACCCTTTTACTAGAGCCATTTCATGCTTTATATTTAGAGAAATACGAGGTGGTTTACGGAGTCATTTGAGTAAGAACTAGCTTAGCTAGTTCATGTCATATAGTGAAGAAATTATCAATTGCTTTTCTTATATATGGCGCCACATAGTCGATAATGGTAAATATGTACCATACAACATTCTAGTGCGTCGTTCTCGATGGATTAGGCGGTAGTTTTTGTCGTCTCATTAACATTTATTAATGAGGC
>CM002481.1:20197634-20216757 GCA_000325765.3 Leersia perrieri
TGAACTGCTTATTTTCGGCAAAATAACCTCTCCTTTGAGACTTGTACATATATTCTTGCATTTGCCGGTGTGACTTGTTGAGTACTGTGGGAGTACTCAGTCCTGCACAATTTTCCTCCCCCAGATGAAGAGTACTTCGGTGGCGAAGACTTTGGTGTTTAGCTCGTGCCTACCGTCGAGTGCCTGTGGTCGTCAGTCGCGTCTTCCGTGTTTTTATTTGTTTATCTTTGCAGTGTCGGGCCTTTGGTCGCCCGTGTAATAAAAGTACTTATTTACGCTTCCGATTGAATACTCTGATATTTACAAACTTTGTAATGTGTACCTTGCCTCCTGGGACAAGGAAATAATACACCGCGCTTTATGGAAAATTGTTGTTTTTCCGGGCGTGACAAGGGATGGGTAATGCAGTTAATGCTCACTATTTTTTTGGGTGGGTTGGGGGGGGTTGGGGGGCCTGTCCTCGTGAATTGGAACATTATAAAGGCCCATTCAGTTTGCTGGGCTTCATCTTGTTTGCCTCCTCAACAAGTTAACTATCCAACCAAGGCAATCCATCTGTCTTTAAGGCCGAGTTCTTATCAGCGAGCTAAAATTTTTTCTTGTTTTTCATGAGCACACTTTTCAAACTGCTAAGTGATATGTTTTTATGAAAAAAATATACGAAACTTGTCTTAAAAAGTCAGATAAATTCATTTTTTAATTTGTTAATAGTTAATAATCAATTAATTACGTGCTAATGACTTATCCCATTTTGCGTGAACAGAAATCCAAACTGCCCAAGCAGTTTCGAACGAGGCCTAAGAAAACAAATTAATTCATTTTTTCTAAGACAAACATTGATTTTTTAGAAAACTGGACATGCTTTAGAATTTAGTAAAATTCAGCTCCAACAAAGAAAAAGCACACAATCAATCTACCCACATGACTACACGAGTGCTACTGAAGTAGTCCTACCAATTAAGCTTGGCTTCCGCTGATTTGAGCATCCAAATCATACATCCAGTATCGGACTAGACTAACTAGCAAAATTTCCTCGCAAAAAAAAAAGAGAGAGAGCAAAATTAATCAGTGACTCGGAGTCATTGAGGAAGTGAATCTAGTAGAGTTTACGCTAATGCCTGCAGTAGAGCGTGCGGAAACTCACCTAGCTAAACTGTAAATTGATGACTGGAATCGAATCGTTACCATTGGTAGCGAACCTAACCTGCGCTACATTAACGGCCCAACAGGCCGACACTTAGCACCCGCCTGCTTACGAAGCCTACCTATTAGAATGGCCCTTGATTCCTTGATTGCCGCTTCTCGAGTTAGTCTCGTGACAACCAATGGAAATCCAACCATCTAAGCCACCCATTATGGGCTAACTTGTAGTGCAGCGTGTTGATTTTCGCCTGGATGTTTCCCCACTCTGATTTTATTCGTGTGAAAATACACCATACACAATTCACATGCAGAACGAATTGTATCTGTTGCAATCTGGTTGCAAATCTGGCAAAAGGGAAAACCATCTTGTTGGCCAAGAGCCGAAGGGCACAACGTACGGAAGCTTAATGAGTTGAGATCAAAGTATAGAACATTAATTAGGGGTCTAGGGCTGTTTCCCGTTGGGCCTTAACATTTTGGAAGGCCCATTATATTATTACTCACCAAAGATCGATGACAGCCCCAATCTATGGAGTTGGCCAATTTTCCTGGGATAGCATATGAATGCAGGGTGTGGATGCAAAAAGGCAATGTGCACACTGCAAATGATGATCACCAAGTGATGATTTGATGTGCCAACAACGCACCTGTCACAAGGCATTACTGAGGATTGAGAAAATTGAACTACGGATAGCCATCAAGTGAGTGACTGGAACTGTACAAGGCCGAGAGATTAGAGGACTTGTACTCAGTGGCGCATGTAGGGTGAGGTTTGCTCGAACCATACGCCCATACCTCTCGCCCTAAGCCACCAGTACCCCTGCCGCACTGCCATAGGGAATGTCAGGTGCTACAGAACAATACCGTGCCATAGGAAATGTCAGGTACTATTAACCTTTAAAAGTATATTAAAAAAGTCAAAATAATATGAAAAACTATTGAGATATGCAATATGGCATGATGAAGCATCGTACAAAATCAACTCAATATTTGACATGTACATGGAGAAAAAAGGATAAATCTGTTTCAAATAGTGTTCTAACGGGTCACATTACTATTCACCTGATATTTTCTTTTTTGTTTTTTGAATTTTGTGTTAATTTTTTTATGGTGCTACATGTCATAGTTTCTTACGTTTCAAAATTGTTTCACATTTTCTTGTAATCTTTAGAATGCATTTCTGAAGATTGGTAGCATCGTGACACTGTTCAGTAGCACATAATATTACATAGTTTTTTGATAAACAAATACACTAAATCTGTATTTTTGTAATATAAATTTTTAAATACATAGTTTTGTGATAGACTACAAAGTATATTAGTTTGTGAAATTTAATCCAAGATAAAATGTGTCAAAATTATAGTGCTTACTGGTAGATGACAGCTATTGGAATTGTTGTTTCAGTCATTTGTCGGCGGTGATGCGTGCACGGTACCACCGCTTAGTGCGCGTCCAGGGGAATGCCGGGTCGATTGAGCCAAGAGCTGGAATCTGAAATGCCGGTCGATTGAGAAAGCTAGGCCTCCCTGCATATAGGGAAAATTAGAGATGGCCGGCAAGGGCGGGCGGTTCTGTTTGCGTGTGCGGGCCCAGGAGCATCTGGTGATCATCATCGTCACCCTGAAATTTGGGCGACAAGAGTACAGTGGAGACGTCAATGCATGTCTACAGCCTACTGTATATATGCATCGTGCATCGTGATATGACCCCTCAAGGAAGCATCTACCTATAGCCTATACGAAGTACTTTGTCCGTTAAAAAATATAATAATGTTTACAATATACCCATAAACATTTGACACATCACTGGACAAGTAAACTCGGGAGGTATATCAATGTATTCTCACGTCAATCTTAATGTTTGCTAGATCTATTAAAAATATTTGTATTTGTGGACAAAAATCATATTTCTATCTTCCATGAATCCCAGCTGTCTATAAACACATCCATCCAAATGCTATGTAACACCTTATGGCCCCCTTTGAATCAGAGGAATTTTGGAGTATTTAATATCCTATAGGATTTTCCTATGGAACCATGTGATAAATGATAGGAAATTTCCCATATGTTTGCATTCGTATAGCTCAATTTCATAAGAAAATAAGCAAGTGATTTAATCTCTTGTAAACTTTTCTTTGTCTTGTTTATTTCCTGTTGTTGGCTCATCTTTTCCTTTCCTGTGGTTTTAAACATGGAACTTTATTCCTATGTTTTTCCTACTATGTTTTTCCTATCGTGTGATTTAAAGGGGGTCATTATATATTAATTATATATTAGACATATTGATCCAAATTTTGTGTAATGTTTTACTCCCACTATTTTCAATTAATTAATGACGTAGATATTATTTAATTTAGAAGTTTATTTACTACCCTTACTATTATAAGCATCTATGCAAGAGGCAAAATTAAACAACTTTCTATGCGTGGTAAAGTAGACAACCTAAAATCCAAGGCCTGTAAAGGTGGTCGACTAAGAGAGACACTTGCGAAAATCATTTCCACAAGTGAATAGAGAGCTATAAAAATCAGGTTTTCGCATGTGCAAATGTTTTTGGGTGAAAAAAATAATAAAATTTCCAAATTAAAATATCACCAGAGCTCCTGGTGCTAAGAGAAATCCACAATGGAACTCCACAATCTCAGGCAATATATAAGAGGAGACTGGGATGTTCCGGGATGGAGTTGCAAGAATGTCGTAGGCGCTCGCCAACATTGCTTAGCTCCAAACACTCGCCGTCGCCACATCCAGTGTCTAGGACATAATTATCTCTCTCTCCCCCATAGCAAAAACTGCAAGATCAGGCTATGAGCTCGCAGCGGTGCTGTTCGAGAAGATGAGGAGGAGGTGCTAGAGCAGCATCACCCACCAGGGAAGCCTCATATATGGGTCCCACCATCACCACTCATACGCATCTCTGAATGGAGCTCATGTACTGAAGAGGTGTTGGAACAACAACACCTGGTCAGGGACACCACCGAGAAGTTGCGCTCCTCCCGAACCACCGGCGAGGGATCAGACACTCCTGAGGCCATTGGCAGCCAATCCACCGCCGACGATGGCAAATCCGTCACTCCCGAGGCCTCTGGTGACAGATACATCGCTCCTGGCGGTCACTGTCTGCGGACGCGATTAATGCCGCCATCCCTCACCGGACATTGTGATGGAGAGGAGCGGAGGACGAGAAAAACAAATGCACATGCCATCCTCGGGGGTGTGTTCTGTCGCTCTTTTCAGTCAAGCACGACGACTTTCATAGGCGGATATTTTTTAGTGTCCACTTCTGAAAAATTGATTTTCATAGTCGGTTTAACATCTATAGGAGATTATGTTATTATTACAAGCGGATTGTAATTTATCTGTCTAAAAGATAGAACTTATGCATTGAAAAGGTCATTTTTCATAGTGTACTAGTCTTATACAACAAGTTAAAATACTTATAAATATAAAAATGGGGTTAATATAAATACAAATGTACTTGTCTTAAATACATAGAAATTACATGTGTCATGGTGTATGTGTTTCTAAATGTATATATGAAGCTTTTGATTATGGGGCAACTGTGTTTGTGCCCCTGTTTTCAAGTTCAATTGTGATTTTACCCTTGTTTTTTAGGTTTGCGATTTTACCCTTGTCTTTTGAAATTGAAGCTCCAGTTTACCCTTGGTTTGGATGACTGTTTGGTGGGTACACATTAAGTGAGTTAGAAAAATAGATGAAATTGTTGAAAAAACCTGAAGGGGCAATTCTAACCCTACCCAAACAGTCAAAATTGGACAATTCCTCAATCTCATATCGATTTCCTTTCTCTCTCTTCTTTCTCCCTCCATTCTTTCTCCTGATTTGGTTCTTCTCTCTCCCATGTCAAGGCGGCAGCGATGGCACAGGCCAAGGTGTTGCAGCGTCGTCCATGACCACGACGGCTCTTAGGCGACTCGACGGTGGCTCTCCACGAAAGGAAGAGGAGACATTGCAATCCTGCAGCAAGGCAGCACAGGGGAGACAGGCCGGCACCAGGGAGAAGCGGCGCGGCTCAGAAAGCAGGCAGCGACGGGAGGGGCGACGCGGCTAGACGGGAGGGTGGCCACCGGAATCGGTGGCGCTTAGGCAGAGAAGCAGGCTAGCACAAGCTAAAACAAGCCATGGTCCAGGCAGGGTGAGGACGTCGTCGGCCTTTTTCCATCTTCCATCAGACGGGTTTTTCCATCTTCCATCAGACGGCAGTTCCATTCTTTGGCTCCAAAAGTCATGGCCAATTTGTTTCCTGAATTTTCAGATCTGAAAATAGATTGGTTTTAATCTTCAGTACATTCAGAAGTCTGTTAATGGCTTGATGATCATGTTTAACAGGGATGCGTGTACATGTCATGTTCATGCTCGCGCGCTGTACTGTTATGAATTTCAACCGATACAATACAAAACTGTGATACAAGTATGCAAGGGTGTCATTGGCCCTGTTTGGATTTAGCCCTCCGGAATCTTGCTATTTTGAAGTATTAAACATAGATTATTTATAAAACCAATCTCACGACCTCCGGGCTAATTTACGAGACGAATCTAAAGATGTATATTAATCCATGATTAGAGAATAATTACTGTAGCATCACTGTAGCAAATCATGGGTTAATATACATCATTAGATTCGTCTCGCAAATTAGCCCAGGGGTCGTGGGGTGGGTTTTGTCAGTAATCTACGTTTAGTACTCCTAAATAACAAGATTCCGGAGGGCTAAATTAGCCCTCCGGATCCAAACAGGCCCATTGTCTTTTTACCAATATTTAACACCGTTCAAGCGACTTAACGGAAGAAGGGCAATAGGTCATCATAGCATGACAAGCTTTTTTCTTAATATTTTTTTTCATCTCCCACTGATATTAATGTTAGCTCCCTTATTACATAATCCTTGTCACTAGATACTCTCTTTTTTCCCCCTAATTTTAACTATCCTATTTCTAACTACATTAAGGTTACAATATAAAATAGACTACATTAATTACCTCATTGCATTGCATTATAAATATAAACCACCTAATATCGTTCTTCATAATCTGGTTATGTAAAGATTATTAGTATAGAAAATTTTCTTCATAGATTAAAACTACAATAGTAATAAAAATAACAAATACTCTCTCCACCTCAATTATTACATGGTAATTTTAATTATGAACCGACTTGCGTATGGACTTATTTTATTACACTACTGCATAATAGGCCGCCGGTGATAGATGATAATTCATATATGTGTGGTATTGACCTCATTACTTGGTCAGTGATGAGAGAACCTCATCTGTGATTGGTCAACACCCGATAGTGGTGATCGCCATCTATGACAGATGGCAGAAAACACCTGTTAGTGATGACATTATATTTGTGACGTACAAGTAGCTATTTTAACACCTCATTGATGACCTCATCTGGGTAATAGTTACAACTCGTCATAGCTATGGATATTGAAAATAAAAGAAAAAAATGTATGCCTTTCTTGTTTGACATAGGCACATAGCATGCATTCATTTCAATCATCATGATCAAATTCACTTATAAGACGACGACAGGAAGTATCACAACCACATTCCAAGACATGAACACAAAGAAATTTGTGTATCGTAAAATGAACAATGTGCAGAATGAGTAAAACCTTCTTATGTTGGTAACAGAGAAAGCCGTATGGACACTCCGATTCCAAGTACCAGACTGTCCAATCTCCTTACACGTACGACGCCCGGTAATGCATGTGCTAAGGATAAACTTGTGTAAATTTGAAATTCCATTTTGACATATTGTATAAATTTGATTCTCTTAAAATTCAAGCCTCCGATGCACCTCTAAGTACCTATTTGATATTTCTCTTATTCACATCATCCTATAATCTTGATGTCAGAACTCAATCTAATGATACTAACTCAGAAAAATCATTAGTCCCAACAAATGATTGTTATTAGTCACCAAAATCATTGCTACTCTCTAGGATGATAGATTTCAATCTTCTCTTCTAAGGTAATTCTATGGGCATTGATCTTTAAAACTATATGCAAATAGCAAATCGGACTAGCAGATCTGTTTCCATCCCTCCCACGTTGGCCACAAGCAGATGAGCCTAAGGCAGCAGGTTGTTGGTGAAGGTCAGGGCAATTGTATCTGACTATTGAGATGTCGGAGGCTGCCGAATCTGATCCTTCCCAACAATCAAGGAGGATGGATTTGGAGCGACATAATGGGAGGGAATTTTGCAGCTTCCTCTGCAGGATCATGCCAAGTTGGGGGTGGAGGTAGTGGCGCCAAAGGTTGAGGTGGTGATTAGTGTCATGGAGAGGGAGGGAAGGAGAGAGAGGGCGCGAGGGAGGGAGGGGATGGAGATAAAGGTGTGGTACGAGTGGTTTTCTCATTTATGATGGCTAATAATATTGGATCCCTTACACTGTGTCGGTGGCACGTCTAAGTATAACCCATCATCACATATTACGTAATGGTATACCAGCAATATATGAGCTGAAATTATCACCTGTCACATGTGAACAAGCATCTATAACATGTCGTTATCTCATATATATTTTAGACGGACTTTTTCTACCGGTTAGAGATGAGTCATTCATGATGGGTTCTGTTTACTACTCACATATGTCCGAACATGTTGAAGTGAGTCTTTCTACTGCCCTAAAGATATGCATGCGATCGAGCTGTTGTGCACCTTCCATGCGTTAGATCTTAAAGCTTGCTTCCTCCACATGGTGATCCCATCACCTGAAAGCGCTTATCAAGATATGGATCCATGTATGACGATGCAAAAGCTACCATGGATATGATACCCCACTGACCCCAAAGCTGCTCATCCGATCCATCTATCCATCATCGAGATGCTATATATATACTACGTACAGGTACTACACAATTACAAAATATACGGCAGGTATATATATCTCTCCAAGAAAATTCATTTATTCGCAAGGCATTTGTGTCACTGTTCGTAGCTACAGTTTCTGCACCATAGCTATAGCTTGCTATAGCGTTGGATCGGGACATTCACTCTCTCTGAACAAATTAAACAGTACACGTACAGATTCCGGCCGGCCGGCTGGCTGATTACACTTCTGCAGCAATGGCTAGCTAGCTGCATGTGCCAAAGATTCTCCACGCCAAAGGCTAGCTATCTATAGTACATTATAGCCGAAGCATATATGTGTATATATATTACTGTCATTTCCTATTGGGTTCAGCTATTTTCTTCACGTGTTTTTATACCATATATAGGGGTTTTAGTAACATCGTCATGTCTCAAGATCTCACCATTAATTTGGATGTAAGAAGTATAAGAACAGCAATGACACATATGTTCTTTCAGTGCCAGAGCTAGCGATGTATCACATGAAAGAGCTTTTTCTAATTGCTGCTAATTTAATTTTGAGCTGTAATCCGACGGCCAGTGATGGCTCATGCCATCAAGACTTGGAGCTAGTTCCGTTGATGTTCTTGTTCGTCATGCCGTATTGCCATGCATTGGTTTTATGTGGTTGTTTCTGTGTTCTTGATAACAAGGAAGACACTGCAAGCAATTAAATTAATTAACTCACTAATTAACTTCCAGGATTTAAAATCCTGGTGATACCCAAAATTTAACCTGTCTGATACACTAGCTAGCTAGAGTGGAAATGGATTGCTCCTGCTCGAATATGTGTGCCTTGCACGTTTTCACTTCCTAAATGCAATGCAAAGAGAGATGAATTGAAGTTCCGTTAGAAAATTAACAGCATAGATAAGTACTGTGAGTCTGTGGCATAATGTCTCCTCACAAACAATTGTCAGATCATTAGCTCAATTTTGTTTGGAAACTATGATATGTAACCCTAAAACACAACAAATTGGAATTTTGGCTATTTATTCCTACTTATTCCATTCTTTGTGAGTTTTTTTTGCTTTTTTATATATAAAAGTAAACTCTGAAGTTCTGAACTAAAAATGTAAATGATTATACAATGTAATTACCTCCTCTACACATGGCAGATTTGTGATTTTACTAGCAGAACATTTACGTATATATTGTGTTTGGAGTGATTTTTATCATACGTTTCACCGATCGAATTAATTGATAGTTTGGCGGGTCAAGAGAAATTGTAGATCTACGACAAACAAAAATATAATGTGCATTTGCTATGAAACTAATTAAGTTTGCCCTTTCAAATTACACAGAGTTTCGTTGGAGCATCAGCTGATGGACCTAGGGTACAAACCTCGAGGGATCGTCAGGCACTTGGATACATCAGCTGGCGGGCTTAGAGCAAACCTCGAGGCCTTAGGATATAGTACCACTGCATATAGAAGTATGAGAAAATTTGATCTACAACACGGAAAACAGGTGATTATACCCAAATAAAATAGAACAAAAAGTTTTATACTTCGAAGGATAGCATATCCACTCGTTACTTCTCTTTAGATCGAGCGATGCACGCGGCTGACTAGCCAGGCTCCCATTCCCAATCTCTCATTCTTCTCATTCGAAATCCCCAAACCCTAGCTCTAGATCGAAAAGATGAAAGAATGAAAAAAAGGAAACGGATCGAGATGGATGTTCAAAGAGAAACTGATGCATGCTTTACTGGAGATGAACCCACAAGAAAAGGAGCAAACGTTTTACTTGGACCAACCAAAACGATAAATATAATTGACTAGATCATCCAGATACCTGCTGACATGGTTCGACTTATCGCCGATAGCGATCCCGATAATCCCGTTTATCGCTAGGGTCCGATAGAAAGGAGCTATCGGCCAAAAATTTCGCTGATTTTTGAAAACCCGCCAACTTTTCGTGTTTGCGGGTTGTTTGGCCCATATGGACCACTCCCACATACAGAGTCATAACAAACCCTAGCCAAAATTCCCATTCCTAGCTCCCAGCACTCGCCGTTTCGCTACAAGGCACAGTCGCGCGAGCTCTGCGCACCACCACTTCATCTCATTTTTAGATTAAATATTTGTTATTTTCATGCCAAATTATTTGGATATACTCTACGTGATTTTACAAACAAAATGAGCCAAAATTTTTAAATTTTGTCCGAAATTTTTTTCTCTATCGTCAATATAATTCCGATAAAAACAATAATCTTGTTTATCGCTGAGCACCGATATTTTTTAATTATCGATAGAGTAAACCCTCCTGCTCACGTCTTCACCAAGCATTCAACTCTCAGCACCGCGGTTGCGCATCGATCGTCGCCTTTTCTGGGTGTAACACGGGCCGGCCGCTGTCGTCACCCAGTTAGCTAGCGTGTCTTATGATCGAGCGAGGAAGAAGAACAAAGTCCAACCCACCAAGTCACGCCTACAGATAGGGCTGAGGGTAATTAATTAAATTCATCTTTGTCAGTCTCTTCTGACTGCTAAACACAACCTAAACGACTTGCATCTGTTACTGTGGATCAGAGAAAAATGAATTGCGTGTGTTACTAGTCGAAACTTAATTAATTGGTAATTTTATGCTATTTTTTGACCGGCATGTTTTCTCGATCTGCTATAGATCGAATCTTCTCTGTGAATATCGGGAGTGGTAATGCTTGATCCTATGACAAACCTACCATATGTGTGGTTCCTAGGGAAGACGTGGATGTTCCTATCCATATACAAAGGAAATATGTTTAATTAGACTTGTCAAACCATGTGCCGACACGCATAGGCAAGTGTCCACCTTGCGTGACCTTGTTGGGCTTGTGGACGAAAGCACAACAGAGTATAAATATCTATTGTCTTAATAAAGTAATAGAAAAAGGAGCCTCCAAGTTACTTCTCATGTCGAACTAATTCCCACGTTATTCGGAAAAATAAAAAAAATAGAGCTCATATAGAATAAAAATCTAATTTTGGAATTAATAAACAGATATTATTGAAATAAGAGTCTACAGTCCATATATAAATACAACTCAGAAAAAATTGAATTGGCACTAAAAGTAAGAAATGTTGAATAATACTATAGAGTCCATCAAGAAATACGGTTAACAAATAACTAAAATTCGAAATTAATAAATAAAAGAATATTAATGAAAGAGTCTAGAGTCCGTACAGAAATACATTTTATAAAATATGAAACTTTGAATTAAAAATATAAAATATTGAAAACAGTCTATAATACATATGAAAATACAATTAACAAATAAAAATTTGTGTTTTAAAAATAAAAATATTAAGAAATAGGTATTATTGAAATAAGAGTCTAAAGCCATATAGAAATACAACCAGGAAAAAAACTTAAATTTGAAACTAAAAATAAGAAATATTAAAAAAAGGACTATAGAGTCCATATAGAATACAATGAACAAATAACTTAAATTTAGAATTTACACGTAAGGAATATTGACATAAGAGTCTAGAGTCGTATAGAAATACAATTTATAAAAACATAAGTTCAAAATTAAAAAATAAGGAGTTTGGAAAAAAAGAATCTAGTGTCCATATAGAAATACAATTCACAAATAAAAATTCAGAATTTAAAAATAAAAGTACTAAGATAAGAGTCTAGATTCCATATAGAAATACAATTTACAAATAACTAAAATACACAATTGTAGATAAGTAAACCACATATGTCTACGAGATAAACTCCTAAGGAACATCAAACAACAGAAAAAAAGAGACATCAATATTAATACTAATGTGAGTAGTCAACATGAGTAGAGAGAAAATTATTTCAATAAGCTGCTACGAAGAAAAGTAGTGTATAATATATTAGAGGGAGACGTAGTTTAATACTTCATAGAATATGCAATAATAACTTGAATTAAGTACATTTATATCCTCAAAGCTAAATTAAAATTTTAATTAATATAGATGCATGTGAAAAATAAAGCTAGCAGTGCAAACTGGACGGGCCGCCATGCTAGTTTCTAACAAGTTAGAATTAGAATTAAGTAAATTTTTACAGCAACCACTTGGTATAATTTGCACGGGCTCTATAACTTTTCTGAATCCGTCGGCGCCGCTGGCGTATGTCAGTGAGTGTATTGACTATCTGATCCAGTAGATGTATACCTCCTGACAAGAGACCATTACGTACGTTGTGTATAGTAGTACAAGCTCGTATAAATAAAACCGCGTGCAACTTCACGATAATATAACTCCACCTGTGACAAGCTAGCTAGGATCGACGTACGTATGTAACGTACGTCTGGAGTGTTTGTACGTAGTGCTGCAAAACTGGTCACAATGAGACATTAATTACTTGTTCTGTTTTCTTACGTACTTAGTTCCCATTTAAAATATGGATATAGTCTTTAATACACATAATATGTGTAATTGTCTTTCCAAATTAGGGCATGTATACAACACATTTGTACAGGCCATCTTTTGTACAAGTTATGTTGTAAAAAGAACACTATCAATGAGGAGACGAGCCCACCCTATCGCCTATGCGAGAAGATGAGCGTGGCTCGTGCTCCAAGGAGCTCTCGTCTCTCCGGAGTCACGGTGTACGGGGAGTCGACGCAACGGGAGGATCCAGTACGACACGCACGTGGAGGATGTTGAAGACGCGCCTGTATGCATTAAATACTTTGTTGATAGTTAAATAGACGATCATTATACAAATAGTCTATTTAGTCATCTCTATACGAACGTACAGACGACAACCTATCTTTGGGATGTATATATCCCTTATAAGTTTAACACATGGCAAGTCACACAGGTCAAAGCAGACGTAGCGTTTTGCCACCGTACGTGTACTCAAACCACATGTAGTAATATATGGAACGGAAAGGCTTAAATAAACGATTTACATAAGGAGATGCAAAATAAATGGTTTTGTGGTTCAGGATGAAAATAGGACTTTGGCAATGTTGGTGGACCTCAAGTGGACTGTACCAACATATTAATATTTTTTTCTAAAACTTATGACTGTATGAAAGTATTTAATGTTATTAAACAAACTAATATCATTCTTATATCAATCATAATACCAGTGCATATATTAGTTAAATAATATTCCTACATTTGACCATATATATATAATATCTATAAATATAAATCTATTGTGTAACTGAGAGAATATCATCCGAGCATATGCATGTCCCTAATTATATAATTTAAGTGCAATTTTTATCCTGTATATTATTGCATATCATGTCCAAGAATTCTTTAAAATTAAATTAAGTATTCCATATATAAAGAGAATAAATGTTGTCATTCCATTGTGAACCAAAATATGAAATGAACTGGGTTGAGTTGACAAATGTATTAATTGGGCACTTCGTAAGTGCTTCCACATTAAAAGATTCAGTGTTTAATGATATATTATGAAATAAATCAATGGTTAAAGTTTAACATTGTAAAGCATGGTTAAAAACTAATATTAATCCGTCTCAAAAAAACTAATATTAATTACTCTACGTGTCATATTTCTCAACAAATGGATCAAGTACATATTAGCAATATTTACTAAGAATACGGACTGATTATTGTAGGGTATAATCGATGATGGCAATTCATTCTTTTATGACCAAGGGTAGTCGAAAATTAATAGTCATTAATCTCGTACACCTAACTCTGTCATCTTCACGGTATAAAACAGTAATTACGCTGCCGCCACACCAACAAGATCCCCCGATACACGGCCCAGGCTTAAGAAGTCACTCTCCTCTTTATTTGCACACACTCGATTTGATCAAATTAATTTTAAGGTGCATATATATCTTGAGGTTCAAGCTAATACTAGTTATTGACGGAAACTATAGATAAAATATATTTGTTAATTTATATGTGTATCGTAGTAATTGATTTAATTATTAACTTAACGAATTACCCACCATATCATCGATTTAACTAGTATACCAATGTCAATGCACCATGTTTTTATTTTCTTGCATAACGAGATAACACAGATTGGACCATCCATATAAATGTTATATACTATTGTATATTATAGGTGTATAGTAGTATATATATTAATTATCAGCATACATTCAATCTTGACCGTTCATTTACTAGTATAATTAACTAGGATACAATATTGTTTGGTATCGTAAAGAAGCTAATATCTTAAGTGTATATAGGATATAATCGAGCTAGGGATTAATGATTGTTTGCATACACACTGTTCCTGCATGTACTTCCCTTTGTTCGGTGATACACAAAGCTACTCCATCCCACGAAGCTACTGTGTGTTTGAATTTTTTTAAAACAAATTAGCAGTCAACATAAATGATCACTATACCTCTATTTCCTATTTAGTACACATTTCTAATGATTAAAACTTCCACCAAACGGGGAAAGGGGTTTGTGTGGGAGGTTAGATGGAAAGCCGGAAAGTGAAGGAATAGCATCACGAGCGGATCTATAGTATTAGCGTCGGTGTCAGCCGATACTGATGACTTTTGGCAAACTCTATAGGTAAAATACTTATAACTTATCTATGATGTAACACTATATCACAAATAAAATTAGCATGTTATATGAACCGATAAATATACGGTATAATGTAACACTATATATATTATTATATTATGAAACCAACGAATCAGTTTTCTGGATTTGCCCCTAAATATATACAATCAATTGATAGAACCCACTTTACTAGAAATATATTCATTTTAGAAAGAAAAATCAAATGAAAGAAATACCTTTGTGAGATGGAGGGAGTATCTTTTAAAACTTTACGCAACACTTACATTTATGACTTACAGAAAGCTTAATTAATCCATAACAAATAACCATCCCTATTTGTTAGCTATTTGTTAGCTAGTGAACAAGCTATGAGAGGCATCCATCGTTGCTTTCACCATGATTTTGGACAGAGTAAATTGCACAAAATTCTAGTTATTACGGTCTAAGTTGAAAAAAGGTCCATCCTATCATGGCTTTATAGTTTCAAAAAAACCACACCATTAACTTTTTTTTTTGCTCTCCAAACTCTGAATTTATCCGTATATATGAGGTCTTTTAATTTATCATGTAAATATTGTAGCCATATAAGGTTTGTTTCTTTTGGCTTGAGATTATTATAATTTAAATTATTAACCTAAATTACTATAAGTCGGAGAAGAATAAGCTATAAGTTGTTTGCTTTCTAAATTATTAGATGCCGAATTATTGGGTTTGTAAGTCTAAAATGGTAGTGGAGTGATGAGGGGCATAATTTTTACCCACCCAATTATCTAAGATAAGCTCATTTGAAGGGTTTAAATTATAATAAGTTGCGCTGCTCTAATAATCTATTTATTTCTTTTAATTACTCTAATAAGCTTACTATTGCAATCCATCCCCCCGCGGTTGTGTTCCACGCCCTAACTCTCCTTTAATTCGAACACCAGAATAGGAAATTTTCGACTATACTACTTATTAGCACCACGGAACAAATTAGTTAAGTAACTCCTTTCACATCATAAGCACGTACGCATGCACCAGAAAAAAAAAGGGTTGAGGCGAGAGGAACTAGCTGAGGCTGAGAGAAAAACCCCCTGGCAATGGCGATATGTCCATCATTTCGTCTGACCCGATCGACCGACCCAGCGATGCGATGCGATCAAGACAGGAGGCCGGCAGGCAGCGGCACGTACGTGTACGCAGGCAACGCGACATCGCACATGACGCTCGAGCGCTGTTCACGTCGCTTATACATATACAGCTAATCCCGCATGCATGCGCGATGCAAGAGCTACATGCATGCGCTAGCTCGTCCGTCGACGGCGTCGCTGCGCGCTGGGCCCCACCCGGAAGCGAGCGTCGCATGCATGCCTACTGCAGCTAGCTGGTCACGCGTGTACGGCGTACCTGCGGCCTCACGTATATACTGACGTGTGTACTCAGGCTAGCTCAGTACTACTCACTGTCACATATTGTACGTAAACCTACACCGTCTTGGCAGCTAGCTAGCATATACTCCCACAGATATAGAGTACGTTGGTCCCCGGTTCTGGTGATATGCGTCTTGATTAACCCCTTTTGTGTGGTTTTTGAATTTAAAATTGGTAAGAGTTTGTGATCGATCGTTCTCATCGCTTGATCTTGGGTTTGGGAAACACCACTAGTCCGTCGACAAGTTTTAACGTGATCACGTGAATTTCTAACCTTCAGATCCGATCAAGACTCGTACTCTATTGTATCATAACTTTCTTTACCGGCTCACGAGAGGTCCCGGATGGCATTAGGTCTCGGAGATGAGGTTAGAGGGGAGAGGAGTCTCGGAGATGAGGTTAGAGGGAAGGTGGAAGGTCTTCCTCGACTGACAAGGAATAGCCGTGACGGTGGGCGTTATAACTATAGCTGGTGGCGAGACGCTCGTGGCGCTGTCTCGCCCACAGGAGTCACGAGAGGTGGTGAAAGGTGGGGCCAGTGTTCGCTGTGAGGAAAGCTCATTGTTGGTGCGTTATGAGGTGATACAAGATAGAGGCGAGAGCCGACGTAGACAGAGAAAATGAACCGAGTGGGCACAAAAGTCAGAGAGCAGAGGTGATAGAAGGCGATTGGTGTGGCGTTGTCCGACCGGCCTCTATCGTTGGTTCTAGAGGCAACGTCGGCAAGGGAAGACATGGGAACAAGAATAATCACATCACATATCTTTTGAAGGATACTTAGACACTTCTTTTTGAATTTTGAGTGTATAAAAGTAATATAAAAGATAAGTCCGATGCCGACTTATAACCCATGTTAAAGAAACCGCCATTGAAAACTACTCCTACGCGTTTTTCCTTGCTCTTGAAAAATAAATCAATTGCTACTAGTGAAATTTTAAAGAATTTTTTTTAGAATCTAAAATTTTTTATCTAAAGTTAAATTTCAGATTTTTATTTTGTAAAATTGACTGGTTTGTCTAGTGGGCACTGAAACCGAAGAGCGGAGGTGCGGGAATGCGAAAGGGACGTCATGGTCCAGTGGGCCTCGTTGATTTCAAAGGCGACATCGACAACGCAGAAGACGGGGAAGGGGGAAAGAATCACATGACAGACGTGTCGAAGAACGCTTAGGTTGGCCTTTGAGTGAATAAAAGTTAAATAAAATAAAAGTCCAATACCAACTTATAAGCAGAATTCATAAATCTAGCGCCGAAACTACTCCTAGACAAATTTTATGTTTTTTTTCAAAAAAAAACCTTGACTACCGATGAAGCAAATATGTTCTTAAAAAATTAAAATTAAGGTTGAATTTCAAAAAATTGACCTGTTTGCCTAGCGGTTTATGCTCAAAAAAAAATCCAGAATGAGCTGAAACCGTACGGTTTTCATGCGGTGGTTTTTGTATTCATCGGTTTGGCCAACCTAGGAGTTATAATACGAATAATATACACAACCTTCCAACTGGACCCATATATACGTGTAATGATCTTTAGATCGAGTTGCAGAGAAAAAGAATGACATATGAGTACGCTTATGTAATGATGGGGGCAGACACTGAATACTGAGTAAGCAGTACTGGCATAGGATAGGAGAGAGTATATGGAGCGGCAGTGGGCACCACTGGGCAGGGGGATGGATCGAAAACGTCCCGTCGACAAGACACAACATGGCATGGGCCGGTCTGCTTCCAGGTCTGTCTACATCAGTGTACCCACACGCCGGACCCGCTGCACCCAGCCCCAGCCCAGCGGCGTGCGCCAAATGCTCGCCTTGTCTGAGCTCCTGTACGGAGGAAGCCCAGATGCTGATCTATGTATCCGGTGCTAGCTCCCGGCTTAATTTGCTATGTACCCTATGATTAATTGCTGCGTCCTGCGTGCGTACCCCTATGTGAATCTGTACGTCTGTGTGTACTTGCGTTAATTCTCTCTGTTACTGATTTACTATCTATGAAAAACCATGTACTTCTTCTGTCTTAAAATAAATTAACTTTTAGCTTTGAACCTGGATAAATACATATCCATGTTCATTGCTAGAAGTTGCTTTTTTTTACGGAGGTGTAATTGAAAAACTTATAAAATGTTGTAATTATTAATTTACACAAAACAGAGAGACATTAGTAGTTTTTATGGTTGCTTAATTACTTTGGGATATATATCTTTCGTGTCCAGCATATATTAGGTCCTTAACGAGAGCGACGCACTTTCATTTTCCCTCATGGACAACTGTATGGCATAGGAGTATATGATACCGGCCATATTATTGGTCAATAAGCTCTTCTGTACTGCCGATTCATTTTCTATAGGAGCACAATGTTTTTTTTTCACATTTTTGTGCCCTCTGGTACACACATATAAAATGATTTAATTTATTAATCTTTTGTGTAGTTTTCTTATATTAGCATGTAGGAGTATTTCTCTTTCTTGGCAATACTTTCAAGCATTTATATCGAGCAGATGACGGGGCCGACAACCTTTGGCCAAGTCTCGGGGATTCGCCACATGTGGTGGCACAATACTGATTAATTACTTAGGGCTCTTTTGGAATGCAAAATCTTTAAAACGCGGGAACATGAAAAACACAAGAATTGAATGTCGCGCACTTCAGATTCCTATAGGTTGCAAAACGCAGGAATTTGAGAATCCATGTGTTTGGATAGTTTAAAGGAACAAAATTTGGGAATTATGAAAGAAACTATTTTGCTTAAGAGAGATACTAGAGAGTAATTAAGGGTCAGAGTGCATTGGACGGGAAATAAAAACATTAGGTATGAGCTCATGCTTAGATTCCTATGGAATTGTGTTATAGGAAGCAAATCCATAGCATTTTTTCCAAAGCTATTCCTTTGTTCCAAAGAAGTTCATAGGAAATTTTTCCTATGGATTAGAATCCTCCAATTTTCCTTTGAAATCCCTCCAATCCAAAGTAGTCCTTAATGTGTTGATCTATGGTGGTAACGGAGGTCATATTAGCCAGACAAACTAGCAAGCAAGGCTCACAGATTGATCCCTCAACCTCAAGAGGACATATCTGGCGATATGCGCTGAAGGCAATTATGAAAATGGATTACAATGAGTCTAGGATTACAATCACTACCGGAAAACGGTATTTTGCCGTGCGTGCATCCGTTTGCCGTGCGTCAAATGTCGGGCGCACGGCAAAAACCACCTTTG
>CM002481.1:20216857-20227278 GCA_000325765.3 Leersia perrieri
CGATATATGGCGCACGGCAAAGGCTTGTTTGCCGTGCAGTTATATGCCGTGCAGCCTTTGCCGTGCGCATAGGAAAAAACCGCACGGCAAAGGCTTTGCCGTGCGGATTTGGGGCTTTGCCGTGCGCTCCAGGCGCACGGCAGACACCCTGTTTCCCGTAGTGAATGTATATATCATTAGTTAGTCTCTCGAATAGTGTTGGTGTTGAATCCTTATACCTGACATCGTCACGGTTCTCACTACGTAGTGTCTTACTTAGGGCTGCCAATGTTAAACCATGATTACACAGTTATATTAATGATGGTCTGTGGGTTTGCTAACATGACTTGCCTTGAGCTTAATTGGTATTGCATGTATATAAGGCTTGAGTATATATATGCTAAAGATTCAGCCATATATGTGATCTTTGTGTGTACTTGGCAGGTAAATATTATTTACTAGAGACCGTTATCGATCTATATACGTGGACTGAAAAATATGTCATAGGATTGCAACCGAGAGTATATATGAATCTACCATAACACACACCTAATGGATTAAGACGAAGTGTTTTGATAAAAATCCAATTATTGCTCACTTTTGATAGAGATCAAATAAGGGTTCTTGGTAGACCTGCAAGACAGTTGCGAACTCTATATATTTAGCAGCAAGAGGCAGAGGGACACTGACATATGAAATAAAACCATACCTCCCCACGAGTAAAACTCTTGTTGCCGATAAACACTAGCACGCCCATGTATGATGTCCACCACTGAACGTGTAGATACTACTAGATATGCTGCTACATTTATTAGCGTGGAAACGATGCAAGTCGAATATGTAAGAGGACAATTGGATTGCTAAGATCGATTACTTTCTCTATATTAAAGTGTGCTTCATAGGATTAGGCTACTTCTACAAGTTTTCTTTAGAAATTTTTTTGTAATTATTCATTACATATATATGAGAGAAAAAAAAACATTGGTGAGGGGATGTGCCCTAGCCCATAGACAATACTCCTACATAACTATCATTTTATTGATTTGATCTCTCGTCCTGGCGATTTTCCTCTCATTACAACTCAACGACTCTTGACTTTCCCGTGTCAACGGTAAGGCCGTGTTTAGTTGTTTACCAAAAAAAATTATGTATACGGACACATATTTAAAGTATTAAATATAGACTAATAAGTAATAACAAAACAAATTACAGATTCTGACTATAAACTGCGAGATAAATCTTTTGACCTAATTAATCTGTACGTTATGAGCAAATATTTACTGTGGCACTACATTGCCAAATCATGGCGTAATTAGGCTCTAAAAATTCGTCTCGCAATTTACATGCAAATTATACAATTGTTTTTTTTCATCCATATTTAGTGCTCTATGCCTATGTCCAAACATTTAATATGACGGAAATTTAAAAGCTTGAAGAAAAAAAGTTAAGAATCTAAACACAGCCTAAATGGCAACGGACATGTGTGCAGTATGGATTATCTGCCGTACGTTAGTCTTGTCAAGCTGAAAAAAAAAAAGCCTAGATCCGCCACTATCGATAACGTCGTATTACACCACGTGACATGCATAGTGGAGTAGTATACTACTGTTAGAGTTGATGGAGGCCAGCTACCAAATTCTCACTCTACCAATACTCCTGTCTATAGTCTCCAGGCATATATAACTAGTTGCTGGTTCCGAATACTTGGCTGCACCATGAATTAATATAATGATAAATGTTAGTATGGTCTAAAAAATGTACAAAGCGATATGTGCTTCAACCGTGCGTACGTCCTTAATTTCGACTTTGGTTAATCATTGACAGCAAAAAAATGACTGCTATATCTCGATTGAAAAGGCCAAATAGATACGGGCCATGAATGAGCTAGATGTGTAACATGTGTTTCAATTTCCTTGTACTACTTACGAGATCGAGTGGCGTCACATTCACTAATTGCCATGGGAGTGCGAAATAACCTTGCAAAAGTCAGTCGAATTGGACTTCTCACTGATAATCGAATTATTGACTGCCTCAAGATCTGCTGAGCCAGACACAAATTGGACCAAGAAAACTACCAGAAAAAACAAAACAAGACAAGATCACGATCTGCACGGGGAGAGCAAGAAACAAGCAAATTAATGTAGTCGTCGTCACAGTGCATCCAACAGTAAATTAGATGTTTTAGAATGGAAAGAGACTAGGGATGGCTCATATAGTTTAAATCTAAACCACATGATAATCTAATTCAGATTTCAGAGGACACTCTGAAAACAAATATTTTTTAATTTGGAGTAACTAAAAGCAAGTATATTATATATATAAGTTGTGGTTGGTTTGAATATATATAATATATACTAAGTTGTGATTTTTCAGATAGCAAATCTTTATACATGAAAAAGATATTCAACTTTTATAGCAGATATTTGAAAATTAGTCAAGGGGAAAGCTTTTTCAGATAGCAAGTGTATTATATATAAGTTGTGAGTGGCATCCTTGTAAATTAAAAAAATAGTGGCAAAAATTACAAATACCCCTTTATATGACTCTCCCCTCCACAAAAATAAGGATTTGGGGAATTCTTTTGAGCAATGAAGGATGAGGAGAAAATATTACTATATCCCTCATTATATGAAGGGTGATTAATTAAGGGTGGAAGAGTAATTGTGAGTAATTAAGATGGGGAGAAATTTGTATCAATAGTGATTCATAGTACAAGAGTACTCTTGAAATTTATTCAGATGCATGTAATAATGCTTGTATTTGTGAATGGAGGGAGCGAGCGGGCTAGTTGTTGATTCACCTCCCAATGAAATATATATTAAGTTATACCCCACGTAACGCTAATTTCTTTGCGAAATTATTTGTAACCTTTTCCAAAAATAGATGTAACAAAGGCCTTGTAGGTTTGAACGCTTTCTTGTGAAGAGTACTTCCCTTATTTGGTTGATTAGGTGAAGCATCAAGTGACTAAAAGTCTATAGTTTTACGTGTTTCTTCGTCCCACAAACTTTCTAATTTTCCAAGATGCTGGTGCATATATACCTACTGTGTAAATCAACTTCGTAGGCGCATAACTTTCAACCTGCACTTTCTGCAAAATGTGATAGTACATAGCGGGTGTGTGAACCGTGAGATAGAACCATACTATAGCTAGCTGGAGTGTGAACAAGGATAGAATCATACTATCAAAGTATATAGTTCAGAAAATTTCCCTTTTAAAAAAGAAAGAAACAGTGTATGAATCATTGGCAAATGGAAACATGGCATGGTAATAAGATAACAACGGTGTTGACATATATATAATGTATAATTCCAACTTCAGATATTTAGTTTACGTTAGATATCTAAATGGTACGGTTTGTACATCCAGCCTCTAACAGGATTAAAATTCTAGATTTAGAGCAGGTGTTCATCAACTTGATGAGTGCACACATGCTTGTGTGGGTGCAGTGTGCATGAGTATATGCATCAATGTAGTCTTACAAAGAAAAAACGATTGAGATATATTTAAAAGTTCCTAACTAAAATATTTTAATATAACTTATGGACTCTATATATCATAGAGGTGAAAGCGGTCATGGAACTGACCAAGCGAGCATTTTTTTCTATAAGAACGTTATTGTTTCTCACCGTTAACCTTTTTCTCTATATATAGAGCTTGTTATTTTTCTGACTATTGATGTCGTCAAATAACAGTTGATTTGATAAATATGATCGATCACCGGCTGCCCTAGAACATTTTCCATATAGATGAAACTTTTCTGATTGTTTTCACCACTGCATAAGAATTGATAATAACTGAAATCAAAGAGTTTAATACCGAAATTTCTTAGAATGGTACTGGTTCAAAATGAGCCTACTGATCAGGACATAATAATATATATATAGGTGTAATTTCAAAGAACCGCCTTGACCTATCTGAACTTTAACAACGAACTATGTATAAAAAGACCAGTTTGACTTGACATGACATGTGGCTGCTGAGTAGTTACATGCAGACAATCATCCATGGGCATAAAGAGAGAGCCCCCCAACCATTCATTGTTGCAATCATGCTAGGGGTACTGTATACTAGCATTTTCCACCTCCAACCCCTCACATGAGCCACGCAACAAAAAGATCGCCTATTTCCCTTAATTCTTCTCCCCTCTCCAGTTTGCACCACCATCTCTCTCTCTCTCTCTCTCTCTCTCTCTCTCTCTCTCTGAGCATCAATTAACTAAACCAGATAAGAGCAAGGCGCTAAGCTCGATCCCTTCTTATGCCATATATATATATATATATCTGTATTTGCACACAGTATTGGCACAAGTATCAGACAGCCATATCTAGCTGTAGCTCAGCTAGCTAACTATATCCCCCCTCTCTAATCGGAAATATGTCTGAAGTCCACTGGTCGTCGTTCTAAGAATTACTTCTTCCCCTTCCTTGCTTCTCTCCTTCTTCCTGTTGCCTCTGTTCTTAATTGATTGCTTAGCTAGCAAGCACATCGATCGAGAGAGACGAGCGCGTCGTTCGGGACCTAAAGGAATGTCGGCACAGATCGCCCTGCCTGCGCCGGAGCATGTGTGCTACGTGCACTGCAACTTCTGCAACACAATTCTCGCGGTAATCTGTCTGAATTTTCATGCTTTTCTCTTTTCTCTCTCTCTCTTTGTTTCCTCCTTCCTGGCCTCGTCTTTTCTCCATGAAGTTGCAGATCTGCAAGGGAGATGGATATATGAGACGATTGGTTGAAATTAGCCTAGAATTGCGTAGGATACTAGGATCTCTGGGTAGTTCATTTGTTGCCTTTCTTTAAATTTGTGGGGATGTGTCAGGCTGCAAAGAGATTTGGTTTCTTTTCTTTTCTTTATTATTTTGTTTACCCTTCGTTTTTTTCTTTAATTTGCGATAGAGCTCAGATAGAGTCCCCTCCTTTCCTTTTCTATACATTAATTCTGGTTCTTTTTCTCTGAAAAAGAGCTTGCCCTGCCGACCCTAATTTTGATTTAGTCTTACCATGGAGTCATGCATGAACATGAATGGAAAGGAAAAGGTCAGTATAGATGATCTTGAAATTTTAAGATGCCTTTTCTCTTTGCACCATTTTTTTGTGATTTGATTTCCTTGAGATATCTTACCTCTTTGTAAAAATTATTTGGGCGACTTGAATAACTTCAATTAGTTGGTAACTAGAGTCTTATATCCCAGTTTATTCCTCCAAGACTCCTAATTTAGTTGATCGATCTTTGATGAAGTGCAGTTGAGTTTCTTGCTGACTGTCATAATACTATATATCATCGCTACGGTAGGATCATCTTAGGTGTTAATATAGTTCGGATTTAACTACATAATTAACTTGCTACAAATTAAAGAGCATGCAATAATAACCATAGTTTTAATTAGTATGCAACTATTGTGTGATTATCTCCTGCATGCCTCTTAGGTAGTTAAAACATCTCCCTTACTCCCCCTTTAAGAACAAAGGATAGAGTGGCGATATATAGTGTATAAATACAACATCTGCAGTTTCTTTAATTTGAGATGGTCTTACAAAAAGGACAAAGAAAGGAAAATATCTAACTATACTGTTACAAGAAGGTGCAAATATTAAATCAATTACTCATATTTTCTCTTGCTTTTCCACTCACTAGCTCATTCTCCCTGTGCTATGTCTTGGCTTTCTTGGTTATTGCTCATTTTTCGTGCGATGGATGGTATGAGTTATAAAGGGAGTTCAGAATAAGCTACGGAATGACAAGTACAAATGTGTAAATTAAATGAAGCAGAAGCAATAACTGCAAGCCAAAAGTATTAATTATTGTGTCCTTGCAGTAAAAATTTGTGCTATGGGCTTGAGCTAGTTTCTTCTTGTTTTCCTCTTTTTTAGGGAGATATGCTTGAGCTGGCTAGCTTCACTAAATACTAGAGTTATATCAGCGATGTGTTGAACTTGTTGAATGATGTACGTTTTAACTAGCAAACCCGGTCCTATGGTGAACTCATATATAAAATCAGGAATTTAGAAACACTTTTTACTGTTTTTCTTTCTTCTTCTTTTTGTTGGATATATCTTGTCCTTGCTTTGGAAAAAGTACTCGCTGCTACTGCATGCCATGGGCCGGGAGCGCTACGGTGCTACCAATATCATGATTTCGTGTACTGTACATATATTAATAAATCTCTATTTTCCTACTGTTCGCAGTATAGGTACCCCCGGGTTTCATAATACTTGACCTTTTGTACTGTCTTAGTCTGATCACTCCTATTTTAAAATAAACTTATGTGTCATCCATACTACTAAAGTACTCCATATAAATTCCGTTCATCGTAATCAAACGATTTAAGATATCAATGATCAAACTAAAGAACTTACCATTTAAAACTACTAAATTAATACTATGAAACAGAGGGACTATATCTTTATAGCACATATCAATTGTTTTTGTCAATTGGTTAGGTTGGTTCAATTTGACTAAGAACGGTTAACTCCTTGGCACAATTGCATGCATTTTTCTTTTGTAAGCACGTACGGTCTATATACTTTGTTGATCTACGCTACATCCTTGAATCTTTCAGAATTCAGATTAACCATTCACAAGATCGTCCTTATCTCCAGCTAGCTAGTTCACTTCAACTTCAATTCCTATAATGGCACCGTCTCTTTCTAGGTGATCTCATAGCTCTCCTATATACACACCAACGACAAATATACGGAGGGCCATACCTACTAGCTACACTGATCTTAGCCTGTTGCATCCTGCATCATCCACTGTAATGTCAATGGAAGGTGTAGTGTCTAATGTAGATATTTGTATAGCTACATATGCATCCATGGACGATCTTTCACAGTATCTTACCAACTTGTCTCAACTTTACTGCAACTCTAATACATATATGTCGTGTTCCTCTCTCCTACCCAAAGATAAAAAGGAGAGTGATCTTGTGCATGCATGACCCACTAAAATGTACCGCCACACACATGCAGGTTGTGCTTGAGAGTGAATTGGCTTCTGTATGAAGGGTCACTGTCTCTAGCTAGCACCTTTCTTTCCTACACTATTCATGCATGTAGCTGAATCCTTTTATAATTTTCTACTAGTATTTAGCTTGTGAATAGGCCCGACAGAGAGGCATGACATGACATACCATGCAAATGCATGGTTTCTTCCTTTAAAAAAGTCACCAAGATATGTTGTTGTAGTTGTTTTCTTCTGGCACAACCAACTATAACCCTTTTTGGTACCTTGATGTATAATATGTATGGAGTGAAGTGTGATTTGAGCTAACTCCCCTCATGGGAGCACACAAAATCATTTATGTAGGGGCATTCACTTACTTTGGTTATTAATTCTCTTTTTTCTCTTATTGGAGTGAGTGCCCCAAAAGTGAGTGAGTGTGAGAAGGAATCAAACAAAGTAGGCCCTGTGCTCTTCAGGTTGGGGAGGAAAGTTTAGGAGAAAATTGGAAACGGCAAGGGACCAATATGTGCAGGCATTGGAAAAGGGTGCCCCAATTCTGATCTGATCAGATATTCAGATCAGCAGAGACTCTGATAAAAGTCATCGAGGAACAGTTATCTAGATCTAAAGCTATAGCGGTGTATTTATGTGTATATGCAGTCTACACCAGCCTTTGGCCATGCATGCCTACCTTTGAGATTTGATTTTAGTACTTGGATTCTTTTGTAAATGCAAAAATATTGCTCCTTTGCAATCTAGCATTAATTACATTTATAAAATGTGCTAGCTAGCTAGCTACTCTTTACTTTTCATTCTTCTTTCCAGCACATGCATATATATGTACACCCTGCTCAAATTTACGAGTGGCATATATACATACTATATAGCTACATCTCTTCCGTGAAAACATGACTAAATTTATCTTCTTGACTGTAAATTAAATATTCAGGAAATGTTAATTAGAGTGATTCTTGTGATCAATCTGCAGGTCAGTGTTCCAAGCAATAGCATGCTAAACATTGTGACCGTCCGTTGTGGCCATTGCACTAGCCTGTTGTCAGTGAACTTGAGAGGACTGATCCAATCACTCCCTGCAGTGGAAGATCCTTTCCAGGTTAATTGCTGCAATCTTTCCATGCATGAAGTTGTGATACATGGATTGAATTGGAACCTTAATTTCACTTGAAACCATTGCTAATATATGCATGATTAGTCTCAGTAGAGCTAGAACAATAATGCATGGTACGGTGCATTCATCACATCCAGCCGGAAAAGAAAAACGCATGCTCTCATGTACTGCACGAGTAACATTTGCCCTACCTGTAGATGTAGATTGGCTGTACTTGTATAGTAATCTAGCAGAGAAAACAGAAAGCCACCAATATGCACGCATGGGTCATGTCAAGCGTGAATACTTTAGTACATACTCCTATACTACAGCACAGACAAATTAAAAGCATTGCACTGTTTGCTCACAGGAAAGAGTTTTAAAGCTCATGCAGATGAAAAAAAATATGTACCACTATACAAAGCTATAGAAGCAGATCTTATTCTTATAAAAGCTTTGTGTAGTTGTGCGGTTGTACTCCTTTGTCAAATCCTGCACGATTAATTTGTTTCTAAAACTGGGCAAGAGTAAATCTAGTGCTTAAGTTTCTATACGAATATAAAAGGCACGAGTTTCAAATTCATACAACAAATATAGGTGATCCTCATAGATATATATGAGGGCTCTCTGTATGTTCGGTTTACAAATGAAAAAATTGGAGGATTTTAAAAAAGAACGACAACCCTGAATGTTTTTGTTTATTTCTTTTGTTCACGTGGTTTCCACGTCACACTAATTACTAGTGTAGATAAAAATGCGTGACATCTTTAATTAAGTAGATTGACTTTTTTTTTTAATTTTTTTTCAGGAGAGTTTGAAGATGCACAATATCAGTTTCCGCGAAAACTACTCTGAATATGGCTCATCTTCAAAGTATGGCCGGGTGCCAATGATGTTCTCCAGAAATGACCCAGGGCATATGCTGCACGTGCGCAGTAAGACAAATGCATACGAATATATATATTCTTCCACTGGGCACCGTAAATATTTCTAGAGACTTTAGTTTTCTATGAAACTCGGCTAAATTTTGTAAAGACGCACAAATTTTCGGGATCCATACATGAACATAATTGGTACTACATGCTTGCGCGCGTGGGTGCATGTATATATGTAGCTCTAGCTAGGTTACTTATTACTAGTAACAGATATGAGTAGTATGCATGTATAATACTTTGTTTTAGGAACAGAAAGTGTGTAAACATCAAAACTCCTCCAAAGCCTTTATCTTGGTTTTGTTCAAACAAATGCATGCATATGTATAAGAACATATATAGTGGCGCAATTCCTGAATGATGCACCGTTTCTTAACTAGTTGTTTACAGACTATATAGGTTTACCTGCTAACACAGATATGAGTAGTATGCATGTATAATAGTGCATTTTAAAATGAAAAATTAATTATCTTCAACTACAAAACTATAAAATCATATCAACTGTCAATCTATATATATGCACTAGAATAAAACTAGTTAAAAAAAGAATATGCATGCATGCGTCATTTTTTACTGCAGGTGTCTCATACATATGCCACAAGGGAAAACGATGTCCTAACCTAGTCTCTTTAGTCCCTTCTAAATTCTATGAAAAAATTCAAAAATATACGCAAGATACATATACAAATTTAATAATGGATCATAAATGAATGAAACAACTGTGCATGCATGAGCTACCGTGTTGTTAATTATATGGCTCCTATCGTTTCGCTATTACTTATCTTTCACAACAAAATTTAAATTTATAACTTTAATTTTGAAGTAGATTTTGAGGTTTTTTTATCATAATCTTTTTTCATCCTTCGGTTTCAAATCATGAATAATACAGATGTAAAAGTTTTATCCATAAATTATTTTTCATTGCTTCATTCATATGTCAACTGCTTATTAGAAAAAGCGAAATGATCACAGCCATATATGTTTTCTGTACTAGCTAGTTGAGTGCCCATACTTCTTTTCCTACAATTTGATGATAGGTGGATATCCATTTGGATTTAATATTTCTTAATATAACAAAAATTCAAGGGATGCATGCATTGCAAAATTTACAATGGGAGTATGTAGGATGATAGATTCACTATCATCATCACTTTTAAAAGATATAGAACTTCATTTTGTTAGCCCAAGGTATTAATGCATATATACTTGACAACTATTTCTAATATAACTAGGATTGGTATATATATACTTTTGATAGCATGCCCTTTAGACAGTGAATAGTATCTGGATATTTTTGACAAACCTTTTGAATACAACTTGCAGCTCCAGAGAAGAGGCAGCGGGTTCCTTCAGCTTATAACAGATTTATCAAGTGAGTCTGATCTGCTCAGTTCGACCGATTGTATATATGCATGCCGACATCTATCTATCTATCTATCTATCTATCTATCTATCTAT
>CM002481.1:20227378-20243030 GCA_000325765.3 Leersia perrieri
TCTTAATGCATAATTTTGAAATAATATATACTAACTACATCCCATAATATAACTACTTCTTCTATTTAAATTTATATAGTAAAGGTAGATATAATATTATAGGACGGAGGAATGTATAAGTTTTAAACATGCCATGTTCTGCTAATATTGTTTGGATTTGACACGCTAGCATAAAATTGCAGGGAAGAGATCCGGAGGATAAAAGCAAACAATCCTGACATAAGCCACAGAGAAGCCTTCAGTACCGCAGCAAAGAATGTAAGTATGGAGTATATAGTCAAAAATATAATGCAAATTATAATAGTGGAGTATTTTGCATAACACGTACACATGTGTAGTGGAAACAAATTGTCTTACCTTGGCGACCATATATACTTATTAGCTGTTGTTTCTTTTTCATTTACTACAAAATACAATGCAAATTCTCACACTTCATAGTGATATGCGAGTCAGGGAATTGCGTATCATCGATCACATACAGGCTGTGTAGGGCTAGTGATATATATTCTATTCATCATGACCAGCCATTTACCACTGATTATAGATATTTAACATATTAAGCATAATATTCGATCGAATTTTTAGAATTTGCATCTGATATATATGCAATATTACTATGTTTTCCTGCAGTGGGCACATTTTCCGAACATTCATTTCGGGTTAGGCTCCCATGAGAGCAGCAAGAAGCTCGATGAGGCCATTGGGGCTCCTAGTCCCCAAAAGATTCAAAGGCTGTACTAAGACAAGATCTTACGTGCTTTGATTTCAAGTTGTAAGTAACTTGAGAAAAAAAATCTACGCTTATTTATTTCTAATTAAGTCAGTTTGTGAGCGAGTATAGGTGAGTTAATGATCATATGCATGAGTTGATTAAAGGTGTATGAATGAGAACATGCAGCTAGTGTACTCCACGCACGTACGACAGACTGAATAAATTCATCATGTTGTTGTTTTTTTCTGCTTGAAATTAATTTTCCTGATTGCAATTATTTCAAACCAGTATTATTGGCCAGTGCAGATCAAAGTTCTATAGTTTATACTATTTACATTTAATTGCACGCTGCAGTCATCGATCTTACAATCTAATAGCTACATATATACAGAGTACATGTACAAGATCTATCATATCGTACTACTCCATTTATATAGTAATACGGTGAAATATTTCTTGCACTATATATACGAAAACAATTAACCAATGCAAACTCTTTTTATCACTCGCATGGATGTTCACGTATCTATTGCATGTCATCCAAGTAGTTATAAAAAATTTAAAAATGTTTGGTAAGATAGGTTAATATATATGAAATATACCACGCCAAAAACATACAAGCTTTAATTTGACCTATAGAAGTCAGGACAAAAAATAACAAATATGACTAAATATACTAGTAGAAGTTGAGTTTAATTTGTTCTTTTTCTATGACTTGTAGATATCAAATTTGAGTTTGCATGTTTGTGAAGTGATATATTTCATATTAATCTATCTTAGCATTTTTTTTAAAAAAATCATAACTATTTAAATGGCATTTAATATATAGGTACACCCACACGAGTGCTTAATTAAAACTCGTTTCCATATTAGGAGCAGAAGAAAAAACAGCAGTAGTAGCATATCCCCTCTCTTCCATGCATCAGGTTCATTTTTGTTGAGCAACAATTGATATGAGAAAACAAATTGCATTTGTGTAAAAATGCATAGTACTCAAGCTAGCTAGGAGAGTGTACAGTTATCACATATACTAGAAAAAAAATTGCATTTGTTTGTGAGCACGAATCATCATCGCTAACTAACGTGTACTTCTCATTGAGTTAGTGCTCAACAGCTGAACAATTTTAGACCTTTTAAATGTCTCCCGTTACGTACTTTAACACTTCGCCACCCTGTATTTTGAGTACTCCACTATACTCATTGAGTTAGTAAAATAGCAATATATACACAAAATGTAGTACACCTTTAATTCATCTGCAGCTTCTAGTACCGCTTACGAGACATATACTATGTAGCTCATTTTTTTACTGTGGTGATATACATTGCATCGATCGGCCACTCGCACAGGGGGTGTATGATCGCATGCATGCGATCACTGCCATGCATGCATGATGCAATGGGCCTACGCTGCCCGTGCATCACTTGTCTCGATGCACACACCATGCTGATGACAAACCTGGCCGGGCAAGGCCAGTGCCTCCATTTATAATTATGTGCTGGACAAATTAGTCGATCGGTACTATATGATATCTCGATCCTGCTGCTGATCGTGCATCATGAGCTCAGCTTCATCGCTGATTTACTGACTGATCTGTGTGCTGCACTGCTGCATGCTTCTCAATTAATCTGGCTCCAATTTGGTCGTTCTGAGCCGGCACCTGCTTTTGTTTGTCTGCAACGTACCGGTACCGTGCTATAGAGAGCTGGAGAGCTGGAGTAATACTAATTGATAAACTGACACAGAATGACAGTGGCCTATATTAGCATTGAATGACATGCAGAGTCCTATATTCCCTCGTTTCATATTATAAAGTATTTTGTTTTTTCTTGAAACGTTTGATCGTTCATTTTTTTTTGAAAGTATCTATTTTGTTTATGATTTATTTTATTATCAAAAGTAATTTAAGCATGACTTATTAATTTTTATGTTTATACTAAATTTTTTAAATAAAAAGAATGACCAAACATTAAAAGTATAGTCAGAATCCCTTGTTCTAATCATTGATCGGAGTGAGAAAAGTTTGGGTCACACACCAAATTAAATTCTAGAATTATATGAAAAAATATCATAACAGAATATTCGATTTATTCTAAATATATATGAAAAAACTTGTAGGAGGGTATTGCTACTAGTATTTAGTCATATGAGATATATTAAACATTAGTCAAACTTATTGATCGTGCTCTTGTGGATGAAAGTGAGGATTCAGACACCTCTTCTCCTCTGATGAGCACCTCATCTTCTTCGATGATAGCCTGAATCACACAAACAAATTTATAGGTTTTGTGTTTGGGGTTGGATGTGAGGTTTGGGGGAACAAAAGGCGAGTGTTTCCTGGGTTTAATGGAATGGTTGTGGAGGTGGCAGCCTAGTCGATGGGTGTCGGTGAGGCGCTATTGTGATAGGACGATTGCGGTGGGCTAATGTCGATCGGCAACTCGAGAATCATTATCAGAGTGGTGGTAATTAGGAGGTGGGCTAGGATAGTGGTGTTAGATCCTGTATATAGTGAGAATAATGAAGACGATGGAGGAAATACAGGGGCAGAGATACTTTGCCATTGCTTGGCTAAATGAATAGTACCAAGGGAAAGTAGGATGCGGAAAGAGGGGATTGGTCTGGTAGGCAGCAGGGGGTGCACTTGGGAGCTTGCATTGTGACCTGGAAGAGCAAGAAACGGAGAGAATTAAATTTTTTATTTAATTCTATTTCTGTAACTACACGAATCTTAGTGTAATCTGGATTGAAATGTGGTAGCCATTTATGAGTATTTTTAGGTGATTAGCAGAAAAATAGGAAATCCCAAAAATATGTAAATGTCAGCGCAAATTAAAGGCGCTATTCATCTCCTAGCCATGACGCCAGTAAAAACCTATGGTATTTAGATTCCGTCCTAATCTCCCCAATCCACAACTATTGCACATTGTTGGCATATCACCATTCCATGTTCCAAGCTATATTATTAACAAAATTGCTCTCCATTGGCCGGCCGGTGTGGCACCACACTGGCATGTGCCGGGAGTGGGGGTAGGGAGCATATTATATAGGGTGAGTAGTGAAGCTGGCTAGAGGTCCTAAACGAGGCTGATGAGACCAGAGCATATATACGACTGTACCTTTGTTGAGTTAATCGCTTCCAAATCGAACGAATATCGGAATTGCTATAAAACCGTCGGTGGTTTTCTTAGAAGAAAATGCTTCCAAATTCAACCGACTACCATAATTTCGATAAAACCATCAACATTTCTGTTAGAAAAAATAGCTTGATTTTAGGCTGATAGATTGCGTTGACATTTGTGAAGGACAGGGAAGAGAATATTCAAAACAATACCACAGGTGTGGGTGTGAACTCCCAAACTCGTTGGGGGCACACGCATACACAACTTAGCTAGCCACTTGGCCACAAACTAACTTTTGGTTGATTACGTATAAGTTACATGTAGTTACAATGTACGTAATTCCAATATATATATATATATATAGTCCCCTCAATATTTCCTATTAATTTCCACTGACAATAATCGCATTATTCCCTTAAAAAACTCACAAACTGTTTATAATATTTAATACTCCCTAAATCAAATATCTGGTAATTAATCGGTGGTATTTTGGAATATGTGAAGGACGCTATTTGTCAGAATGTCCAGGTGTGGACGCACTCCTCCGTAGCGTCCAGGTATGGACGCATTCCTGAACAGCGTCCACTGGAGGATTGAGGCACGATGAGCTGCATGTGCATTTTGTTGGTCTATCCTCTCTCTCAGTAGGCTAGCTTAATTTATAGGGGCCTCGTCATCCGTCTCTTCTTGCGCCTTTCCAGTGAGATTTTAATTACTTTGCCCTAATATGTTTTACGGACAAGTGGCCAAGTTAATGACAGGTAAAAACACAGGAACAAAGAACGGTCCATGTTTCAGATAAAATGGTGAACAACAAATGCTCCAAGAGTTTGAACAATAACTGAATCCACTCATAAATATGATAAATATACATTTGACTTATTTACAACATTCATTACATACCAATAAAAACCTTTCCGATCGAGCAGTATATTGTTTCTCTGTTTTTGGCCTACACATAAGTACAAGGGAAAAATATATCTAAATCCTTTGCTGACATGGGGTTGATCACACCAAATGAATCTTGTTTCAGGATGATCATGGAATTAACAAAGGGTGCAGTGAACGGCTGTCCTTGTGTCGCCATGAGGGCATGGAGCATCAATAGTCTGAGTAGCATCAATAGTATATACACAGACACAGGGCATTGTGAGTAGTTGAAGTCTGGTGCACACAACTACGTATACACGACCATTCCCTAGCTAAGTAGCTAGTCTCAACAAATTGTGCTCTTGTCTGAATTAAAATCGGACAAAAAATTCCTAATTAATAAGGAGTCTGTGAGAGTAACAGGGTGCATCGAGCAGCTTAGGACGTCACAGGGATGTCGGATGGGGACTGCGGCAACCTCACGGCGTACGTGAAACCTTTGCTCTCTGCGGTGGCCATGCGTCCCACTCTAGTCTGCCCCGACGCGATCGAGCAAAAACGGAAGGGCGGGCGACTGTACCGCCGACGACCAGCAGGCCTCGATGCAAAACTTGGGCTGAGGCATAGGCGCATAGCTGCCGTTGAGATAGGAGCGAACGAAAGGGAGGACGAGGGTGGTGGTGCATCTAATCGGGTGGGCGCGATAGTTGTAGAGTAATCAGTTGTACGTGTTGGGGGATATATCCGCTCAATCACAGCCAGTTTTCTAAATCCCAATCACGAATTTACACATATTTAATTTCGAGATTATGAATAAATAAAAAAATGGGCACAAACTGTGACTCCGTTATTAATTACTAATGCCACAACCTTCCTGAAGACATCGCATCGGAGGTTCATCTATGTGACATTTTAGTTGGATCGAGTTCACTCGATGGTGAAAATTCTAGGACTAATGACTATAGTTTACAACTTAGAATCTTTGATGTTTCTTTCGCTTTGATTTGGTTGCTGGTCAACGGTGATAAAAACAAAACTTGCTTGCCTATAAGAATTGACTGCTCTTTTTGAAAATTCTACTCTCTCAGGTTGAGGAAGACAAAGACGAAATATAAGCTTTTGGCCGGAACATCGGCTATGTTTTTCTTTTACCAGCCACAAATGGTGATTTCTGTGTTACAGTGTTAGTGTGGTTCTTTAAGTAGTTTTTCGTTTTTAATTAAGCCGGGGATCATTGTACTGCAGCCTATTTGTAGCGAAGACCAGAATGAATTCATCTAAATCTAAACCAAGGGTAAAAAGGAGGAGTCTTCATCTGCCAATGTGTGATTCTGCCCACGAGGTAATTTCACCCTGCAAGCTGGACCGTCCGATTAGATCGAACGGCGCATGTCTTCCTCTGTCCCGCACGCCTCCTCCACCCTCCACGGCTCCCACACGCGCTGCCCTCCACGCAGCTACGCCGCGCACGTCTCGGCCGCCTCGACCCTCCCATTCCACCCTCCGCCTCCACGCCGCTCCGTCGCACCTCTTCCACCACGATTCACCCCGTCCGCCTCCGCCGACATCGCCGGCGCGAGGGAATCGCCCGTATTCCCTCCGTACGCCGCGCTCTACTGCTCCGTTCGTTGGAGATCCGCCGCCTCGCACCTCGGTCGATTTTGGAGTTTCCAGGGTTTGGTGGTTTTGGTTTGTGCTGGGATGGAGTCAGTGTGCAGGAGATGTTTGCAGGAGACGAAGGTCGGCGGCGGCGGCGCTGTGGAGATGGCGGCGGTGGGAGGCGGATGGGGTTGAGTTGATCCCTTTCTGTGTTGCTGCCCTCTGTAGATCCCTTTCTGCATCCTGGGCTCGCCGCTGTTGCCGCCCTCTGTCAATCCCTTTCTGCGTTGCGCCCTTCGCCGCCTCCCTCCTTCGATCCTCTCAGCCACGCATCTCCGGGACTCCACGTTTCCAGTCTGAGACCGCTGCTCCTCATCCATTCGCGACCAGCAGCAGGTGGATCCGGGCGGCGGCGGAGGACGACGCCGGTGAGGAGGATTCGGCTCCTGCACTAGATGAACAAGGACTACCACTTCGTTTGCTTCTCAGGTAGTACATGCCTACCTCAATTTTGTTCTCACCCTGCTAGCTGCATTGGCTGTTAGTTACACAAACAGCACCCAATTGAATTGCTTCAGCGTCTCATGCAATCGACCGCTTTAGGGCCATCCAATTTCCTTCTTAGATTATTATTCACATAGATTGTTCCTTCTCTTCTTTCTGTATGCACCTGTGATTTTGACTAATTTCTGCACCTCTGTTTGTTGTTCTCGATCCTCCTCTTCAACTTTGTTTCTTGCAATTCGATTGAGATGGCATCAGAGCAGGCTCACTTATTTGATTTGTTCTTACATATGTCAGCAACAAGGGCGATCATGCATGTATTCAGCTTAAGCCTCATAATGGGCCATCCAGTTTCGTTGCTTATCTTTACGCATCCCCATGTTATCAGAATATCCATGACGATGATTCTGGCAGGCGTTTACACTCTTTCTATTCATTTGCCATATCCTGGTATAGAAAAATTTCCTGCTGTTGTACTGCTAATTGGCAACAAATAAGGACGGCGTGTTTGATAGCACGATAACCTGTATTCTTATTCTCCAATGTTTAAGTGATCTAGAATAAGAGAACAAACTGGCCCAATTGTTCATGGAACAATTTGTCTTTGTATTATGCAATCATGTCTTTCTTGATGCAGTGCAAATTATAAGGGAAAAAATATTGTTTATATAGATGCTGTAGCGCAAAAATACATCGCTCTAAACTTGATATTCTTCTATGTTCCTGCTGAATTTATTTTTGCTTTCACCTAATTATCTCTTCATGGAATCCCAGCACGTCGTTGTAAATGATTTCAAATGGATAATGTTCTATACTCATTTTCCCCTTCTATCCACATTTCCCCTTTGGGTTGCATCCTAAGTTGGTTCATATTTTTCAATAGCTAATAATCTTCTGGAGCGTACATATTTACAGATTGTGTGAGTGTCTTGTTCTTCACCTATATCTTTTATGTAAATAGCACATACCCAAATCTTTTGGTTTGCCACATGCATGTCAAAGTAGTCGAGAACATCTCTCAATTAGGTGGCCTTTGCATTTTAATAAAGTACATTGATAATTCACTCTGCTCAATCATACTAAAAATAAATGCTTGCCATTGTCCTTATAATCAGTTGTGTTTCTACTGGAATCGTATTTGCCTTCATATGTTCAAAAAATCCAGAATTTAGAATGTTTCTATATATGATTTGACATACATTACCTTTTCAATATTTGTCATATGATTGATGTGCTCTGCTCAATTTCTCTCTCATGAAAAAAAAATCTCAGGATTGAATCTAAGATGTAAACCTCAGATGAGATGAAGTTTCAGCATTGTCGTTGATTCTTATAATTATAAAGTACTCGAATTATAGAATATATTCAAGGACAATAACTATTGAGGTTTTATGCACTGCTGTAATATGTAAACCTGCAAGAACAAATATTGTCAGTTGACGATATGAACAAATGTATTACCCTCACGACATCAGCTGAAGATGCATTATTATTTTCCAGAAATATTTGGCTTAATTGGGAGCTCTACTGACAAAATGGAAGATTCGAGTTTTGCAGCACTTAGAGATATGGCAACAACACAACAGTTTGCTCCCTACAGTTATCTATATAAGCTGGTGGCTTGGCATGTATGTACATTTTTTGAATTCTTTAGTACTTGTACATCTCTGTCTGTGCTCATTTTGATTGATTTTAGTTTCATCTGTACATTAATCTGTGGAATTTTCACTCGAAAGCTTAAACTCTGGGCTATGCGTAATGCATATCAGTGGAGCCTTTTAATGGCAAATTGATATGATGATTTCAAGCATTTTATTTTGGAAATTTGGAGGATTTCAAGTATTGCCAGTTAACTGTTACACAATGATTCACTCGATTTGCTTCTCTAATCATTTTCTTAATATGTTGTAAGTACTACTGTACCACCTGTGAGAAAAAAATAAGTTATGATCTGCATTTTTTCAACGTTAACCATGTCTGAAGCATAAAGAAAGGAGTAGTAGTAATACTCCTTTCAGATAGCAAGCTTAATCTTTTGTCAAGCACAAAAAGTATGAGGCTTTTAAGTCTGATCAGAGTTTATAAACATCATGGATGTTGTGCGGCAGTCATCCAACCTTTTTTAAAAGTATAATTTATTACCGTAGCGGTAGCACGGGGATTTTACCAGTTGTTTAAAAAACTACGGACTCCTTGACAGCAATATGCATGTCTCCAAAGTCCAAGCCACGATCAAGTAAAAACAAGTGGCCATATCAGGCCGCGCGCGCGCACATGGACACACCGCGTGCTCGTGCGTCACGGTATCCACAGTTTGGGCCTTTCCTGCAATACGCCAATCGTTTCGGCCCATTCGTCAACGGTCAGCTGACAATACAGATCGTTTAATTACGTACGGTGCGCCCACTATTAGGGCCTATTGGGCTCATTTGTCATCTTATCCAAAAGACCGAAATGGCTATTGGGACGATTGCCTCATTGGTGGAGGAGGACTGGAGGGGCTATTTTGGAATGTGAGAACGAAAAAAGTCGTCTGTGGGCTTCTTTCTCTGGCGGGCCTATTGGGAGACATCAAAATGAATCCCAGCCTGAGAAGAAGTTGCAGAATAGACCACTGGACAAGTATCAATCTCAGGAAATGGGCAATTGGGCAAGCACAATCCATTACAAACAGATCCCCATCAGAAATTGTGCCTTGTACTGGTTTGAATTGGACAAATAATTGTTGCAACTTGCAACGTAACGTCATCTAAAGATGACCAGAGGGAGTACAAGACGAACGAGTGGTGCAGTTTTTCGTTCGCGAGAGGCACTATATGGCTGCAGCGATGGGGGTGTCTCATGCATATAAATTGTATGTTTACCTTTGCAACTAAGCTTTCTTTCCCTGTCCATGAAACAGTTCTTTTTCTCTACTACCAGCTAGTCGGTCCTTGTTAGTTGTTACCATAGAGTCCCAGATACACACGGTACACTTCGTCTTTCACTCTTTATCGTCCTAGACTCAGGTTAAAACGTATCTTGCTCACTTCTGTCATGCAAAACGTTTTTAGGACAACATTTTTCATCTCTTGAAACTTTTACAATCTCATTAGTTTTTCCCTAGTCAGTTACCCTCCTGTCATAAATGTCAAATATTTAGGGCTCCTTAGGATTAAAGGAAATACAACCTAATTTGGAAATTCAGAATATTGGAAGAAAAGTATAGAGTCCATATA
This sequence comes from Leersia perrieri, assembly GCA_000325765.3. NCBI lineage: Eukaryota > Viridiplantae > Streptophyta > Magnoliopsida > Poales > Poaceae > Leersia > Leersia perrieri. Next base: position 20,237,402 of record CM002481.1, read on the forward strand.
GAAATATAACCTAAGTTGGAAATTAACAAAATACTGAATATTAAAAAGGAGACTTTAGAGTCCATATAAAAAATATAATTTAGAAATAACTGAAATTCATAATTAAAATAAGAAATATTAAATTTGATAAAAAGCAAAAAAAATAAAAGTACATAGTCCACATGAAAAAACTAAAATTTGAAATAATAAATATTAATAGAAATAATATAGAGTCCAATCATGTACAATTTACAAATAACTAAAATTTGGGATTGAGTAAATAAAATATATTGACATAAGAGTCTATATAGATATAACAATACTTAATTTCAGAATTTGAAAATAGGAATATTTCTACAGTCCATAAAATACAATTTAGAAAAACTAAAAGTTAAAAACTAGAAAAATAAGTTAATGAAAAAGAGTCATGTGATTGTGGCGGATGAAAATATTATAAGAGGGAATGATAAACAATAAAAAAACTATCATATGTTAAAAAAAAGTACGCCGGTAATTACGCATGTAGGTACAAGTATCCCACATATATAATCTTTGACTCTTAAAAATGTATTACAATAAAATAAAAAATATGGTATAATGGCTATTTACAAATTAGATCCGTTTGGGACATTACACAATAAAAATGTCAATATATGATGATGTAAATGATAACATTACACCGATGTCTTACCTATAATAGTATGAATGCTTTTATGTATATTATTAAGACTAATATTCATAGAAATAATGATAATAACTCAAATCTAAGTACACTTGTATGCATAACTAAATCTAATAGCATAATCATATATAAACATGAAAAAATAAACTTAGCGGCGCAAAACACGCAGGTCACCACGCTAGTTTCCATGGATTGTTGTATACGCACCAATTTCATAGATAATTTTACCATGAGCTCAAACTTCATTTTATTTTGTTTGAGAAGTCAAATGTTTCTTATCTCTCATGATTCCATCAAATTCCTACGGTTGTCTCAAATTCATATGTTCTGAATTCCTACTAGAACTGCCTTTGCTACAGATATTGCTTTCTTCGATAGGAGCTCAAAGGAAAATTTCCCCACATTGAAACCCTCCAGATTGCCATTATAATTTATCCAATCGAAAGGAGCCAGGGAGTATAAACTAATACGAAACTAATGTTCGAACAGAGATAAACTTAAGTAAACAACGGTACAATTTCATAGACGGCAAACTAATTAATTAATCCTGTTACATTAATATCGACCCATAACGCGTGCAAAACCACAGTTCACGCGGCAATGCAAATGGACCAGACACCGGAGTGACACATCACACATGCACCACATATTTTGTATAGTACGTTTGCTAGCCGACGATAACAATCATGCAGCGGCGCTGTCCTCGGCGTAGAGATGGGCCGGCAGCCTTGGCTCGGCGACGGCGACGAGCGGCGCCTTCTTGCGCGTGGACAGCCCAACGAACTCCTCCATGCTGACGTCCTCCGCCGCCACGCCGTCGGGGAGCCGCCACGCGAACCCCTGCAGCAGGCTCGCCAGCGCCAGCGCCACCACCTTCATCGCCAGGTTCACCGCCGGGCACACCCGCCTCCCCGACCCGAACGGCAGCAGCTCGTAGTGCTGCCCCCTCACGTCCACCCCTTCCGCGCCGCCGCCCGACACGAACCGCTCCGGCACGAACGCGTCGGGCCGGTCCGGCCACGACTCCGGGTCGCGCGCGATCGCCCACACGTTCACCAGCACGCGCGCCCCCGCGGGCACGTCGTAGCCAGCGGCCACCGACGTGTCCTCCCTCGCGTGGTGCGGCACGAGCAGCGGGCCAACCGGGTGGAGCCGCATGGTTTCCTTTATGATGGCGTCGATGTAGGTGAGGTCGGGGAGGTCGCGCTCGGTCACCCACCGTGAACGGCCGACGACGCGGTCGAGCTCGGCGGCCGCGGAGGAGAGTGATTCCGGTCGGCGGAGGAGCTCCGCCATCGCCCACTCCACCGTCACCGCGCTGCTCTCCGTTCCGCCCGCGATGATGTCCTGGACGAACGCCTTCACCCCGTCCCGCGTCAGCCTCGCGTCCGGCTCCACCCCCGCGGCGGCCTGCTCCTCGGACAGCTGCAGCAGCACGTCGACCAGGTCGCACTCGCACGACGACGCGGACGACGTGGGCTTGTTGTTGTCCGCCTCGTGCTCGACGATGATCTGCTCGAGGAATCGGTCGTACACCTTGCTGAGCCGCGCCATCCTCCGGCGATAACCCTGCACGTCGAGCCAGCCGAGGAGGGGGACCCAATCGCCGACGTTGCTCACCACGCCGGCCACCTCGAACGCCTCGTCGAGCGTTCGACGGAACGCCTCACCCTCGGCGCTCCCGTACGCGGCCGACCACCTCTCGCCGACCGACATCCGCAGCACGTTCCGCAGCGTCGCGCCCGCCACGTGCTCCCGGACGGCGAACTCCACGCCGCCCATCCCGAACACGTCGCGCACGAGCGCGCCGACCTCCTCGACGCGGATGCGCTCGTAGGAGTCGACGCGGCGAGGGGAGAAGAGCTCCGTGGCGCAGAGCTTCCTCGCCATGCGCCAGTACGCGCCGTACGGGGTGTGGAGGATGCCCTTGTAGTTGTACATGATGAACTCGCCGGCGGTTGTGAGCGGGCGGTCGGCGAACGCGGCGTCGTGGGTCTTGAGGACGAGGCGGGCGGCGTCGGCGGAGGAGGCGACCACGGCGTCGAAGGAGCCGAGGCGGAGGTGCATGAGCGGGCCGTGGCGCGCCGCGAGCGCGGCGAGGGCGCGGTGCTGCGGGGCCGCGCCGGTGAGGGCGCCGAGGCTGCCGAACACAGGCCACCCGCGCGGGCCAGGGGGGAGGTTCAGTTGCTTGTTGCCCGGGCGGCGGCAGCCGCGCGACGACGAGGCGGTGACGCTGCTGAGAAGGACGGCGACGAACGCGACGACCAATGACATGGCTATTGTCAAGGAGAGAGTGGGTGATAGCTCCATTTTTTTGTGGAAATCTTGGCCTTCTGATTAAAGTTCATATGGTGGCAATGTGGCATGCTGTTTTATAGGCGGTACTGCGCTGGCAGTGATTTCAATTTCGGAATGGAATTTCGGTCCCTCCCGGTAGCACAAAAATTTCATGAATTCCAGATTTTTAAATTTTTTTATAAGTTTGGTCAAAATTTACTTAAATTTGGTCAATTTTTTTAAATTTGAATAATTTCGTTCCCGAATTTCCGAGATTTCGGAAATCTCGGAACCCACCGGTAGAAAGCCGAAATCCGGCATGGGAAACCCTGCTGCCTGGGTTTGTATCTGTTCATCACATTTTCCTCTCCTTTTGACTCACAATAAGTCAGTAACCTCCGTGTCTATAATATGTAAAGCTTTTGCCATCACTTAAAAAGTAAAGGCTTACACCCTTAGCTACAATGGATCCTCTACCTTTAGCCTTTAAAGACAGAGACAAACAATAATTTACTGTACCAGATTTACTGTATCGAAGCATAAACTCCTCCACTGGGGATTTGAGGAACCCCTTTTTTGTCCGGCCCAGAGGTACGGGTGGATCTGAGCTCTGTGATTGCGTGAGGAATAAGGAAAGCCTGATCCCCCTCTCTCTCTTTCTTCCTTGGACGCCAAGAGTAAATTACACTGTGCCGACATCGCAGGCATGCCGGCACGCTCTTCTCACCAACTCCACCTCTCCACCGTGTAATCCGGGATCAGGACTGGATTTTGTAGAGTAGGCATTGCAGGCGTCGTGGGGTCTTGTCGCTTGCCTCCCTAGGCAGAGCCGGTAGGCCATAGAGCAGGTTACAATAGGGGTTGAAAAACCCTCGCCATCCTCCTCCATGCTGCCCTCCGTCGCAGAGGGGGTGTCCTGTCGCAGGCGACCGCACGGTCACCCATGACTGCCGCGGCCGCCCACGCCTCCTCCCCTCGGTCAGAGGGAAAGGAAATGATGATGGGGGCTGGCAGCGCCGTTTCACATCGCCATTAATGCAGTGAGGCCGTGCCAGCCCTCCTGAATGCGACCGTTGGAAGCGCGGCACCACTCCCTTCCGCGAGTTTTCTAAGGGGCGAATTGGTGCGGGTCATCTACAACCCCCCGGGCGCTTCCCCGGGGTCGTCCGCTCCCTCACGGAGGGGGCCTCGGGGTTCACCCGGGCCACTCCACCCGGGTCTAATCCTTTTATCACTTTGCTTTGGTGGGCCCAAGGCGCTTTATATTGCTGCCACGTGGTACCCCCGGGCCCATATCACCGACAGTTGCCCCCGGCGTTGACCGGGAACTGCCTCCAGGCAGGGCGGGGTTAACGCCACGACACTTGTCTGATGGGGCCCGGGCCCTCCTGTCGGCGGGAAGATGACGGGGCCGCAGTTACCGCCACGCGCTTTGTCCGTTTTCATCGTCTTGGGAGGCTGAACGCCGCTTGCGATGGTGCGGCCCTCCCAAGGAAATTGGAACGGTGCGTGGGTGGCGGGCCCGCTTTGTGAATCGCGCGGTCGTGCGCGTGCTGACCGCGGGCCGCGCGTGGCGATCTAGGAGACGCCTCGATCGCGCAGCGGCCAAAGACGAGGAGACGCGCTGCCTTTATCAGGCGCCGGGACTGATCGAGGGAAAAACTCTCTCCACTTTCCCTCGTTCTCCCCGCGAGCGTTCTCTCCAAGTCCTCTCGCCTCCGCCTTTGTTTCCAATCACCGCCGGTGATTATGGCCAGCGATTCGCCGTTGATGCCGGGGAGCGTGCTCCCCAAATCCAAGATCCGTAAGCAGGAGGAGGTCGATGCCCTCAACCGGTTGCTGCCGGCGGGATTCCACCGCGACCATGACACGGCGTCGGCACCGACGGCACTAGGGCGGATGGTGTTCTTTCGCTCGTACGCGGCTGTGCGGGCTGGTGCCGCCCGCATCTTCCTTCCTCTTGGAGGTGTTGGACTTCTACAACATCCAGCTGCTCCACCTTACTCCGAACGCCATCTTCTACCTCGCCATCTTCGCCTACACCTGCAAGATGTTCATCGGCGTGATGCCGACAGTAACTCTCTTCAAGCAGTTCTTCTTCTTGTCCCAGCCTACCCCTGCGCCGGCGATTGGGCCGGTGGCCGTCGCGCCGCGCTCCGACAAGGGGAGTCGCTTCATCGCCATCTATGCCCGCAGTCGTTGGGAGACTGGCGGGCGAACTAGTTTTACACTGCCGTCGGCGATCATCCATGCCTAGGACTCCCGACGGGGTCACCAGTCGCCCAGGAGAACTGGGTTGAGCGGCCGCGCATCGAGCGCGAGTTTAACGGTGTCATGGAGCGACTCGACCACTTGCGCCGGGCCGGTCTTTCGAGCCACGCCGTCTTCCGCGACTTCATGTCGCGGCGGATCTCGCCGATGCAGGCGCGAGAGTGGCCCGCGTGGCTGTACTCCGGCTTCAACGATGGCATGCGCACATTCGTGGGGGAGGAGCACGACATGGACGCGAATGCGCTCGGGTTGGTGATCTCGCGCACCCTCGGGGTGGTCGACGAGACGCTCACCTTGATGCCCCCCGACATGACGCCGCTGTGCCGGGATCCCAGACGTGACCACATACTGGGCGCGTTGGGAGCGGTGGCCTCGACGGAGGGCCCATCGGCGGCCTCAGCTGACGCCGGCGGCGGTAGC
>CM002481.1:20255026-20290178 GCA_000325765.3 Leersia perrieri
ACCGCGCGGCGGCACAGCGCCGCCGGCGCGCGCACCGTGGCGAGCACCACCACCTCCACCACCGCGCACGGGAAGCAGCAGCACACGGCCGCGCACCCCGCCGCCGTCCCTCCCGCCACCTCGCCGCACCGTGGCTGCCTGATCTGCTCGCTGTCGCACCGCTGGTGCATCCTCTGCTGCTGCTGCTGCTGCCGCCGCGGCGGGAACGCCGCCGACCGCCTCAGCGCCGCGGAGGAGCCACCGGGCTGCGGCTCCTCGTGCCGATGCTGCGCCCTCGCCGCGGAGACGGCGAGGGATGTGGCCGGGGCGGAGGCGTCGTCGGAGCGGCGGCGTTGGTGGTGGTGGTGGTGGTGGTGGTTGTGGTTGTGGTGGCGGTGGGGCTTGGACGACGACGACGCCGTCGCCATGTCGGGCCTCAGCAAAAGCGTTGGCGCCGCGGCGGCCACATGGAAGGCGTGGGTGGGAAGGCAAAGGGGGAGCTTTAATTGGTGCGGACGCGGCGGGGCGATGCTCCCGGCGGCGAAACCGGCAGGCCTCTCCCCCATTATTGATTGGTGAGAGCTGGAGACGGAATGGAACGCGAGCAGGCAGCCATGCACGCATCGCACGTTCTGGGCCGTGTGGGTGTGGGCCGGGCCGGGCCGTCTAATCAACTTCTGTTGGTGAATGGATGTTTCAGTCACAAATTGGCACGATGCGATGTGGGTTTTTGAAATATTGAGTGAGCAAGTGCGAAACACGGCGAGTGTTCTGTATGTTTACACATTGTAATGCACCAACGTTATTGTGTGTTTACGCGGTTGATGCGTCATTCAGTTGGGGGAACCTCCGTTACTGAGTGTTTACGCGGTTCAAACTATCATATATGTATCCTTCGTAGCATATTCATATGAGCTATTGGGGAAACGTACGTACTACTCGATAAACCGATAAAAGTTGCCGAGTATGACTGATAGTGTAAGATGGATTATGTGTTGTTTGCTAGTATTGCGCTGAAGCCTATAGTTATTCCAATTTCCAAGACTTTCTAATCGGCCTTCGCAAACGATTGAGAATTCGAGACGGGCCAGGGACGAGCAGAGTGGCGGGCCGGACGGTTTTCTTGCTGGACCAACAAAACAGGAATATGTATGTGACGAGGCGGCTGGGTTTGCAGCACGCAGCCACGATCTCACGTAGTCACGGAGCGCGGTGCCATGGAGGCATGAATGCAGTTGAGCTCATCCCGTGCCGATGTGCGTGTGTTGGCTTTCCTTTTGCGGTACGCAGGTCACAGAGGCGGTTCCATGTCGTATCTTTGCTATGATTTGCAAACTAAGAAAAGCAAGAAGACTAATGTGTGGGAATGCATACAACGGCAGAGTCATGATTAAAATATAACTTAGGTTGGAAATGCTCAGTAGAAAAAAAAAACAATCAAACATAACACATACCGCCAAGTGTCGAGTGTGTTGATAGTCAAAGCAACGTAGCCTCGATGTACAACTCCACGATCTTCTCTCACGCTCATGTATACATTCTGCTTAAATTGAGCTAGTTGTATTAGAGGACCTAAGGGGTCTTTGGAGGGATGGGTCGACACAATATATAGTCGGGCTAGCCATCACACCATGTTGATAGGTTGGATCCATCCCGAGGTCACCATCGGATTATATGCCACCTGTCACTACCTAGCACGGTCATCGCTGCATTGTTGCCTCCCACCACCACACACATGCCGTCGTTGGTCACCGGAGAGGGTGCTGTCCAAGAGAGGGGGGAGGGGATTTGAGGGAGAGTGGGAGGGTGAGAGACCTAGACCCTGTTTGGATCCACGGACTTTTTTTTAAGTCCCTGTCACATCGATGTTTGAACACTAATTAGAAATATTAAGTATAGACTATTAATAAAACCCACCCCATATTTTAGACTATTTCACGAGATGAATCTAAGTCTAATTATTTCATGATTAGTGAATGTGATGCTATTAGCCTTTATTTATGTAATTAGTTTTATTATCATTCTATATTTAATACTTCTAATTTATGTCCAAACATCTGATGTGACATGAACTAAAAAAAAGTCTCTAGATCCAAACAAGCTCCTAGATGACCTGTTTGGAAACAAGGGATGATGATTGTGGTTCTCGTACTTTGTAGTAAAAAAATTAATTTTTTCATGTAGCTTGTAAGGAAATCCGCCAGTGCATGTCTCCTGTAAATATTACGTTGTTTTATTTACATTGTTTTGGTTTGATACCAAAACTTACCCTACCAAATAATTGACAACTTTAGATGTTTGGATTGATGCCAATATCGGTTAAAACCAATACCCTTCATATAACTAAACTCTACTAAAATACTGGTAGTGTCAAACTTGACTAGGATTTGGCACCACCAATGATTTGATAAGGCATCAATTCAGTGGCAAATCTAGGATGAATTTTGAGATGATGCTACTGTGTAAGTAAAGTATAGTGAACTAGAGATACACCAAAACTGTTATTTTTTACGCCCAAATATGTATTTGATCAAAAGAGAAAACACCTTTTTCTCCATTTTAGTTTGCATCCATGTTGATATATTCATACAAATCCATGAGCAACTTGGTATAATCTATTAATTTGCATTCCATATATGCTTGCAATTTTAGGACAATGCTTCAGCCAACCGCTTTTTACCTCAATGAATCATACAAGCTATTCTACACTAATTATATTGCTAATTACTAATTATTAATAACTTGTTAGGTGCGAGATTGAAGCTAGGGCTTGCGCATCAACAAGCCCTAACAGTGGATCTGCCGCTGCATCAGACCAAATATACCCATTATTTTTGGTGTAGTGAGACAATCAAACAGCCTAACAAAGTAACAACCAAACATTATGAGAAACATTATGAGAGTAGATTTGGGGAAGTCAATGTTTCAAGCCCTAACTGTGGATCCGCCACTGCATCAAACCAAATATGCCCATTGTTTTTGGTGTAGTGAGACAAACAACAACCCAAGGTTTTGAGACTAAATTTGGCCATTTGGGAAGTCAATGTTTCGAGTGTCAAAGCCAAGTATATTGTGCTCAAGGCAAAATAAGCAATTGTTCAAAAAAGCGAGCAATATCTTCCTTGCTTTTTCATCCTTAAATGCAGTGGATTGGTCTATGTATTGGGAGCAAAATCCAAAATCCGTTATATTAAAAAACGAAGTGAAAACTGAGATTACTTGTTAATGCAGTGGTAGGAGTGTGTGGTTTCAACTCTAACATCTCGTGTTCAATTCCTGGCTTTTCACTGTCCAACCTTTTATCCATTTAAAAAAACGGAGTGTACTCATGTATATTCAGTACTGTGTTGCTGAAAATAGCAGGAGTAATTCAAGTAGATTCTTCCCCCGAAAAAAAAAATACAGTAGGTTCTTTCGCGCCGTCTCGCGCCAGAAGTGGAGGCACCGATGACCGATCGACCGTGGCACCGTGCAATGCATGCATGCAGGGGGAGCGGGCGGGCCCACACCCCAATGATGATGCTCCACGTCCTGAGCTGGGTTACTACTCTTGGAGAGGCAGCTAGCTGGTGCTGTCACGACTCACGAGATCGCCCAATAGCAGTAGATTAATTACAGCCAGTAGTGCAGTTAACAACGCGAGATGCAATTCAGTTACGCACGCGTGGCAACTGCGTGCACGCCCCCGGCTCGTGTTAATTCCCGATTGATCATGCATGGCGGCGCCAGATACACACGCGGGTGACCGCTCGATCGATCAACCGAGCGTGCGTGCCTCACACCCACACATGCATGCATGTAAAAGTAAAACAGTGCCGTTCCGAACTTCCGATCGGTTAATTAACCACTTGCCAGTTGCCATTAATTTCATCTAAGGACATGTCTAATGGTAAATTAAAGCTGTAGGTAAGAATTATCATGCAGAACTTTTGCATATATGGAAGAAAGAAAATGAAGAGAGAAAGAGGTTGTATGTTAATTTTCTTACGGTATAAAAGACAGCATGTGTAAGTTATGGACATAATTTTCACCATTGTAACTCAGCTGTCTCTTATATAAATGATTTTTATTGGCTCACTCAATGCTATTTTTAAGGATATACATACAACACAATAGACAACACATTATAGATAGTGTCTCATATGCTGTCTCTAGATGAGGTAGAGAAAAATTACTTACAGCGCTGTCTCAACCATTGGACACGCCCTAAGGGTATCCGCAACAGGTCGTTAGTTGCTCTCTATAACCAGCCATGTCATATTTTTTAAGATAAACAAATGGGTAATGAGAAAAACCGTCGCCAGACAGCAACAGCTATAGCACACGGTTCAACATGCAAGTGGGTCCCACGCAGTTTCCCACACCAAGCAAGTCTGTAGGGTAAAACAATTTGTGGGGCTCTTTTCTGTTTGGGTATCATGCTTAAAGTAAATTGTTGAAGGAGTTGTTGTTTTACGGTCTATAAGCTGATGTGGTATTGATTATAGAGAGTAGCTCACGCCTAGTATTGTGGGTGCCCTAATGAAGTGTAGGGCGATGGAGGAGTATATAAATCTTCCTCCCTTTCTTGAGAAAGTAGCAGCACCACACCATCACGAGAGGAGGGATCCGATCATCCGAGAGATCTCACTGGAGGAAAGAGGAAGGCGCATGCTTGCGTCACTGCACGCATGTTACATGTCAACTTGTCAACGGTGTTTCTTCTTCTTTTTTACAAAGGTCAACGGTGTTTTTACGCTCGGTAATACGGTGCTCCTATTCCTTTTCCCTTCTCTTACCGTGTAACGCGCCGTCACGAATGTAGGGATGGCCCACCGATCGAGGCCCGCCTCACGCCGTTCGATCGAGCTGGACGGCGCTGACATCCTTGGCCCACAAACTTCCGACCCCACATGTCAACGACCGATCGCCAGTACGTGAGCCACCTCACCCGTGCCAGCCGCGCGCGCGGCGCCCGTGTAACGAACTGCATTCTCTCTCTCTCTCTGCACCACGCACCGTCTCTCGCTTTCTCTCTCTAGAAAAGATTCACCATATATTTGCCGCAGCCGAGGCGATCCACCGATTGATCGAGGTGGGGGAGGAGGAGGGGGACTTAGCTAGCTAGGGGGAGAAGAGAAGCAGCAAAAACCCAAGTAGCCAAACTCCTCACCCACCCTCGGATCGAGCGATCGGATCGATCCAAATAAGTTAGAGTTGAAGCCGGTTTCGATTCGTCCCAAATTGATTTATTTTTGCCAGATAAATTCTTGCCGCATTTCGGCTTATTTAGTTTAGTTTAGTCTAGTCTGTGCTTCGATCCGCACCGGCGCAGCGAAGCCTTGCGGGTTAATTAAGCAGTAGAAGCAGCAAAACGGTGAGTTCGTAGGTGTTTGGGTTTTCAAGTTTGTGGATGCATGGGTTTGTTGATTCGATCTCCCGTCTCGAATGTTGCGTGTGTGTATGCGTTCGTTTCTGCTGTTGATTTCTGTGGCGATCGGCTTCGTTCCTCTCTCATTTTGGTCCTTGGGAGAGATCGGCTGCGTGCCTGCTTTGCAGAAACAAAAGGCAGCGCGTGAATTTTCTTATCCTATTTTGTGCGATTTTTCTTAACCTTCTTTGTGCTACTGCGTGTGGTCTTGTGTGTTCTCTTGGCTGGAGGAATTGGAGATTGGTCAGTGAAGACTTCTACTGCTCTGATCTGATCGCAAAAGTGTGTTTGCTTTAACTTGTTTGTGTTCCTCTTCTCCAATCGATCTCCAGGTTTTCCACCGATGTTTCTGCCGCTGCCTTTTCTCTTGTTTGCAGCTTTAGCCAGCGCGCACCAGCGGCAGGGAAAGTGGTGGTAGTTGTATCACATGCGCTGCTGCTGCTTGATGAGACCTGCTGCTTCTCTCGTTGCATGTTCCAGTGAGTTGGAGAAATTTGATCCATTTTCTTCCGGTTTGTCCCGTCTTTCACGCTGTTTTTGATGGGTTTTTCCCCTTTGGAATGAACGTTTGGTAGGAGTGAATTGTGTGGTGCCCGTGCTGTGAAATCGATCGATCGATCGATGAGTTATCTGTATTGATTTTGCTTTCGTGAATCTCTGGATTGATTTTGCTTTTGCTTTTTGTTCTTGTGGGGACAAGGCCTCTGACGCGGAGCAGATGGACGCGGCGGAGATGGCGGTGGCGGCTCATCTGCTGGACTCGCCCATGGTATGTTCGTCTCGATCGTGCGTGCGTTCGTACTAGAGGATCTTCTGCCAGTTCGTTCCTTTCCAGCTTTACACCTTTTATCTTCTCCTCATCTGGTTAGTTTCACCGATCGTACTTGTATGTACGAGTTGCTTTGCTTCTGGTGTTGGGTGATTAAAATTCGATGGGATGCATGGGTGTTTGGGAGTAGATGGTTTGATATTTGGATGCAGTTTGTTTAGATGGTTTGATAGTTGGATGCGGTTTGATATGTGTCCAGTGATTGCAATATTAGTACACTTAATGCGGTTTGATATGTTGGATTAACTGATCGTGTTGTTTAATTACCTGCGAGGTATCATGTTTATATGTGCTTGCAAAATTAAATTAGTCAGATGAAATATTTAGTAGAATCTATTTTGTACATGCTGATCTCTACGTGCATGTTCCGTTCGTTGGAGCTGCATTTGTGGTTTTCTATTCAGTCAATTTATTTCGCTTGCTGCCTGTTGTGATGCCGATCGAGTACCAGAAATTGCTGATTTTAATGCATGGATGGAACCACTTTTGTCTGTAATGTTACTGATGCATGTTCAGTTGAATGTGGTTAATTTGTTAAGTGAAAGACACAGTTTGGGCGATATTAGTTTAAGTTATTTATAAGTTGGCAATGCAAACATGCTCCTGTTTATTTCTTCCAATTTTGGTATAATGTCTTGATAATGTGGTGATCTAGAGGAGATTTAGATGTGCTAACTTACCATAAGGACTTAAAATCAATATGTTTTAGTTGTCCAATTGAACAAGAGAGTTGTACATGGTCTTTTGTTTCCTGTGCTCATTACATTTTGCAAATCAGATGCCTTCACCAACTTGATGTGAATGATTTTAACACCATCAATAGGTAGAATTAGCAATGCTGAACTTTAATTCTTAAATATATATTAAATTCCATCTGCTTGTTCATGTATGAGCAATTTACTGACACCAGTACAGCAGCTACAGCTAAGTTTCATTTATCATCAACAACTAGTAGTAACCTGGTCCAAACAGAGTCGCAGAAAACAGAATTGTAAAGCAATAGAAACACTTGTACTAGATCACAGCTTAATTCGGTTTTTCACATACGTCTGTATGGTATGGATCACTTTCTCAGGCCATTGTGTAAGCACAGAAAATTTGCTCGCTTCCTTTGTGTTTCTTTTGTTTCTCAGTGTAGTGAGGTACATTACAAAGTACTTAGAGTGGTAAATGATGTTCTGTCAAAAAAAAAAGTGGCAAATGATGTTGATTGGTGTCTCTCTCTCTTTCACAAGGCACGCACACTGCACGCGCACCCTTCCCCAAGCTTTCCAATTTGAGTGTCTGTCTCTGATCTCTGCACGAGCCAAACGCCTGACCCGTGCTTGCATGTGTTTGTGTTTGTGTTGGCCCATTTCCAAGAGGCCACAGGTGAGCTTGTACTACTCAAAGAAGAGGGCAAGCAGCAGCAACAGAAACGGCAAGGATGATGCCAACCACGACGAGTCCAAGAACCAAACCCCCGGTTCGCCCCTGAGCAGACAGAGCCTGTCCTCCTCTGCCACCCACACCTACCACACCGGTGAGCAAACGCCTGCCTGCTCGATCGTGATCTACATATTTGTTTGTGCAAGTGCAATCCTTCCTTCAATTCTGTTCGTGACAAGTTATTGAAAACTTGTGGTTGGTTGATGTGTTTGGTTTGATCAGGAGGGTTCTACGAGATCGACCACGAGAAGCTGCCCCCCAAATCCCCAATCCATCTCAAGTCCATACGCGTGGTAAAGGTGCGCCTTTTTCTTGATTGATTCTTTAACTTGCTTTGATGAATTGTGTCTGTGTTTGATCTGGATTGCTGCTGCTTGCAGGTGAGTGGCTACACGAGCCTGGACGTGACGGTGAGCTTCCCGTCCCTCCTGTCGCTGCGAAGCTTCTTCTCCTCCTCCCCGCGGCCGCGCACCGGCTGTCCGGAGCTCGACGAGCGCTTCGTCATGAGCAGCAACCACGCCGCCCGCATCCTGCGCCGGCGTGTTGCCGAGGAGGAGCTCGCGGGCGGCGAGGTGATGCACCAGGACAGCTTCTGGCTCGTCAAGCCCTGCCTCTACGACTTCTCCGCGTCAACGTCGTCGCCGCACGACGCGCTGCAGCTAACCCCATCCTCGCCGCCAGCGCCGCCTGCCGCCGCTTGCCTCCTCGACACCCTGAAGTGCGACGGCGCCGGGTGGGGCGTGAGGCGCCGTGTCAGGTACATCGGTCGCCACCAGCACGATGTCAATTACAAGGAGGCCAGCCTCGATCTCGATGACCACGACACGGAGGTCAGCGTCCAGGAGGAGGTTCAGCAGCAGCAGCGGCAGCGACCGCGCCGGACTTCGCAGGAAGACAGCAAGAGGAAGCGGGAGGAGGAGGCAGAGGACAGGAGGAGAAGGGGCAGAGACGCGGCGGCGAGGAAGAAGAAGAAGGCCAAGACGCACAGGAGCCCCAAGAAGCGCGTCGTGGAGGCCAAGGACGGCGACCCTCGCCGCGGCAAGGAACGGTGGTCGGCAGAGCGGTACGCGGCGGCGGAGAGGAGCCTGCTCGACATCATGCGCGCCCGCGGCGCCCGCTTCGGCGCGCCGGTGATGCGGCCGGCCCTGAGGGAGGAAGCACGCAAGCACATCGGTGACACCGGCCTCCTTGACCACCTGCTCAAGCACATGGCCGGCAGGGTGCCGGAAGGCTGCGCCGACCGGTTCCGCCGCCGCCACAACGCGGACGGCGCCATGGAGTACTGGCTGGAGCCGGCTGAGCTCGCCGAGGTGCGGCGCCAGGCTGGCGTGTCTGATCCGTACTGGGTGCCGCCGCCTGGGTGGAAGCCAGGTGATGACGTGTCCTCCGTCGCCGGTGACCTCCTGGTCAAGAAGAAGGTGGAAGAGCTCGCTGAGGAGGTCGATGGTGTAAAAAGGTCTCTTTTCTTACTCTCTGTTGCAGCTTCTACTTCTTGCATTGGTGGGAATGCTAACATTTTTGTTGGCTGTATGAGTTTTGTGCTGAATTTGACTTGTGCTGGTGTGGTGTGAAGGGGCATTGAGCAGCTCAGTTCTAATTTGGTGCAACTGGGAAAGGAAACAAAATCTGAGGCAGAGAGATCTTACAGCTCAAGGAAGGTACTATAGTCCATCTATTCCTGTTTCTCAATTCCCTTCTATCCATTTTTCTTTCTGTTTACTAGTAGTATTCTTTAATTTCAAGAAATATGATGTATTTTTGTTAACCCTGTTGTGATTTAAAATGTAACAAGCTAATAAGATATCCACACATGAGTTGCATACTTTGCATTTAACTGTCAGTATAATCATTTCTTCGATTCAGCTTTTTTGGTGAAGTTTGAGGTACATGTTCAGTATCAAACTGGACGTGAAGATGGTTGCTATCTCTTGGTTTTGTTCAGCTGCTGAAATTTAGATTGTAGTTAGCATAAATTTAACTAGTGAGATCAATGAGTTAAAATTCTCATATGTATTTCTTCCTCTGGCAAATGTTAATGAAATGAGTGTTACAATAATGAAAAGCAGAGCAATGAAACTTTGATTATTGTTACTGCAGTTGTGCACTTATGCTAGTTATTTGTCCTAGAAAATGTTGACTGTAGTTTAGTTCTCTCACTCTGTTCTGTTCTGCTCTGCTTTGCATTATTGTAGCACTCATTTCGTTAGCATTTGTTTTCAGGAGAAGTACCAGAAGTTGGTGAAGGCAAATGAAAAGCTTGAGAAGCAGGTGATATCTATGAAGGTACTAAGAACACTCTCAGACTGCTCTGACGGTTCATTCAAATTACCCAAAGCAATGGTACCTAATTTAGTATCAAGCAATCCACCAACCCACATTTTAGATACAGTTTCATTATATACCTGCATTTGTATTAAGTTCAATTATGGATCATTGCTTGTTTAAATTTCAGGACATGTATGAGAAGCTGGTTCAGAAAAGGGGTAAGCTGAAGAAGGAGGTGCTGTCTTTGAAGGTATACCACTGTAAATAGAACTGAACATTCCACCATGATTTGTACTTGAACGCTTCCACATTTTGATTTTCAAGCAAACTAAACAATGATGCTTCTGGAGAGCATTTTAATTTGATCCACCTTTTCTCTGGTTGTTATGTCGCACTTATCTGCATGTTCTATATGATATTCCTACAAGTTTTGATAATTAACTGAGAGCATTTTCCAGGACAAGTACAAGCTTGTGCTAGAGAAGAATGATAAACTGGAGGAACAGATGGCTAATCTCTCCAGCTCCTTCCTTTCTTTAAAGGTTGGTTGATACTGTGTCCGCCCTTTGGTTTGGAATTGCAACTGAAACAATGCCTTAAACCAAATTACCTGACACCACTGAATCTGAATGCAAGGAACAATTGCTGCTGCCAGAAAATGGAGATAATCTGAACATGGACAGGGAGAGGGTGGAAGTGACAGTGGGCAAGCAAGAAACTGTTGTTCCCGGCAAGCCACTGTATGCTGATGGCGGTGACCAGACCAGCCAGCAAGCAGATGCCACCGTCGTCCAAGTCGGCGAGAAGAGGACGGCGAGGAAGAGCGGCTTCCGCATCTGCAAGCCACAAGGCACGTTCCTGTGGCCAAACATGGCGTCTGGCACGAGCATGGCCATCAGCGGGGGAGCCAGCAGCAGCTGCCCCATCGACGCCGGCCGGGAGAAGAAGCTCCCCCGCAGCAACAGCTTCCCCGGCATCCTCCCGCCGGACGAGCGCGCTGTGTTCCGAGGTGGCTTCAACACGCCGCCTTCGGCGTCGTCCACCAACGCCGCCAAGCTACCTCCCCTGCCCAGCCCGACGTCCCCTCTCCAGACACGGGCCCTGTTCTCCGCCGGCTTCACTGTCCCGCCTCTGCACAACTTCTCCGGCCTCGCCCTACGCCATGTGGTAGGCTCGATCAACATCTGCATCTCCATATCCATCAGAGAATTTCTCCATGGACTGGAATTCCTTGAACCCTTCAATCCCAGATTGGCTTGGATTTGTCAACTAGTTTCCTCTTCTGTTTGTTCAACCTATGACATACACATTGATCATCTCATAGGATCGTATTCATACATACTGGCGTGCTACTGTTCCATGGCAGGGTGATTCATGGCTGTCTGTCTGTGCAGGACTCACCGTCGCCGTCGTCTGCGCCTTGCGGTGCTAGAGAGAAGATGGCCATGTTCGACGGAGATGGCCGGGGGATCAACACTGTGGGCACCGAGCTGGCCCTGGCCACCCCCTCCTACTGCTGATCAAGTTCATCTCGTTCTGCTTCGCTTCCCACCCTATAATTAAGCACGGAAACTAAAACTTTCTGCTATCTAATTAAGCTAAGGTAGATCAAGTATATAACATAGCATAAAACATAACACAAAAGGATAGAAGGGATTCACAAGATCTTTCTTGGTTACAAACTCACAGATGCAGCTTAGAACTTGGGATAGCTGTGTTCAGGTTGATTGGTCGGTTCTGGTTTGTGTCCAATTTTGTACTGATGGATGCAAGCCTGACTAGTTTTGGTAGGCTGATTTTCTCTCCTCAATTTGTCACTTGCCTTTGTGACATATTCGAAGTGGAATGTGTCCAGTTTTCTGCTGGGCTCAGTAGACAATTTTGTGCTAGTTTGACATTCATTATTCATCGCTGGTTAAAAAGCCTGATTATGTTGCACTGCATATCTGAGTGTGTTTGATGGTTTTTTTTTTTCGAGACAGTATCTGATAGTTGATACTCATTGAAACTGTCTTCCCTATGTGCAGCAAATGACTATCTCTGATTTAGAATTGCATGCTCCATAGCTACCTAGATAAGCTAGAACGATGATGAAATTGACTTTTGACAATGATTCAAGAGCAAAAACAAATGAATTAACTATTAAAAAGTTGTTTTTTTTAAAAAAAATGTAGTAAATGTTGAGGGATGACTAATATTTTTCTCATTGCAAAAATCATACCGTTGAGAAGATTGATAAACATGTTTATGATAATGCGTCAACCCTGAAATGAATTGGAGATGGAGGAATCAAGGCATGTATCTTCAACCCGTGCTTAGAAAAATGTGGATTGGATGGGTTTGGTCTTCATCAATCATCATGTGCGTCGCAAATTTGAGTACCGCTCTTATATAGAAGTTCATCTTTTTTAATTCAAAACTGGGGGAAAGACATCCGCAAAAACATAGCAACAAACACATAAATTGGGCGACGCCTTTCGTGGCTGCCAAGTCTTTCGTGTTTCCTTTGGGCAGAAGAGAACACGTGAGTGCCAAGTTTCTTCTCGGAGAGTCTATGCTTAACACGCAACAACGGTAGGATTACTAGCAATCCAATAGCACTAATCCAACGGTGGCTGTTCCACCAAACGCAGATCCAACGGCCTCAGATAGCTTCCTTTGGCACGACCGGCCCAACCGGCCCAACACTGGAGTCTTCTTACTGCACACACGCACACGCTGAAGAAATGACTCAAAAGCCTCAATCCCCAAAGGCCCGAAGAGCTGTGCTGGAAAATTCCGGAAACTTTTTTCTCGCCGCGGCGCCGCTCCCACCGCATTTTTCCCCACCCAAAAAGCCAAAACCTAGCCGCCGGCGGCAGCGATCGACGGCCACCGGAATGGCGGCGGCGGCGACGGCGGACCCTCGGCGGGTGCGCAACACGTGCATCCTGGCGCACGTGGACCACGGCAAGACGACGCTGGCCGACCACCTCGTGGCGTCGTGCGGCGACGGCCTCGTCCACCCGAGGCTCGCCGGCCGCCTCCGCTTCATGGACTACCTCGACGAGGAGCAGCGGCGCGCCATCACCATGAAGTCCGCCGCCGTGGTGCTCCACCACGCGGGGCACCGCGTCAACCTCATCGACTCCCCGGGCCACATCGACTTCTGCTCCGAGGTCTCCTCCGCCGCGCGTCTCTCCGATTCGGCGCTCGTCCTCGTCGACGCCGTCGAGGGCGTCCACATCCAGACCCACGCCGCCCTCCGCCAGGCCTTCCTCGAGCGCCTCCGCCCCTGCCTCGTCCTCAACAAGCTCGACCGCCTCATCTCCGAGCTCCACCTCACCCCCGCCGAGGCCTACACGCGCCTCCACCGCATCATCTGCGAGGTCAATTCGATCTACTCCGCGCTCCGATCCCACTCCTACTTCTCCCTCCTCTCCTCCATCGAGGACCAGCCCTCCTCCGCCTCTTCTTCCTCGCCGGACGAGCTCCCTGAGGAGGTTGATGAGGACGAGGAGGACGCCTTCCAGCCACAGAAGGGGAATGTCGTCTTCGCCTGTGCCCTTGATGGCTGGGGCTTCCGAATCCACCAATTTGCTGAGTTCTATGCCGCCAAGCTCCCCAGCATCAACGCCAATGCCTTGCTCAAAGGACTTTGGGGTCCGAGATACTTCAATAAGAAGAAGAAGATGATTGTGGGGAAGAAAGGGATGGAGGGTGGGGACGCGCAGCCTATGTTTGTGGAGTTTGTCCTCAAGCCCCTGTGGCAGGCATATCAGGGAGTGCTGAGTGAGAATGGCGAGTTGGTGAAGAAGGTCATTACAAACTTCAATTTGCATGTTCCGCAGCGAGAGCTGCAGAACAAGGACCCGAAGGTGGTTCTGCAGGCTGTGATGAGTCGCTGGCTGCCGCTCGCTGATGCGGTGATGACAATGGTGGTGGAATGCACGCCTGACCCTGTTGCAGCACAAGGGGTCAGGGTTGCAAGGCTTATGCCAAAGAGGGAGGTTGTGTCAGAGGATGCTGCAAGTTGCCGTGAGGTGGTTGAGGATGCAGAGAGGGTCAGGAGCTGTGTGGAGGCCTGTGACATGAGCGAAGATGCTCCAGTGGTGGTGTATGTGTCGAAGATGTTTGCCGTGCCATATAAAATGTTGCCATTCAAGGGGGTGGATGGGGAGCTGTTGAACCACCAAGGTGCCAATGAGTCGGAAGAGTGTTTTATGGCTTTTGCAAGGGTCTTCTGCGGGGTTCTTCGTGCAGGGCAGAAGGTGTTTGTGCTATCGCCACTTTATGATCCAACGAAAGGGGAAGCGATGCAGAAGCATGTACAGGAAGTGGAGCTGCAGTACCTGTATGAGATGCTTGGGCAAGGCCTGAGGCCAGTTTCTAGTGTGGGTGCTGGGAATGTGGTTGCAATCCAGGGACTAGGGCATCATATATTGAAGAGTGCCACATTGTCATCCACCAAAAATTGCTGGCCTTTCTCAAGTATGATGTTCCAGGTGTCTCCGATGCTTAAGGTTGCAATTGAGCCCTCCAACCCGGCAGATTTGGGAGCCCTTGTTAAAGGGCTTAAACTTCTTAACCGGGCAGATCCGTTTGTTGAGTACACTGTCTCACATAGAGGTGAGCATGTCCTTGCTGCAGCTGGGGAGATACATTTGGAGAGGTGCAAAAAGGATTTGGAGGAAAGATTTGCAAAGGTCAAATTGGTGGTCTCAGACCCCCTGGTATCCTTTAAGGAGACAATTGAAGGTGATGGCCTTGCCTTAATGGAGAGCTTGAAGGCTCCACAGGAATTTGTTGAGAGAACTACTCCAAATGGGAGATGCACTGTGAGAGTTCAAGTCCTGAGACTTCCCAATGCACTCATTAAGGTTCTTGAAGAAAGTGAACAATTGCTTGGTCAAATAATCGAGGGGAAAACATCAAAGAGGAATGGTGTATTGGATCCACATCTTTCTCAGGATGATGGTGATTCTGCTGCAACACTTAGGCAACGCCTGATCAGTGCCATAGACAGTGAATTGGAAGCATTTTCTGAGCAAGTGGATAAAGAAAAAATCGAGAGGTATAGAAATACATGGCTTGGGTACCTCCGAAGAATTTGGTCACTTGGTCCTTGGCAGGTTGGTCCAAACCTCCTTCTCTTGCCTGATGTGAAATCAAGTGACAGTGTGATAACCACTCAAGATGGAAGGCAAGGCATTCTTGTGCGCGGTAGATCTCATGTCTCTGAAAGATTAGGATTTGTGTGTGGATCTGATGCTGAAGCTAACAATGATCTTGATGACAATGAACCATCAGCACATACTCATGAATCATTACATCTAGAATCCGTGGCACTAAGGAACTGCATATTGTCAGGGTTTCAGTTGGCGACAAATGCAGGGCCACTGTGTGATGAGCCCATGTGGGGTCTTGTATTTGTTGTTGAGCCTTATGTTTATTCTGACCACTCTGATGTTGCAAATCACTCTGAACAGTACAACATCTTCAGTGGTCAAGTAATCACTGCTGTTAAGGAAGCATGTAGAGAAGCTGTTCTTCAGAATAAACCAAGGCTAGTTGAAGCTATGTACTTTTGTGAGTTGACCACACCGACAGAACAACTGGGAGCCACATATGCAGTTCTTAGTAGGAAGCGAGCAAGGGTTCTGAAAGAGGAGATGCAAGAGGGAACTTCTTTATTTACCGTGCACGCGTACTTACCAGTTGCTGAGAGCGTTGGATTTTCGAATGAGCTTAGGAGCGTAACAGCTGGTGCAGCCAGTGCTCTGCTTGTTCTTAGCCACTGGGAAGCTATTGCTGAGGATCCTTTCTTTATCCCAAAAACACAAGAGGAGATAGAAGAGTTTGGAGATGGTTCCAGCATTGGCCCAAACTTAGCTAAGAAGCTTATGAATACTGTCAGGCGAAGGAAGGGGCTTCATGTTGAAGAAAAGGTGGTTGAGCATGGCACAAAACAGAGGACGCTTGCTAAGAAGGTGTAGTTATTTTGTTTGGTTCAAATTTTGTTCTGATAAACCAAAATATAAAATCAAATACGAATTTCAATGTGACCACATTGTTTTGTTATGCTGATCTATTGTAAACAGTGCATCATCTTTTTTACTCGTGCATGCCATTTGTATCCTAGAGGCAGATTAGCAATGAGTTATGGATTGCTGCTCTGCAAAATATCAACATGGTTCTGTCTTATAGAATATAAACCCTTAGGGCAGATTAGAGAGATCAACGTTATACCACTTGGTTCTTTGTTTCTATAATCTAGTGGTTGAACTGTTTCTTCTTGCCTGTTGTAATTCCCAAACTGTGGATGCTTCGCTTCAATTCAGATGCTGGCATTCCAACTGTAGAGCACATCATGTTTAATCTTTAGTTAACTAATTTTATGTTGACCATTTCCTTAACAAGTTCACGCTGAGGTTCCTTTGTTTTGTAACCTTTAATTTCCTTAGTTCAATCCTTTTGATTATCTAATCAAGGATTCAGATTAGCAAAGTAACCTTTTCTTCTGACTGGAGTACTACTACTTGAGCTAACTGTCCTGCAAATTATAGGATCTTGAATTGTAATTTTTGTCCTTCTGAAATTCTTAAAACCACCAAGCCATCCTCTCTTCTTTGTACCATCTACATTATGATTGCTTTAGGGCCCTACTAAGGGTGAAAACTGTTGTGGATGCCTTCCAGAGTTCCAGTTTTTCTTTGTTTTACTCATGCATGCCATTTGTATCCTAGAGGCTGGTTAACAATGAGTTATGGATTTCTGCTGTTTCCTTTTTAGAGTGCTATGTTGCTGCAAATATCATGTGGTTGTCTTATAGAATAACCTGTAGGGAAGATTAGAGAGATTGACACTATACTGCTTGGTTCTTGCTTAAGGAAAATCTTTGTTGATACAATACAATATTGGTCTGATTTGTTTCTTCTTGCTTGTTCTAATTCTCAGGAATAGTTTACATCAGTTTCCCTCCAAATCAAACTGTGTAAGCTTTTGTTGCGGTGCTAGCATTCCAACTGTAAAGCTCATCATTTTTAATCTTTAGATAACTAATTTATGGCGACCTATTTCTTTACAAAGGTTCATGCTAAGGTTCCTTTAGTTTGTAAACTTTTATTTCTGTAGTAAATCTCTTGGCTAGTTAATCAAAGATTCTATCATAATACCTGTAGCACCTTTCTTCTGAGTGGAGTAATACTTATTGATCTAACCGTTCTGCAAATGTCAGGATCTCTGATTACTAATACTTGTTTTGAAATTGTTAGAGCCACCAAAACCATCTACAGAATGATGGCTTTAGGGCCCTCTGGCAAAGGAGTGAAAACTGTTGTGTATGCCTCCCGTATTCCGCTTTTGTTTGTTTTCTTCTCCTGCACTTAAAATGTGTCTGATAATCCTGGACCCATCATTAGTATCCTTGTTAAAACTAAACTCCTATTGTCATGTTTTAGATTTGCAAATCTGTAGCTCAGCTGTACGGTTCTTAAGATCTGTTATTGCTGATTTTTTTTTTGTTCTATCTTCCTAACATCATCTGCAGTTACGTGTCTTCCAGTGATTCTAGTTCGTTCATTTTGTTTTTATTTGTGCCAGTATGATACTTTCCCCCTTTAAAAAAACTTCTTACAGTATGCTAACCTCTCTAAGTTTCTCTCGTTCCTTTTTCACATTTCCTCCATAAAGTTGTTGTTCCAACTATTTCCCTGTTTGTGGAGGAACTGAAATCTGCATGTATCTGTTGAAAAGTGAAAACTATCGAAGAAGGTTCAATTCTGTTGAGTTGGTCGGTATTTTCTGCTTCTGCTTGCATGTATTTCGCTGCAGGTGTGTTCCATGTGATGTGAGCGTAATCACTATCAGTTACTAGTTCATCCATCGGGGCAAATATTCTGCAGCATGGACAGGTCATGCTGTTAAGCATCATATTAGAAAGTGGTATCTTGTTGGCAATGCATGCTAGCGCTTGCATTGAGACACAAAGTCTGATTGCATGACAAGGGTGTTTGCTCCTGGCTCCTGGGAACCTGAAGTGGGAGTACTGATGCGCTATGCACTTATCTAGTTATCTTCTTGCTTTCTTGCTAAGCTCTGTTATTCTTTTTTTCCCTCTTGCACATGTCCTATTTTGTATCTTATGGTCTGTTTTTTCTCCTGTTGCACATGTTCTATTTTTGTAGGCATAAATGTCTTTTGTTATTGTATCAAGGATCTCTGCATCGGCTACATCAGGGAGGGGATTAAGGACAGTGTTAGGGACAATATTCAAAGATATAAAAGGATTGCAGTCATATTTTTGGATAGTGTGATTTCTTCAAGATTGTGTGCTAAAATAAATTGATTAATTAATTTTCACCCAATTTTGTAATAAAGATCCTTGGAGTCGACTCGACATCCGCCGCCTGCGCCGGTGTGGCGATTGTGCGGCGATCTCCGTCACCCGCGAGCGAGCAGTGGTGCCGACTGTCGGCGCCCAAGTCAATCGTCTTCTCGGGCTATCGGCATCGATTCCCGTCTCCTCGCTCCCGTGTTGGCCTGCTGAATAATTTCAGCAGCACGATTCAAGACCACAATCGCTTGACATATAGAAAGACAATATACTTCCAAAATCCAAAATCTGTGCGAAAGAAACAGGAGGATCTTCAAAGGCGAAGAGCTCACTCAGTTGCAGCTAATCGGGAAGATAAAAGATGAGATCAAGCTTTGGATATTGTGTGGGGCATCATATATTGCGAGAATATCGGCCTAGCTGTAATCGGTTGGCGCTTTGTGCTGTGTAACAAACTCTGTACATAAACTTTCTCCTTCAGCTGGCTTTGGTTTCAAAAAAAAAAAAATCTGTGTGGTTAAATTCGGAAGGTTTAGATCTGCAGGCATTAATCGCCTACGTTCGACTTGGTGGCTCGATCACGTAGTAGTACGTAGTACGGGGTGAACCAATCACATCGGTTAATTTGCACATGGCTGCGTGCACAAGAAAGCATCGCCGCCGCACAGCGGTGGCCGCCGACACGTCCTCTTCCTCCTCCTCCTTCTCGCCGTGGTCGTCGTCGCTACACCAAGACATGCTCCGCCTGATCGCGTCCTGCGTGCTGGAGAGCGACGACCTTCTCAACTGGCCTGTTTGAGGGGAGCTTATGCCGAGAAGCTGCAGCTGGCAGAAGCTGTTTTAAACGGTTTACAGCTTCTGAGAAGTTGTAGTTACAAATTCTAGAAAATGAACTAAGAAGCCAGAAACTGGAAAAGCTGGGTTTTAGAGCTTTTCCAGATTCTCAGAAGCTGGCTACCAGACAACTGCTTCTCAGAATCTTAAGAGCTCCCCAAACAGGCTGTACGTCCGCTTCGCTTCCGAGCCGTGTGCGCCCCGTGGCGCTCTGCCATGGTCTCCCCGCGCGGGCACGGCGTGGTCGACCCACGCTTCCACCCGCGTCGCTGGATGATGTTCCCGGAGGGCCACGGGCTCCACCCGGGCCACGGCAAGCTGCGCGGCTACGAGCGCTTCATCAACCTCGACACGGGCGCCCTCGTGCGCGACCACCTCCCACTCTTCCTCCTGTTGCAGCGCGACCACGACACGGCCATCTGCCTCCTCCACCCTTTCACCGGCGACATCGTCGACCTCCCGCCGCTCGCCACCCTCGTCCCCCAGGTGGTGCGCCGCGGCGACTACGACTGCCTGCCGCCCAAGTGTATGTGGCTCCCCATGATGCGATGGCTTCGTGCTTCCGTCGCTCCCACCAATGGCGCCCGGCCAGGAGTCATCACTGTCATGCTCCTGCTACTCAATATGCAACGACTTGCCTTCGCCACAACTGAGGATCGGCAATGGACCATGACAACCAGCTGGTATCTGCCGTTTCTGTCTGCGTCCCAGCACTTGTCGTTCCGGGGAAAGCTGTACGGGATGCATCAAACCACCACCGGCTCGATGGAGGTCCTTGAGATGGATCCACCACCTGTCCGACGACCACATGAGCTGCACGGTCCATCTTCTTCTTCCAATATCCTGCTGCCACCACCACCACCTAAGGTGATTGCCACATGGCCAGGTCACAGCTTCTGCAAACCTTATTGTCTCGTCGAATGCGACTCAAACATACTTGTGCTTGGCCATAGCAATACGTCCTTGTCCCAGATTTTAGTTTACAAACTTGAGGATCTCATCATGGGAAGCTTTCACCCTGTAAAGAGTATTGGAGGCAAAGGCATCTTCTTTTTGCAACAATCTATATGTGTCTCCTACAAGGTGCTGGTTACTGATCATGTAAACGGCCGTGACAGTATTTTCTACATGCGTCCTGAACAAAGGGATCTGGTGGAATATCACCTCGACAAGGGCACTTGGGAACCTGCGGTTGACTAAGGCAGCTGCAATCAGCATGGTCCTTGTAGTCTAATCTATCATCTCTACGCCTGCTGCAGGCGTGGTCACTGGTATGGATTGATTGAAAGAAGCATATATAATTTGTCTTTCCTGTTGAAAATATATGCATTGTTCCTCCCATATTACCACTACTTTCCTAGCTAAGGGTGTTTTATTGTCGTTATGCCTGTGTAGGAACAAAGGCTTATTAGATACTCCCAAGGAGAAGAACAGGTGGCCGAGAAATGCAAAGTTTCGGAATCCTGTACGTCCTACTAACATTTCCTACCTTGTTTCTAAAAGTACTATGTCATGCATTATTTTGTTTTTGACAGCCACCTCCCTGCTGAAATAATGGTGATAATTCAATGTATTTAACAGTTCTAGTTAGGTGTCCTTTTTGCTAGAACTTGCAATAAAATTTTGCTGTATGTAGTGCTGATTTACATTTCTGCATTTGGTAATCCAGATACAATGTGTTGTTAATAATGTTACTTTGTTGATACATGTATTTTTGAATAATTGCTATGAGGTGTTCTTTCTGCTACTTAAATAATCTTGTTCTATTAATATATGTAATTGTCATGGCCGTGGGAGGTGCTTGGCAACAATGGACGTGGGCCATCCTTGGCAACCTTGTGGCGCAAATGATTGTACAACAAAGGGCTATAAAAGACATAGAAAGTTCACAGTGTGTTCCATCAGCCATATTTCTGACCTACTAGTAAGCTACTGTTATGCTGTAGCTTCTAACACCAATGAAAATCCAGATACCTCAACTTGGCAGCTGTTAGATTGCATCTCTTGTGGTTATTTTGCCGTTTCATACTTTTGCGGTTGTTTAAGTGGTGTAGTTCATAGATGTCATCACTTCCCCTTCCAGCATAATAGGCAGAAGCTTCTACCTGCCTACATCTAAAGGAAATCCAAATAGGAATTGCTCAATTAGGATGTTAGATTTCAAAATTGCAGTTGCTATGCTGTTTCATGTTGCTTACATGGAAAAATCGTGTTCATGGTTTGTTATCTCCAAGCATTCTTGGTTTGCATCCAACATAGAAAGTAGAGTATTCTGTAATCTGTAGCAATTCACAGCACAGCATACCACACTGATCAGTTTATTGAGTCTTCAAGTTCGGACTGCTAAAATAATAAATCGACTTATCTTTGTCTTATAAGTTTAGTTTATGTTTTTGAACTGGCAAGTTTGATTCTCAGAGCTAGGAAACCAGAATTTATAATGCGGTGGAAACCAAGATGGTTTACAGAAGTTGTACCAGGATAATCTGTCTTATTATAGAGCATGTAACATCTCCTATCTGCTATTTTTCAACAAGAAGACAACAAATGATTATTCTACAAGAAACATGTGATTAATTCAAGTTTCACTTCTAGACAGAAAATTACGTGAATTATATGCAATACTGCTTATTTGTATACCACTCTTTGTACATATAGTTTCTGACTTGCTGCCTTCACATTTTATCACATTAGTTTGTTTGGTATAATTGTCTCCTTGACACCTGTTTTTTTGGATGTATCATTTTGACAGGCATAAATGATGCCTCCTGTATAATAGAGGAGCGCCACTTATTGGTTTCCGCGTCCTTGACTCCGCCTCTCCGTTTTCCGCGTCCATCGTCGCCGCGGCGACCGCGATCCCTCGTCCTCGGTTCCCTACGACGCTGGTGGCCACCGGCCGGCCTTGCAGGCTTGCACTGTTCGCCACGTCAATTGCCATCGTCAGGTAAGTAAATATTTATTTTGACCTCTTTTTTCCGATCTCATCTTCATCCTTCTCTCCTCTTTATTTTCTTCTCTTTTCATCGGTTTACCCTGTTGTTGCTGACCATGATGTTGCTATCGGCAGGTTAGGATTTAGGAATCGAATGGGGTAAAGACGCGGCAATGACAAAGGGATCAATTCGATTTAATGTATTCATAATAGTTTTGTGTTCTTCTAGCTTTTTTTTATTATACTATTCATATTGCTTATCAAGAATTAAATATTATATTACAACTGCTCATTTTATCACATTAGCAATGCTTGATTGTATCATATTAGTGAAAAAATAGTTTACATAGTATATTTTGTAAAAAGATTTTAGTCCAAAGGGCCTATAACTAGTAAGTTCGCCTAGGGCCCCTGAAAATACAGAGACGGCCCTGTGGTTGGCGAGCCCTCCACAGCCTAGAGGACAGTTTATCAATTATTTTATTTGTTTTCCTTTGTAAACTACTGGCATGTTGAATTTCTACAAACATAGAGAGAAAGTTGTGAACTACTTTAATTAATTATACTAGGAAGACATCAGCGTCTGGTTCATCCTTGTCAGCAAAATGAGAGAATTTAGGTTTGTTTCCTTTTCCTCTGCTTCATTGCTGTCGTTTCTTTCTACTCTATCGTTGCTAAGTATAGATATATAATATCGGTGGCTGTTGAATGATCCACAAGTTGTTCCAACTCGTTTGTCTTGTGGAGCTCGGAGACTCGTTAATCCGTATGCATCGGTGTCAGCAGCTAGCCATCACCAAGCCTCAGTTTTCTTCACTGGCACTGGCCACCCACAACTCGTTTGTCTTGTTCATCAGTGGCACTGGCCACCCACAGCTTGGCACCGGCATTAGGATGAAGATCAGCAAAGGGGAAAATAATCTCATCAAAGGTAACATCCTGGGAAATATACACCTGACCAGTGGAAGGTTCTAAACATTTGAAGCCTTTGTGAAGATTGCTATAACTAAGAAAAACACAGCGGGTAGAATGAAACTCTAATTTCTTAGAGTTATAGTGGAAGGTTCTAAACATTTGAAGCCTTTGTGAACATTGCTATAACTGAGAAAAACATAGCGGGTAGAATGAAACTCTAATTTCTTAGAGTTATAGGGCCGTAGGCTAGGCCAACAAGTGCACCCAAAAGTGCGTAGAGAATTATACACTGGTTTTATGTGAAAAAGACAATCCAAAGAAGTATCATAGTTGATAATTTTGCTAGAAACCCGATTAATGAGATAGGTGGCTATAGCAAAGGCTTCATCCCAGAATTGTAACGGCATAGAGGCCTGAAAAAGAATGGATAGCCTACTTCAACAATATGATAGTGTTTTCGTTCAGCGGGCGGCCAGCAGCAGCAGCCGCCGCCTCCGGCTACCGGCAGCCGTCGGCCGGGCAGGATAATCTGACTTACTATAGAGCATATAATAGCTCCTTCTGTTTTTTTTTTCTACCACAAGAAGAATGATTATGCTACAAGAAACATGTGACTAATTCAAGTTTCACTCCTGGACAAAAATTTATTTGAATTATATGCCATACTGCTTATGTATACCACTGCTTTGTACATACTTATTGGCTTTCTTTCTTCGCATTTAATCACATTACTTTGTTTGGTAATTGTCTCTTTGACACCTGTTTTTGTGAATGTATCATTTTGATCGGGCATAAATGTCTCCTATATAATAGAAGAGCGCCACTTGACCTGGACGTACCTTAGCATAACTAGTTCTTTGAAAGCCAATAAACCAGAATTGATTCTTATATTATAAAACGGAGATAGTATACTAGAAGATATCATCGGTTAGTTCTTTTTGCCAGCAAAAAGAACGGATAATTTGGACATGTTTCCTTTTCCTTGTAGTTGTAGCTTATAGATATATCGGTGGCTATTGAATGATGAACATGTTGTTTTAGCTCGAGTGTCTTGTAGATCTCAGAGCCTCGGTATGCATAGGTGTCAGCAGCCATCACCGAGCCTCCGTCATTATCTGTGTGGTTATTTAGTGAACATTCTATCTAGGAAAGTTTTTCGTAGCTAACGCTTTGTAATTATTGCATCATTTAACTTGGACTTTAAAACTTTCAATTCAATTTTTAAAACTTTCAACTTAAAATTTTAAATTTTTATTTCAATTTTTCTAACTTAAAGTTGAATGTTTGTATTTTAGTTGAAAATTTTAAATCTTAAATAAAAACTCATCTATTTATAAACCGTTCGCTACATAGCAGAAAAGCAAAATAGTTATTGCTTCTCTGTTGGCACTGGCCAAAACCCTTGCGTGGTGACGTTTGAGCAACATGATGGAGATATTGTTGTGTTCATCAATCAATGGATTACTTCACTTGAGAACTGCTTCTTCCTTTTTTCTGTGATCCCATCAGATTATTATGGGCTTATGATGATGGCTGCGGCTAGGGTTTACAATTCCGAACCATCCTCATTTTCCACTAACTGTTCAAATGACAAAAATCCATGAAATCCAATCGAAATTCGCTTGTTTTCAAACAAGATTTGCAAACCAAATTTGAATTCAAGAAAGCTATCGAAATCCAGCCACATTCGCAGAGGAATTCCTACTAGAATGCTTTGGTTTCGAAAGAACAATTGCCAAAAGGAATCCATTTGGAATTAGTCAAAATTTAGTTCAAATTATCAAAATTCCAAGTAGAAAAAAACACTTGTGTTTTTGCTTGATGCAAATACGAATAATAGTGGAAAAAGGCTAGAAAATTAGGAAAAATTATAGTGGATGCAAAGATGCACCTAAAAATCCATAAAAATATTTGGCATGATCATAACTACAAACATGAAAACAATGGCATACACCGGATACTCAATATGTTTTTCCTATCTTTATGAATTTACAGAACATAACCTCAGTTATAGAGCCCTTCCAGCCCTATAACTTCAGCTACAATGGCAATGTGTTATACTTGGAGCCAGAGCCAATTTCATGCTTCTTTTTTCTCCGAGGTCCTGCAAGGAGAGATGTCGTCTATAGGTTGACTTGATGGCGTTGATTGATTTCGACTTATGGACTAGTAGGAAATTTTGTGGGGCCTATGATAGAGGAAAACCAACCGCCGCATGTCACGTCGACAGGGGAACAAACATGGAGCAGGCAACCTACATCCTGTTCATGTTGGCTCCTGTGACATTTGACATAGTAATGCAAAAATTTGCTACTCCCAACTGATAGCCAAACACCCAATACTGCTCCTAATCCTAATTGTTTAGAGTTTGGTAGAAAAAGTGGCTCCAACGGACCTACAATGTCGATCCCGAAAAAATGAAAACCCCAAGCCCGATATACATTCTCGTTCTCCACAAGTCGGGAACACCAAGAGCTCCCAATCCATAATTTTAGGCAATTCTCGTGCGATGCCGAACGCCCTTGTCGTCAAGAGCTTGTTTGTCACTGCAGTCACGAGCTTGTCCATATCTGCCGCACGCAACTGTGGCCGATGAGAGCTTCCCCCTCCTCTCCACCCTCCCACCCCACCACAGCGACGTGTTGCTCCAATTCGCGTCACCACCCCAAGCTTGTCCTCCATCGCCCCCAATTAGCGACGAGGTTTCCACCCATCGCTGCCTCCCAATTCACATCGGTTGCGAGTTCGTCCACCATCATTAATATATGGGAGGACAGACACCAACAGGTGGGCCTAACATATAGGGTGATAATCCGGGAGATAGGGGAATTATCTAACTTTTTATTTAAATTTCCTATATTCACTAACAAAGGGAGCACTCATAGTCAAAAGAAAAAAAGATTTTTTTTAAAACAAACACACATTTTATTCAGGAAGAAAGAGCTTAGGGAAGAAATCCCCCGTGCTTCATATTTCAAACTCTTGACCATAGAATCGCATCAGGATCTATGTTACAAAAGTGATCATGTGATAGTTGTTTTTCATGTCAAGCCGTAACTAGACTATAATTATATCTTAATTTTAATTTTATTTGAGTTTAAAACCCAAATAAAATTATTCTTTAACTTAAACCTAATTAGACTATAATGATATCTTAAGTTTATAGTAGTTGCAACATAATTACAATGTAACTTTAAGTATTTACATTTGCAATCATGTTTAATGCACAATTAGTTCTTGAAGTAAGATGTATGTGTGTTGTGTTGAATAAAGTTATGTCCATTGACGTATGCAATCATGTGGCCAAAAAATCCATGTGATTTTAATCAAAAAATCATTCAAATATTATATAAACACTCCCTTAAACAAACATCCTTTAGGCTACGAGACTATCTATAGTGTCCCTGTTCCAGGTGGCCTTGCGTCACGATCATGTCGTACCGGTTCCACTAGTCTGTAGATGTGACGGTCATGCCATACCGGTTGCACCAGTCTTCAGATGTGAGTCCCTTCGGAGGAGCATGCAAGCAGAGGAGACTCCAACTCCCGGCGAGGCGAGTAAGGCACTGCTGCTAGTTCCGGGCGAATCCCTCAGCTAGTTTGAGAGTCCGATCAAGTGGAGGAACTACTAAACCAGGTACGCATATACATTGTACATAACCTCTTTTTCTCCTAATTAACTATCCATTTTAATAGCACTACACTACAAACTTGGAGAAGTGTTCCGTTTAGGTTCTTAACTCTTGACTTATTGTTATACTTTAGGTAGATGGAGGTTCTCAACATTTATCTTGGACTGAGAAAGCTAGAAGGACATGACTTTGACAACTCTACCATGCCTTCCCTCACTACCGACATTAAGGTGACATCATCTTTTAGTATTTCTTTCATTTTGTTTTTCTATGACCAAAACAATGTTAAATATTTTAGAACAAAGCTAACAGCTCTAAACAGCTTAACAAAGAAGGAAAGAAGATTGCGAAAAATGTTTTAGTTACATGGTGATCTAAAAAAATATATATTTTCTTCTTATATTAAGTCATTTTGGTAAATACTTAGTTGCTTTAAATTTTGTAGCTTAATTTATTCTACGCAAATAGTTTCATTTTATTATTTAAAACTTGGTGTACTTAAATATATGATGAATGAAACTAGTATATCATATACTCCTAACAATTCATTTTTCATGCTAGTTATTAGTTCTTAGCTTGCTTCTTTTCCACATGCATTTTGTTCCATGGGCTAGAAATATCATGTCAATATTCTATAGTTGTTTTTTCTGATTTTTGTTTGTTTGATGTCAAAATGTATGCAGGCGTGAATTGTATTGGTAGAATATTGAGTTTTCAATAGATGTGATTCGAATATCAAGTTAGGGAAGAGGCGTACTTGGATGTAGATGGCTCCCAAACCTTGTATTTCTTAGTATTTATAATTAGTTTCCAGGTTTTTCTCCTCCTCACAAGAGGAGAGGTGATCCATTTTTATAGGCCTCAAGAGGTTAAAGGAAAGTACAAGTGTATCCTTGGAGTAGTTGTGTCTATATCTATGGGTACAAGAGACAATTCCATAACTACAAGTTGGTTGTATGGTGCAGCCTGCGACTAGCTCACTAGGCAATGATTACCATGCTCTCGATTATCTTGCTCCTACGTTAACTTGGTCGGCTGGTCCCATCATTACTTCATGCTGACTTCTCCAATACGTCATCGTACTCACTCAAACATGCTTTCGAATGACCTTCTTTCGTAGATTCGAGACCTGCTTTTGTCTTCGGGGCAGATCTTGTCGTCTTTCTTCGGTGTTCGAATAGCTATAACTCTTACATAGAAAAAACAACCAGATTAGATCACTGATTCGAGAGGTCAGCGGGGTCCCTGCTCCAACATGTATATTGAGGAGGCAATTAATTGGGTTGACTTGAGTTTTTTTTTCTTTAGCTCATGTAAAAATTTAGTTAACATATTAGACACATCATTTTTTTTTGGCCATTTGTTGATTACCTTCTATTAGTTTACATAGTATATTTGGTAAAAAGATTTTAGTCCAAAGGGCCTATAACTAGTAAGATCGCCTAGGGCCCCTGAAAATATAGAGACGGCCCTGGATGGATATATTATTTGTTATAATTGTCATTTCTCTAAAAATGGTCAGTGTGATCCTCCAGTACTGAGGTGTTGCACTTAGGTGGTGTTTGGTTGGCGCAAGGTAATGTAAACGCTAATGGAATGAGCTGCGGCGGTAAGGGATACCATTGTATCAGTTCACGTGATTTGTTTGGTTCAGCAATGTAACGTGTTTTCTTTTCATTACGGTGTTTGGATGGAGCGGGGAGGTAACGGGACGCCAGAGGCTAATGCATACATGTGTTCGGTCTGGGACGATTAAGCTTCTGACAGAAGATATTTACTCTTACAAGATTACAAGTACATGACGCTAATAACCATACATACAAACGTGGTAAAAAATAAACATACATATAACCACTGATATCTCCAGCTCCTGCAGCACATCAAAGGTACGCGAAAAAAGTTACCAAAATTTTCAATCCTCTAGCACAAAATGAACTGCATGCTACAAATTGCGTTGTCTAGTATCTCAGAATCAGTCACAATGAGATCCATATTGCCATGTCTAGTTTCTCTAAAAATGAGTGGATGAACAACCGACACGAGTGAAACTACCAGATTAGTAAACAAATAAGCTAGCCAGTACTTTTGCTTGAAAAACACGCCAGCACTTTGATCGTAGAATATGTACATCGTCATGCCTCAAGCTAAAAAGCCAAAGTACTAAAAATAAACATTTAGGACATAGGATGGTCTCCAATCCACCAGGCTTGTGCATATATGAAATTCTGGGAATTCAAAAACAAATAGTGAACATCTCATTAAAATTAAATGCCTACGACAGCCAGCCCATCAATACGTCTGTTTTTCTTTGCCATGCCTGGTAACAAAAAAAATAAAAAATTAGTGAAATAAACATTAGATGAAAGAATGTATAGTGCTCGGCATTATACCAAATTAAGAATATTCAGAGAAAGGTAGCATTTTTTTAACTTTAGGAGTAAAAAACTACAACGCTTTATGCTAAATTTCTACATGTCATTTCTGAAAGGTGAACAAAAAGATTGATACCCTGCCTTGCAGACAGTATGAAACAATAATCTGCAATATTATCCGCGGAGTTAAGACTAGAACAAATTACATTATCTAAAAACAGGACTACCGGAGAAGACCAAAGTGCGGGCATGCTGGCAAAGATGATTGTTTATTGAGATGGAAAGATACGATAATATAATATAAGATACGATGGAAAGATCCAGAAAGAACAACACAACAACAATGCGTAATGGATAAGACTTTTATTTTCAATCAAGCAATATAACAATTAACCGCCAAGACTACTTAATCCGCGAATCTATTTTTTTTAACTGACTGATGCACTTGGCTCATGAGCAGCCACTCCCACTACATGACTGAGCAAGTCTCTCACTCTTTGAATCCATGTCAAATTGATTAAAGAAATAATTACAAGCTCACATATTATCCACCAGCAACACATATGCCACACAAAATAAAGAAGATGAACGAGAGGCTACAGGAGCAGGCAACAGCTTATTTAGGAGGAAAAAATTCTGCATGTTAACGCACATTGAAGAAGTGCAACAGACTCAGATTTTATCCAAAATGATCTTATATTCTCACCAAAGGGAGTGAACAACAACCAACCAGAGTTTCATTTTGTACTCCCAATTCCCACCAATATTACTAAACACATGCAAATCAATAGGATTTCAGTCCAAAATATCATCTAAATCATGTAAATTTTTAGTCCTAATATCAGTGTTACCAACACAATAGCAACAAATCACAGGCAGTATTACAATTTACAAGCACAAGCTGGTGAACTTGAAGCTACCATAAGCTCACGATCTTCTGAAAGAGCTCTATAAACCAGGACAGGAAAAGTATACAGAGATAAGGTAGACGCACCGCCCCAACGCTCCGTTCTCCGTCGCAGCCTCCGACGACGGACGAATGGCAGAGCAGGAGACCGATTCGGTGGCCTCGCCGTATTTGGGATGAAGAGCACGGGAGGATTTTCGCGGATTGGAAGGTAGCGGAGAGCGGCGCTGCCGGCGAGGCGAAGAACACAACGAGCGGCGACGCCGTGGGTCGGTGCGATAAGGCGCGACGAGCGGCGGCGCCGGGGGCAGGGGCGACGAGCGGCGGCGCTCGGGGCGGGCGAAGCGGCGGCGGCTGCGCTCCCGATCTGGAGGCGGCGCTAGGTCAGGGACTCCGTATCGTTAACAGATGGCACACGGGGAGTAGCGGTATCAGTTTTGTATTGGACCCTTATCCGATTCCAAGGCATCCGATAACGGCCCATCTAAAACAAAAACAAATAGTTATAATGGAATTGATTAACGGTGGTAACAGATACAGGCCGAAATCAGCCCAACCAAACAGCTCCTTAGTTGTAATGCTATCTATTACTTGTTTTGCAAACTAGAATACTACTAGTAAAATACTAAAATTGCATGAACCTAGTGGTGGTTAGTGTATTTCTCTCTTTTTTTTAGAAAATGGAGGTTGGTTTATTTTCTATGTGTTGCATTGTCAGTCTATTTTACTTCTACAATGATGATTGCAATTTTGTTGATAGGGTATAGCTCCCTCAACCATAAGTTGCTTGTAGAGCTATAGTGAGTTGATTTGATGGAAGTTGCCTTGTTTAACCTCTTTCTTTTATTGATGTGGTTGATACCTTGGTGTGCTATGGGTAGCTAACTCAATTATTTTGGGTGTTTTCCTTTTATTTTCTTCACTTTCTTTTTATCTGTAGGCATGTGTCTTGGGATCTGTTGACGGTCCTTAAATACCAAATCTGGCAGTCAATTCTGGCATATAGTAAATCAAAGCCCAAAAAGGGAAAATATCCAACATTGTGGTAGGGTTTATTACTAACCATTTCTATAAGTGTTAGTGAAATATGTGTATGCATGGATTATATGGAGAAAACACACCCGTCATGCAAAGAAATACACTTCTAGGAAATCAGGCACGATTGTAAGGATTTGAGGGCCCACAATTCAGTGTAAACCGACTCAAAATAGGCCCAACCCATGTGAAAGGACTTAGGGGCCCATTTGGTAGTGGCCAGGCTGAACGAGAGGCCAAGAGTTGACCCCGAGGGGTCGACCGACCCCCATCCCCTTCTTCCACATGGACGTTGATCCGAGCTTCCTAATGGCAGTTAGGGGTGGTTGCCAACTTAACTATTGACCTATGGGCCTATGTAAGGAGGATTTCACTCACTTTACAAGGCACAACTTTTTGAAGGATTATCTTCTTCTTATTTAGTCTTAGCTACTTTTTCTTAGTATAAAATAGGTAGAGAGTGAGGAGAAGCACTGGAGGAGTGTCCGAAAGTTTGGCACTCTCTCCGATTTCTACCTCGGCGGATGCAACTTTCTAGGAGTAATTTTGGAGGAGTACCAGAGCTGTCGGTACACTCTAGTCTGGGTTCAGAGAACCTTCTATAAAGTAACTATTCTTGATTCTTCTTATGCTATTTAATTATTTAGTCTAAGTGAGACAGATTTCTATCTTTGTGGGTTTATTGCTTAGTATTTATAAAAAGTGCTCTAGTACCAGTACTCTGTATAGAGAAGGAAGTTCATGTATGAGTATTACAGTAGTAATTGATAACATAAACGTGATGTTCAGATTAGAGATTACCATTGTTTGCTGTGTATCCTACAGATTTGTTAGAGGTAGACGATATGGTAATAGCTCTGAATACCGTCCTAGTAATCCT
This sequence comes from Leersia perrieri, assembly GCA_000325765.3. NCBI lineage: Eukaryota > Viridiplantae > Streptophyta > Magnoliopsida > Poales > Poaceae > Leersia > Leersia perrieri. Next base: position 20,286,762 of record CM002481.1, read on the forward strand.
CCGTGTTCGGGTATATCATATAACTATAGTTGGAACCATGTTGGCAAACCAACAAAGGTCAGTACCCGTAGCAACAAATACCAAATTACCTTTAACTTAGTTTAGATAATTAAAACACATAGAAAAGTCTTCTCTAGATTAGCTTAGAGGTTAGAGCTTACCAATAGTTCTTGTCTTTAGATAAACCTTAGCCTTAGTTCATATGTTCGCTGAGTTCTATTTTTTTTTTTGTCACCCGAAGGTGAAATGTTATGGCGGTATTTTGTTTGCTTACAAATTTATCTGTGGTTGTAAGAAATAATAACAGGATGTTTTGTTTAGTTCTACGTATGAGGGGGGTGCCATTGTGGGTCGCAAGCCCGAGTAAATGTGGAGGGCACAGAATTTCGTGAAATTTGTTATGGGTTATGTGTTTTCAGTGAGAACAAATACGTCGTATTCAAAATCATCTTTATATATTGTTCTTCATGATCACTGATGTTTACAGTGTGCCTAACCCACTAAATTTATGCATGTTGTCGCCGCCGAGTACGGAACGCTAACCTCCCACCGCGGCTGCATTTTTGCCGCCCACCCATCGGCACCGACAAATGCTAGGCTAATTGCAGTACCGCGATGTGTGATCGCAGCACGTTTCTCCCCCTCCATGGCATTTACGCTTGCTCGTGATTTGTTTGTTGAACACGCAACGACTTAATTATTTTACTATAGGCAGTCGGGAGTGCCTACCAAATAATATCATCTAAATTATCCTGTTACATATGCTTTGGGCTAACAACATGTGAGCTTAATGGACTTATGGACTCCTTCGACTCGCCGGCCCTGTTGGTCGATCGATTCTTCCCTCATGGACACCAGTCGCTTGCCTACACTGCGTCGATGTCCACCACCTGCTACTACAAGCAGCAGTACCGGTGTCCTAACTGCCTCTGCCTGCCATTGTGCCATATCCTCTTCCCTCTGAATCACTGCCGCCCAAGTCAATCTCTCCTCTTCGTCCCACCTACCATGTCGGCTTACCTTCATTTTATTTGTACGGGTTGGTAACGTTGCTTTTATTTAAAAATCGACAGCGATGAGATGTTATAAGTGCCAGATTTTAATTTTAGCCACAAGTAGATTGTCCTGAGAGTTAGAAATGCTCATATGTATGTGTTGTTTAGTGTCCAAAGCAATGGACGACTGGTAAACATTTGAGAGTACATTAAAAAAACTATTTAGTACTTACCACTACAAATAAGACCATCAAACCCAGGTTTACTCTAAGCGATATATGTTGATAATTTGCTATTGTGTAGGACAGTAGTAGGATGCAATTCCATCTCTCACTGATACGTGGAACCATCTGAATCACTGAATATGGGGTAGCTAGAATTGTAGATTGTATGTAATTCGTAACTTAAGGAAGGCGCAAGCGCAATCATCAAATTGTCCCGCGGAAAAGGACCGAAAGCATCCGCAACTCGTCTTTGAATTGACAAAAGGTCTTTGAATATTGTCATCAGTGGTGAATTGCTTGTTTAGTTTAGTTAAGAAGATTAACTAGTAAAGCCAACTAACCAAGCCTTAATTTGCGAATGATCTGGGGACGGGCGTGTAAGATCGAGCAATATGGACAGCGATGATGCATCATGCATGCGTTCTCTGGAAGATTGGTGTGACGTCGATATATGGTCGAACCGGCCGGCCGACCTGGTATATCATCAGATGAGCTTTTTTTTATTTCCGAGGAAAACCAGTCAGATGACGTAGGCTGCCGCCTCATGACAACTGGAGTATTCTCCCTGTCTCAAAATATAACTACCTAAACAATTTAAATTTGTCTTAAGATACAACTACCTCTACACCCATCTACCCATCTCCACCAATCACAACCATCTCTCCCACCTACCATCTCCTCTCTACCAATCATAGCATAATACTCCATTTTCTCAACCTAAATTTCTTAAAAATAGAATAAATGTTTATATTTTAAGACGGATTGAGGTAGTATGCCATATCCATTTCCAGCAGCTGATACATGCGCATGTTCTGATTAGGCAGCGGCGCGTGTGACACGGTCGCGGGTCGTCGGATCACAATTAGTCATTCGATTCACAATACACTACCCAACAAATCCATGCACCGGGTATGCACGGCGCTATGCACCGTTCGCATCTCCTTCGATATCCGCGCGCGTGCAAACGGGACCGGAGTGATGTGATATCTCGTTGCTGAATGATTAGTTGATATAGCTGATCGCCTAATCCACTTTCGCTTTCCACATTTTGGATATTTCTGCTTAACCCCATTTGCTCCGTTAATTAGTTGGCAGCTGCGATTTGGATCAGGACCACGAACGAACTCGCTGGTGAAAACCACAACCTGACCATTGATCTCTATTGATCAGTTTAATTTTTCATCTTCGGTTTCATTCGCAAAGGACTTTTCTTCTTTTTTCACACAAAGTCTCGTCGGTGGTCGTAGTGCAAGTCTTGGATGAGGACTACTCCCTCCGGTCATTTTTAATTTGTTGCCGGTGAAGCTAAGGACTAGGGAGGAAATTAGGAATACTCCAGTGGCTAAGATAGGGTGCATGTACAACAGTACAAGGTAGTGTGTACGATCGTGCTCGTAACTTAGTACTGTAATTAGTATGGACGTACACGCGCAGCCGTAAACTAATTACCGATCGAAATTAAGATATGTATGATCGGTTCAATGAAGATCAACTTGCGTTAATGTTACACTAGATACGAGCAGAGAATGTTAAAGGCCAAAAGTTAGCAAACAAGCCGTGCGTTTTTGAACATGAACCATCACCGGGTTTAGAAAGCGGGATAACTAAAGCGCGCCACTGTTGCTTGAATTCTCGTGGATCGATCTAATTAACTTTATGTTGTCTTCTCGACGTTATAATTACGTGTTGGCCGCGCGCGGACGCGTCGTCGGCGCCCAGGATGGTCTTCGTCGCGGGCACGTACCAGCCAGTAGGCGTTTGCACTTTCTTTTAAAAAGAAAAAGAGGAGAAAAGAAAAGAGACAGGCTACTGATTTACCGGTTGGAAGAAAGAAACTTAATAGAAGCATATATTCTATCCGTCCTCACTAAACTGAGGAATATAAAAAATGGGAAACACTACAGGGGGTGGCTTTTAATAGTCAGCCATTTCTCTTCTCATCCGCATCCAAAGAGAAATATTCACATTCTTTTGATTCAAAAAAAAACTCGTTTCTTATAAAAACTGATTTATTCATATCGCTCGGCTAGCGAAGTACAAATAGGCTTGGCAACGGGGCGGATCGGGGCCGGGTTGGACAAGAATGCCCCGGCCCCGACCCCCTAAATCCTCCCCCGGCCCCGGCCCCGAAGGAAACACCAGGCGAAAATTCGCCCCCATCCCCGGTCATGTGGGGCCCCGGACCCCGATCGGGGCCC
>CM002481.1:20290278-20301080 GCA_000325765.3 Leersia perrieri
TCACATATGGGCCTTGATGGGCCAATTTTGTTATAGCCTATGTACAGCAGCACAAGAGAGTTTTTTTATTTTTGGGGCTCCTCGGGGTCACCCGCGGGTGTAACTTTCACCCCGCCCGCCCCTGGCCCCGAAAATGACCGGGCCCCGACCCGACGCCCCTGCGGGTCAAAAATTAACGCCGACACTGCCCCCGCTGGGGCGGGTCCCCGCCGGATCCCCGGCCCCAACGGGAGAATTGCCAAGCCTAAGTACAAAGCTAATTTCCTTTGCAAATTACGAATTTCTGTCATAATGCTTCTTTATTGTAGATATCAGGTAATGCTGGCATGCACGTAGGGCAATGACTACCCCTATACTACCATCCAAGATTTTTAGACAAAGAGGCCACGACCTCTCCCGTTTCCAGTAAGAAACGAGGAGAAAACAGATCAAAAACCAAATTTTGGAATAACCGATCAATAACTCAAAAACCAATTTCTAACAGTCACAAGAAAACATATGCACTCTGAAAGCTGGTTTGAACATCAAAATTAAGATGCTAAAAAAAAATTAAGCCCAAACAAACTACAAATTTAGTTTGATATATTTCCACCCCACACCTTTTGCAACAAGAGATATAAAAGCTCCAAATGACATTTATTCGCTACTAGTAGTACTCTCGAAATGAAATTTATTCACTTATGCCTATTTCACACTAGAAAAAATAGGGATTGTCCATTTAACACCAAAATTTTAAATTTTGTCTATATGTCCACAAACTAATTTTGGTTTGTCAATATGACATTACCGTCCAACCAACCATCTAACAGTGTTAAGTGTGAGTGAAAAAGACTATTTCGCTCCTAGTTGAAGTTCAGCATATAAAAATGTTGTTAGCTCTCGTAAATCTTGCCTATCATGATAAAAATTTATAGAATGGTAATAACAATTTTTATCATGACAAAATTTATACAATGTTGACAATAACAATTTTAAACTTTTGTTATGACTGGCAAGATTTACTAAAGCTAATAACATTTTTATGTGCTGAACTTTAACTAGGGGCAAAATAGTCTTTTTCCATCATACTTCACATCGTTGGATGGTTGTTTGGACGGTAGTGTCATATTGGCAAACCAAAATCAGCTTATGAACATATAGATAAGATTTAAAGTTTCGGTGTCAAATGGGCAACCTCTATTTTTTCCAGTGTCAAATAGTCAATTTTCTCATAGCTCCGCAACGTGCAGGCTCAACGTACGATAACAGGAGGATAACAGGAGGGTACATACACGTCATGTACGCCAACTTTGTTGGGCACAAGAGTTTGGAAAAGAAAAACAAAAAGGAGATTTGGTCAGAAACCACATTTGATTGATGCCGCTTAGAATTGATTATCAGATTCAGGGCTGATCCAGTTATCCGTGTTGAAATGGTACCGTAACGTACTTGCTGTGCAATTAATTCCTACAAAATCGTTGTCTCCACCTCGAGCCAAGAAGCCCCACCACCTATACTCGTCACGTTTAGTTTCCAAAATTTTTTCTAAAAAATATCACATCAAATCTTTGTACTCATACATGGATCATTAAATATAGATAAAAAATAAAAATAATGGCACAGTTGGGCTGTAAACGACGAGACGAATCTTTTAAGCCTAATTATACCATAATTAACCATAAATGCTACAGTAACCCACATGTGTTAATGATGGGTTAATTAGGCTCAAAAGATTTGTCTCGCGGTTTCTAGGCTATCCGTGAAATTATTTTTTCATTCGTCTAAAAACCTCTCTTGACATTTAGTCAAACGTCTCATGTGATATTTTTCCAAAAACTTTTCATGAACTAAACAAGCCCTCGAGAGAACAGAGGAACACGACAAGCAAAACGCGTTGCCGCCAATTTTCCCCAATCGGAAACCACCCACCCACCCCTCCTCCGCCGTCATGGCGACTTGCTCACTAAACCCTTGCCACCGCCGCCGCCGCCGCCACCGGTGGCATGGACAAGGACCACGACCGTGACCCTAACCCGCTGGCGGGGGCGAGCCCATGCTCCTGCTGCTCCACGCCATGCGCCGTTGCGACATGGAGGTGGTCCGTAGAGAAAGTTGGATGGGGAGAAGGGGGGAGGGGAGGGGGACGATAGGGCGGTGGTAGTGGCGCAGGTGGAGGCGATGGCGGCAGTTTGGGGAGACTTGCGAGTAGTACTTAACCCGATGCCTGCAATTTCAGGGGGAGGATACCAGCGTTAAGCTTCGTTTCTTGTGTGGACATTGCTCTCCTTGCCCGGTTGGTTTGCCCTAGTGGGCTTGTAGCGTTACCGATTTTACTTTATGCTTATATATCTTATTTGAGACTTCCGGTGCTATATTTATGTGTTATATGTTGGGACCTCGGATCCTATATATATTGTCATGTATCTTGTTATACTTTACCCTTATTTATATATTTGTGGTGATGTTTCAAATGCTTGCGATGAAAATACGAGGCTGTCGCATTCCTGGGGACTAGCTAAGCATGAGTAACGAGTTTTGATCGCTTGAGATAATTGGGGATAACGCTTTGGATCAAGTCACTAGGGTATGGTTTTGGTCGCTGCCTTCGTGTGGTTGATAGTCATATAACGTAGTAGCCTGTCATTCTATCTTATGGTTATCTCTTGCGCTCACTACCCAGTATTTCGATTATTATAATAAAAGGTGTCAACTGTAATCACGGACACATTGAGGACAAGTGGCTATTTATGCTTGTATGGATCACACTCCTCTAATAGTATGTGGTGGTCACGTTGGGCACTTGATGCTATAATACTTGGGATGTCCACAACCCCTAATAATATTATTGCATTAGGAGTATATTTTGGCATAAAAAATTAAAATATATTGAATCTAAATGAAAATTTTGAAATGGAAAGTTTCAGATAATATGAAAATACAAGGAAAATTCAAAAGGAAGTTATAAGACATTATATTTCGCCTTCGATTCAGGAGGTTATGATGTGAACTCCTGAACATATCTATTTGTGACTTGTGAGTGATATGTGTTCTAAATCTTTGCATTCATTATATACGGCATAATTTGCGTTTGTGATTGTGAAGTCATTAAATTTGTAGCAGAGGTCATTGCCAATTTTTTTAACGAATTGTTAGGTGCGTCTTTGCATTCACAATAATTGTTCCCAATTTTCTAGTCCTTTTCTAATATTATTTATATTTTTAAACAAGAGAAAACCACAGCTTTCCGGTCAAAATTTCCGTAAAACCAGTCTGACTTCAATACTTTCCGAGGATTCGAATTCAAATTTTGGTTTGCATATCTTGTTCATAATTTAGCAATTTCCAATCGGATTTCGGTATTCCGATAGTTAGCGGAAAATGTGGATTGTTCGGAATAAACCCTGAGCACAATACTAACACCTAGAATAGATCTGTTCGTAGTAAAAGAACACATTATCAGATCAATTTTGCTAGTAATCTGTAGACAGTTTGATGTGTTCAGAGAGATTGGTCCACAACAACAAGGCTTTAATACTGTCTCCATTGTGTAACGCGCACATGAAATTAGCTAAATGAACTAGCCCTGCTGTCATCCAGCTCCATGTTTACCCGGCTTCAAAATAACCTAAAGTTGAAATGTTTGGCTTTCACAAGGCGCTAGCTCTTGTATCCATGAATATTTATGCCTGGGAAAATGACACGTTCTCAAAAAAAAAAAGTTTCAAGGAGACAATTATACAAGCAAATTTAAAACATGGTCAGACGCAAACAACTATGGCATTCAATCTTCAATAAAATGCCTTTCGTCCAGAAACTAGCATGTACAGTAACATGTTTTCTCTAGCATAATCAAACAGCTTGTTTTTTTAGAAAAAATGCTAGGGTGTTATAGACCTGAAAACAAGACTATCCTGTTTCAACATACAGCTTCCAGAAATGACCTTGGTTTTGATGAAAGAACATTAATTGGGCACTCATCATAAATTCTGGTTTCCTAGTGCTGAGAACCAAACTGGCCAGTTAGAAAACATGAGCAGAAACTTTTAGAAGAGCAAGGCCTTGTTTAGTTGGTGAAATTTTTTGGCGAAAACATCACATTAAATGTTTCACCAGATGTTGGGAGGGGTTTTCGGACACAAATGAAAAAACTAATTTCATGACTAGCCTGGAAACCGCGAGACGAATTTTTTAAGCCTAATTAAGCCATCATTAGTACATGTGGGTTATTGTAGCACTTATGGCTAATCATGGCCTAATTAACCTTAAAAGATTCGTCTGATTGTTTACAACATAACGGTATAATTAGTTTTATATTTTATCTATATTTAATGCTTCATGCATGTGTCCAAAGATTCGATGTGATTTTTTTTAAAAAAAATTAGAAACTAAACAAGGCCTAAATAGACTGATCAATGTGCTATGCAGCTGTGCCATGCGACCGCAACAAAACAAGCTCAACCTTCTATAAATATGTACTCCCTCAGTTTCAGAATATAAGGCGTTTTGACATTTTGCTTATAAAGTCTGTTATTCGTCTTATTCAAAAAAATTATGAAAATATTTTTTTGTGATTTACTTTATTATTAAAAGTACTTTAAACATGACTTATTAGTTTTATATTTGCACAAAATTTTTGAATAAAATGAATGGTCAAACGTTGAAAGCAAAAAGTAATGTCTTGCATTCTGAAACGTAGGTAGTACATATTATTGTAAGTAGAGTCAAATAACACCTCATTAGAACTGTTCACAATGTTATAGAGTCAATTGGGCTGTGCAGAATAAGATCGTATAGAACTGTTGAGTAAACTCAGGTATTTATATCAAATTGTTGGTGAAAGAACTGACTGTTTTTAACTTTTTTATCCCAGATTTGTGTGAATTGAAAGTAGTTGATAGTTTCCTAACAAATTAGCCATTGAAACTAAGTAAAGTCAGGTGTTGTTATGATCAAATGGTTGTTGAAAGAACTGACTGTTTTTTATCCCAGATTTGTGTGGATTGAATGTAGTAGATAGTTTCCTACCAAATTAGCCATTGAAACTGGATGAATGTAAGACTGTAACCACTTGCATTAGTGCTTCAGAGTTGATTGACAGGATATAATACCACTATAAGAATTATCAATTAGGTTGAGTTTGGCATTTCTCATATTCAAATAGGGAGGTGACAAGCCTAAATCTGAATTAAAAACGGTGCACTGAATGTTCAATACAGGAAACAGGGCATAAGGGCATGCTCAATGGTAAATTAGTGCTGTAAGTAAGAAATATCGTGCAGAATTTTTGCATTTGTGGAAGAAAGAAAAGGAAGAGAGAGAAAGAGGTTGTATGTTAATTTGCTTACGGTATAAAAGACAACAGCTGTATGTTATGTACATAATTTTCACCTAGCTGTTTCTTAGTGAATGGTTTTTAATGGCCCACTTAATCCTATTTTTAAGCATATACATATAATACAATTGACAACCCATTGTACACAGTGTCTCATATGCTGTCTCTAAGTGAGGTGGAAGAAAATTACATACAGCGTTGTCTTAACCATTGGACATGCCCTAGGTATGAGTAAAGACTTACCCCAATACGGAATTTCCGCTTCGTCCTCCATAAAAACCCACTCTTATGATATTGTTTCCGAGAAAGTATTAGTCCTTTGTTCCTACAAGCATATAAGAAAAAACAGATGAGCTACTTAGGGCAGTAAAAACATAGGCATGAAGTGAACAGTTACATCAGGGAGAACATATTGTGGTAAAACATATATATAACTACAGTTACATACCAAAACCTAGTAGTGCAGCAGGATAATATGTGGTTGGAGAGGCTACAAGGACCTGGGTTACAACCATCAGTGCTGCATTCATCTATCGGTGACAACCAGGTGTCACTGCTGAGGTGGTATGGTACATAAGACCTTTCTCTTACGTCGTCGTTGTCATAGACAACGATGCTGCCCACAATGGTCGGACACGCTTGAGAAGAGACACTAAGAGTCCTTTGGCCAATAAACAAGGCATTGTCTCCGATGCTTGGTATCGCAACGAAATTTTCCAAGATTATGTCCGCAAGTCTGTAGACCACGATGTGCGACCTATCGGTGTTGCCAACCACAAGGATCTCGGAGTTGTGTTCTACTAATGTGATTGGGAAATCGAGTTTCTCTGTGGGACATGTGGCGATCAACTCTTGCGATGGCATTGACAAAGACGAAGATGAATCCTGCTGCAATAACGGGACCGGCGGGTCAATCTGGTAAACCCGTGTGAAGCGACCGGGACTGGAATGAGCCACGTACAACTTTCCCTGGAAGGACAATGGTGAGCATGCCCCTAGGAGCTCCCAGCCTGACAAGGTCCATTGCTTGTCTTGAGGGGTGGCAATGGCGATACGAGCAGCCAATGGAAGCGCCAGCGTGACGGCGAGGACTCCATCACGGAATGAGACGGAGGGGCAGACGTAGGATCTGAGACGAACCCACATGAAATTCGTTCTTGGGGGATCCAAATCTTGCCAGTACCCGGTCGGGTCAAGCTGAGGGACGATGGTGGCGAGCGGCGGGAGGTCGACGATGTCGCCGGTGAAAGGGTGGAGGAGGCGGATGGCCGTGTCGTGGTCGCGCTGCAACAGGAGGAAGAGTGGGAGGTGGGCGCGCACGAGGGCGCCCGTGTCGAGGTTGATGAAGCGCACGTAGCCGATCGCCACCGCCCGCACACGGCGCGGAACCGGATGTAGTCACGCATGTCGCCGGCGAGCAGGCGCCATGCTACCAGTTCGATCATGTCTCCCGGCAGCAGCGACGCCCACGGCGAGGCCGAGGACGAATCGGCGGCGGCGGCGGCCTCCGCTGTGCGCCGACGCTTCCTTGTGCACGCAGCCATGGACGGTGGCGTAGATCTGATTCACCAAATAATCCCCAAAAATCACAGGAGCCCAATGTTAGAAATGACCAGAACAAGTGCTGACATACCTTGGGACTTACGGCGAGAGGATCTACAACCCCTGATCTTCACGATATTTCCGCGGATTAGGATTGAGACCTTTCCAATTCTCCAATTCTGAGGAGATTTTGATGCTTTGCTGGTTCTATCCTATGGATCCGAGTGTCCTTTTTTTATTTTATTTATTTATTTTCCATGGATTCGAGTGGGCTCTTTTTCTATTTTTTTTATTGACACCATTCGGTTCGAGTGTACTCAAGCACAACGGGTGAGCTTACAAAATTTTGAGATGCATTCACATATGTTGGGAATCTGCCGAACGTTTTTTTAAGCAAAACCGAAGTTTACCGGTCGTCCATTGCTTTGGAGTCAATAGACATTGTACCACACATTTACAAGGATTTCTGACCGTCTCGACATTCTACGTGTGTCAAAAGTTAAAAACTGGCACTTATAACATCTCATCGGTGTTGATTTTTAAATAAAACCAACGCTAATATTATCGCTCTTGATGCCGCCATGGCCTCCCCAAGGCCGGCGCCGCTCTTAAGGATGATGGAGCCGATAACTCATGATGTTGCCGGTGCATATTGGGGAATCGGATGAGAAGAAAGAGATTGAGATACGGTAGTCCAAAGTACAAAATATATAAACATAGCTAGTCAATTTAACTAACCTCACATACACACATACAACCATATACTCATATATATAGTAGTCGAGGGTCAACTAGTCTTTTGTTACGACTCATTGTATTGAACTTGAATATAAGTCTTATATGTTGATTAAACAAACAGACCACACGTCTAACAGAAAGTATGGTTATTATCCCAACGGAGGGACGAAGGGTTGAACCTGTATAAAATATGTCTCCATCTGTGTTTGTTGCGAGTTATTGCTTGTCTTGGTATCATCAAATCCCTCGGTACATCAGAACTCATATTCAATTTGTCACTAATTGACACATACATATGCTTGGAGCTAATAACATGCGAGCTTAATGGACCTCTGGACTCCTACTTGCGGGCCTTATTAATCGATTCTTTCCCATGCCAGTCGCATGCCTGTACAACGCCGATGTCACCACCAGTGACTACAAGCAGTGGTGCCGGTCTGCCCGCCACATCCTTTTCCTTGTGAATCCTTGCGCCAAGTCAATCCTCCCCCGCCTCCTTCCTCCCCCTCTTTGTCCCACTGAGCATGTCGGCAAACCTTCATTTTATTTGCATCGATTAATAAAAAAGCAACAATGATAATATTGGCATCGATTATGTTGTTAGCCGCCATCTGTTGGCAATTGTGGCACGTTAGAAATGATATGATTTTTAGAGAGAAGTTGATCTCGACCCCTCTGACTATCCCTTTGCATTGTATCAATCTTCTCTTGCAATGCAAGATTCTGTTGAAAGTGGAGGACGTAATGCTTTTGGAGAGGTTGATACAGAAGATTAGGACGTCAGTCGACAATATGAGACCGTCAAGATCTGGGATTGGCTGAGAACGTTGATCTCCCTGGAGAAGGATGTTTTGCTGTTGAGGATAGTTCTTGTGATGCTCAGCCTGGAGGCCGCTTCTTCACCAGTTTCAGGATGTTTTTGTGCTTTGTTTTCTGTCTTGGAGGCCTGCTTGGTGCTAGAACCGCGTCTCTGTTGTCTGTGTAGTTGTTCTACCTAGCACTTTCTATTTTGAGCTGATAACCCTAGCCGGGATTGCGCTTCCAAACATTTATAACTATGTATTATGCTTTCTATAAAAAAGCAGGGCCCTGGTGTCTTTTGTGCAAAAAATAATATTGGTGTTGGCTTTATTTAATTAAAAATCGATACCGCTAAGATGTTATAAGTGTCAGTTTTTAACTTTTGCCACGTATAAAATGTGGAGACGGTCAGAAATCCTCGTATGTATTGTACGGTGTCTATTAAATCCAAAGCAATGGACGACTAGTAAAGATCTGAGAGTACACTAAAAAAAACTATTTAGGACTTCCACTACAAATAAGACCATATCAAACCCAGGTTTACTCTAAGAGATATGTGTTGAGATTTGCTGTTGTGTTGCGTAGGAAAGTGCAATTCGATCCATCTCTCACTGAAACGCGGAACCATCTGAATCACTGAATATGGGCAGCTATAATGGTAGATTTGTATGTAATTCGTAACTTAAGGAAGGCTTAATTATCAAATTGTGTCGCGGAAAAGGACTGAAAGCATCCGCAACTCGTCTTTGAATTGACCAAAGTTATATACGGCACTCATGCATTCATTGTCATCAGTGGTTGAATTGCTTGTTAGTTTAGTTATTAAGAAGATTAACTAGCCGCATGAGTAAAGCCAACTAACCAATCCTTAGCCGATCGAGCATTATGCACGGCGCCCACGTGCGATGATGCATGCGTTCTCTGGAAGATTAGTGGCGTCGATCCACGGCCGACCTGGTCTGTCATCAGTCAGATGAGTTATTTTTATTTTCAAGGAAAACAGTCAGATGAGGTAGGCTGCCGCCTCATGACAACACTACCAAATCCATTTCCAGCAGCTGATACATCATACATGCGCATGTTCTAGTTAGGCAGCGGCGCGTGTGACACTGTCGCGGGTCGTCGGATCACAACGAGTAATTCACAACACGCAACCCAACAATGCACCGGGTATGGCACTATGCGCCACCTATATCGATCGATCGGTTTTCCGGCCGCTTGACGCTTTCGATTCGGATCCATGAACCCACCACACCGTGTGCATCTCATTCGATATCCGCGTGCAAACGGGACCGGAGTGATGTGATATAGCTGGTCGCCTAATCCACTTTCGCTTTCCACATTTTGGATATTTCTGCTTAACCCCATTTGCTCCATTAATTAGTTGGCGGCTGTGATTGGATCAGGGCCACGTCCGAACTCGCTGTTGAAAACCACAGCCTGACCATTGATCTCTATTGACCCGTTTAATTTTTCATCTTCGTTTTCATTCACAAAGGACTTTTCTTTTTTTTTTTTCACACAAAATCTCGGTGGTGGTCGTAGTGCAAGTCTCCATCCATGAGCACTGCTCCCTCCAGTCATTTTTATTTGTTGCCGGTGGAGCCAGGGGCTAGCTAGGGGGAGGAAATTAGGAATACTCCAGTAGGTAAGATACGGCGTAGAACTAGTTAGTGTGTAAGGTCGTGTTTATAACTTAGTACTATTTTTGTCCTAAAATACTTTCATTTTGGGATGGAGAGAGTTGTCCTATAATTAATATGAAGGTACACACGCAACAGTAAAAATTACCTATTGAAATTAAGATATGCATATATGATCGGTCCCATGAAGATCAACTTGAGTAAATGTTACACTACGTAATATACGAACAGAAAGTTAAAAGACCCAATTAAAGTTAGCAAGTAAGCCGTACGTTTCTGAATATGAACCATACGATCGAACTTTTTGGTCGCGTTCGTGTGGTGCCGTTTACGTCGCCGGGTTTAGAAAGCGCGCCGATGTTGGTTGAATTCTCGTGGATCGATCTAACGAACTTTCTGTTAGTGTCTTCTCGACGTTCTCGTGTTGGCCGCGCGCGGACGCATCGTCGGTGCGGTGGCACGCGCCACGCCAACGCCCCGCGCCACGCCGTGGTCGGGGGCACGTACGTACCAGGCTACCAGCCAGCACAGCAGGCGTTTGCACTTTTTTAAAAAAAGAAGAAAAGAGACAAGCTACTGATATACTGGCCGGTTGAAAGTGTAAAATCGTTGGTTTTGATTATATAATTTGTGATGAACAATTGGTTATTAATTTGGTTTGATAGATATTTGGATTTTTGGTTGAGAAGTGTTTTTCGGGATGGACCGGTCTGACCGACGTTGAATCGGCGGTCTGACCGGCCGGATACAGTACGCAATCGGGAGAT
>CM002481.1:20303194-20329577 GCA_000325765.3 Leersia perrieri
GGGGCGGTGGTGATGGCGCGGGTGGAGGCGGAGGAGGAGGCGGCGGCGCTGCGGGAGGCGGTGGCGGCGGCGCAGGACACGGCGGCGGCGCTGCGGGCCGAGGTTGAGGAGGAGCGTCTGGCGGCAGCGAGCGCAGCCAGCGAGGCCATGGCGATGATGCTGCGGCTGCAGCGGGAGAAGGCCGAGGTCCAGATGGAGCTCCGCCAGTTCCGCCGCTTCGCCGACGAGAAGATGGCGCTCGACGCCGCCGAGATCGACCACCTCCGCGCCCTCCTCGCTCGCCGCGCGCGCAGCCTGGCGCGCCTCCGCCCCGCGCTCCGGGAGTATCGCCAAACGTGCCTCCGCCTCGGCATCCCACTACCCGAGGGCGACGAGGCCGAGGAATTCGTTCTCGAGGGCGAGGATGGCGATGGCGGCGGCGGATACTACCCAGAGCTACGCTGCTACGACGGGGCGTACTACTACGAGGATGGGCGAGAGGAGATGGAGGAGGGCGAGGACGATCCTGTCGTCGTGGATCTGGAGCGCCGGATCTACCTCCTCGAGCACGGGCACGAAAGCCATGGGGATGAGCAATGCTTGGAGGAAGAGGAAGGAACTCCACTTTGTGCAGATGAGGCACTGCCTGATTCATCTGAGCAGGAATTGATCGGAGTATATGCCGATGTGGTATTACCTGAAGAGACTGTGCAAGAAAGGAACAACAGCTATGATGATGATGGTGATGAGTTGCCGGAGTCTCCAGCTGCTAGTAATGGCAGTGAAGAAGGGGGAAGTGATACTGATGGTGGTGGTAGCGGCACTGGCAGCGACAGGGTATACACAATTGACAAGGTGCATCAAGGTGCCACTGCTCCAGCAGCCAGGGTCTTAGAGAATTACCAGGATGAGGGAGTGGAGCCAGACATTAAGAAGCTATACATGAGACTTGAGGCACTGGAGGCGGACCGGGAGTCAATGCGACAAGCCCTGGTGGCAATGCACTCAGAGAAAGCTCAGCTTGTGCTTCTCCGGGAGATTGCACATCAACTAGCCAAGGATGCAACTCCAGCTAACCCAGGAGGAATTGGGGTGGTGCCAATTGTGCACCATTTTCCTGGAAAAGAAGATGGGTTCAGAGATCAGAGGTTTCGGGAGAACAGGAAGATGGTGATTACCAAGAGACTCTCCATGGTTGCGTTGTGTAAGGTATGATGCTCTTTTGTGCTGTACTGTTGTTAGTGTTAGGACATGCATGCTGGATTTGAATTTCATGCCTCAATTGTGAATTGCCACCTTAGCAAAATATTGCAGCATTATCCAATCGTCAACTCTGCTTTCATCTGATTGGTTCAGTAGTATAAATATTTTAAAATCCAAGCAATTATAGTTTCTTTAGCTAAATTTAGTGTATAGCTGTACAGATTAATTCGTTAGATCAAGAGATGCAAATATGGAATTTCTATGTGCATTTATTTTTTAGATGTTCAGGCATTCTTGGTTGAAATGGTTGTCATTAAACATTGCCGCATGGTTTACTTCTATTTAGTGTCCTGTCAATCCCTAGTTCTAGTTGCTATTATTAAATGAGCCCAAAGATAGCAAATTAGTGTACTCATGATTCATGTTCAGCCGAGTCAACCTGCAAAAATCACCAGAATCAAACCGATATTGCTGCCTATGTATGGGTTGGGTTAGGGTACCAAACTAATCCATCTGGCCATGAATATATGACATTTTCAACACTAATTTTAGTGTTAAAAATGCCATATATTCATGACCGGAAGGAGTATTATACAAACCAAACCTTTGCCTCTCGTGTGTTCAATTCTTGCAAACTTTTGTGATGGAGATCAATACCAACAGATTCCCTTAACATTGTGTAATTGAGTTTTGATTGCTTCCTGTGCCTTCATTTCTCCATGAATCCCTTCTAACACTGGCAACCATGAGTAAGTTAGAAAAGGTGACTGGACAGCACCCATGGTTTTGAATTTTCGTTTGGCCATGGATTTCATCAGCTCCTTCCTCTAAGAACAACACTTATAAATGTGTTGAAGATGAAAACCAAGAAGGCAAAAAAGGAACTTTATTATGTTCTTTTTTGTTGGAACCGGACTTCACAGGTTGCCCCAATTCTCTATAAAAACAAAACCCTTCCAATGAGCCACATCACCAAGAAATTTTAAGCCTTAGACTTAGAGCAAGTTTAACAGTGTAGATAGCTGCTTACTGTAATTTTCATTCACCTGAGCTATAGGTAGTTTTGTACTCAGTTAGCAGAACAATTGAACTATACTACTGTGGCCCGCACTTTACAGGAAATTGTATCTAATTAATCTTTCTTCTATCCTCCCTCCCCTAATCCCCTGTTCTCGCATGGCCATCGCTTCCCAGGAGCCAGACGTCCGAGCTCACGGATGACCCCAAGATGAAAGCAGTACAGAACGATATACACACGCACATATACGCTTGAGCAACCTGATTTTTTCAAGAGAATATGCAGGTCTCGCTGGACTTAAGCTCATCCTCCACTCCATGGCATTGACCTTATGCGTCTGCCACATTGCGTAACGATGGAAAATGGAAGAGAAATGGGCGGACTGGTCGAGCAGATCTAGCTCAGCCTCCATGCCACGTCACCAAACTCACAAACACAAGGCCTCAAAGCACAACCCGAGCTCTGTCCTCTGTTCGTCCCTCCTACTGGTCCTCTATTTCCATGGCCAGATCCGACATCCTGCCAAGCCAGATCCTTGACCTCATCTCCCCTTCGCGTGCGTGGTGCACAGGTCGTGTGGCCAAGCCCAAGCCCCTCACCTGCTGTCCTGCACAAATCGTCTCCATGGCTGTGAATCCTGCTCTGATTGAGGCAAGGAGAAGTTGAGGAAAGGAGGACGAAGCTGGATGGAAGAAGGAAGGTAGGACACACAGCATTGCGATCGCTACCTTGGGACAGGTGTGTAGCCTGGCAACAAATTAGTCGTCGGCATTTCTCTCACCTCACGTTTCTCTCTCTTCAACCTAGGCATAAATCTGATGTTCCAGATCACTAGCCTGCTGATGTAGGCTTACCGTACCTGCTCTTATGATCATACTGCTAAATCAGTTACAGCAATTAGATACTAGATATTGTAACTCAATGCAACCAGCCACCATTTTCAGTTTTAAATTCATTAATAGAGGCGTGCCTGTTTGGGGATGGACGTGGCTGCTCACATTGGGGTAACAAGAAAACTGCTTGATTGCTGCATGCAACATTTCATAATGTCTAGTTAGAAAATAAAAGCCATGCATAATCTATCCCGCCAAAAGGCCCAGCAGAAAAAATGTGTCAAAATTGCCTATCTTCAATCCACTGCAGATAGGATTTGCTTTCTGCACAAACCATTCCCAACACAAGCTTTGTTCAGCCTAGCATGTTTACATTTTTGGTAATTTATTAAATTTGCTCATTTTTTAATATTTGCGTGCAAGTATTTTCCTTCTTCCAAATTATTTGGAAGCCAAAAATAGAAAGCATAGAACCTTTGGAGCATTGATGTTTTTTTTCCCCCATGGAACTAGCATTTTTCTCATTTGGTTGATCCTGCTCTGCTTATCTGTAGCTCAGCTGATGGCAGTAGAATCCACTTGCTCCAGGATTAATTTTCTTACCAGGGTTTATTGCTATGTAGTTTTACATTACCACCTCTGTATGAATGTGGTTTTGATATGCTTGTATTTATGGATGGTTTTCTAACCTTGTACTTAACTTTTATTGTGGCTACTGTTGGAAACCCCATTTCTACGATATACTTACCTTATTATGACTATTGTTGGAAACCCCATTTTTACGGTCCTTGGGGGCTATAAATTATCCTCTGCCCCTTGCTTAACTACTTCTTATCATGTTTGCAGTGGGTTCTTGCTTTATTTCGCTCTCAGAAAAGGAACCCATCACAAAGCAGGTAGGCAAAGCTTCCTTGGGAATTTAGAGGCATTATACAATGTATGGTGATATTGACTACTCTTCTGCTTGATTGACAGGTATACATTTGGTCTATCAGGTAACAATGTCGGTTTGCTAGTGCTCCTGGACAAGTGCCCGCGAATTCAGAAAACTCTCACAAGAAGATAGTAAAACCTTACTGAAGGAGCAACTGCTGTTCAATGTAAATAAAAATAGCCATCGGTTGGGGAGTTTGCTTGTAATGGCATTCTTTATTTAAAGGTTGGGTGGAGCAAGTGTTTCCTTGATTCTTTTGCTGATGTTTTCACTTTGTCAGTCACCAGCACAGGAAGTGACGAAGGTTACGCTTTATGATTTGTTTTGGGGAAAGCTTTTGCTTATTTCTCAGCGGCAAAAGCGTGATGCATGTACAGTGTGCGTGTTATACATGGTGGTTGGACTGGTGGTTGATTGGTTTATTTTTCTGCTTCCAGATTGAATGAATATTGAGGAATCTAGCTGCACAATTGTCCTTCCAGATTAAATGTTCCTTTTTGCTCTTACGGTATCTGCTGTCAATTTAATCCTTGTTTGGATGATTCTGGGTTGACTTTCTTGTCAATATTTGATTTTATAATATCTCGAAGCAACATATACGATGTAAGCTTGATCTGGGATATCATATCTGCTCTACAACTATAAATATTTTTTGTTGTGTTCCAACGCCTTGATCTGGATATTTTTTGTTGTGTTCCAACGCCTTGCGCAGTCGTATGGGCATTTGTTAAACAAAAATTTTGGTAGAGATTTCAGAGTATTATGTTTCTGCTGGAATTACTTAAGCTTATAAACGATTTACTGACATCTTAAGAATTTACTGTGCATTCCAAACCGGCATTGTCCTCGGACTGAGGTGGTAAAACAACAGCATACACAAACGGCACGTGTGTATCGACAAAGACATTCAAATCATAATTTTTTACACTCCCCTTATTTTTACAGAGCAAAAAACAGATAAATTGCGTGCAAATCGTTCCAACTACACTTGAAGGATCAAAGAAACTAATTAAATTTTGTTGTTTTCCAAACTAATAAGGTGATTATACCAGGACAAAAAACCAATGGAATGGAGCTGCTGCTTCAAGGGCTAAAATGAAATAACCTCAGTTGTGTTAGCCTGTGCTATCCCAAAAGGTTGTTCTCGTTGATTGGAAGTTTAACAGACTGGCAGTTAATAAGTTAAATCATCTTGGATGATCTCCACGCTTGAGATATGGTCGAACTGATCATTTTTGGTTGACACCAACGCAAGCAATGAATGGTGATTTAAGATAATTTTAACTTCAGCACTCAGTCAGATTCCCATTGACAGCATAGCCTGAGAGTCCCAGTATTCTTTGGATTGCTTAACCATCTCATTCCGCTCCTCTCGCAGTCTCTGTCTCCAGTAATCTTTGCTCCTGATGAACAACAGATTCAAATTACAGGACGAAAAAGAGATACTTTCTTTTCATAACTATTTTTTGGGCAAGAGAAATGAACTCCCAATACCTTGTTTTGATGAGCAGGTCAAGTTCAGTCATATGCACGGCATGAGCAAAGACGCCAACCTGAGTGCATCCAATAAAATGTTATTAGTATAGAAGTTGAAGTAATGTAATGAATAAGCATGTTCTGGTTTGCAGAATAGTTGCATTTAGCAGCAAGTTCAAGCTTCAAACAATGGTTGAAAGCTAAGAATGATGTGGTAATTGTTATCAACGTAGGCATGAAGATGGATGTTTTGTCAAAAAAGGAAGATGTGTGGATAATTTAAAAAAAATAGTACTGCCTCTATTTCATAATGCAAGACATTTTGACTTTTGCCTACAAATTTGACCATTTGTCTTATTCAAAAATTTAGTGTAAATATAAAAAAAATAAGTCATTATTACAATACTTTTGATAATAAAGTAAGTTACAAACAAAATAAATGATACTTTAATGTTTTTTATAAGGCGAATGGTTAAACGTTGCAAGAAAAAGTCAAAACGTCTTACATTTTAAAACGGAGGGAGTATTATACAATTCACAGCAACAAATAGATGGATCCATGTAGTGCACAGGAAAAAAAATGCACACGTACCGCTCGGCATACAGGGCACTTGGCCTCAGGAGGTGCAGATTTAACGCCTTGAAAGATGTACACAGAAGCAGCTCCACAAGCACAGCCTTTGCAAAAGAGATGGCCACAGCTAAGTGAATATGGGTTGAACAAAGTATCCTGTGCAAATGACGACATCATAAGTTCAGAAAACCTTGACATAATTAGTTGGGGTCCCTAATTAGTTCGTGCATTCTAGCAAAGTAGTTGTATATATATGCTACCATCCCACAGATACAATGAGCAATACATGGCAATATTCGGGGAGTTTCTTTTACTGTGAACTCCCCCACAAACATTTTCTCCTAGTCGACCTACCTCCTTATTGGTAAGTGCAGATAGCTTACTAAATAATGCCTTACCCACTGTAACCTTTACTAAATAGTATGTCAATTTCTTATTTTGAAAAATAGAATACCATGCTATACTATCAAAAAAATTCCAAATTTTATGCATCAAAACTGATTTTTCGAATCTACTGACTATAAAAGTCATGGCAACATCTAACTTCTGCACTTGAAGACTGAACTAGCCATAAAAAAATCATAAATCATATAATAAAAGAAATATAGAAGTCATCAATAACTACGTATTGCTGGTGCTGAAAGTAACAGCTTAAAATGCTTGTTGCAGGAGAAAGAATTAAGTTAGCTATTGCCCATTTTATATTTGATAATCTGCACAACCCTTACGATATTTAAAAGAGAATAAAAATTTAACAACAGTTTCTCACCAAGCAAATTGGACAAGTTAGGCTGTACTCATATTTCATAGTTTCAGAAATAGCCATAGTCATTAGTGGCCGTGCTTCAGTCAAATCACAGGAAAAATTCTTGAAGAACTCATTCTTAAGGAATCCTACAGTTTCATCAATATCTGAGCTATTGCAGTTTAGATGGAAAGCACCTAGCTCTATTAGCCAAGGGGACTGCAAGAGCTCAATATGATCAGTTTGCATCTTGCTCTTGAAATCTCTACCACTCACAGAACCATGGATCTGCAAAATCATCCACTTATTAGCACAAACACCTTGAACAATGAACATGCATGATGCAAATTTGAAGATGCACACTCACTTTATCATACTTCTTCAGAATTTTGCGGATAGCAATAGCATTCATGGTTACGTAATTAAGTAGGATTCTGCCTTCTTGAACCATAATTTGTTGATCATCTATGAAGCATTGCCTTACACGCCAAACATAGCGTAGAAATCCAGAAGGGACATGAAGATTTAGGAGACGTTGTACTCTAGAGCTGAAACAGCCAGCTATTTCTGAAGCCTCCTTGGTAAGTTCTGTAAAGAACATTTGATCACACACTGAACAAGAAAATATTATAAGTCAGGATCTCACATGCATAGGTTATTAAGTGGAAGACAGGAAGGAAACCTAAAGGTGTAATGCCAACACCGAAATATATTGACTTAACCAGGATTCAAGATAAGTACTTCAATTTTTTGTTGCAAAATGATGTAATCAGATAGGATAATATAATTCTTCAGAGCCATATTATCAAACACTCCCTCCGGTTACTTTTATTTGACGTTGGTTAGCTCAAATTTGAGCTATTCAACGTCAAATATATAAAATCTGAGGGACTAGTTACCTAACCCTCCAAGCTATTACATTCTTTGAGGCAGAGGATTAGCTTGCATGAAATGAATTTAAAATCCCTAAACTTTCACCAAAAGGAAGAATCAGTTGGTATAATTTTGGTGCATCTAACTTTCAGGTATCAAAAATTAGTTAAACAAAACTGTCATAGATAGAGACTGCAGTGTTTTAAAAGTCGTTGTGTATATATTGGCACACTTCACAGATAAACACAAAAAGACAGAAAATAGATAACTGGTACTAGATGATGCATTGATGCTAGTAGATGAAAGCAGGATACATGATGCACCGGAGGTTGAAGATGAACATACATGTGCACGAATTGCATTTGCAAATATCTGGAGATTCATTGCTCCCCTCCTCCTGCTGGTCACTATTGATGCAATCTTCTTGCAATGAGCGACCAACTCGGCATCGCTTCAATACCTTCTTGAGACGTTTGTATTCCACATGCGAGCACTTCGCTAGGTATTTATCTTGCTCTGCCCGAAGGTACTCCTCATATATTGCACCGAACTTCATCTTACCTACATAAAAAGCTGAATAACTATCAGAGACCATGTGCAGTTGTTGCAAATTGCATTGCACCACATCAAAATATAACTATCTATAACATCATTTCTGATAAAAAAAAATTGTTTCAGCTGTACTCTTTACCAATACAGTAATCATAAGATTAGTTATTGCAACTCCCAGAAACTGAGTTAACACATACTTCACAAGAAACCTTTTTAAAAAGTAAAGACACTTTCTTCAGGGTGTAGTAATGAACCACCTCAAAAAAAAAAAAAAAAACTGTACTGATGAACAAAACGAGTCTTGCATGTATGAGATGAGACAGACAACTTTATTATAGGACAAAGATTGCTCAATACAGCAGGCTATAGCACGATGGTAATGGAGTAATTAACAAGATGGTCAATATGGACCATAAGAGGTGTAAAACTTCCTATTCTAAAAAAGCCTGATATTATACATAAAGCCTATTAACTAAGTTTTTTCTCAAAAGAAAGTTCATTTTGGTCTAACTTAGGAAAAAAACAAGAAACTACTTGTCTTATTTGGTATTCTTGATTGCAGTGCCGCTTCAGTATCTGGCCACGTCAGCCATTTCATTCCTATATCACTAAACTCAATAACTTTATCATATAAATATATAGCTGTATACTTTAGTGGCTGTGCCAGAAACAGTGCAATTTATCTTCGATTTTTTTGGGTGAGTGGCTCCATATTAGTAGCTAATATTAGCAGATAAGAGTTACTATACAGTAGGCTCCTAGCTCGTTGAAAAAAGTAGCAGACATGATTTGAACGGATGGCAATCATGATATTTCTAGGAATACATTCCATCATTATTCATCTTGGTACATGACCACGTACGTTGACAGAGTTCCTTTCAAGGGAAATAAAGACCACATATTTCGAATTTTCCTCACTAAAGTCAGCTTTTAGGACCATAATCTGTATTAGACAACAAGATTAGAGCTGACTCTGTATCCCAAGTTGTAACATCTGACGTACCAAACCAGCCATTTAACTAATCTGGAAGTCCTAATCTGACGTATCAATCACTGCAGGACCAAATAACACCAGTACAAGTAATCTGGATAAACAGGATTAGGCACTTGACTTCATTTTGAGGTTGGGCAGGTTAAGAAGCAACTGTGAGTCACCCAGAAAAAGCAAATCATCCGCTTTATGCATAAAATCTGACAATGCAATGGATTAGTGACTACTAAAAACACGACTGACAACTCACACACATCAGATCAGATAAAAAGAGATCAAAAGCCCACAAAGGAATGGAGGACACGGACAATGACTAACGGAATCTATTCCTGCAAGAATCGAACTAGCAGAATTAATATTATCTTTGGAAATAATTCTTTTAAAAAATAAATATTGTTAAGTGGCAAATTCGCGTGGCTCGATCGATCTGCGGTGTCCTCTCCTGAACGAAGCGCGAGCAGAGTCGAGATGGCGAATTTCCTAAAACGAAGAAAAAAAAACACGATATCTACTCATACAATCCTCCTGATATTGATGGCCACCGCAATGAACAAACCAGACGAAATCTTGGACGATACTAGATCAACTCATAAAACCCAAAACGCAAAACGCCGCCGCATCCCCAAGAGCAAATGGCGCATGCATGCAAGGAACCAACCAAAACCACGCAGATAGAACAATGGACCACCTCCTCCGGCGAGGAAGGATCAGTCAGTACCTGCATGGGTTGGCGGCGGCGGCGGCGGCAGGAGCTAGCTCGTCGACGGAGAGGAAGAAGGAAGGATAAGGGTGGGAGTTAATTGCTGGCACGCGCGAGAGAGATGAGAGCTGATCCAGTCTTAATGGAGCGGCGGCGGCGGCGGCGCGCGGCCACGCGGCGGAGGGAGGAAACTGCGCTCGTTTTGGCCCGAAGCGTGCGTGCGTGCGTTTTTTTCGCTTGGTTGCTCGGTCGGTGGCAAACTGGCAACCGCGTCGATGGATCGGATCGTAATAAATAGGGCCGGCCGGCCGGTCGGCCAGCCCACCAGCCCAGGGACTGAACTCCTCCGAACGTTCCCACCAGGATGGATGTGGAGCCCACACGCCAGCGACGGACGGCCATACCCTTTTCCAGTTTTCCGTTGCGTTTGCTTAGATGGACGTTTCCGTTTTGTCCTCTTCTACTTCTTCGATGGATTTATCAGGCGTGTTTCCGTGTTTGTGTTTGTTCGTTTCTTGGAGGCCACACCTTTGCCGCTCAACATATTTTTTCTAGATTACTAGGCACACACCATCACCTTACACCCTCGTGAGTGCGTCTCTTAACACCCGTTTAAAATCGGAGACTAAAACCAATAATTTATTTCTAATTTCATAAAATCCATATTGAAAACTAGCTTACGTAAGTGTAACATTTGTAGACACCAGGATTTAAACCTGATACTTCGTCACGTTACAATTTTGGTTCCATACTTTGTTAACCCGATGTTTGGTTAACTATCTCAAGTTCTCAATTGTGGTCTGCCATTCTTTTCCAACAATATGATCTACAATATTATTTTCTCTACTAATTATACCTCACCTATGATTAGCAATTTATTCACCATAATTTTTGTAATTAGTCACAACTAATCTAATCTTAGTTATGACAAGCTTTATTCACCAACGAACATATCATTACCGGATTGCAGCAGCAGGAGTAGCTAGGAATGCAGGCTTTGAAGCCTTAGGCAGTAGATAAAGGAGGAGCACTCTGGACGGATTAGAGAAAACATGGGGCCACCTGGCTGCTGCCGTGACGACTCTTAGGATTACCTGATGATGGCTCTTTGTTAGTGGCCAACAAAGCCATCGTGGTTAATTGGCTAGTTGGTTGGTAAGATTATGTTGGACGGCAGGGCAGGTGTTTCTTCTACCGCTTTTCCTCACGGCGCAGTTTGAAACTAAAAAAGTTGTGCGCATGGCACTACCGGCGGTTCACGTGCGTTTATTGATCACAAGCTATGTCTATGGACTGCTAATACTTTGGTTTTCTTTATACTATGCGCGAGTATATGTAGTCCTACAAGCAGTCTGCAACTGTTACCCTGTAATTAAAAGATGATCGGGTCTATTGAGATTCGAAGCCTTTTCAATTTGCTATATTTGTTCAAATATAGCCATTAAGTGCAACGTTACTCCATTACCTTACCTTGCCACAACAAAAGCTTGTTGACCTCGCTGTGTCCTTTTCTTCAAAACAGTATAATAAGTTGTTTCTGAAAACTTGGGTACGGTGCTCCTTCCATCCCATCATATAAAAATATTAGTTTTTTTAGTTTGTCGCATAATATAAAGAAATTTAGCTTTCGGATAATCAACATTTTTTGCGGGGTTCAGATAATCAACTTATGACCCACACATATCCATTATTATTGGGTTGGTTTCCATGGTGAGTTGCATGCTTCCATACATATCGTCTAGTATCTATATTTCAAACCTATAAATTATAAATTGTGTTATCTGCAATTTTATCTATCAATTAAAAAACAGCGGGATATACTTATTAATTAGGGGATATCGTGGACATTATAGTAAATTCTCATTATTTCCCAGGATAGCAATAATTCTTATATTATGGGAATGGGGAAGTAATAAAATAGCAACTTACATACATGATTTTATTGCTATTGTACTAGAAGAGATAAATTATTTCTGAAAAGTAAAAAAATATAGCAAGAAGTACAAATAAGGAGGAAAGATGGAAAATAAATAGAAGGTATGGTCTAAAACGATTTACAGTTGGAAATCCAATTGTTTTGTTACATTTGGAATTGAAGTACAGACATAAAGGCATTTACAAACAAATCATGTTATTTATGCGGCCTTACGTGTTTCAAACGAATCATCAACATAAAATTCATCCCAAGCAGCTCATGTTATTTTATGTCATGTATATATGTAATTCTTATAAGTTATAACTTAATTCATATATAAACAGCATAGGCACATGATGTAGATGACTAGGACCTGATCCTTGTGCCTTTTAATGTTGTTTTTTTATTCAAGATACAGCCTACCACAAATATATAATACCACATTGTACTTGATATTCTTCTTCATTGTGGAAGCTTAATTCAGTGTCCATACAATTTTCATTTTAATATTAAGCTACTATCTAAGGATGAAATGATTGCAGATATAGTGATATAGCCCATTAAACTACTAATCATCACAGCTAGTTTGACTAGAAAATGTGCAGAATAAGTAAAGTATGGCTACTTCTTTGTTTTGAACACTGTTTTACAAGTGGGATTTGATATGCAGGGAATGATCACTACTTACCTACTTAACGCTTAAAATATTATCTCCAAACTTAAAAGTTCATAGTTTAGACTGTGGCATATATTTGTGCTTCAAGAATTAAACCTTCAAACTCTAAATTTGGAAATTCAAAATTAATTCAAAAACTTTAATTAATGAAAACCCAAGCCATATTCCCTACTTATAGTTTAAATATAAAGTCATCCCTAAAAAAGTGTTATTTTGAACTCTCGATTCAAATATTCAAAATTCACTCCAAAATCTAAACGTCCAACCTAAAAAAAAAGGAACTATAGTAGATTAGCACAGACTCTCCAACAAAATTGAACCATTACTCTGACTTCACCTCTTCATGCTTTCATCCATTTAACTAATTCTTCATAATTTCTTTATAATTTCTCTGTGTTTTATGAGTTAAGGCAATGCCATTAACCCATTTTCAGGGGCTTACTTTGACGTAGATGGACGGAATGATGAACAACTTTTATGGCTTTATGGAGTAGTGGTAGTTTTAGAGTGGAAAAAACTATGTTTTCAAATTCCTTTATTTAAATTTCTTTCGAAAAATCTTTCATACCAACATGGCCTTAACCCTTAATTTCATACTCCCCATTTTTAGTTTATATCTAGCCTCTATAACATTCATCCAAAAATAAGTTCATTTTTATCCCCTTACTTTGGTCCATAGATAAGAAGTTTTATTCCTTCAATATTACTTGCCTAACCATCCAGCTTTTTTAGATTGGGTATACGAAATGGAAAGACGAAAAAAATTTGCAACCAAAGGCCTAACATTTGATACTAAAAGGAATATTTGTGTAATATATAACACATACCAATATATAACACACAATTTAGCATAATTTTATAGTTTCATAGAATAAAACTACTAATTGACAATTGTGCAATACACCAATTATATAGATAACAGTAAGTGGTCAAATGATAAGAAATCTTTAAAAAAAATTCCTACAATCTAGATGTATGTTAATAATTTACACTATACAAGTCAAAATGATTATAAGGTGTCTAGTTTCAGAATATCTTTCTCTAAATTCACAACTAACAATTACCTTAACAATTACCTTATGCCTGCTAGTTTCAATTTTCAATACTTCACTAATTCAATCAATCAATTCAATTTCTATTTCTATTTCTATTTCTATTTCAAACAATTACCTTATGTCTGCTACTGCTACTCTGCTAGTGCAAGAGGAAGATGGTCAGATGGCAATGATGTGATGTACTGATGAACGATGATGCCGATCAAAGATGGTGGTGGTGTCGCTGGCCAGGTCGTCTGCAGCAGGATTCGTCGCCGCCTCCCCTGACCCCTCCTCGCTAGTGGCCTTCGCCGCCGCCTGCTGCCCGCTGGTGGCCGTGCCTTCCTCCGCCTCTTGCGCTAGCCGCTAGGTTTTGCGGCAGGGCGAGTGGCGACGATGCGGATGCCCATCGTGCGGAGCCAGGGGGTTTGGGGATTAGTCAATTGGGCCAACCTATTACGTATGGAAGGGGGAGAGTAAGGCCCATGAAGCTGAAATCTGGCCTTTTCAGTCTGTTTGCTGTAATACAGTCTTCTATTTTCTTCTTTTCCTATGCATACATGTATTATACATGTTATACATATATTTTTTTCTAAAAAACTTGGGTATACATCGGTATTCAGATGTATATACTGTGGGCCCGCCCCTGCTACAATATTTGTTTTCGTGTTAACTATTAGACTTTTATTTTTTTTCTATGCTAATTTGAACCTCCAATAGATAGAAATGATCGTATTTCATGGATAAGGGAGTAAATAACAAGGATACATGTTTTTCATTACTTGATCCTAATACATTTTTCCTTGCAAGAAGGAAAAACCATGTTGTTATTCATTCTAGATAGATATATAACCCGCTCTTATGTTGTATCACATGCAAAAATGTACATCGAAGTTTATGTCCACAAAATTTTTCTTTAGAAACATTGAGCTAGTAGTATTACCTAATATGCAGAAGACATTGATTCAAACATTCAGTACGTGAATTGCTAAAATACTGAAAAGTGAGAATTGCTATGTAGTGAATTGCACGCTGTTCTTTTAACCGTTAATTCCATGCTTTTTTAAAAGCACTACTACACTACTCTCGAAAAAATCTAACAATAGGGATCTTTAGACCACCTCCAACAATAGAGATAGCTGTTAGCTCTAAGTCATCTAAAAGATAGTTTCCTCAATGGTCTATCTTTTAACACATTAGCTCTTAATATAAATGGTCCTATATGTCATACTTATGTAATATTGGGATTTATGCAAGAGACTATCTCTTCTTTTATCTCTTTTTTATTAAAATATTTAAAGAGATAAGCTGGCCTTAGCAGGGTTTAGAGGGCAAATGTTGCGTTCCTCAATCGCAGACGTAGAAAGGAGATCTGACGGCGGCAGATCAGACGGAATGATGGAAGCAGTGGATAATCCTCTCCGGCCCAAATCCTAGACCACAGAATCCGCCGTCCGCCGCCGTCTGCTCCTCGAATCCTCCCTCCTCCGCCGCCGCCGCCGCGACGACGGCCATGCTCTCCGCCGCCTCCTCCTCAACCATCCCGAGGCTCCGCTGGGCCGCCCCGCGGCGGAGCCAGTCGACCGGGAACCAATGGTTGCTGCTGCTGCTGCGGCGGCGGTGTTCCGTCTCCTCCTCATTCTCTCCCCCACTCGTGACGCCAGCGGCGGCGGCGGCGGCAGGGAGTGGGGCCCTCGAGCCTCCGGACGTTCCCCGCCTCGCCAACGCCGCGCGCATCTCCCTCTCGCCTGAAGAGGTCAGCGCGCTTTCTCTTATCGATAGCTCTCTTGTTTCACGATGGAGAGGCTGGTGATGACGATTGCTTGTTTGTGTGTGTTTCGCCTGGTAGGCCGAGGAGTTCGCGCCCAAGATTCGGCAGGTGGTGGGTTGGTAATTTGTGCCTGTTCCTCTCCATGCGTAATTCAAATGTTGGGCTTTTAGTTTAAGTAATTGGAAGTTGTAACAGATAAGAGTTATGCAACGAAGTAATGCAGATTAGGGTAGGCTGGTGACAGGAACATCATCTGGTATTCATGTCAAATCGGATGGTTCTTGTTGCTATCGTACTTTATGGGATGATCAGATAGTTTAGGCTTTGCATGTGCTGCTGTGCAGTTATGCTTTTATTGGAATAATTTAGAAGCATAGAAGTAAATTAGTGTAAAGGCATTTGCATCTAATGAATATTCTTTCTTTGTATTTTCTTTACAGGTTTGGGCAACTTCAAGCTGTTGATCTTGCATCTGTTGAGCCCTCACTTAGAGCTGGTATTTGTCCTGTTCTTTGCATATCCATCTTAAATTATTGCTTGTGTATCTGGCATGTTTGAGCCGATTCTCACATTAATAAGATGATGGGCCTTGGTAGGATGACCCAGAATAACCTGAGTAAGTTGATAGCATGTTACTAAGTGGAGAGGCTTATAGTGTTCAACTAGTATTTAGCCATTTGCTTCATTCTTGATTGAGTTCTGTTCTGTGCAATTGTCTAGGTCGTGATACTTGATCTGTGTTGATTGGACTATCAGAGTAATAATTTGATAACTGAGAAATGCAACTTACTAATATTAGGTTTTGGGATCTTGGCATGTTTATGAACGCTTTGTTTTTTACTGCTGTCACATGTCAGCTCACATGGTTTGCACTGTAATCCTTGTCGTTTGACTCGAATTATGCCATATTCGACACACCTGAAATGAAAGAACCAAATAAGAGGGATAATCCACAACCAATTACTTTTGGTTTGAAAACTAATTTTGACTTACAATAATGCAGCAAAACAAGAAATCAAGCATTCTGAGTTCTGTGTGTTAATGCAGCAAAACAAGAAAACAGGCCGTCTGAGTTCTGTGTTCTATTGGCGCGCCCTTGATGAAATTTTATTTCAGTATTTGGTTACATGTTCTTTACATTGCATCTTTGTACAAATGTCCTTCTGAATATTGTTTCCATTAGTTATGTCCTCCTACCATTACAACGTGTTACTGTTACCTGCTTTGTGCTTGACTGTCATGTCCACAGGTACTGCAGCAGGTAGTTCATTGAGAGAAGACAGGCCTGAAACATTTGCTAACAGGTAACTCTACCGTTGTTATTTATTGAACTATTACTATTTCTGTGTGATGCAGCGAACAATATTTTTTTCATCAATGCAGAGATGCCATAATAGAGGCTGTCCCAAGCTATGATGATCCATACATCAAGGTGCCAAGAGTGCTGAACAAAGAATGACCTGAAATTTGGATATCAATGTTGGTTGAATGACCTGAAATTTGGATATCAATGTTGGTTAAATTTCTTTTTGCATTGTACAATGTAGCATGGTTTAACAATAAAATGTGTGAAGTTTATTATGGACTCAACTGAATGATATGGCTCTAGATTATGAGGACCAACATTTGTAATTTGTTTTTTTAGGAACACAGTTTTCATATTGTATTATATTTTCATACAATGGATATTGGGGTATGCATAATTTCTGAAATGCATGCGGTCGTCTACAAACTGATGATTGAATCTCTTGTGAATCATGCCAGTTGATTTAGAATTTTAGATTGGATAAAATCCCATGTGATTATTTATTCCTCGAGAGGGTACCGTGTGTGTAGTAGTTTTACAATATCCAATATTAAAAATACTGGAAGCATATCCAATTTTACTACTTCCTCTGTTACAAGATGTCCTCTGTTACAAGATGTTAGTCGTTTGTACGATAGAGGTAGGGCGTCGTCTTATAATCTGAAATAGTACGTGCTCACGCACCCATATGGAGTTTAACAAGCTTGGAGGCCCGCAGACAATTGAAATGTTAATATTGGAAGCATATATCTAATTTTGGTACACGCGCACCCCCGCGAGTCTAAACAAGATTGTACATCCAAAGAAACGTAAGCATAAACAAAATTGTAACACATGACGCATCCAAACAAGATTATAACCTCGCATCCCGATCACACGTGGGATCTAAACAAAGATTGGAAGGCTCACTCTTTTTACCATTATAAAATAATGTTTGGTTTACTACCGTGCTAAAATTTAGTATTGTCAATATCCGGTGGGGTAGAAACTGGTATCAAACCAAAACAGTCATTCTCGCTGCTCCGTTGGCTCAAAATGGTAGTAAAAGCAGACCCAATTCTTGCTGCTAGATGAATCGGTCGGGAATTATATTATCTAGCTAGGCATCTTGTCAAATAGCAATTGAGACGATCTCTCAAACAAAATGAGCGAGCATCAATTACTGGTTTACTGATATAGGGCATCAATTGGACTATTGTCATTGTATACAGTAGTTTTGACCTTCACAAAAGCTGATACAGGGCAACTTCCATATAACCATGTTGGCGAAAAAAAACAAGCCCAGAATGGTCCATTCTTGAATTTTACTAACTAGCATCTACATCCTAAAACTGAGATTCCATAGCTTGCTTTCAGTAATGTTGGAACCCTTAACCCTGGGAATAAGGCCAAAGCAAGAAACAAAACCTTAATTATGTTAGGATGAACCAACCATATTTTACAACAACTGAAAAAATAAGTAGCAGTGATCAATACGAACCTGCTGACTCATGAGAATCTCAATAGCAACATTTGGATCTCCATCGGCAGCAGCAAGAGCAACTTCAGCTTGAGTCTGCAGCACAGGAACCGATACTTCAGTGAGATACTTTTTGTTGCCATATGGACAACACAAATACATCGTGTATAAATGAACAATTGGGGGCTCTTGTGAACTATGTGACATAACTTTATCAATCTTCCAACATTAATAGAATCTGACAGTGATTTGGCTGTCAACGCAATTAGTTGATTATCTGACAACTATGTAATCAGAAAGACGAGTATCAAAAACACATTGTTGTTTGTTTTACTGCTTTGTTCCAAATTTAACATGACTAAAACGGATGAGCCAAGGGCATGACAAATGAACTGGTACAAGTGCAATAAGGCGACTGGTAGGACAAGCCATTAAGTACCTTTTCAAAGCCCATCCCAACCAGCTTCTTAAGTTCATCATCAAATGTATCAACCTGCAAAAGATGGCCCTTTATCATGATTAAATCGATATCAACATCCGGTATTAAATCATTAAAAGGTAAATAGCACAGAACCTGGTCAGCTGCTACTGTTGCATCAGCTCGAACTGTGTTTGCTGCTGGATGCCTATTGTAATGGGAAATCACAAGTCAGAACTACAAAACAATTAGGCTCATTCTCATAATAGAAGAAAGTGCCAAGTCTTAAGGACAGTTTTGATTGACATTTCTCATATATCACTAACACAACAAATTTACATGAGCCAGTGACAGGCTTTTCTGGGGTATCTTGCATAAGACATGAGACATCGTTTATGAAATGTTCACTGGAAGTAAACCAAATGACCTAAGTTAATACTAGATAATGGAACATCTCAAATGTTCACAGCAGTACTAAAAAGGTTGCCACCTCCATAGCATCGTTGCATTTATTTTTTTAGACAAGTCATTTTGTTGATTAGTATAACTGTTAAATATTTAATCATTTTTAGAAGGTACAACTCTCTAACTGGATAAAACTGACAATATAAGTTATAGCTATAAAATGAGCTGAATGCTTAGGACAAAACATGTAGTTGTTGAACAACCAAAAAAAATTCCTAGTCCCATGAAGGCTAGAATAACCAGCTGGTTCCCACCAGATTACCCAATTCTAGCCAAGTTGAAATCTTATTTTATGAAGTGTCTCATTTCTTCTCCTTTTATTTTGCATTATTTGAGAAATACTTGACATGTTCTTTCACAGTAACATCTGCAGAAAATTAAATGAGGCAATTGAATCTATTGAATACTGCACCAGGAATCCTGCAATTCCAGAAAGTTCCTGGATCCTCGAAGTGCATACTTGCACCAAAATAAGTATTCTTTTACATCCCGAGAAGGACTGGGTTAGATGACTCATGTTTATGGCAAGAATATGTGTATGTGTTTCTCTTAATATGCTTTAAGATAACTCAACTCAAATCAAAAGTACTACCTCCGTCCCAAAATACTTGTCGTTTTAGGTTTTTGTTTTGCAATGTTTGACCATTCGTCTTATTCAAAAAATTATGGAACTATTATTTATTTTGTTTGTGATTTGCTTTATTATCAAAAGTGCCTTAGGTGTGACTTGTCCTTTTTTATATTTGCAATAATTTTTTGAATAAGACGAATGATCAAACGTTACAAAACAAAAACCCAAAACAACAAGTATTTTGGGACAGAGGGAGTACAAATATCCCAAGCATGCTTTGAGTTCAAAATCAAAGACAATATATACTATCAAGACTATAACTAGAAATGAATACCAAGCATTCCTATTATGAACCCTAACAACAATACTTTCGAACACCACAGCTCCCTTCTGGCCTCATTTGTACTACTCTGTTCCATTCCTGTTCCAGCCTTGCCACCTACTCACTCGTCCTCACTTCCTACACGGTTGAGATAACTCCAATATGATTGTGCTAATATGCTATTTAGTTCAGGTAGCTTTTCTGATCTTTCTTTTGCATGATTTTTTCCTAGCAATCTTTTGTGTTGTTTGCTCCACATGTTCAACAAATATAAACTGTCACAGTTGGATAAAATGAAACATATGTGGCCTTTAATTTCCAATCATCTTTTCAGTTTAGTTTGTTCTGAATTGATGGTACTAGTTGCTAGTTGGCATGACCAGGATATTGGAGATTATTTGGATACTTCAAGCTTGCAGTGTGATTTATGGAGTTAGATTCAACTCTCCTGGGACTCAACCTCTCGGCCCATGCCCATGACACTGTTTCAATTTCAAGTGAACTACAACTTTGTATAGCTAAATACTCTATTAGCCATAAATCAACCATGAATGGATCTGAAGCAGCTCAATTTAAACCAAGCTTCCTTCGAACAGAACTTGAGGTGGTGCACCACTTGAGCCAAGCAAAGGGTCACTTGAGCACTGCTGTGTTCAGTTCTCACTTGTCTACTACCCATTGAAACTTGCTTTCTACCCATGGTTGTGCATAATTTAAAACTTTGAGCTTACCCTTGCAAAGCAAGTCATTCGACTAACTAGTTGAACAGGGACTTATTAGTGCGGCATAATAATTTTCTAAAAGTCATGTAAACACTGGCCGTATGAAAATACATATCGCAAACAACACAAAAGAAATGCAAGCTAGTAAATGCTAATTAGGGCTAACAAAATGATAAGTCTGATACAAGATATAAATAAGGAACACAACAGAAGTTGCTTCAACAACTGCTACCAGCACTATTTGTTTGAACTATATGTATTGATTTAGAAATGACTTTTTTGTAAATTGTAAGTTATTCTGGCTTCATACGAGCTTTTGGTTTCAATGCATAGGTAATTTCCACCAGATGCGTAATGTATGCAAAAATTGTCGAGTAGAAAATGCATTACTGTGAACTCGTTAGCAGATCACTTGGAGTTGTGTTATCCAACAAGCTAGCATGCAAATTTGCACTTGCCTCCCTTGCAGTTGGTTCAGTTCCAGCAGAACCAAGTGTCCGTGCTCTCCCTGGAAACCTGGGATCTTGTTCCTACAAGAGAATATTCAGTAGAGTGTTCCGCTCAACACATATTTCTGGGAGATAATGTACGGACCCATGCAAAGTATTGAGCATATGACAACGGAGAATCAATGCATTAGAAATAGTGATCTCCTAAAAGCAAGTATAGAATGAAATAGTGGTTCCCTAAATGCAAGTAGAGAACAAATGTCATCAATGCATCAACAGAATTTATGCTTGCAAAGGTGAAGTAAAAGGCATCAATAATTTCTTTTTATTCACCTGAGCCTGAGTGGTGGTTGTCTGCCTGCTTGGCATCCATGAAGAAATGTTTCTCAAGAAATTTCCATTAATCAGAGCACTGCAAATTCAAGGATTTGACACCTATGAACATCAGGTCAATTGAAATCAATATAAAAATAACAATTGCAATACCTTGGTGCAGTAGATGTGTTAGAGTATGTAGGAAGCTGGCCATATGTAGTCCCTCCGGTACACAGAATAAAGCCAGGACGCCTAACACAAACAGACTGATATCCAATATCTCATTCAATAAGAATCATTAAAAGAAGCATCCTCCTAAGGAATATGGACAATGGTATAACAAGACAACTTAAATCATTTTTGCAAAACTTACTAGCGCTGACAAGCCTTCGATAGAAGAATAAAATGATGGTCCAGGAAGCAAGTAGTTGAACAGCCCATAAGTATCTGATGGAAATAACAATAATGATTAGCAATGGATATAATAATAAATAGTGTATGTGTTAAGGCATAACAAATAAAGGGTAAAAGTTACAAACATGCAAACCCTGACAAGATGCCACACAGGTGCCCCAGCAGTGAAACATTGCTTGCCAGAAATTGAAAAAGAACCAGCAAAATCCATGCATACCTGATATTGTGCACATTTAAAACATTTATTTGTAAGACCATCCAATCAATCGGAAATTGAGAGCAACAATAGATGCATAGAGTAATTACCATTTTGCAGGAACATTGAAGAGGCCGAAGACACTGCAAAATGAGACACCAACGGTAAATGCCAGTCTAAATGCAACACAGATAAAAAAAAAAAGAAAAATAGAAGCAATGTATATGCAACACAGATCAAAATGAGTACAGTATTATAATTAACATGAAGAAGCAATGCACCTTCTAGATTGCACACCACTCAGGCTTGTCTCAATGACGATCATTGAGAATATAACTCCAGAAAAGCCAATGGAGCATTCATCCACAAGATATGAAACAGGGTGCAGCGGATTGTACGTCACCAAGAAAGCAATAATGAGATGAAAAATCGCGTTAGTTGTAGCAAGAAGAAACATCAAGAACAAGAGACGGACTGATCCCATAATTCTTTCCAACTCAGTGCCCAAGGGTACCAAGGCCAACATGTTGAATAGCACATGAAGCAAAGAACCATGAAATACGATAGATGTATAGAACCTGTACACTGAAGTAAATACAAATTAGATTAGCTATAGACATCCCAAATAAAAACATAGACAGGTACTACGACAGATGTATAGAAATACTATTCACAGGTGGGAAGAAAGAAAAGGATGAAGTACATGCACATCAAATATTTTGGTTCGAGAAACATATAATTTTGAGGTTCTTTGGTATTCATATTTACTTAAGGGGGCTAATTCTATCGTAGCTACTAGCTAGTCTTCTTATGTTCTTTACAGAACAGCATATAGATGGCAAATGAATTCACTGCTTTCACTGGTTGTAATATTTTGACATTAACACTTATCAAATTTGACACAGTACAATTCGACAACTTTGATCCAGATGACCATTAAAAAATAAATGCTCATAAAATATATATTCATCTTTCAGAACAAATTGTTACTATTCCGTGTCATTATAGAAATCCTGATTTATTATCCACAAAAAAAAATGAAATGTAAGCACGAAACAGACCTTGAAAACGTGACGCTACTGCAGAAGGCAAGAAGCATATCTCCAAAAAGGAGTCATAGCCAGACAACAAGCACACCAAATAAATCACTCCACATATCAAGACAACACCGGATGTAATGAATGGGATGCTACTCCACCACTGATTCAACCTAGTTGAAATCCCAGCCTGCATCACATTTGAAAGAACAAACATAAACCAATTTATAAACCGTCGCATTTCCGAATGTCATCTCCACCAAACAAATATAACACTGGCCCTGCTCCAAGCCTCCAAGAGCTAGCTAGCCCATCAATTTCCTATAAACCTTGACACTTGCGGTCAATTAGTAACAAGCTTACACGCATGCCAAACCAGGGAAACAATCCTCATCACAAAGCCACAACACAATTTCGTCCAGAACATGTAAAACACCCCATTTCCTAGCTCAATTCCAACTGCCACGCACCTTGCAAACCCTAACACAAACACAATAGCGACAATAGCCCACCACATCCACTCGGGAAATCATAAGCTCACACCGAAAGACCCAGATCCCCTTGCCCCTCTCCACAACATCACGAATGCTACGTAACGAATCCCTCAGCGATTCGAGGCTAGCGCCCCAGATCCGGAGGCAGAACGATAGAAACCGCGCAGGAAATTGAAATCGGGGTGAACCGGGGGGTAAAAATTCGCACCTCCGTGATGATGTTCGGCCGCATCTCGGGCTCTCGCCTCAGGCGGCGGCAGCCTGGCCGATGTCGGGATCGAAGCTTCGGAGGCGAGGGGCGGAGGCCTACGCGAGCGAGTGAGTGAGAGAGAGAGAGGGGGGGGGGACGGTGCTGAGATCTCGAGGGTTTTTGGTTGGGGAAACGAGCCGTTGCTTGCTTCGGGACGGGGGACGACTCACACGGGGATTGGTTGCTTTGCTTAATTGCTGGTGGGCGAAGCTTCCAGGGTTGGTTTGTCCAATCTACACAAAATGGGAAGCTTTCCGGTGGTAAACCACTACACCAGGCTGAGACCTCGAATTTGATTGTATGAGTTTAGGGGGTAGGGGGGAGGGGTTGTGTGTGTTTCGTTTTGTACAGAAATAAAATAAAGAGTTAATTTGTGAACGGGTTTATAGCACAGTGGTTACAAGAGAATCTAGGTTCGATTTTCAATGGAAATGAATTTTTTATGATTTAACGGTTTTTGTGCTTTTAGTGGTAAACGACGTACTAGCGAGACGTCCATGGTGACTTCGGCAATCTCAATTATTTATCGGCCCAGTCTTCGGAGATTTTCATAGGGGTAGGATTTACGTGTGTGCGTTCATAGAGGTGAGTGTGCGTGCGTTTACGAGTGTCTACGTTAAACTGCGTAATTCTTCTGAAAAAATTAAAAAGTTAATTTCACTCTCAGGCACATTATTAGCCAAAGTGGCAGAATGGACCTGGGTTAACACCTACTAACTTTGCCATCTGTTGTTGCAAGTTGTACTATGAGGTTGCACTAGGTTTATTGTTTGCGTCATTCGCTGGGCTTCGGCTCAATCTATATATCGGGGAGCATCTGCAATCTATAGGTGACGATGAGGGGTGAGAGTTCTTTCTCGAATTAAGCAGTAATTTGAGTGACTAGATTGACAGGATGGAAAACCATAAATTGCATCAATAACTACGACATGATATTTATATATATATATGGCAACATATCTGGTGGAAACTAACACTCCGTGCAAACTACGGAAACTTCAATCTAAGCCAAACAATGTAGATCCAAGGGTGCGCTTAGGGGGGTGGGAGAGGTGATTTGCAAATGCGCTTTTGCAAATCACCCCTCCCACCTCTCCTGAGTGTACCATTGGATCAATATCGTGTGGCTCTGATTGAAAGTTTCCATAATTTGCACGGATAGTTGGTTTCATATATATATATATACACCTATTATAAAAGTTCAAGGTGAATCTATCAGCTTTCGTCGCTGACGTTATCGTGACGTCAGCATGATGTCATCGTGATTAACTTCTCCTTGTCACGTTCGCGTTCGGCCAGAACGAAACTTGCAACCAGCCCAGCCGATCCAGGATTAGCTTCCGATCGACGGAACCAGATTGACTCCCTGCCGGCATCCCTCTCCTCCTCCGCCACCACTCCTCCGGTCCTCCCTCCCGCCCACTCCCTCTCCTCACCCTCCCCTACCTCTTCTCCCTCCTCGCCCAGCGCGGAATCGGACGCCGGCGGAGAGGATCTCGGCGTTGGCATCGAAGTCGGAGTCCCAGCCGTGCAGCCGCGTGCGGGCCTCGCGGAGGTGCGGAACAGGAGGAGGAGGGCACGGAGGTGAGCAAGGTGGGGTTCTCCACCTCCGGCGACCTCCCGCCGTCGGCGCCGCCGCACCTGCAGGGGCAGGACCCGCGGCAGATTCAGTACGGCACCTTCCAGCCCCCTCACCATCCCCCCGCCTCGGGCGAGTTCCATCAGTAGCCTTACGCGTCGGCGGAGCCGTACTACGCTGAACCGAGAAAGCAAATCCACTGGCGGAAGAAAAACAGAGGGGGTCGGGGATTTGGGATTTGGGGCCGGTGGTGCGGTGATGTCACTGATGTGTGCATCACACGCTAACTGATCGCCAATTGTGTTTTTGTGAAACAAGGAACCATTACCAGCTCAACAAAAGATTATTGGAACCTTGAACTGTGTTGACCTTTGTTCCTGATTAAGTGGAGGTCGTGAAGTCAGGTGCTTGCCGCCATGCTGTGCTCATCCATCAAGCGGTAGTTTCATGTGAGCTCCCTAGATTCATGGTAGTTTTCCTAAACAGAGCTAAATGATGAAGAACTTGACGATAATGATGTCCAGCGAGAGGCATGGGCAATGACAACAACAGGGTATCGAGAATGAAAATGGGTGTTTTGTGGGTGGGGCAGGAGAAATAGCCCAGAAGAGAGGTGTGTAGGAAGGTGGCTACAATGATGACAGGCAAGTGCGGCAAGGGAGAAGATTGCAGCAGGCTACCATTGATGCATTGCCGAGATGTAGGGAAGAATAAGGGTGCACGACGAATCAAAAGTCAATAAAGGATTGTCCAAAGTAAAAAGATTGCTTAAGGGGTGGTCTAAATTGAAACTTAGGTAAAAGTAGGTGGCCCATTATGAAATTGAGATGTAAAAATACGTGAACGAACAAAAGCGTAAAATGGTAGAAACACCATCAACTTTTATAATAGGTATAGATTTGTAGCACCTACCATATATCATAATTTTATTTATTTTTTCCCATTATGATGCATGAGCAAAAATGATTATGCCCGTTGCAGCGCACGGGCACATATATATATACACACATATATATATATGTATGTATATACATATATGTATATATATATACATATATACATATATATACATATATATATATATGTATATCTATATATATATATATATATAT
>CM002481.1:20329677-20389899 GCA_000325765.3 Leersia perrieri
TATATATATATGTATATATATATACGGATGGACTATTCTGTGGTCGGGTGCAACCTCCACAGGTGTTACACCCACCCCCATGTTTGCCACGTGTCGCATGTTAAATTTGTAACTATCAAAACTTATGTGCAATGATTTATGATTTCCTGCCATAATTTAATGTGACATGCATGCATGGTAATACAATTAGTTGCCATGACAAATAGCATAATCAGTGGGATTCAATCCAGGAAAGGACAACCTAATTAATTAGGATTTTTAGCACACATACCTTTAGTTGGTCTAGTTTAAAAAATAATCTTCCCTTATTTGATCCACTGTAATTGGCACCTACTAAATATTCCCCCATCTACAGTCAACGTATAGAGGCTGCACCCAGATGCATGATAGTAAATTTCAAATGGACTATCACAAATCATTGTAAATTACTATTTTGTTGAAATTAATCATTGTAAAAATCATTGAAATTAAGTATCGTGTGCTTACAATTTACTAGTGTGATTTAGATGTTTAGATTTTACTACTTTCAGGTACCATATGTTTACAATAGTTGCAATTTACGACGGTTGTAATTTCTACAACTATCATAAAACTATATTATAACTTTTTTACTTTTGCTATGATTGTAAAACTAAAAATTACTATAATATTTTACTTCTATAAACATTATTTACTAGATCGTATGCTAAAGAATTGAGAAAAAGAGAACTAAATTAATGACAGCGTAATTAGTGGGAACTAATTAATCCCACCTATCTTTTGAATTATTTACCTACCTTTCAAGTCTAATTAGAAGTAATTGTACGCTGCATGATGGGAAATAGAGAAATTGAATCATACTAATTCCACTGGCCAGTTTTTCCTCTTTCCAGCCAATTCAAGAGGAGGATTGTGGCATTCATCAATCATCATCTTGTTAGCACTCCACAGCCGACTTCACCGCTGCCGGCTATCACGGCGCCATAGGGCATCGACGCTGCAAGATCCTCCTCTCACGGCAGCGGCATCGCATCGAAAAAAGCCATCTCCCAGGGCTCCCCACATCCTGTGAACCTTTTCTTCTTGTAAGTTCTGAAATCTGAATTTTACTAGTAGTGATTTTTTGCTTGGAAATTTCAATTTATGTTCCTCTATTTGATTTTATAGGTGAGGAAGATGGACAAATATTTAATAAGGAACACTAAAGGAGGGAGTTCTAGTGTAAATGCATCAACATCAACTCTGAGGGTACATGTAGTGCCTCAACCAATTGATTTGGACAAGCTTCCTCGAGACCCAAGTAAAAGAAAGAGGATGGTGATTATCATCCCAATCAACATGAGGAGATAAGGAGAAAGTATTTGTCATGGGGACCATATCATCCAGCAGGTGATTTCGAATATCCCTATAGGCTAATTGGGAATAAGAAGAGACGGTTTAATCCATTTTGGTTTGAAAAGTATGCTAATTGGCTAGAGTACAGTGATAAGGAAGACAAAGTCTATTGTTTATGTTGCTATTTGTTTAGAGATAGTATAAAAGATAATCACCATGGTCATGATGCATTTGTTATAGAAGGTTTTAATTCTTGGAACAAAACTGAGAGATTCGTCACCCATGTTGGTGATCGTAATAGTTTTCATAATAAGGCACTCAAAAACTGTGAAGATCTATTGAAGCAAGGTCAGTCGATCTCGACGGCCTTTCACAGAGGAAGCCAAATTGACAAAAATGAACATCTCATTCGGTTAAATGCTGCAATCGATGTGTGTCGATACTTGCTGCATCAGGGACAACCTTTTCGTGGAAATGACGGGTCAAAAGACTCTAAAAACAAAGGGAATTATCTACAGTTGATGGATTATACTATTAAGCAAAATGATGTTGTTGTCGAGGCATTTAAAAATGCCCCAATTGATAATCAGATGGTATCAAAAGAATTATTGGGTATCATGATGGGAGAAATTGGCAATGATGTGTTTAGCTTATTGGTTGATGAGTGTCGTGATGTTTCCGATAGAGAACAAATGGCAGTGGTTCTTCGATATGTTAATAAATGTGGGGTGTTAAAAGAAAACTTTGTTGGTGTTGTTCATGTGGAAGAGACAACTGCTTCATATCTTAAGTCTTGCATTGATTTCTTACTTGCAGAACTTGGTCTAAGTCTTAAACAACTTAGAGGCCAAGGTTACGATGGAGCAAGTAATATGTCGGGTGAATTTAATGGTTTGCAAGCTAAAATTATCAGAGAGAACAATTCAACATACTATATTCATTGTTTTGCTCATAAACTTAACTTGGTGGTTGTGGCCATTGCAAACAAGATATTTGATGTTGGTGATTTTTTTGATAAGATATCAGTTTTACTAAATGTGGTTGGTGGTTCTTGCAAGAGGTTAG
Organism: Leersia perrieri; assembly: GCA_000325765.3. Lineage (NCBI taxonomy): Eukaryota > Viridiplantae > Streptophyta > Magnoliopsida > Poales > Poaceae > Leersia > Leersia perrieri. The sequence goes on from CM002481.1 coordinate 20,332,057, forward strand.
ACAAACTTCGAGAGCATCATCGAGAAGAAGCGAGGAAAGCAATTGGAAGGGGAGAGTTGGTCACAGGAACAGGACTAAACCAAGAATTTTCTCTTCAAAGGTCAGGTAACACTCGATGGAACTCTCATTATAGAACACTAGTGGGCTTATCAAAGATGTTTCCTTCTGTTGTTAGTGTTCTAGAATATGTTGAGGAAGAGGGCTCAGATGCTACCAAGAGGCGTCAAGCTAATGGTCTTCTAATATATTTTCAGTCCTTTGATTTTGTGTTCCTTTTACATATGATGATGATACTTTTAGCTATAACAAATGGGCTATCAAAAACCTTACAGAGAAAGGACAGAGATATTTTAAATGCAATTTCAAATGTTGAATCTACCAAGCGGGGAATTGAAACAACTTAGAACTGATGAAGTGTAAGATTCTCTTTTGGAAAAGGTATATTGCTTTTGTGCAGAACATGACATTTCAATGGTGAACATGGATATAGATTATATAAATCCAAAAAAGCCAAGGCAAAAGACCAACATTACCAATGATCATCATTATCGAATTGATTATTTCATTGCTAGATCTGTTAGGAGAAGAGCTTAATGACAGATTTAACGATGTGAACTCTGAATTGCTTGTATGCATGTCTGCTTTGGGCCCTAGTGATATGTTTGGTTCTTTTGACAAGGAAAAGCTAATGAAATTAGCTAAGTTTTATCCTGATGATTTCAATGACAAGTATATGGTGACTCTTGAGCATGAACTTGGCCTCTACATTGATAATGTACTGCATGATGCACAGTTTACCAGCTTAAAAACTATATTAGATCTAGCTAAACTGATGGTAGATAAAAGGAAGCATCTCTCTTATCCTTTGGTTTTTCGTCTTTTGAAATTAGCATTGACTCTTCCGGTTGCCACTGCAACTGTGGAGAGGTGTTTCTCGGCCATGAAAATTGTGAAGAATGCTTTGCGCAACAAGATGGGTGACAAATATCTTAGCAATAGCCTCATTTGCTATGTGGAAAAGGATATGTTGGACACAATTACAAATGATGTAATCGTTGACCGTTTCCATAAGATGAGCAAGCGCCGTGGTGATGAATGATGTGTATGTTCTAAACAATATTCCCTTTATAAATTTATCATTTTTGGTATTATTTAACTATTTATATGACTTGTGTTAGCTTATGTTGTCTCTATAGGTAATCACATCATTTGGAAGATAATATCTCTCTATATATATGTATATATCTCAAGGACATTATTATTATGTGCAAGCTGCAAATTGGTGAGTTCATTTGGCCTTTTCCAACTTATTTTCTTGTTATATAACTTATAAAGTTTTAAGAGAAATTTTCGTAATATATGGTGCCCCCAGTCGATTTTTATCCTGCGCCCGTCCCGCCACCATGTATCCATCGGCATGAAGATCGACTCCTGGTGCAGCTGCACTGCTAATCTGCTATGCGCCTATGCTAGGTTTGAGGCATAAGCCCTTCATCACCAGCGAACGGTGGTCGACGAGTACTGCTGCTTCCGTGGATTGGGCCGAAGTCGACCTGTTGGCCCAAATCATAACCTAGTCCAGCCTACAACAGATGACAAAGTTAGGGCTATTAAGTGAAAAGATGGTGTTAACCCTGGTCCATGGTGCCACTTTAGTTAATATATGTTGTTCAAAGTGAAATTAATTATTCTCCAAACAAAACATAAATTTTAAAAACAACCTTATTTTTAATTCAGAGTTATGCAAAAGACAACATGATCGAGCGCTATGCTGCTATTAGAACGTACAGCTCATACTTAGCATATTTGTGTGGACCATGGCTAAAACTCTAGATAGATTATGGTATATTATGTCGACCATAATACTATAAATTATTGTATAGTGTTAAGTTAATTACGACTAGAAGTCTAGGAGTGATATGGTTTGTACCAATTTAATAGTTTTTGTGGCTTCGCGTGAGATAATGCTACACTAGTAACACTAAGTACAACTTTAACAAAAATTGAATGGTAACCATGCTAGGTTGCCCATGAACACTACTAAGCATAAAATATGGTGGAAATCAATGTCTATAGATGAATAATAAGGATAACATTTAAATAGAATTTAATTGATATCTTAGGGATCAATCTGTCGTTGTCCTTTAATTGCAGTGACCTGTTATGACATATATATTAAAGGCTCCATGTCGTAACTGAACACTCTAATGGATTTTATCATAAGCCCATATGTTAAATAGAGAAATTTTAAACAATATTCATTGGAATTGAACTAATTCTTATAAAAGTTTTATAAGTTGTGCTCTAGAGGAGCATAAGAGAAATTAGGAATAAATCAGCCAGGTTGACCAAATTCTCAAACTTCCAAACTGGTGATTTTATTCCCTAACCTTTCTAATATCCTTTAATTAACCCCAAGGTGATTTTGTATTGTGGGTTTCTCATGATGGGCACTAATTAAGTTAGATATTTTTGCTGCGTTGGAGCATGTTGACGTGTGGGACTGGCGTGTAGGTGTGAGAGGAGAGAACCTGAGGGTCTTTAATGGGCATTTATTTCTCTCACTGATTTTGCTCTTTCTCACTTTAGAGAATCAGGCGATGAGGTGGTGATCGCAAGAAGGTCAAGCTAGTCACTCCTCTCAATTATAAGCCACTCCAACACGTCAATCTGCCTTAACGTACCAAAATCATCATGCAAAACTATTTTGGGTGCTAATAATTAAATGGCATTAAAAGGTTATCCAACGTTGGGGTTAAATGACTGGTTTGAAAGTTTACGAGGTTAAGTAGTCAACCTGCAAGAGTTTGGGGGTTATGTAGATTTATTCCAAGATGATATACTGTTTAGAGGGGATCAGGATCAGCTAAAGTTTCAGTTATAACTGCAAATTTAGCAGTCCATTCATCCATCCATTCAACGAAGGACCAAAGGCTAGATCAAGTTCATCTTTTATTTCCTTCCTTTAGTCGATTTACAGGTTATAGATAAAATTGACAATTACATGATGTGAAAACTTTTTTATATAGGATCAGAATGATGAGTGAGCTGATTATGTTCTAGTGTTGTCAAATTTGGATGCCGAATATTCTATGTAGGAGAGAATGAACATTTTAGTTTTAGCAAACTAATCATAGGTTGAGGTATTATTTTTGTTTTGACATCATGTGTACACAAACAATGAAATTATTTTTTATAGATGTTATATGTAAATATACCTAACCCCGAGGTTGAGAATAAATGAATTTAGATTTAATAAATAACCAACTAAAGAAAGGAAGGGTTATGATCTTGATCTAGCCATTGGTGGTTTGGTGGGTGATTGGGATGGGTGACTGCAAAAGTTGCAGTCAAAATATTAACTTCATCGGATCCTAGTCCTATTTAGAGGCAAAAACATTTCTAGAATAGTTTGATCCTATTGATAGAGAAATTTGTGCTAGTATTAATTACTGAATATAAAATCATAGATAATAGTGTCAAACAATTTCCTTTTGACATTTTTTTGGTGCAAAATCAATGAGTGTTCCTTTCCATTAATAATGATATTGCCAGAATTATTTGGTAACTGTGTTGGTAAAGGAGAATGATTATTTATTCCTTACAAAGTACTCCATCCGTCATAAATTATACGTATAGTTTATTTCATTATAACAAGGATTTGATTAATATATTTTTTTATTAAACATTATTTTTATGACATAAAAGTGATGCCGTTAGATTTATATTTATGTTTGCCATTGGATTAATATTCTTATGTACTTTTCTATCATACAAATAATATTATGATAAAAACGCATCAAATCATTTTCCTAAGGAAATGAACTACGTCCTCTAATTTAGGATGGGGAAGTCACAATTTATGTGGTACAATGAAGGGACTCAAGTTGAGTGATCGAGTTAAACGAATAAAGTAGGTATACAGATCCGGGGCCTTCAACTTGAATACTTGATGTGCCCAAGGCAATTGCACCGCTCGGGCCTGTCCCTTTCTTTCATCTTTAAGCCTGCGTTAAGGATACATATATATTCATATAGATGCATGTTTATATATATACACATATATATATATATAAATACAAAAATGATCATATGTACATGTCGGTGATATGGGCCCGGGTGTACCACGGGGCAGTGATATAAAACGTCTTGGGCCCACCAAAGCAAAGTAACAAAAAATATTAGATCCAGGGTGAGTGGTCCAAGTGAACCCCGGGGCCCCCTCCAGGAGGAAGCAGACCATCCCGGGGGGCCTGCAGATGACCCGCACCAGTTCGTCCTTTAGAAAGCACGCGGAAGGGAGCGGCGCTGCGCTTCCAACTGCCACATTCATGGGGGCTGGCACGGCCTCGCCACATTAATGACGATGTGAAACGGCGCTGTCATCCCCATCATTACTCCTTTCCCTCTGACCGAGGGGAGGAGGCGTGGGTGGTCGCGGCAGTCGTGGGTGACCGTGCGGTCGCCTGCGACGGGACACCCCCTCTGCACCATCTCCATCGCATTTAATGCGACGGAGAGCAGTGTGGACGAGGAGGGCGAGGTTTTCTTCAAACCCCTACAATCAACCTGCCCTACGGTCTACCAGCTCCGGCAAGGAAAAAAGCGACAAGACCCCACGAAGCCTGCAGCACCTGCCCTACCAAATCCACTCCTGATCCCGGATTACGCAGCGAATAAGGGAAGTGCGTGCTGGCGTGCCTGCGATGTCGGGGTGGAGTAATCTGCTCTTGACGTCCAAGGAAAAGAAGAGAAAGAGAGAGAGTCATTGTGGTGTTTTCTTGAGTATAAAAGGAGACCCAGGCTCATAGTAAAAAGAAAGAGACTTAGAGAGAAAAATACACCGGCGCTTGTAAGCAAGAGCTTTCTTCCCACAATATTAGACACACAACAGGAGTAGGGTATTACGCATCCCGCGGCCCAAACCTGTATAAACCCTTGTCTCCATTCTCACCCGGAATCGGGTTTTACTCATTTCCCCACGCAGTTGCAGTACTCGGATCCACCCGTACCCCTGGGCCGTACAAAAAAGGGGTTCCACGAATCCCTGGTGGAGGAGTTTACACCCCGACAGTACTTGTGCACCAACAATCTGCATCATTGATGTGATCTCGACCGTTGGTGTTAAATATAGCTTATAATGAGTAAATAAATGCTTTCGAGATTATATTTTTGAGATTATATAATCTGAACATTATATTCTTCGAAATTATTTTTTTTTGAAATTATATTCTGAACATTATATTTTTTTGAATTTATAATCTGAACATTATATTTTTCAAAATTATATTTCGAAACAATACTTTTTGAAACTATATTTCGAAATTGTAATCTGAATATTAAATTTTTTATCATGTTTTACGTGCATAAAAGGTGCTTTCTCTCTAATCTACCAAGGTCACGTGTCACCACGTCCATGTTGATGCAGATGCATATATGGTCATAAAATCCTGTTCATATTATATATATATATATATATATATATATTGAAGACCATACACCATGAAGTATGGAATAAATTTAATATATATATATATATATATTCATTTTCAGGACATAAAAATAAGTTGCCAATCAACGTTGTGCTGTGCTTTCAGTATAAAAGCAGAACGGGAGCCTTTTTCAAAAAAAAAAAAATGCTATGCGCAAGAGAGAAAACGGTCCTTAACATGCATGCTCACATCATGATTGTGCATGCCATGTTTGTGTTTTTCTCAATTACACGGCAGATGATACACACATCGCTATACGCGCGCGCGACACCATACTCACACGCAATCACGAATATGCCACTTAACATACGTGCAAAGATACGGATCGTAGTTCTAATTCAACTAATAGGAATGCGTCGTCGACTTATCGTGAATGACTTTCATATATATGGCTGCTCGTTCAAAAAGAGGTCTTCCTATATATCTTGTGTAGCATCTAATGATTAGAGCAAACTTCACTAGCTTTTGCTTTTTGCAAATGAAGCTAGGCATGCATGCCAAAGGCATCGAGTTTCCATGCAAGACAAAACAAAAGCTTGGATAAGCCCTCTAAATCAGTACTTTACCCAGCAAATCATAAAAGGAAAAAAAAAACATAAAGACTTCAAGCATGCACTTCTTTTGAGCTCACATATTTAGTTTGCAAGTACACATCATCATCTGTATCAGGCTATTTGTCATTCATGTCTACCTTCTTCATTAGGAAGCCTAAAAATAAGATGATTCCATCAGCCCTACACTGGCCGCTGCTCCTTCCGTCTCAAAATAAACCAACTTCTAGGGTTAAATATAGACATATCATATATCCAGATTTAATCCCAAAAATTAATTTATTTTGGGATAGGGGGAGTATACAGTATACATATAGGAGCAGTGAGTACTGACAAGCAGTTGAAGTAAAGTGAAAAGTACAAACGAGCTAGCATCTAAGCTCGGTGCAGCTAAGCTAGGAGCAGTGTGCTTTTGGGCATGTTTGGTTCATGCCTATAAGTCCGCCACGTCCCAACTTAGACATACCACAGTCTGTTAGCAATAATGTGTTTAGTTTATATCAAAGTTGTTTGGCTTGCCATAATTTCTTAGCACTATGTCTTACATGTCACAAACTCAGTTTTTAGCCACACTTTACCTAACTTGTGGAACTCATTTTCTTCGACAAACTTTCTATGCAAGCCAATATAGTTACGAACCAAATAGACCTTTCGTTTCTATTGTGGCTAGGAGCAGCATGCTTTTGTTTCTATTGTGGAAGGTTCTCGCCTAAATGTGGTAATGCACTACCGGAAACCCATCTTTATATTGGAGTCTATACCCACTGGGTTTTACTGCTTTAAACCCACTTCCACGAAGTAAACATACTCCCTCTTGAGTACCCATATCTACTGGTTGGTAAGGATTTTCCACTAGACTCATACCCACGTGGGTAAAAAATACCACGGATTACCCATCTTATATTAACCCACGGAGCAATTAAAATAGAAACACATTTATATAAATATAATATACATATTTAATCATAGAAAATATTGCATCCAATTTTGATAGTAATGAACCTAACACAATGCATCATCGTATAACCATAGACAAAGGAGTCCTAATCGCAGTTCGCGACAGAGAGCAAACGTCCGTGTAGGACGAGGACAAACGGCCGGGAGCCAGGAGAGGGATTGGCAGGCTAATCATTATTTCTTTCTTCCTGTATGGTTTATATGCCACGAACTAGGACATATTATTTCGGGCCTAATTTAGATGGCTAGTAATTTATATTTGTTTAATTTTACTGTGTTTCTATTGGGTCGTGGGTATGGATACTATGTAACCATACTCAGACCCACTAACCCATTGGGTGGAGATTTTTCCCATTAACATATCCATGGAGGTAAATATGAACCCATTAATATACCCTAATGGGGTAAATACCCATCGGGTTTCGGGTGATGGGTCTCCGTTGCCACCTTTATTCTTGCCTATGTACATATTATACTCGTACATGTGAAGAAGGGTGACTGGACATCTGACCGGAGCATATGCATGCGCGAGCCCTCTCTTTCACCCTTTCATCGCGCATTCTATTTTTGTTGGTCTCCCCATAATTGATACTTTTTTCGTCTTAAAATTAAGGGAAATATCCAAATAGGCACTACAAATCAATTGACTTTCCATTCTCCCCCCTACAACTAAATTTCATACATAAACCCCCCCTATAAGTCAACTTATCTTTCACTTTCCCACATATTCTAAATCTTTTGCTATTTTTTTTGGTTATGCATGCAATTCGTCATGTCTCGTCAGCCTCTAACATGTCGCTACGGCAGTAAAGTTACCCGCGGCTACCTCGGATGCAAAATCATACTTTTTTCCCAATATTTTGTGCCAACTCAAGCCTTTATTAGATTGATTTGATGTGTTTACCCTTAAAACTCTAACGAGATACACATGTAGCAAAGTAACACATACTTTTTCATGGGATGGTAGGGGCAACTTTGCTACTTATTGAACATGTCAAGTCCCTCGAAGCATGAAAAATTTGAGAAAACCATGAAAAATCGTGAAATTGTAAAATCATTGTCATGATTAATATTTTGTGATGAACAAATTGGCTTTATAAACAATAAATTAAATGAAATTGGTTCAATATATTTGATGAGTTGGTGTGTGCATATAACTAATGCGTGTCAGGTTGCGATATATGTGCCCAGAAACGGTTGTTTTGTCTATTGTGTGTAGGTGACTTGAGGTCAAGGCTTGGTCAATGGCGAGGACTGGGACTAAGTTCAGGGAGAAACTGAGGTCTGAGCAGTTGGGAGGCCATGTGACAAGATTAGACTAGAGTCAGATGTCTTGGGGTTAACTTCGGTCAACGGTAGGATCGGAACTATACTCAGAGAGGAGTAGAGGTCCGGAGCGATCAAGCATGCCGGGTGACGAGGTTAACGAAGATGACACATGGTGGAGGGACACCATGTGGGTGTTGTGTGTGGGTGTTGTTCGTAACGGGTTTCACAAGATTATGTGTGCGAATACCAGAGAATTACTTGGAGAATTGTGATGCTACAGTACACGAAGTAGTGTAGCATGCCTGTGCATACGTGTGCAGTATGTGCATGGTGCTGCTGTGTGCTTTGGGGTTCTATGCGTGGTTTGCATATTGAGTTGACCTGGTCAACGTGTGAATCAATCCGATTGGATGCTTCCGTTGTGTATGCATATACGTGTACGTATATGTGGTTCTGTATGTGTGCATGATCAGCTGGGAGACGTATGCGAAAGGAGTCCGATTCGATGATGACAAGTGGCCGGCTGGTTTTAGTCCGGAGGTTGCAAAAAGAAAAGAAATTTTTTTTTTTATAATTGTAATAGATTAGGACTTTTAAGGGATAGAGTCCTAATAAGAATAGGAGATATTTGGTATAAATATCAAGGGAAGCTTGACTATAAGGGTAAGCTACGATCAAAAGATTTAAGAGCTCTTTGTTTTAGGGTTTTGTAAAAGGGGTGCTTTGACTGCACCCTATGATAATATATTTCAGCAATAAATATTGTATTCAATTATCAAGGTGTTTTCGATCACGTAAGTTGCTTGAATTGATTTTGTTCGTTTTTCTGAAATTCTGAGATATTTAGATTACGAGGGTTATAACTTTTTAACCAGTCATTATTTTTTAAATCCGTTCGGTGGAGTTGTGCCTGGTATCTTCTAGTTTATTCTGACAAAATTTGGGACAAATCCAACGGTTGGTTTTTGTGTAATCTGGTTTTTACTGATACTTTGTCAATCTGGTTTTTGGGTTCGAAAATTATTCTTCCGTTGGCAATACCTACTATTCACCCCCTCTAATAGGTTAATTTATCATGTTCGATCTTACAGGAAAAAACTTAATAGATGTGTGAATTTAGAAAAGAAATTGACTTGTGGGGTGGTTTATGGACGGAATTAAGTTGTAGGGGTGGGAGTGAAAGGACAAGCAACTTGTAAGGGTATTTAGATTTTTCCCCTAAAATTAATTAATTCATCACATCCATCCTGAGATAGATAAGTGTCCCTTATTAACAGAGGATGCATAAAGAATGTGAAAATATTTGATTTGAGATCGAGGATATGTAGAAAAAGAAGAAAATGATTTAATTTGAAACGAAGTTTAAAGTCAACTTATGGATTGCTGTATCGACCGGCTCTGGAATGAATTTGATTGATTCTTCCAGAACGTACGTGCGTACGGATCGATCGAGTACGAGAGATCGAGCAGCAGCTAGGCTAGCTAGCAAAGCTTTTCCAGCTACGTTATGCTACCCTCGGTGCTTTTCTTATCCTGAAAAAGCTCACGGAGACGGAGGCCATGCACGCACAGCCCTCGATGATTTTCGGCTTCCATGCAAGACCGGCAAACGCTGGCCGTTGTTTGGGCTTTGTACAGATCACGAGAAAAGACATAAGTAGCTATCTCCAGCCATCATGTGCTATATCATTACATGCATGTAGCGAGGTGTTAGCTTTGCCTTTTAGATCAGTATATATATACAAGTAGTACTGATGGAGATGCATGTTACAGAATACTCCTACATATGGAGAGAGAGGGAGAGAGAGAGATGGGTGTTTGGAATGAAAGTTTGATCCAAGATCTACCTATTTATCAAACTGGTGTTCAATCGCTAGCTAGGTAGATCTCGGATCAGGCTTCATTCCTCACACCGATGCTCTGTTGATTCCACGAAACCAAGGTAATTAACAAGCATCCATGCATCGGTGTATATACATATATGCCTCTGCGTACTTCTCCATGAATCAGCGTCGACTCTCATTCTCAATTGCTGTTCAGTTTGCATATATCACCCACGTAATTTATAGAAGAAATCACATGAATTTCTCACAATTAGATTTGCTTAAAGATTTATGTTCCGGCTTCGTCTATATATGGCAAAATCCAGCATAATACCCTACAGTTTGTGTTTTTTAATTAGGCTAGGAGAGAACTGAAGGGGTTTGTGGCTGAAGAAGTGGGACGTCTTCCCCAGCTCAGAGGGACACAGTAACCATGCCTTATTGATTTGACTGTGGGAGAGGAGGGACAACAAGTCGGTGTTAATGATAGAAATATCATTGTTAGATAGAACCATACGAGACAGGGATGACAGTGGCATCGCCAATGGTGAGAAAGTTTGAAATTGGGAAGGGATAGAGGCATGCCTTGCTGTCACTTGGAGGGAGCAGGGTAGGGATGGGGAGGGAAGAGACCAGTTTAACAGGACTCATTGGCGTTGGGGATGTGGAGGGTGAGTCATTGGGGTAGGGGGGTTGGTGACAACGGAAGAGACAATGGGATTGGGACTATGTCCAATAAGGAGCAACGGGATGAAAAAGAACAAGTTTAGAGGTTAGAGTTAGGGTTAAGATGACTCGCATGCACAAATCTTAAAACATCTCAGAGCTAAAAAAATTGCACAGGGAGGGAATCACCCCATTTGCCAAAGTATAGTGCATGCATGCAAGCACGACCAGACAGTGAGAAAAGTTGATCGTCGTTAATCGTTCTTGCTTCTGGTGATCTAATCTGATGGGCCCTTTTGCCGGAGGATAGAAATAGAGTAGATTTGTTTTCTATAATGAGAAAAGAGTATATATATAAATCAATTGATCACAATGAATTGGATGATGATGTTTTTTTTTTAAGGGAAAGGGATGAATTTATTCAATCAAGAGTGGTGGTGGTGGTAGCAGTACTAGTAGCAGCAGCAGAAATGCAAGATGCAAAACAGGAACTTGAAAAGGGATAAAACAAGACTACCCACAAGTGACAAGCTCTCTTCCCAAACAACATTAATAATTTGCAATTTTCCCGAATGACACACTACCAAATATCATCTTCCCGAACAACTTTAATTTTTTTTTTGAATGAAGAACTACTGGAAATTCCTGTAGTGTAGTTTTCATTTATTCTTTAATAGATATATAGAAAGAAGAAGTAAAACAATAAAACATTACAAAGTTAATTTGTAACCAATCTAAGGTAGTGTTTGGATCCAGGGACTAAGAGGGTTTTTTACACTAAAATTTTTTTTAGTCCCTATCCAAACAAGATGCATCCTCTAAGAGGGTCTACCATTCCGCAAGAATGCAACAAAAACCCATTTGAAAAACCTGCAAACCAAAGATTCAACTGATGGTTGAATTCCTTGGAAAATCAAACAATTTCTACTCTTCCAAATATGTAACAACTTTAATTATTTGTCACCCAGTGCCTGCAGCTTAACATCATCATCCGACATGGGACGAGGGACAGGAAATATCCATCTTACTCCTCAGCCAATGTTAACACAAAAAAGGTACACATTATCCAAATTGCCACCACATTGCACATCACATTGTACACAAAGCCACACTAACATAGATAACAACATATTTTCCTATAACAATGTCGATACGTGTGCTCGACACGCGGGAGTCCCGGGGGCCCCCCTTTTGGTTCGGCACAGGGGTGCGGTGTATCAGGGCCTGAGTCAAGGAAAAGAAGAAGGTGGAGAGGATAAAGAAAACAAAAGGCGCATGAACACAAGGGTTTATATAGGTTCGGGCCGTCGGGAAGGCGTAATACCCTACTCCTGTTCTTGTTCTTAATATGGTGGATGAACTACAAAGTTTGGTTTGATGATTCTTTTGTGCAACAATCAGAGTATTATCTAACTCTTCTGTCTATTCCTTTTCCAACTACTAGGGTGGAGTTTTTCCTTGGGAGTGAGAGTGGATGGCTGAACAAAGCAGTGGTTTTCTTCAAGGTCGAACCCTCTCTACGATGGATTTGGGCCTCCTTTTATAGTGCAAGGGGACACCACAGTAGTCCTAGATTTCCTACTCTCGCGCCCATGCCATGGAATGGCTTCTGCTCTGTCTTGTCAGGGGTCATGCCCTGTTCCTACTCCTGTCGCCACGTCGTGGGAGTTGGTGGAGAAAAAACGGGCGGCAGAGCCATCATGTTGCTGACGAGGGGCATGGTCAATTTACCTACTCACAGTGGGGCCTACTTGTCAGCGGGCCTCCGACTAGGCCAGGGATGACTTCAAGCCCCCAACTTCCTCTTCCCCTCTCCCTCCGCCGCCGCCCATCGCATTAAATGCGACAGTGACCGGGCGCGGAGAGGGGCATGGGTGGCCTGACCGTGCGGTCAGTTCGTGGTCACCGATGAAGACTTTTTCCCCCTCTCCCCTCGAACCAGGCAAAAAAAGGTGATGATGGGCTAACGGCGCACCTCACATCGCATTAAATGCGACGTGGCGGCGCCAAGCCACTCTCATCGCATTAAATGGGGTGGTTGGCAACTGAATGTATTCGCGCGCGTCTCTTGTCCGAGAAGGGTGCGGGTTAGGGGAGCAGAGATCCGGTTGCCCCCGGACCCCTGTGTTATGTAGGAAGGGCCTCCGGGCAGCCCCCGGGCCATGTTCTCTCGGGGTCGCCACGTGGCTGTCCGTGGCCCGGACCTCTATAGCCTATACGCGGCATGTTTTTTTAGGAGCGGTAGGATGATGAGGGTGCACCTCTCCGCCCATATAGCATGCTTCTGCTATAGCCCCGGGCCCATATCACCGACAAACAACCACATCAAATTTCGATGGTATTAGGGGCAAAATAGGAATTTCACCATCCAAATGTCGCACATATTGATGATGTGGCCGTAAAATTGAGCCAAAATGGTGTTGAATCGACAAATATGTGGGGCTTGGTGACGACTGACAAATAATTAAAGTTCCTAGAAAAATGGCATTTGGGAGTGCCACATCCGAGAAAGATAACATAAATTTCAAAGTCCCTTGTACATTTGTCAGTTGTCACCAAAGCAAACAACAATGCAAACCAAGGCCAGAGATGAATCCAAAGGAAGCTAGCAGAGCACACATGACATCACCGACGTGAGCAGACCTAACCCTATCCTACCTAAACTTAAGCTAGACGGAGAGAGTATATACATCACCGCCGATTTCACAGTTGAGACAACCCTCCACTTGTTACGTTTGAATAGCCACCTGAAGCGAAGAGGACACTACCACAGAATGGAATTATCTTGGGAGCCTGAAACCGCCAAGGAAACATGGAAAACTGCCAAGAAAATTTGGTCTGTTGGCTAACTGCCAGGTAAATGCCGCCAAGAATAGAACGACAGGGAAAGGTAATCTTCTTGGTGGTTGGCGGTTGACCGTTACTAAAATATATATTGGTGGTTCCACTGCCAAGAAAAATAAGAGAATATCACGCTTTTCTTGTAGACGGGAAATAGTTCTTGTCGGCCCGACTACCAAGGGAATAGATTTTATTGGCGGTCCATTAGGCACCAAGAAAACATGATTAGCTGCAAAGGTAACTTACATTTTTGTTGGCAGTTCTGACTTCCAATAATCAAAACCTTAGTCATCAAGATAACTTATAGTTTCCTTGGCAATTGACCGTCAAGAATTTAGAACCATTGCATCAAGGTATTCCTGTTTTCTTGGCAGTTGTGTCCATCCTTAACTGCAAGGATAATATAGTTATACGCCAAGGTAATGTGTCTTTCCAACTTGTTAGTTTGACCACCTAATTGTTGTTGGCTAAATTGCCTTTTCACATCCACATACAAAATCACATAATAATGGCTAGACTGCCAATGGATTAAATTCGGGTTATATATGCATGGTGCATTACAAATATAAAGGCTTTGAAGGTGTTAGCACAAAAATATATGTGCGCCACATGAAGACCTAGGAGTAGGAGATCTAGTTAGCTCCAGTGTGGGTCCTAAATATTGGGGTTGCAGGCGTGCGGCATGCCAGTCAGTTTGATCCTAAATATTGTGATGTGCTTCCAACCGATATATGTTAGACATAGATCAATCGGTTGTATGTTAGACATAGATCAAGTAATCAGATAAACAAATAAGCTCAACAATAATATCGGTTGTAACCAGGATAGATCCAGTCATAAGGTAACTCATCGGCTAACCCTTCGATGTAACTTGGTGTAAAATCCTACTAACTTAGTAGACATAAACTTATTGATAGCAATTTTGATAGATTGGACCTAACATTGCAATATAAGTTTGAAAGCAATAAGAAAACACTATTTAGCTGATAGATCTACACAAGGTGATGGATAAACAGATATGTCTGTATCTAGAGAAGTACTGACTCAGCCAGCATATCATACCTAACGTAGGAAGTCCTAACCAAGCCAATAAAACCCTAAACAACAACGATACCGCTAGAGAGAGAATCATAGATCTAATAAACAACGCTTGTGTCAGCTGGATCAATATATCGCACTCAACCGAGAAAATATTAATCGTCGCCAATACAAGCACTGTCAAAGAAACTTACTAATTTGCCGAAGATCGAACCAAACCGATACAGTCCAACTTAATAGCAAGACCCTAAACTCAACTTCTTTTCAGGGGTTTAGACTTAACCGATGCAACCCCGAGTGAAAGGCGAGAACCCGTCGAGTAGGTTATAAGGTGGCGATGTGCCAAAATTATATTGATATGTGGATGGTTTGACAAGAACCCCGGGTACATAATTTATACCCTTGGGTTAATTGAGTTCTAATTTTACACGACTCCATCGGCTTGTTATATCCAACCGTTAAAAAAGAAAACTAGGACTACTTCCTAATTACATAAGAAAAATAACTAAAACATAATAGAATTAGACTGTCATGTCGAGGTCTCCATGATTCCTTCTTCAATTTGATCTCTTCTAGATAATCTTCCATCAGCTCTTTCCTTGATCGAATCCAATACAGAATCGTCTAAATTTTGGCGTCAACACATACCCCCTAATTTCGAAGTATGAGGACTCATGCTTCGAAATTATTTTCTTCAAACTTCCACGAGATCTTTGATATCTTTTCGCTTGTTTCCAGCAATCGGCTTTCATGAATCGGTACCTTCTGCATCAAATGTATCTTTAAAATTCTTGGGAAAAAATTTATCTTTAATATGCGTTGATAATCCTTGAAAAGCCAGTTCTGCTAGTTGTGCATCATTTAATTTCAAGTTGTAACATCGACTTTATTGTTGTCCTCGTGAAGTCAAACACCGCGAGAGGACGAATAAGGTTTTTGGAAAGTGCTTTACGTGACTGCATGTTGTTCGTCCACCATGGCTCATCTTTCTCGTCTATTGATTGTGGCTTGTAGTCATCCATACCTTCCACCGCGGATAGAACATGCGGTATGTATGGATCCATTTGTTGTTGAAATCCTGCTCGATAGAAACCTCATTACGTGATTACCATGTTTACTCTAGGTGTTGATATATTTAATCTATTCATGTGTAGCTCTTTCATATATATGTTTAGATTAAATCTAGATGCTATAATTATGCTAGTTTATTTCTATGTTATCATGATTTATCTATGAAATATATTAAAACAATATATTAAATTATTATGTGCTGATATTTTCAACAACATCACCTGCAACTGCAACTGGCAAGCAGCAATTATCCACGAAACGAATATATTCATTCTATTGATGTGTCCACTGTGCTATTTTCTCTACAGATCATCTAATCTCTTTTGGTTAATGCAAAATCTACACACTTGAGCACGCTAAAATTTGCTGTACATATGCAGTACTCATAAGCGGCATATCATCAATTTCTAAATTTCTAAATATCTGCACTGATGCATCGATTTCTAGATTTCGGGAATCAGAAAAAATGGCTGAAGGAATTGAAGAATATAGCAATCATCAATGTAATAGGAAGAATGTGTAACTCTGCGACTGCAAGGGGCACGCTGCCGAATATCGGTGAGAAATCAGTCCGCCGCTAGTGCTTGCAGCTCACGCAGATGATCTGGTATAAGTGTCCCCAGGTGAGGGTTCTGTGGATTCTCTGCATATGCAACATGATATGTTGCAACACAAGCCTGCGGCCACGCAATTATCATTCGGCACTACACAATTGCAACAAGAAACAAATATGAGGGTTAGAAAACAGTATGTATAAATTGAATGAATATCTACAAGTCATGAGAAGCTGGATCTCTGCACTTTGAAATGTGTAAATAATACTATTATGTTTCTCTTTAATAGTGATGGCTGTTCGGTAGCCTGTGCTGTGGCTGCCCTGCCGCCAGCATCAATAGTACTACATCCATGCAAAGGCAGGCTGCAGCTTCAGCTGCAGTCATGCCTACCGAACAGCCCCATAACTATATCTTGTTTTCCTAGTAACCTGGATAAAAGAATACCTAGAACCCAAAAAACAAGTCTGTAAGGTAGGCCCGTAACATTTCAACAAGACAGCCTAAAAATAAATCCAAAATTTATAGGATTGCTGCTAGCGACTAGTATATATTCTCTGACGCCAAGTATCTGCGAACATTATTGATCCAATCATACAAACTTCAAATGGCAGTGGCAGATGCTCCCTCCATTTCGGATTACAAATCATTTTGACCAAAATCAAAGTCAAACTGCTTCAAGTTTGACCAAGTATATAGAGAAAAGTGGTAACATTTTCAACACAAGACAAACATACCATAAAAATATATTTAATTATAAATTTAATGAAACTAATTTGGTGATGTAAATGACCAAAGTCAAAACAACTTATAATGTAATACGGAGCAAATATTATTTAGTCTTGCAAAGTTAAAGTAAACAGACTTATGTCACCTCTTGATAGCAAAGGGCAAACCAATGGTCACGTTTAAGACAAAAATTATAATATTACTTGCAGATAAAACTTCCAAATCATGTTTGATCAGGTTTAAATAATCCAGGATTGATTGTATATGAGCACTGAAAGAACAGAGTACAAGAACTTGATTGGCATACCATGTAATAACTGATGAGGAATGAATAAATGGCTACTGGCAGAGCAAGCTCCTTATGTTCTTTATCCATGGCTAGTGCCCATGAGCCAGCAACTAGTGAGGCCAAAGAACCTCCTGTGACAGCAGAAAGGAAGCAGAACGAACCAGTGAGGTCTGAATCAACCAGCTTTGATATCCCACGTAGAACGAAAAGAGACCACACATGCCGCGAAGCAACACAGAATGCCTTGCCCCGCACTCCCACATGCACAAAACCCCATCGGTTGACACGTCCCATCAGTTTATCTGATACAGCCAAGCAGCAGCCCTGGCAGAACTCGTCGTTGCCTTCAGTCACAGCGTTGATTGCTCGAGCAAAGCTCCTCACCGCTGCAATCATAGGGACAGCCACAGATCCCATGCATATATCGCCAAAGGATGGCCCCATTAATGTGCCACAGAATGCTTCGACAGTGCCACCTGGCATACGGACTCCATAGACAAACCTTGCATGTGCCAATTTTGCCACAGCCACATACACAAAGTAGCGAAATACCTGCATGGTCCATGCCATACTCACCAAAAGTGCAGCCACATAAGCCATCTTGAAGTTCATGAAGTGCCCTTCTGAAGCAGCAATGCAGCTGATGGCAACTGTCCAGAAAGACATATAGCCAAATGCAGCGAGAATGACAAAGACAACTAGGCAAGAAGCAGTAGGAGGCAAATGTGCTGCACTGAGAGATGTAGCAAGCACTGCAGTAGCATGCTGAAGACGTGGACCAGTGGCCCAGCAACTGTATAGTGCCATTGCAATGGCAACTACAACTATAAGCACTCCAATACCAAGTTCAGCACCATTACCAATATAGAGTATGACTACAGCGCAGGCCAGAGAAAGAACAGGGGCTGCCCAGAGTGAGGTCTTGATGGCTTTCATAGGGTTAATGACTGCAAGGATAACCCAAAAGCAACCAGCAATTATGGATAATATGACAGAGGAGGCAAGAGGAATGAAGTTGGCGAAAGGCCTGTATGTAGGATTCTGTCTTGAAGAGGCCTCAATGCCAAGGAAGATTGTGAGGGCAATGAAAGCAACAAGGTGTAAGATAAACACCACTTTTGTGGCACTGGATGTGAAACCACTGCAGCAACCACGGCTATCAGGGACAGCAATATTGCCAAATGCTGGGGAGTAAATTTGCTCATCCATTTCAACTACCACCTGCAGAAGTAATGTTTGGAACATTAGCAAAGTCATGTAGGTTAAATCAAAATAATAACTATGTCCTCACAAAGAGGACAGAAATTAGTCGAAATCAACAGCAAAGTGATGGAGTTTTGCCAGACACTTTATAAGTGAGCTCAGATTTGGATTGTCAATAATTTAGTTTTTCAATTAAAAAATAATATGTATAAAGTGTGACATGAACTGATAATGGCATGATTAGGCTTGAAAACATTGGTCAGGTAATTTATTAGTATGGAATTATGAGCTACAAAATAAAGTAATGCATTGCAAATTGTAAATGGACCCGATAGATTTATTGAAAATATATATGTCACAGGGCTCTTTCTATTATTACTCGCGGACAATGATAATGAAATACAACATATTTGATTTAATCATGGAACAAGATGAGGCACTGGCGCAGGTCATAACTAGTCCTACAAGTTTAGCCAACAATAGCAAATTCAGTAATGTAGCTAAGGGGCAAAATTGCAATATCACCCTTCTTTGAAAAAAAACGAACTAAAATTTAGGATTAACTCTTTTGAAAAGACAAAAGGCAAACGGAGAACATTCTCATCAATGTATTGTCTAACAACAATTACATCTGGCTATCTACAAAGATAAGCAAAATGAGCTAATTCATCCCTAATGAACAAGATAACATAAAAAATCAAACCTATATATTGTGCACTGAAATTCAGTGAAACAACTGCAACTGCCGCAGGCCCAAGAATTAGTTATGGCTTAGTTTGGTTTGATATCCTATCAAATTTTGGTAAGGCAGCAAATCATCAAACACCTAATCTACCAAAACTTTGTCAATGTCAATATATTCTTCTTGTATCAGCACTACTGAACAGCATACCAAACATGTCCACAAAATTTGGCACTACCAAAACGTTGAGACTCACAAAGTAGCCAAATTCCTCACTACTTCTGTACTTTAAATCAAAAGAGAATGAAGAACAGTATTAATCTGACTAGGTTGATCGTAATGTTGCTATTCCAAACTTCACAGGCAAACCAAATGCCACCTGATTGGACACTCATCTCATCATGGTCATGCTGGAATTTCTTAAGCATGCAGTAGGCCACCTAACTAGCAAAACCACAACCATTTCATTGTGTCCGTTTGAATTTGAATACTAGCACTGAGAATGCATACCTGCAACAACTACAGCTGCAGTCTTAGGCCTATAGTAGCTCCAATTCACACCCTGTTCCCCCGATCCGTGATCAAGCACCATGCCATGGGTGTCTTGAAGCTAATTCGACACTTGAACAGCATCAACAACACCCAATTCCAACAGATGCATTTACATGAACCAATTGAGCCAGGTAATAACAATTCGAGACAGACACATGCGCATAGTGCACTCAACGAGTTAGAAGGTAAGCGCCCGGTTCGCGTCATCACGAACCGGTGTTAGAATTCCGCTTGTAAATCGCTCAAAACTGTAAGTAATAGTACTCCACTTTCGTCGCGCGACCAAAATCGGGGCACCGTACCGGTCGATTCAGTCACAACTCCGTGAGGACTCAGCAAGCAAAAAAACAGCACCAAGTACACACAATCCACCACATGCAACGGGCGCGAGAGCACATCCAGCGAGCGTGGTCCTGCGAGAGGGAAGGGGACGAGAGAGAAAACGAAGGGCGCTAGTCACCTGGTAGGGGCTCGCCGCCGGCGTGGTCGCCGACCCGGCAATGCTGCCGCCGCCGCCAGCGGCGGAGACCTGCGTAATCTCTCCGACGACCACGACGCCCTGCCTCGCCATCGCTTCCTCCTCCTCCTCGCCGCCGCCGCGCCTCCCTTTTCTCTCTCCCTAATCCGCTACTCGCTTTGGTCTCATCTGCTGCTTTGCCTCTCGCTTTTGCTGTCGCGGACGGCAGCCGGGGCTTTTTCCGCCCGCTGCACTCTGCTCTCCTCCGCCTCTGCTTGACAGGTTGAGGAGAAAGAGAGAGAGAGTTGGGGTTCGTGGGGGTGTGCGGTTACCTCCCGGTGGAGGCTGGCGTGCGACGTGCGCGGCTGGTTTTTTTTTCGTCGAAATGTTGTGCTCGTGGCTCGGTGTGGAGGTGAGCGTTGCCTACGACGATGCGCGGTGACTGTAACGGTGAGACCGGGGCGAGTCCGGCTGTGGTCGCCTGGTTGGCGACTTGGCGTGGTGGAGAGGGCGTTACAACACCGCTTACACGTCAGCCCGCCTTTATTATCATGGAGCACAAATGGTCGTCTTTTTTCTTCTACAGGTGGCTGCTGATTGTCGCTTACCAAAATTGCACCAAATGGACGGCTCTAACTTCAATTATTTTTCGCTTTTACTCGCTGATGTTTATTACTACCTACTCTCTCCGTCTGAATTATGGAGCGTATATGACAACAAGTGTAAAAATTTTTTGTTGTTTGTTGATGTAGCCAACAACACTGTTGAGTCCAGACGATTAAGGGCATGTCCAATGATTGAGACAGTGTTATATGTAATTTTCTTCCACATCATCTAGAGACAGCATATGAGACATTATGTATAATGGGTTATCAATTGTGCTGTATGTATATCCTTAAAAATAGAATTAAGTGGGCCAATAAAAAATTATTTATCTAAGAGACAGCTAGGCTATAATGGTGAAAATCATGTACATAACATACAACTTTTGTCTTTTATACCGTAAGTAAATTAACATACAACCTCTTTCTTTCTCTTTCTTCCACATATGCAGAAATCTTGCATGATACCATTTACTTACGGTACTAATTTACTATTGGACATGCCCTAATAATATTTACTAGTGAGCCTGGATAGTTGGCCGACTTGCCTGAGAGCTGGCTTCGCCCCGACGATGCTCAAATCATCAACTCCATATTCTATACGGCAGAAGCTAAGAGAAGTAGAACAGTATGTAGCTCAGGCGGTAGAGTGTAACTAGGAGCAAGTGTTGGCATGGGTTTGATCCCAATTAGACACGTGTTTTCTTACAATTTCTTATCCATTAATATTGAATGCTAGGTTTCTCCCAAGTATTCTAAACATTTTCGGTCTAAAGAAAAGCTAAGAGAAGATCCTAGAGCTACTTAGAATTTCTTAAACCCCTTCTTCTAAATAGGCTTTAATGATTAGTGTATGACCCCACAATAAGGAACTAATGATTAACCCCTAACTTTTGTGGTAGTCTTAAATACTCAATTTAAATACTAGACATTTTGCACCCTCTGGCTCTTCAAATAGAGCAAAATACCCCCTGACATATTATAAACCAGCATCAATCCTACGTGGTGCACATGTAGTGAAGGTTTTGGCCACGTGCCAATCAGCAAATTAAAACAAGACAGTTTTTGGAGAATATATTCGCAAGTCCTGCATGTCAAATTTTATTTATCTTCTTCTCTCTCTCTATCTCTATCTCTCTCGCACCATCGTTACCACCTTGCATGATGCCTCTCCCTCGCTGGGAGATGGCTATGTTGGTAGTCTTCGCCACTTGCGATGCCTCTCCCGGACGCCTAACAAGATCATCAGGCACAGGAAACCATGGTTTCAAGCCTAGATGCCGGTGGGAAGCAGGTTGATTGGATGTCACGTAAAAGACCAAAACCACCGTAGAAGTTCAGATTAAGTCAGGGAGGTAATTCACCCGAGTTGAAAAAATTAGGATGAAAAAGTAATAATTTTAGAGTTTATGATGGCAAATTGGACCTTTCCCGGCATATATATGTTTGATTTCCCCTATGGAATGAAATTTGAAAACCTAATAAAAGTATTAGCCATTGCTCCCAATGATTAGCTAGCCTTTTTCTTTTGATAGCGCTATGGATAGGAGAAGAAGGGAAATCAGCACGGCACTCCAACGTACACAAAAGTAAGGAAAGGGAAAACGTAGGAAAAGCAGGGGTAATCCATATGGTATCCAACATAAAGCCAGCAAAGGAAAAGGCATGATGAATGGGCCAATATGGCAACTTTTTACCAGGCTTAGATTTGTGTTAAAGTTGCAATAATGTAGGCCCACTCCGGAGGGGATGTGTTGCTAACCTACTATCCCATGAATATCAAACAACCGTTAAAGCCCACAACAAATTTCCAAAAGACCCAGAATCTAGCCATCTCTCTATTAGCGTCCATTTGTGAACATGTGGAAGGTGGCAGCATGCCCATGAGGTATATGAGTTCATCATGGCTCTAGTTGGACTTTGGATTGATAAATTTCCTTCTAGCTCATGACATAAAACCAAAATGCCCAAATTCCAGTGATACAGGATAAACTGAGGTTGAGTTTGAGAAATATCAGCCCCAATAGTTTGTAGAAAGATGTGTTAGTGTAAATTAACAATACTTAGATAAAACTTAATAGAATCCCAGATCAATTAGTCTAGCATAATCATACATAGGAATTAATATAATGCAGAATTAGGGTTAGATCATCAAAATACCAGCGGTAGTGGCGTCCATGGTGTTGGTTGGGGCGACGAACTCGAGGTTTCGAGCCTTCCAGTGCACTTAGGGATCGATTAGGATGTATTAGGGTTTAGGAAAACCTTAATTGGCGTGAGAGAAACCCTGGGGGGTTCCCTCTCCTTATATATGCACACTGTACGCCCGGGGCCGAGCCCAAATAGGATCTTAGGGTTGCCTCCTGATCACGGCAACAAATCGAATTCATAGTTTGGAATTGCGACGGAGTCGAGCACACATAGCGCACCTCTCTTTCTTTTGCCGCAAGTTTAATTGACCGAGGTCAAAAACAAATCCAACGAGATGTGATTTCAGATATTTTCTCCAATCTTTAGGCCCCCTCTGATTTATAGAAAATGCATAGGAAATTTGGAGGACTTGCATCCTACATTAAAGAAGCATTTGAAATGAAGGATTGGATCCTAACAATTACTATATTTCATAAGGAATGAGTAATTTAATGGAGATTTTGAAGGAACATAAACATGAGGTCTTACCTTATGTTTTTATCTTCCTATGACTGCAATTCTTGTGTTTTTCTAATGTCTTAATCAAACGACTGTTTTGAAACTTTTCTGCCTTTTTTAATCCTGTAGGAAATTAATAGGTAAGACATGTAGTAATTCTTATATTTTTTCTATTCATGCATTTCAAAGGGCCCTTAGTAGGTATTGAGACATAGAAGTATGCTATACTGTCATTGTTAACCATGACAACTCATGATTAACGATAAATGCTTCTATACCTACAAGGAACACCCCCTCGAGTTCAATTTTGTATATTTGATTGATTCTCATGTCTAAACGTTTCTCGTATGAATTAATGGAAGAGAGTATACCGTCATTGGCCATTTGGCCTTGATGCAGCCAGCCGTGAGCCCGTAACTAGTGACTAGTGAGCCGTCACAGGCTCACAGCGACACAGCCATTAAAATTACAATACAGTTGGAGATGAAAAATGCGTTCAATTCAATCCACACGCACGAACGCAGACGACAATGACACTGCTGAGTGAAAGAAAAGAGCAAGAGAAGTGTAAAACCCTGTAGGTACAACCGTGCAAGTGCCCAACGCGAATCATGCAGAGTCGGGGTCGGGCAGGCAAAGCCACCTCTGAGCTGCACAAAAGACTAGTAGCAGGGTAAGGCCAAGACCTCTCCGATCTCCAACCCAATCGTCTCCTCGATCAGGCACCCGTCATTTTCAGTGCAAGCTCTCACTCTCACTCTCACAGTCTCACTCGCAGTGCAGTGGCACTGATACTGCCAGCTCTTCATACGAGAACAGCCAGATCACTCCTAGTGCCTTGCCATCTCTTTGATATCTTCTGCTCTCAATGGTCCCAGAAAAGGGTTAGATTTCTCACAGATGTAAGGGTCTCTGAATCCTGTCTGCCATATGATGCAAAAGGCCGTGCGATTTCACGTGCGGCAGTTCGGCCTTTTTCGCGAGTGTGCAATGTACTACAACAGCAGTGGCGTGGTAGATCTGATCAGAGCAGGGAGAAATCCAATGAGACACACACAAAAATGCTCATCAGACTCTCTAATCATGGATTTCTTTTCATTTTTCTTCTGCTCCTATCAGCAACGGATTCTTTGGCTGCGTTTTTACAGTTTAACTGAGACATATTTACTCACTTTGCTTCTTAGTATGTGACCGAATCATTAGATGTGTAGAGGCAGTTCTTACCAGATTTGTCAATCTTTTGATGATGCTACTCACGCAATCACGCATTGACGTACCAGAGTAATAAAACATTCTCTGGCTGCCGACAAGAACTTGCACGCTTTGGGGGAGTAAGTATTTGTGATGATTTACACACGCATTTACTTGCTTTGTGTTTCAGCCTGATGGTTACCTAGTGGTTACTGACAAAAGCATATGAGCTTTTGTTCAGAGATCACACCATGACCGCTGCAAGTCTGCAATTGTGTGGCAAGTGGGATTAAATCGAGCAGATGGTTCTGGTGAGCTGACCAGACGCAGGCTTATCTTATTTGACACCGTGGGTGTGTTTAGGTGAGTGATGAGCCTGGAAGGATCAAAGGGTACGTGCCATGAAGCATGTGATAACACAGGGAATCAATCCCCTCGCCGATGCAGATTCCGCCGCCTAATTTGGCCTCTTCGCTGAATCTCATTTGCCTAGTAATCTCAACCTCTGTACTGCGGCAGAAGCAATTGTAGCATATCAATGAGTAATTTGATTCTGTTTTAACGGCATGCAACCGGCTAGTACTAAGCCTGTGATTTGGTCTAAATTCATTTCAATGTGTCAAGCTTACAAATCCAATAGTTTGATACAGTCAATATTTCGTCTTTAAAGCTAGGAATTTCAGCATTGACTACCATTCACTTCTAAAATTTGGCCCTCTCTGAATTTCTCTAGCTAAACTATGGTTATTGCCCGGATCATAACCATCAAGTCTGTAAGATGCAAGGAGTTAATTCTGAACAAATGAATGAATGAAATAGCCATTATTATCGTTATTTGCATCAGCAAGCCTAATCAAGCAAGGCTTTACCGGGAAAACAAATGATCACACGATCTGAGAAGCGCAGGAAGATTACACCGAAACGGCCAAACGATCAAGAAGCCGATTGATACTGGTTGATTAATTGACGATGGGGTTCTTCCTAGAGAACCCGGTCGGAGTTGGACGGCAAGCGGCGGAAGAAGTTGAATCCGGCCGAGGGCATGTCGCCGCGGAACCTCGGGTGGCGGAGGTAGTAGAACCCCATGCCGAGCAGCAGCACCTTGAACGGCACGGCGTACATGACCAGCGCGGCGAGCAGGCACACCACCGCGAACACCGCCGTGGCGCGTGGGTCGCGCCACGACAGCAGCGCCTCGACGCGCTCCCCCTGCGCCGCGACGTCGCCGAGCAGCGTCTGCGCCCTCCCGGCCACGGCGCGCAGCCTGTCGTACCGCATCCGCACCACGTCTGCGGGTCGCCCCGAGGGGAGCCCGTCGAATTCCTCGTCGAGCTCGTCGGGGCTGACGCTGTCCACGTGGGACAGCCGCGGGTCCATTCCCGTCGGCTCGCGCGGGCGAGAGCGGTAGCGCCACAGGAGGACGAGGAAGAGGTAGAGGCAGACGGTGGGGAGGATCATCTCCGGGCAGAGCACGACGGCGACGAGCAGCGCGTGCACGAGTACGGTGGTCGTCGGGTGCGTCCACGTGCGCACTCGGTGCGCCCACTTCACCGCCGTGGCGACGTGCGACAGGCAGCCGACGACGCGGAACCAGTTGGCCTTGCTCCGGCGCATGCTCCACGCGTGCGTGTCCGTGTCGAGCAGGTACTGCACCACCTCCGGCCCCAGCGGCGGCTCCGACCGAGCCAGCCGACCCGACACGATGCGCATCGCGGTGTGACGCAGCACGTCCTGCTGCGCGGGCCCCAGCGGCTTGACGTAGTGCATCCGCGGCAGCAGCGGGCTCCCGTACGCCTGCATCAGCGTGAGCCACGACGGGCTGGTGAACCGGATGGCCAGCTCCAGCTCCCCCATCTTGCGGACTCCCACCGGGTGCACGGCCGTGAGCGGGAACGTGTTGACGTAGACGCGGTTGGTGTCGAGCGTGGAGAGGCGGATGCGGAGCTTGCCGATGCGCGCGTCCTTGCTGGCGTCGCCGTTCTTGTAGCGGGCGTTGTCGAAGAGGGCGATGGTGAGCACGGTGCAGGGGTCGAACACGTCCCACGCGTACTGCTCGTTCCACCGCGGGTTGAACTGGTCCAGGATGGTGCGTGTGCGTGCCCACTTGGGCCCGTACTTGAGCACCACGTACGCGTCCGTCGACCCGCTCGCGCCGTCTTTGGCGATCTTCATCGGCACCAGGTTCGCCGCGCCGCGGACGCCCACCTCCAGCATCCCCACCGGCGGCTTCGACAGCTGCTTCGACGCCGCGCGGACGTCGCTCGCCACGTTGGCCGCCTCGTCCAGCACGTGGTACCCGCCCTCCAGGCACACGCGCACGTGCACCCGCCCGGCGTACGGCCGTGCCTCGTCGCCGCACAGGTTCAGCCACCTCGACGGCGGCTCCGCCCGGTCGTCCGATCGCCGGTGCACGGTCGACAGTGGCACGCGCGCCTGCCCCACCGGCTGCCCGGAGAACACGTCCTCCACGACGACGGTCAGGAACGGGTCGAACGGCTCGGCGGCCACGAACAGCAGGTCCTCGTTCCAGCTCGGGTTCGATGTCCCCGCCGCCGCGCTGCCGAGCGCGACGCGGCACGTCTTGAACACCTGTGCGCCCAGCTGCGCCCTCACGTACAGCTCCGGGAACGCGGGCCCCATCGGCTTCGCCTTGGCGTCCGGCAGCCGCAGATCCTGCGCCTGGATGACGCTGAGGCGGAGGTACCAGAGCTTGGGGGAGAGGTACGCCTTGGAGCGGGTGTGGACGAGGTAGCCGCCGGAGTCCGATTGCCACGCCTCCTGGAACGCCTCGTCCACTTGCGTGCCCACCCACACGGCAAGCATGACGTCACAGGCCGCCGCCGTGGTGACGTCACCGCCGGAGTGGCCGCCGTCGAGGGTGTACCACTGCGGCGCCAGAGCGCTGTCCGGCGGCGACCGCTTCGGGACCTCGTGGAGATCGAACGAGACGTACCCGAGGTTGGCGTCCGGCGGAGTGGATTCCCCCTCCGCCGTCGGCTTCTTGGCTTCTTCGTGGACGGTGACCTCCAGGGAGGTGGCCGTGAGGCTGTCCTTGTGGAAGGCGAACACTTGGTCCCACTCGCCGGCGTTCGTCGCCGCGCGCGTCTTCACGGTGTGGGTGCCGATTGACAGCTGCGCGTACAGCGGCTGCCTGTCGCCGCCGCCGTGGTGCTTGGCCTTGAGAAGGCGGACGAACAGGTATGGCACGCGGTCCACCAGGTCGTACGACGCGTTGCCGGCGGAGGCTGCCATGCTCCGCTCGGCAGCGCTCTGGGGACGAATCTCGAGGTCGCCGGCGACTCCGGCGGCCGCCGCGAGCTCCATCTTTGACGGTGAGGGCGGCGGCGCCTTTGATGGCGAAGGCGGCACGACGTCCTTCTTGTTCTCCTCCTTTGCTTTGCCTTCCTCTTTGGGCTTCTCGCCGTCTTTCTTCCCTTTCTCCGGTGACTTCTTCTTGTCATCCTTCTCGTCCTTCTTGTCCGCCTCTGGTTTCTTCTCATCTTTCTTCGCCTCCTCTGCTTTCTTCTCCTCGGCCGGCGCCGCGGGTTTCTTCTCCTCAGCCGCAGCAGGAGCAGCTGCTGCCTTCTCCTCCTTCCCACCATCTGCAGCCTCTTTCTTCTCTGCGGCAGCATCAGCCTTCCCGTCCGCTGCGGCCGCGGGTGGCGGCGGCGGCGGCGGCGGTTCATCAACGAACCAAATCTTGAGCCCGATCTCTCCCTTGATCTGAGAGAACACGCTCCGCTTCTCGAGCGGGTAATAGACGAGCACCTCGTCCCCGGCCTTGGCGAAGGAGGCGCCGGCGACCTTGACCTTCCCGAGGAAAGTGCCCCCGCGGCGGCCGGCGGCGGCTGCGGCGATGGCCTTCTTGTCGTTGTAGAGGTTGAGCTCGAGCGTCTCGGCGGTCATGGCGTCGGGGTCGTGGACGAGGAACTCGAGCTTCTCCCCCCACTGCGGGTTGAGATCCCGCGGCTTCGTGGCCGTGCGGCGGCGCTGGCCGTCGAAGTCGACGACGGCGTAGGCGCTCGCCGTCCCCTGCCCGTCCTTGGGCATCAGATTCCGCGCGTTGCAGACCTCCACCACCACCCGCCGCCTCGCCCCCTCCTCCACCATGGCCACCCGCCGCCGCCGCCGCCCAGTGGGAGATCGATTGTCGGAAGCTTCTTCTCCGGTTGCCGCGCGCCCGTGTCCTCGGGAGCGAGAGCGACGTGGATCGGATTGGGGATTTGGGAAGAGAAAGAGAGAGAATGTGACCGTTGGAGAGTGGAGACGGGACTGGAGCGGAGAGTGAGGAGGCGGTGTTTGGGGGTGGGTCGGGGTTTAAAAGGCGGTAACGGGCGGGAGGTGGGGCCGGAGGCCACGTAGGACGGCGGTGGGCGCCCCGTGGGGCGGAGGTCTGCGGGCACGGAGCGTTGTCCGGTTGCGAACGTGGCAGGGACGTGACTGGTTGGTGGGGTGGGGCCGTCCTTGCAGGTCATAGAGTTGGTGTTAACGGCAACGGCATTGACGCGACCGGCGACGGCGACGGTGGCGGCGGAAATCCCTCGCATCGCCTGGAGAAGTGGGGGAAGACGTACCGTGCGTGGGCCGATGCCGGTCTCATCGGGCGCTTCTGCGACTTTTTTACGCCTCATGTTTTTCCACGTGTTCGTGTTGTGCGAACGGCCGTGCCCACGAGCCCGGGGGCCGGGGTGGTACTGCCTTACATTCTGGCCGTGTCTAGGTTTGGAACACGAATTCTTTTCCAGTTCTCACGGATGACTTCTTCATACGAAATTTTATAATATATTCGTGACAGGTTTTTTTTATACTAACACTGGGGCTTGAGTGTAAAGTGTAAAGTGTAAAGTGTAAACTAATACTCCAAAAATTTTCTCTTCAAATCTTAATTTAGCTATTCGTGTCAAAAGATTTCATCGCTAAATTAATGTGCACTCCAACAGACTAGCCATTTTTCCTAGCCAAATACAGAGATTTCACCCACTATCTCGTGGGTCTAGACTTGTGGGACCCACAATTGGTTATTGAGACGGTGTGGGAGAGACTAACCAGATTTGGCTATTATGGAAACAATTTTAGCTATTCAAATAGCATAGGATAAAGTCCGAAATATCCCCCTCAACTATTGCACGAGTTCTTTTTACACCCATAGACTCAGAAATCAGACATCATTCACCCCGAACTTTGTAAACCGGACAGAAAACCCCCTCGACACTATTTCAGGTGGTTTTGACCAGGTCAAGTCAATAAAAAAATATAAAAAATAATGAACCCACATGTCATGAAAAATAAATATGGGAGCAAGCTGGAAGAAGAGAGGGGAAAAAAATAAAAGGAAGAGAATGACATGTGGGTCCATTATTTTTTATATTTATTTTTTTGACTTGACCTGGTCAAACCACCTGAAATAGTGTCAAGAGGGGTTTTCTGTCCGGTTTACAAAGTTCGGGGTGAATGATGTCTGGTTTTTAAGTTTGGGGGTGGGTAAAAAGAGCTTGTACAATTGTTGAGGGGGTAATTCGGACTTTATCTAATAGCGTACCATGTTGGATGGCTACTCTCTTGGAGATTATTTTCTAAGCATAATAGCTATAAATTGCCTTAGAGAGTTATATATATAGTCTTTTGGAGATACTCTTAAGCAGAAGAACACAATAAGAACGTGCACATGCATATGACTTGATTTTATTAGGGAAGTGTTACTAGGAAATTTACAGAAAATAGAAACACAACAATAATCCAAAATACTAGTTGTTTGGATGGCATGTTCAGAATATGAAGGAATTTAAGAGACAAAAATAGAGAGCTCATGTTCTTCCAAGTCTCTATGGAACGACTCATTCCATTGGATTTTCAAAGGTTTTTTAGGCACCAATCCTTCACTCCAAAAGATCTCGTAGCAATTTTTAGACATAAAATTCAATAAAATTATGATTATGGGTTAATTTTTAAGCATTTCTATAGGAGGGTTTCCATGCACGACAGCAGAGGTTATAACATACGTAAGGAGGACCATGCATGACAAGCAGAGAGCCGTATACACTCGATGAATCAAGCAAGAGGATCTCTTCTAAAGGGGCCCTAGAAGCAATTAATTAGAGCACAAAGAAGACTAGATATCGTACTCCTTACGTATGGATTAAGGGTTATAGAATCTGCATAGGCCAAAAAAAAGGGTTCAAATGATTTGAAAGTGCTGTGACATCCCTGATCTCTTTGAAGTCTATGCTTTACCCCAGATCCTGTTTTCTTACCCGTAGCTAGGGATGAAAACGGCCGGTAAACAGCAAACCATTATCACATCCATATTGTTTTTCGGGAACAGAATCGGAAACGATAATACATGAATGAAAATGGTATCGGGAATACGGGAATATCGAAAATGGAATTATTCGGCTGGAAACATGTCGATAACGGTGAGAAGACTTTAAAGCAGTAATTTATTTCGAAAGATTCTAAACATTGTGTTGATTGATACTAATATAACGTGTATATACGTGAATCAGTGAGCGTGTAGCATGTAGGTGACTGATGCTCTTTGCACTACTAGCTTATGAGCCGTGACATGAGGGCTTATGAGTTTACCCCACGCGGGAGGAATCATAGTTGCGCTCAATGTAGCATCTTCCCGTTTGATGAACAGTCATATATCTTGGAGAATTATTCAGTACTGGTCGAGTCAATGGACACAAGCAATAATCAAACTTTGCATTACCATCTGATCGGATGAAAACACGGGACCGAGGCTTAGTGGGTGCCAAAAGCGCAGCCGTGGCATCGCTCCAAAAGAGCACTTGCCACCCGCGTGAAGTCCAATCGCCGAAAACGGTCACTACTCCGGCCGCTTTTACTGCGCCGGTGGTATTAAATTGGGCACGTCCAGCCCCTACCGCCCGGCAAACTTCACAGCGGCACAGCGTGGTCGGTGGCGGCTAGCTAGCTACCAAAGCAAAGCAATGCAAAGCGTCGCCCTCTCGCAACGTCCCCTTTCCACTTCGCGCCACCGGCGATGCTGCGCACTGCACAGCCACTGCGGTCTGCGGTCGTCCTTGGTGGAATCAAAAGCCGCCGTGCCGATGCGATGAGGTCATCTACACCGCCCGGCAGCGGCGAGACGTACGGGCGCGCGTGGATCCACTGCCGCATGTTGGGTCTTCTCCCCGTTGTGTTTGTCGCGGCGCGACGCTACGTACGTATACGTCGCGTGGTTGTCGTGCATGCGTGCGTGTGGGTGCATGGTTTCTCTATCGCGTTGGCGTGAGAACAACTCGTACACGTACGCCCCGTTCTACACTGTGCGTGTGCGTACGTGTGTTGCTGAAACGGATCATGTGCTGCAACTGCTCCTGCTCCTGCAGTCGATCCCCTGGTTTATTCCCTGTTATTATTGCGTCTCTCTGTGATGCGCAGCACCGTAGATTTGTCCGGTAAGTTAATTAAAAGATTTGTCAGTGCAGGTACAAAACACATGGGTGCGTGCAGGCGCAACCGCGCAAGCTTATCTTGGTCTGGTCGATCGTACATATATACGTGGCCGATCGTTAACTAGCTCTGTGCTGTTAATAGTGCAGCTAATTAAGCCCATTTCCTCGTGTTTCCATCGATGGGGGTTTTCCTCTGCCATCACCAGTACGAGTTTGTATATTTTATTTGTTTATCATATCAATAACCGTACAAAACTTACGTACCACGTGACAGGCGATCAAGCAAACGAAAGAGTTGATCAAGCCCATGTTTTCTCAACGGCTCATTGGTACTAAGAAGAATAAATAAAATAGTTTATTACCCCGTCAAATTCGTCCAATATCTCTGAATCATCCATGGTCATCGTTTTATGTTTGGGAGAGGATGGTCATTGTTTTTTAGTATGGCTACACAGAAGAATCACATAAAGATACAGAGGAAGCAAATCTCACGTGCTGCGTTGGAGACTTGGAAAGTTGGAAGAGTTGGAGGGCTTTGAGCATTCGAGACGCTATAATTTGGGCCGTAATAGGCCGAATGGGCAGCCAGGCCCGCAAAGCGACACACGAGACCTGAAAGGAAAGATCGGCCCACGGGCCACATATCACCCTCTCGCTGACGTCATCCAACCCATCCTCTCGCTCGCCCGAGAAAATAATTCGCCGTCTCCTCCACTGCCGTCCCGTCCCGTCTCCATCCCCTCCTCCCCAACCCCGCCTCAAAGCTCGCCTCCGCCCCCAAATCGTAAACCCTAGACGGCAGCGGCTCGCGCCGGGCAGCCATGGGCGCCAGCCGGAAGCTTCAGGGCGAGATCGACCGCGTCCTCAAGAAGGTCCAGGAGGGCGTCGACGTCTTCGACAGCATCTGGAACAAGGCACTCTCCCCTCCCCCTCCCTCCCTCCCCACGACCAACCGACCGACCCCCTTGCCCGCTCTCCGCTCTGCCGAATTCCTCTCCCGTCCTGATGGTTTGGGAGGGTTTTTGGTTTGTCGTTCTGAGTTTTTTTTCCCTGAAAATTTCTATTTTTTCTTTTCTTTTCTTTTTTTTTGCTGCGGCGGCCGGCGGCGGGGTTTGTACAGGTCTACGACACCGAGAATGCGAACCAGAAGGAGAAGTTTGAGGCCGATCTCAAGAAGGAGATCAAGAAGCTGCAGCGGTACAGGGACCAGATCAAGACGTGGATCCAGTCGAGCGAGATCAAGGATAAGAAGGTGAGCCCCTACCTCTTGCATTGTAGCCGGTAACTTCTCTGACCGGTTCATGATGTAATGCACTCCTCTTGTGCTTAGGATTATGCATCATTGTGCTCTTCTGTTCAGTTAATTGTATGGGCACACTGATGATTTTAGAAGCTTTGCTAAGTTGAACCATATGTCAGTGAATTGGTTTTGCTGAGTGAAAATCTACATGTATACTGATTGGTCAGTATGAACATTGATAGGAGAATGGTCCTTTCATACCCGATTCAATAGTTAACAGTACCCTGTGCCTATCAGCTTTCGTAGTGAATTATTTTATACATTTTGTGTTCTGGGGGGAGTGAGTGAAAATCTATTTGAGGTTGGTGTCTCTATGCACTGCTTTTCTCTTTCCATGTTTTTGTCGTTAGTAGCTGCATTGCCGTGTAGCTTCAATCCCAAAATGATGCTATTTCCACAAAGATGGGATGCTGGTTTTGTGGCTTATATGCTTTTCTTTTCTTGTTATTACAAAGACAGTTCATTCTTAAGTTTTCAGTTGAATTTTTGTAAGCCTCTTGTGATGCTAAATAATTTGGAAGAATTATGAATAATTTTTGGGGGTAGGTTAGTAAAGATGATCATGATTGGCATCCAATATACAATAACTTTCCATGGTGTTTACTTTACATGGTCAACTTTTTAATCCATATTTACTCTGGTGTGCTGATGTTTCTAAATCTCATTTTTGGTAAGAGTGAGTGAGTATAGAACACTCTTGATAACTCTGAATGATGATGTAGTTGTAGCTGGCTCCTCTTTGCTCACTGCTGCATCCATCTTTTGGTAATTAATTTTAAAATGTTTTCAGTTAAATTATATGGAACTACAGAAAACATACCTGTAATCAATGTATGGACAATACCGTCAGTTTCAGCTGGGAGGTAAAGAAGAGTCTAGATGATTTATATATGCTCTTTATCAGGAGATCTTATAGATGAATGCTCTGTGGTACAACAAAGCATTATGGAAATTATTTTTGGTTTTCACTTATGATGCCAGTCTTCTGACACAGTTTTCACCTTTTTTTTCGCAATTGTTATATGACTGATCAAGGCGTTCAACCTTATTTATTGAGAAGATATTTTAATTTAAGGCATCCTATTCACTTAGACTACTGTTTATTGCAATATGTCTCAAATCAATTTGTACAGACGATCAGCAAAATTTCAGAATTTACTTGAAGGCCATGCTAAACTTCAAATCAAACAAACTTAGGGACATTCACTGAATCAACCAGATGTAGATTCTCCTCGAAGCTCTTTTTATTTTTCTTGTAAATTATTTTTTGAAGGGATTTTGTTTGTAAATTTGTTGCATCGTCATGTCGATAAGCCCACTCTTCTCATTTTCAAGTATTTGCTTCATCTTGCTGTTGGATTGTTGGTACGTGTTAACCTTGGTCGACCATTCTAATTATGCCATATACTGTTAAACATATTTTACTATGAACAAATGGGAGTTTCCCAGTGAAGAAATGTGACAGGACTGACGGTTATAGTTTGGTCTCCCTTCTCAATTTATACCATGTTTCTGCAATCGTGTTTTCTTCATATGGTTTATCCTGCCAAATGACTTCTCTGTTAGGCATAGCTTATTTTTTCTGGGTTTAACCCATTTGTAATATATATGTTGACATAGTATAGTGCCTCTTATGAGCAGGCTCTTATGGATGCCCGCAAGCAGATTGAACGCGAGATGGAACGATTTAAGGTTTGTGAGAAGGAAACTAAAACCAAGGCCTTTTCAAAGGAAGGGTTAGGTCAACAACCGAAAACTGTAAGGATTTGTTCTCGTCTGTTTGTACCATACTTTTCTAGTTTTGGTTGTAACTATTTTGAGTTATTTGTCAAACACTTTGTTCCCAAGAGGTAAAGACTGAGGTTTCTGATTAAACATTGCTGCATTATAGTTCTTGCAATCATGTAAAAGAGTGTTCAGGGGTGCTAATTTGACATTTTCGTGATAGTCATGCTTCTTTCTAGAATGTTCAAACTTTCGAAGCAACTTCGGTTAAAACTAGCTAATAAACAGCGCTGCGTCGCTATGACTTAAAAAAGGAATACTACCATATGATATAAGTTCTCCAGAATCAAACTAATGCCATCATGATGGTTATGTAGCTAGAAATTGGATTGCACTTCCTTATCAGATGCTACAGAACAGCAAGTTTTAGTTCTTTGTTTTTTATTTGCACTACATGACTAACTCCTTTTCCATTTTTCGGGATGGATCTGTTCATTGCTGGCCCAGTCAGCTGATCACCTTTTAGCCATGACACCCTGAGTCAGCTGCAGTTCACAAGAGTGGAGTGCTTTGGTCAGACCATTTCTCAGCTGCTTGCTCCTTCTTCATATATTTCCTCTTCCCCTCTGCTCCCTTCCTGCCTTGCTGCTCTCTAGTCTCCCAAGCACGACAACAACCACAACTTGATCTACTACTGGCGATAGCACAAAATCATTACTTGATGCATGGGTGCTGGGGTAAGGTGATTTGATGTGGTACATGACAGCATGGCACAAAGGTGGAAGAGATATTGACGGCAGTGGTAGAGGAAGGGCTCATGGGGGGTGGCACAGGGTTGAACATGCAGCACTAGTGTCGAGGTGGTAGTGGTGCTTGCACAAGTTTTAACAGCAGTTTCATGAGCCTGCCTTTGCTGCTGAACTCGGTACCGTCTGCCAGCAGTGGAGGCTTTCAGGTTGGGTGGTACAAGTGTGATTGAGTGGATTTCTGCTATGATTTTGAGGATCTGGTGAAGGGAGAAGGTGACATGAGCTAGGTCACTGATACCTGGTTCCACACATCAAGTGAGGTTGCTGTTAGTGGCAGACTCAAACACCAGCGCCACTCCCTTCTATCTGTAGGAGTAAAGATAATTGGAAACCTGAGGCTCTGAGCTAACTGTTCCTCTTTAGCATTGGAGATATAATGATGGTACTGACACTATTTAGAAATTAATCTTGAGCTATTATTCTACTCCACAAACTAGCAGATGTAGCGACCAATAATCATTACAAGGGCTGCTGGGAAAATCTATGTTTTTTTTTAATATTCAATTTTGATTTCAGCTTGTATTTTCTATGTGGCCAATTTCTTGTTGCGAGCCTTGTCTATTTAATGGTCATATTGCTTAAATTTACGCATATCAGTCTTCGAAAATTGACTTATCAATCACTTAAAATATTTTTGGTCACTTGCGGTGTATTTTGTGGGCCTGCAGCTTTCCTTTAGCATAATGGTTAATTTTTAATTTGTGCAGGATCCCAAAGAGAAAGCAAAGGCTGAAACAAGAGATTGGCTTAACAATGTGGTATGTTAGAAACATCAAATGTACATGTATGTCTTCATGTACTTTCAATTTTGTGTGAATCTGACTGAAGCAAAGAACAGGCTTGCAACATCAAATGTGGTGTAGTTTTGCTTTTTGACGGCTCTCATCCTTGTGATGAGTTGTTATGTCCTAAAGTCATAACTGTTTTTTTCCCTCAGAAAACGTGGATTTTTAGATACAAGTTACCTGGATCGTGGAACGATGCAGTGATCCCTGTACCGGGAAATTCATTCCCAGTCGTGGGTTGGGGGCAACACGGGACATTCACAGATCACGGGTGGACTCCGCTTGATCGTCCTCTCGGGATCCAATGGGACACCGCCTGGATCATCGTCTAGGCCTGTAGGGGATCCGAGGCAGAGCTAAGGGCTACGGTCAGGAAGAATGGAGACACACCTGGTACTCCATTGCTGCTCATTGTCATCACGCCGAGGACGAACACCGCTAGCCGCCGTCGCACCGAGGACAGCGTAGAGCGCTGCTGGCCGCTCGTGGCTAGGGGATGGTGGGCAGGTGAATATGTAACTAGGGGATGGGGAGCAAAGGAGAGCCGCCCTTGTGATGCGGAGGGAGCATGGGAAGCAGCGTCATTGTCGTGTCAAGGGAGTACAGGGGAGCGCCGCCACCGCTGTTTCATAGAGGGATGGGAATCGATGATTCTGTCGATGGGGATAGCATGATGGGGTGGGCAGTGGGACAAAGACATCTGGGATTGGTCTTTGGTTTTATCCCTTTGACTTTATAAATATTTTGAAATCTGCTTCATTCAATTGATTTTTACATATAAGCCAAAGTGTTTATACATTCAGTTAAGCTTATTCTTTGCAAAAACAATGAATTTCTACTATCCATGGAATGCTGATTCCTGCTCTCGTCCCAGACTATAGTACTGGATTTCCATGGTACGCGTTCCTACCTTCGAACAATCGTTAAGAAGTATACCTCCATACCATGTTTTTTTCTATATGGAGTTCCATGTTCCGCATTCCAGTTCATCGACCCATCAATTCAGGAACTCTTGTGACTTACAGTATTGCATCAGCCGCTACTGTTGATTGTAAATAATTTCTTTGATCTGGTAACTGTGAGGATATCGATAACATGTATCTTTGATATTGATAATCTTCACTACAAAGTTGATTCTGTTTGTTATTGCTGTATTATCATGAGTTGTGCCTATTACATTGATATTTTTCTTCCTTTGTACTGGGTTTGACAGATCTAATTAATTTCTTTATCTTGTTTACAGGTTAGTGATTTGGAAAACCAAATCGATAACTTCGAAGCTGAGATTGAAGGACTTTCAATTAAGAAAGGAAAGCAAAGACCTCCTAGATTGGTATGATCAATTGTGTCACAGCGCAAACCGATCATGTTTGCATGTTTACGAGATTTATTTATGATAATATCTAGAATAGATGAAGTAATTTTGCATCATCAGGTACATTTAGAGAAATCTATCACACGGCATAAAGCTCACATAAAGAAATTGGAGTCAATATTAAGACTTTTGGATAATGATGAGCTGAGTCCTGAGCAAGTTAATGATGTTAAAGATTTTCTGGATGACTATGTTGAACGTAACCAGGTGTGTTAATATTTTATCCGATCTAGTTGAATACTATGAGCGTAGAACTTTGTTCTTATTTTGTTAGTACTTTATCCAAATATAGGAAGATTTTGAGGAATTTAGTGATGTGGAAGAGCTCTATAGCACATTACCTATGGAGAAGGTTGAAGCACTTGAAGACATGGTTTCACTTGCCCCTTCCAGTCTTGTCAAGGTGAGATGTAATAGAGGCTCTCTCTCTTCCACATGTACCTTTTGGTGCTCTTCTACTTTTAGGGCTGTTTATATACCTTCGAACCTTGTTTCTTGCTTGTCAGGGTGTTCCTACTGTTTCTACTACTGCAGTTGTGAGTGCAAAGAGTTCTGTAGCAACTTCACCTACTCAGGTATTGGCTATTATTATTTTTATTATTTATGATGATTCACTAGATTGGTATTTGCTTTCTGATTTCTGTTTTGTCTGCTAATGTTTGAATTCCTGTCATTTTTCTTCTCTTGTATCTGTTTCTTAAGCTGTTATTTTATCGATTATCTGTTACTTTCATTCTTAATTCAATGAAAATATGTCTCTCCTGCTTCAAAAGAAGCTGTTGTTTTTGGCTTTTTGCTATATTTTTTACATTTTATAAAAGATGTGCTCACAAGATCAATAAATTATTGCATCTAGACTATTTCTGATGTGTTGGCCTGGTTATCACTTATTATTGTGCTGGTTTACTGTCTCTTCTCCAGGCTACTGCATCGGCAACCACTTCGCTAAGTGCATCATCACAAGATCAAGTAGAGGAAACGGCTTCGCAAGAAAGCAATTCTGAATCGGCACCACAGACACCACCTTCAAAAGGTGGAAATCTTGGACCTTCTGTGCAAGTTGTGCCGACTACCATCAGTACTAGTACCGCAGCTGTTTCTGTTTCTGCTGAAACCATTAGTTCCCCTGTACGCCCAATTGTTCCTACCACAACAGCTGCAGTACTTCCTGCTTCTATCACTGCTCGAAGTGCTCCAGAGAACATCCCAGTTGTTACTTCAACTCCCGCAAACTCAACTAGCACGTTGAAGGATGATGACAATATGAGCTTTCCTCCACGTAGATCATCTCCTGCACTTACCGAAACTGGCCTTGGCAGGGGTATTACTCGTGGGTTAACTAGTCAGGCATTAGGTTCAGCTCCTATAAGTATAGGTTCAGTCCCAGGAAATGGATCAGTTAGTGCACTTGCTGACTTGTCTAAAAGGAACATGTTGAATCCTGATGAGAGGATTAACAGTGGTGATCTTTCTCAGCAATTGATTTCACCTCTTGGTAATAAAGCTCAACCACAGCAAGTTCTGAGGACTACTGATACAATTAGCATTGATTCTAGTAACACAAATGAAAGTACTGTTCTTGGTGGACGAATCTTTTCTCCTCCAGTTGTTTCTGGGGTTCAATGGAGGCCTCAAAACACTGCTGGTTCGCAAACTCAAAGTGAAATCGTAAGTTCATTTCATCCCAACCTACCCACCTCTTCCACATTATTCGATGGTAGCCTTGTTGGTATTGACCATGTACTTTTTCTAGGTGTCCCAGATCTGTTAATTGCTGAATATTCCCTCTGTCCAAGAATATAAGCATTTTGGCTGGGATGTACACATCATAGTACAATGAATCTATACAGAACCGATATATTTGTTGTACTAGGATATTTCAAATGCTTATATATTTGTACGGAGGGAGTACAATATTTCATCATTCTAGGTCTTTCAACTAATAACTAAATCAAATTATATAGGGATCAGTCTAGAATTTGTATGGTCTCAGTTCTTTGCTCTTTCTTCTTGATCCAATGCCATCATGGATTTTATTTCAGGGCCAATTTCGTGGAAGACCTGAAATTTCTGCAGATCAAAGAGAGAAATACCTTCAAAGATTACAGCAAGTACAACAGCAAGGCAGCCTTCTTAGCGTTTCTCATATAACGGGCATAAATCAGAAACAATTTCCGTCACAGCAATCAAACCCCCTCTTACAACAGGTACTTCCTGCCGTTATCATTCAATTGAATTGTGTTGTATTACATGAAGGTCTCCTTGTGGTTGAGAAACACACCATTAGTTGATCAAATCAATTTCAGAATATTTGGTATTTTTAAACTGTTACTTTACTGTTGTTCTACCTTTTAAGTCTTTGGTTCAATGAAATATATATCTAGTGCATACCCCTTGGAAGGTACTAGTCTATGATGTGTTCATGTACCAAATCAACTAAAAGAAAAAACAAAATTCAAATCCTTTCCATTTATGTCATTTTAGTATTTCGTTGTCTTATGCCTTCTATGTGGTGGTAAATCACATTTGTAAATATCTAAGAATTTTTTACTGTTAGGCATACTAAATATACGAGTTAATATTGTAGGCCCGTAGGACCTTTTCTCTCTGTGCACTAGATATGCCTGATTTGGAAACCATTCTCTAGTTATCTTTAATTTAGTCTGTATTGCTTTCTTGATTTGACCAGTTTCGAATCTCTGGTCATCCTATTTGTGCAGTTTAACTCTCAGAGTCCCTCTATTTCCTCCCAAGTGGGTATTGGGCTTGGGCAGGTACAAGGACCAGGTATTAATTCTTTTTGCTCATATCAGCTACAAGTACAGCCTTTTCAATCCCCAACTCTCTAGCTATCTAATGAAGGTTTATAAAATTTGACTACTTGCTGTTTATTGTGTGCATTGAGAATCTACCT
This sequence comes from Leersia perrieri, assembly GCA_000325765.3. Taxonomy (NCBI): domain Eukaryota; kingdom Viridiplantae; phylum Streptophyta; class Magnoliopsida; order Poales; family Poaceae; genus Leersia; species Leersia perrieri. The sequence goes on from CM002481.1 coordinate 20,373,002, forward strand.
GTCTGTGCAGATGCCACACTTACAAAAAGTGAAGAACAACAAAGTTTTGCTGAAGATATTAGTGTAGAATCTGTTGCAACATCTGGAGCAAACAAACACACAAATGAAGATGATACAAAAATTTCATTCTCGGTATGGTCCAACTTTGGCAAGCTTACTACGGAAAATCAGCTTGTAGTAACACTAGTTTGGCCTAGAAACCCCCCGTCACAATTTTCATGTGATAAGATTGAACAGTTAAATTTATGGTCAGGGATCAGGGAGCGTTTCTTTGTTTCAGATTATACCAACACAACCAAGTAACTGCACTGCTTTAATTGTTTCCCATTGGTAACAATACACACTGTTGCGATCGGTTTGAATTATGACTGTAGCTTCCAGGTGTTTTGGTTGATTTGTTTAGTCAGTTCAACTTGTTCTGACTGATAGAAATTCTACTTTTGCTGATTGGAAAAATTTACTACCTGGGCTTCATGGTTCACTATCCTGATTATTTTTTCTTGCCTGGGTTTTGTGGTTCACTATCCCTGTTTCTACAATTTGTTTTGCCTAGGTGTCTGAACCATTTTGAAGAGCACTGTTTTTAGATTTACAGATGGAAGGTATCTTAGTTTTTATTTTTCTTAGTCCTCATTATTGAACACCTACCGTTCTTTTTTTCTCAGAATCCTTCAGCATCCATATCAGAAGGCACTCAACTATCTAGAGACCCTGATCTACCAGCTGGGCAGCCTTTACAACCTGGCATGACATCATCTGGTGTTGGTGTTATTGGTCGGAGGAGCGTATCTGATCTTGGTGCAATTGGTGATAACCTCAGTGTAGCTTCTGCAAGTACTGGTCATGATCTGCTTTATAATCTGCAAATGCTCGAAGCTGCTTACCATAGACTTCCCCAACCTAAGGACTCAGAGCGCGTGAAAAATTATATTCCGGTAAGACCATTACATTACATTTGTTTACGAACCAAATATCTAGCGTATTGTTCTAACTTCTTTGTCTTCTGTTATTTTCAGAAGCACCCTGCAGTCACGCCTGCCAGCTTCCCACAAATTCAGGCACCAGTAGTATCAAATCCTGCCTTTTGGGAAAGAATGGGTAGCGATTCATTATCTACGGATATGTTGTTCTTTGCCTTCTACTATCAACAAGTAAGTTTTCATACTTTCCTCTTTCCATTTGCTTGCCATTAGCAGTTAACTTTCATCGAGTTTTAAACTATTTGCTCTTGCTGCTGGCATTTTCTGTTGCTTTCATAGAACACATACCAGCAATTTTTGACTGCCCGAGAACTGAAGAAGCAATCATGGAGATTTCACAGAAAGTACAATACTTGGTTCCAACGGCATGTGGAGCCACAAGTTACAACTGATGAGTATGAGCGGGGATCTTATGTGTACTTCGATTTCCATGTCGCAGATGACGGCTCAGGATGGTACGTTAATCATCAGTGCAAGCATATTAGATTTATTCTCTGCTACACGCAATTAGCTGGGCTCAATATGGTAGCAGTACTAATGAAGATGATACCCTTCTAATGTATGGTAACTTGTATATGTTTGCAGGTGCCAGAGAATCAAGAACGACTTCACATTTGAGTATAACTTCCTTGAGGATGAGTTGTCAGTACAGACGAACTAGAGCGGCAGGATATTAGAGCTAATCAAACCATTTCACCATTGTGAATCTTGTAACTTTAGAATGGAACTGCTGGAATCTGAAATTTATAGATTAACTTTCTGGTTGAATTTAAAGCTGTTGTGTGCATTCCTTACATTAGATTGGTACTCATACACTGATGACACTCCTTGGTTCGTCTGTTTTCGGATAATTTGATTTTTTTAAAAAAACAGTTTGGTCACAACAGGACAGTAACTCTTCTGGAGTTTTTGCATTTTGATTCTTTATATAATATTTTTTCAGACAGTTATCATGTATATGATCCATCATCAATGAGCACATAGCTAGAAATATCTAAGTCAGACTGATAAAAATATACTCAATAAAATATTAGTCTTATACAAATAGATTTGTCATTAACCAACAAGATTAAATTTCCGACACTTTGACTTATACAACCCCAAAATAGAAGAGTAGTATTTGGATAGAACATGAGCTTCAGTATTCGACTCCTTACCTGCAAACCTAAACATGGTAAATACCCCAGCCTAGTTCCTGAGATTTTGTGGTAAACAAGCAAATAGCCCAACGTCTACGGCCTAGATGATCGGCCCATCAGCGACAACCCCTCGATCACTGCCCACGGTCCCTCATCATCACCCCCAATTCTCCAAGGCCACCTGGGACGAGCTGTGGGGTGCCCACACGAGCAACCCCAATAAGCTGGTGAGCTCTCCTCAATCCGATAGCCCCCCTCTCTCTCGTGGTGTGTGTGTGTGTGATTTTGATCTGAATTCTGAACCCAACGTGTTGATTTGGATCTGAATTCGTGATCGACTTCTCGGCGACGTGGTGCGGGCCTTGCCGATTCATCGAGCCGGCCTTCAAGGAGATGGCCTCCCGCTTCACCGACGCCGCCTTCCAAGATCGATGTCGACGAGCTCTCGGTACGATTTTCTGCGACCTGCTAATCGTATTAGCCTTTTTTTTTTTCGCTTGGATTCAATTCGGGGCCGAATCAGCAGCTCTTGTGGAGTTAAATGGAAGGGGAAAAGGGTTCAGTTATATTGGCTCTGTTACTATTTTTAATCCACTTAGTAGTTGTAGTAGTAGTAGTATGCTGTTGTAGCTAATAGTTGACTCTCGCCTTATGCAAGTCAAAGCTGGTTTTAAAATTGTCGTAGAAATTCACTTCAAAAATGAAATTGTAGTAGAAATTTTGCTGAGCTGCCGAGAAACTGTGCTGATTGCATAGGCTTTATGCGCACTTGTATTCTGTGAGAAGTTTAATTTCACATGGATTTGATTCTTGGCTTAGTACTTAAGCAAGTTAGTTGCTTGGCCACTACAAGTTTAGAACCAGATATGGAGTTCAGTTTGATGGCACTCTCTGCTGTCTTTGCATTGTCATATGATCCTTCACATGTACTTGTACTTCTGAATTTGGAATCATTTGTTCTCTTGCATTGCCCTAGACACTCTTTGAAGTTTAGAATCGATATATAGTCTTGCGAAGTCGTTTGGTTTGAGTGATTCCACTTTATAATGTTCTAAGAATTCACCCAAGCAGGACCAAATCAAGATTAGAAGACGCATAGGTGCTCTGTTTATAAGTTTAGACCACATAATGCATATCTTTTGGGAAGTTGTAGGATAAATCGAGATGATGATATAACAATATAAAAGCTATTTATGGGGAGATGTAGAGTAGTCTGAGATGCTATAACAGGCTTAAATACTCAAGGTTTATGGGGGCCTTTTTAGGATAAGCGCCTGTTCACTTACAACCTATAATCATGAAAGTATCGTTGTTTTCGTAGTTAACAGAAATTTTGTTTGGTTCCACCCTACTAGGACTAGGATGGTTATCACTTTACAAGGGGTGGAATTTCATCCTTCCACCCCCAACCCACCACCACCACAAATAATTGTACATTTTTCATAGTGATGATGGGTCTATGGCACATTATTTGGATGCATCAAATGTGTACATCTCAATTATGCTTTATAAAATTATTAAGGATGTAAGATATACCAAACTGTTGAACTTTTTTCCTATGTTAGCAAAAGGTATACGAATTTCATTTAGAAGCTTGTCGTGGCTAATTTGAGCATTCATCGCAAAAGTGCTTTCCTGATGGTGGTGAACCTGAATTTGCAGGAAGTGGCAAGGCAATGGAACGTGGAGGACTGGAGGCCATGCCGTCCTTTGTGTTAGTCAAGGGTGGGAAGGAGGTGAGCCGCGTGGTTGGTGCTAAGAAGGATGAACTCGAGAGGAAAATCAACATTCCTACTAAACCCCTAATTCTATTTCTGCATTTCCATAAAATTAGTGCCAGGCTCTGGTTTCTCTCAGTGGTAGCCTGTTAGTGGATCCTGTGGTTGTCCTCTTAACATGCTGCAAAATTCGATGTGAAGTGGGATAATAAAACTTCCAATAGTTGGAATGGAAATGTAATTGCCTGTTCTATTTAGTAGTCATCCTCTTCATTGATATTCCCACAATATAGAAGTAGTATCTGGAATGGAGCGCATGAGCAATGGTCTTCTGCACGTTCAAGAACTGAACTGAACAAAACAATGACAGCCTTTTGTAGTTGCAACTTGCAATTCGTTTATATATTGCAGATACTCCACAGTATAAGGGATACATTGGTAAAATAACTTATATTAAGGAACGGAGGGCATGGATCACGCTTGACACATTTTCTTGTCGACATACTTGTAACAATTACTGCTGTTAATTTTGACGGTTTACCTGCCTCATCGCTGCTGGAATTTTCGATTCAGTGAACTTGATAAACATGGGATTATCTAGGGTTTGTAGATCACACATCATAACGCTACGTCGACAAAAAAAATCAGCATTGACAAAACCATAACTATGTTTCTGAGGCTCTTGGCTTCTCAGATTGCGAGCTGCAAACTGCTAAAGCAGCATAGCCAGCAACCAAGCAAAGCAATCGCCAACGAGGCCCGAAGGGACGGAGCTGGATGACGACGTGTCCACCCTCACTGACAGGTGGTCCCGCACCTTCCGTCCCCACCCCACACCAAAATCAAATAAGAGCGCAACCTTACTCTCGAGAGAAGAAGAGGATAAGAAAGAAAAGTAGAGAACGAGGAGACACTCTCTCCTCTATTTTCTGAAAGGATATTATGTAAACGTTATAAACTAATATCATCATGACATTCTTTTTATATGTGCCATTTATTTTTAAATCAACCATAAAAATTAGTTAAATTATAATTAATTAAAACTATTACTTAAGTAGTTATGTAAATAACATTAATCCATAGCCGTTGATTTAGTAATAGATGGTTAGGATGAAAAGAATGTCATTGTAGCAAACTAATATTAGAGGATACAAATCCGACGTGAACTAGCTCCATATACCATTTTCACAGAAGATGATCCTCTGACATAAAATTAGAAGATTTCACCACTTACATACGAGCTTATTATTCCTAAACCCACGTGTAACTTTAAGTTTTTTTTTTTACTTCCATGCAACTTTGAGTTGGATGAACATGTTCTGTTCCAGTTGGTTAATTTTTGTTCCTGATAAAATTTCTTCCAAATCGTGTATTAGTAACAGGAGGTCCCACACCTCTCGGTCCCACTTCTCGGTGTAACAAACGAACAAGCCACGTCACCCTTCTTTTCCGTTTCACTACCATGGTGCGCGAGTGAGCGAGCAGCAGTAGCCTCGTAGTCTCCTCCCACGTCTAGGCCTGGTAATGGGTCAAACTTTTTTACCTACAAACTTTGAGGGCTGGGTCTAAAAGAGGCTGGGCTGAAATTTAGATATAATTTTGAGCTAAATAGGGAGAAGGGTTGAGATGGGTTGTGAAAGGGCCCATGGGCCGTGGCCCATTACCAGGCCTACCCACGTCCCACCACCAAATCCCCTCGTAACAACCGTCAAATCAAATCAAAACCCCGAAGTGTCAACCTTAATCCGATCCACTAATCTCATCCTCCTCCTCGATCCAGATGGCCATGGCGGCGGCCTCGCTCCTCGCCTCCTCCTCCTCCTCTCCCCTCGCTCCCGCGCCGTGGAGATGGAGGCCGCTGCCGCCGCCTCTCGCAGTCGCAGCGAATCCCGGCCGGCTCGCTCTCCGCCTGAGCGCCGCCGCTTCTCCTCCTCCCCGAGCTCTACCCTCGCTCCCGGCGAATCTCGCGCCGCAAGGGCGGCGCCGCTGGCGCTGGGCGGGGGCGAGACGGAGGTGAGGGAGAGGGATGCGGCGGCGCCGGAGTGGGGCGCTCTCGTGAGGCGGGTGTCTCTGGGCGTGGCGCTGGGGTGCGCCGTGTTGGGGTGCTGCGGCGGCGCGGCCGTGGCGGCGGAGGATTCGATCAAGGCGTCCGGGTTCGGGCTGCGCGTGGCAGCGTCGCTGCGGAGGCTCGGGTTGCCCGACGAGGCCGTGGTGTTCACGCTCGCCACGCTTCCGGTGGTCGAGCTTCGCGGGGCCATTCCGGTTGGGTACTGGATGCGGCTCGATCCTATCCGCCTCACCGTCCTATCCGTTCTCGGGTTTGTCTTGCTTACAACTAAACCTCTCTTGTTACGTTTACCTTGGCGACCTTTGCTCCAGAGGTGTTCGATGAATTGCCTGTGACGCTGGAATTGAACGTACTGCTAATATTCAGTGGTGTAAAAAATTATGGCGCTAATTTGTACTACTATTTACATCTAAAAATTGGACCTCTATTTGCACTGTCCGGCAATTCAATATCATTTCAAATCTTTAGGCCGACCCGGCTAAAAAACAATTCAATATCACAGTTTGATGGATCAACAAATTCAGGGTCTTGTATAAAATGCTAATAGGTTATGAATAAGTGTGCTAGCTTGATTTACCTAGGGTCCTGGGAAATGGCATATGTATATTCAAACTAACGATAGGATGAGCTCACAATGTACGGTACCTTGGAAAAAGCGAAAAATGATAACTGCAAATCTGCAATTCCATGATACTTTTAGTCTGAAAATCCTATGCGTACGGTTTTCGTACGATCAAATGCACGTCGTCCATGTACGAAGACCAAAACCTGTTTTGTGTCAGACGGAACCTTGCAGCCGTTAGATACTGGCAGGTAACATTTCATCGTATTACAATCGTAAACGGAGGATCGTACAAATAGCAGCACTCAAATCAGATATGATCAGCTACTACACACCCACTAGTAAAAGCTAACAAACGCCTGTATTGTTGGTTAATTACTAGTAGGTGTGTAGTAGCTGATCATATCTGATTTTTCTGGATAACTATTCCAGCAACAAGAGCGTTTTTGCAATTTATTTCTTTATGTATAGTAACTGATCAGTTCTGATTTGATCAATGCGATGTATTATGTGTAATTATCAATCTGTGAATAAAAGAGCAAAGTAATTTGAAGAATTGATGCCTATTTGTTTACTGTTTAACTTTGCACATCCTACATGAGAAGTTCAGTATATTGAGGAATTGCCGGCATAAGAGAGCGAAGTAGTGGAATGTCAGGAACTACAGTACATTTCACTTGAGTATTCCTTGCATTGTGATATGTAGGGTTGCGAATTTGTGATGAGTTAACGAAACCCATAGTTATTTCTCACCGACGCAACTAGAACAGAAACTGCTAGCTACTATAACACTACTACTACTACTAAACATTTTTGGTTGTCTATTGGAAAATGCTCCATCCTAATATTCAAAAGTTCCTCGCAAAAACAAGTCTACACTCTACAGGATTTGGTTCCATCATCTTATTCTCCAGGAACATGGTGCCTGTGCCATTCATTATCCTCTACCTGAAAAAACTTGCAACATTTCTCTCTCAAAGAAGCGCTTCTGCAACTCGAATTATGGATCTTCTCTTTGAGCGGGCGTGGCGGAAGGCTGCACCTGTTGAGGAATTTCAATGGCTTGGTTTGATGCTGTTTGTTTCTGTTCCATTTCCTGGAACTGGAGCGTGGACTGGGGCGATAATTTCATCCGTCCTTGGCATGCCATTCTGGTCAGGTTTTTCAGCTAATTTCGTGGGCGTTGTCCTAGCGGGTTTGTTGGTAAATTTGCTTATGAATCTTGGTTTAAAGTATGCCATTATCACTGGTTTGGTCCTGTTCTTTGTATCAACTGTCATGTGGGGTGCCCTTCGATCCCTCAAAAAATCACTGAATGCCAACTGATGTAAATCATGTAATAACACCTCATAGAAGTGCTTCTTATGCACGCCTACTTTTTTGTTTTTAAGAAGAATTCACAATTGTGAATGAATTCTAGTTGTAAACTTCTCCCTTTATTTCCTAATATATGAAATGAAATGCTAACTTGTAAGGCTTTCAATTCACAGGATCACAGCTGTTAACTAAAGTGTCTCGGTACTTCTGTTTTATTGATTATGATGTTTTACTGAAGCTCCTGATTACACTTGGTACATTTTCTTCTCAGTAAAGTAAAAGAGCTGACTGTAAAATTGTAAGAGCACACCAATGTTCAAGCATACTTCCTTTTTTTTTCCTCTATATATATTTCTGATCCCCCCCCCCACCACACACACACAGAAACTTCTTGTCTCTGCCTTGTTTTTCTTCCCTCTGACCTTGTTTTCTCTCTGTTGTATCTTTCTGACTATAACAGTAAAGTTAACCATGCAATTGTTCTTTTATATAATAAACATGCAATCATTTTTGAAAGTTCATCTCGTTTGCAATGTACCTAACCGTGCATCTGGGATTGTACCTGTTTTCATTAATGAATGGATAAACGAATTAGTCTCCCTAAGTTCCAACCTAGATTCTCCACTCATGTCAGTCAAGCTGACGCTGTCCGGCTTTATCCTTTGAGACCTTTCCCATATCATAGATATGAAGTAAAATGCTAGCTTTTATGGACCTCACAGGGTCTCGGTGTTTTGTTGTTTTGTTTATAGTATTTAAATGAAGCTCCTACTCGATCCTATCATTCCCAGTATATATATAACGACTTAACGAGCAGGCTGCAGGGTAAATTTGCAAGAGTGCAACAACGTTTAGGGGGTGTTTGGGAGTGAGGGACTAAAGTTTAGTTCCTCTGAAAAAACTTTAGTCCTTCCTATAGGAGCTTATTTTTTTATTTTTTTGAGAGGGACTAAAGTTTAGTCACTCCTCCTAAACACCCCCTTAATCATAATCATGCTAGCTCCTGGCCCCTTTCTTCTCTCTGTTGTATCTTTGCTGATTATTGCTCTAATTTAAATTAATCGTCTAATTTGATCACAATGTTTATTAATTTAATTTGATCTCACATCTTTCGTGTGAGGACAGTATATCTAAGTAATATATTTCTCTTCTTTCCCGCAAAAAAAAGAAAAACTAACCGTGCATATTTACCTCAAGATGGGGAAGCTTGTGGGGTGTGTAACCCATGCTTACTGATTAAAACCCCAAAAGTGACATGCTTACTGATTTACTGTTGAGTAAAATTGATTGTAGTGTTCAATCATTAATTGATTCTTCACATATTTTCTCAATATGATGCTGTCGTACTAAAAGTTAACCATTAAATCTAATGGCATCTATTTTTTCTCAAGATGGGGAAGGTTAGTAGCATTGTGAGTTGTGACAGTGGTTACTGATTAAAAACCGACAAGCCCAAGTGAAAATAATCCTTTGGCTTTTTTTTAAAGGAAAACTGGCATAATGAAATCCCGTTAACTTTGAAGGAAAGATGACCACGAGGCCCAGTGGCACACACTACTACAAAGCAGACTTTACTTGGTGGCCCAAAACCGTCAAGAAAACCATAATAACCGCCAAAAAATATTTATTGACGGCTAACCGCCAAGTATAGAACGCAAGAAAAATTTGGTTTCCTTGACGGTGTGAACATAAACCGCCAAGAAAATCGTTAACTTTTCTTGTCAGTCAGAAGTATGCAGAAGGAAATATTCTACAAACGGATAATACTGGCAGTCCATTGTCGCTGCCAAGGTAATGGTTAATATTACCTTGGCGGTTTGTTTGCACAGTCAGAAAAATTTTTATATGTTTGACGGGTTTTTAGGACCACCAAAATAAATCATAACCTTCACGGCTGTTATGTATCGTTGGAGCGTGTGCTCGACACGCGGGGATCTGTGGGACCCCTTTTTGGTTCGACGCAGGAGTGCGGTGCTGAAGCCTGAGATAAGAAGAAGGTGAGGAGGATGTGAAGCGATCAATCAACATATAGACACATGTGGTTTATACAGGTTCAAGCTGCCGGGAAGACGTAATACCCTACTTCTGTTCTTGTTCTTGATGTGGAGGTGGTAATACAATATCTGGTGTGGTGATTTTTGTGCAACAATCAGAGTACGTAACTCTTCTCCCTATTCCTTTTTCAACTGCTAAGATGAAGTTTTCCCCTGGAATCTGAGTGGGTGATTGGAGTGAGCAATAGCCAACCAAGGATCGAACCCTTTCTAAGATGGACTTGGGCCTCCTTTTATAGGGCAAGGGGACATCACAGTAGTACTGGGTTTTCCTACTCTTGTCAGGGATCATGCCCCGTTCCTACTCCCGTCGCCACGTCGTTGGAGTTGATGAAGAAAAAAGGGCGGTTGACTATCATGCTGCTGACGAGGGGTATGGTCAACCTACCTATCCTCAGTGGGGCCTACTTGTCAGCGGGCCACCACCTGGATCAGGGGTGACGTCAAGCCCCCAGCCCTCGCCCTCTCTCTCCAACACGGCTGTTCGTCGCATCAAATGCGATGGTGACCCGGAGTGGAGAGGGGCATGGGGGGCTGACCGCGCGGTCAGCTCGCGGTCACCACGGAAGACTTTCTCACCCTCTCTCCTCGAACGGGCAAAAAGGATGATGATGGGTTGACAGCCGCGCCTCACATCATATTAAATGCGACGGGACGGCGTCAGGCCACTCCCATCACATTAAATGGGATAGTTGCAGTTGAGTGCATTCTCGCGCATCCCTCAGCTGAGAGGAGTGCGGGTTGGGGGAGTAGGAGGTCCGGGTGCCCTGAACCCTTATGACATAGAGGGAGGGCCCCGGGCGGCACCCCGGGCCATGCCCCCTCGGGGTGGCCACGTGGCCACTTGTGGTCCGAACCCCTGTTGTCTCTGTACAACGCGGTTTCAGGCACAAAAGGATGGTGGAGGCGCACTCCCCCGCCCATATATCACGTCCCAGCTATACCCTGGGCCCATATCACCGACAATAACCGTCAAGAAAGTTTATTTGATCTCTAATGCAATTCGGGTGTTTAAAAAATGGCAAAGCTGCAAATCATTGAACATTTAAGCCCACTTCAATCTGAAAATTATATGGTCCAACCCCACTTAATTAGTTTGGAAAATAGCTCTAAAACGATTGATACCAATAATAGAATCAAACAAGTTTCTCATAGTCTTTGGTACTTAAACCATCTTTCAGGCGTACCGATCAATTGATCGCCGGCCGGCCAGTTCCCCTACACAAATTAAACCCAGCCTCTTCAAGTACAAATTAATCCCCGTACGTCTTCCTGTCCACATGCAGTGTGTTGGAGTTTAGTCTTCCCCACGTGACTGCACACACACAGACACACTAGGCATAGTACAATTGTACAATAAGCTTCCTCTCCACCTCTCCAACGTTCTGCCTTAGAGGGACCACTCTGTCATTGATATATAGAGGAGAGATGAACCAAATGCATATGTGATATGTCTACTTTTACCACAAAATTTTTTTTGTTACTGTTTGCTTGTACCCCCATTCAAACTTGAGTTGTTCAAATTTCAAAGTGCAGATATGTATTGCAAAATATCGACCATGGATCGATCATGGATGCAATGCAAGCAAGCGTCTCTTGTCATGCATGCATCTCAGCCTGTCTGCCCTGTCTCGTCCTATACAGCACGGATCACCGGCCGGCTGGCCCCGTCTGCCTTTTGCTTTTCAACGCGGCGTATGCTGGTGCTGCGGCAGAGAGAGAGAGAGAGAGAGAGAGCTGGGCATGCATCCTTCCTTCTTCCTCCTTTTGTGGCGACCATGACACAGGACAGAGCAGCTAGCGCCGCGGCATGCAGACAGAAGATGCCTTGCCGTTTGCGGCTATAGCTCCAGCAGCAGCGAGACCGAGACAGGAACAGGGAGATCGATCGATCTCTCGCTGCGTGCATGAATGCTGCGATTTGCGCAGGCGAACCAACCAACCGTCCAGGAAGTAAAAACGGCACCACGGTGCAATAGCACCCCCATTGAGGGCCCTAGGATGAGCTTTGTGATATGTGCGTCCACCGTCCGTCTCCGTGGTTTGGATGCATTCGAGGTTGGAGACTAGCTTGGAGGGGGAGGCAGCCGCTGCACTGCAGCAGCAGAGATTCCAAGAGGAGTGTGGGGGTGACCTCTTTTTCGTTGGTTGCAGAATGCCATGCCAAAAGCGGCAGGTTCTTGGCGCATGGGAAAGGAGCGCGTGGCGTGGCGTGGGTGACCAGACCACCACGCACACGCAGGACGTACGCATCCATCTCCCCCCTCCATTTTCCTGCTCACACTGGCCGTACGTGGTAAAAATAGTTTCTAGGAAATTAAAGGACAGTAGAAACCACCAAATTAAGTCCAGTACACAAACTAACTACACGTACTCCCGAGAGACAGTACGTACGTGTGTGTACGTGGTTAAAAATTAACCCGGGGTTGGGGTTTCGATACGATCAAACGAGAGAACCTGCTCACTCAATGCCAGGCTAGTACTACCTTTTTTCTTTTGCTTTTTGGGTGGGTGGAACCGGGCCGGTTGATCGATCGATCGATCAGATGCTGCACAGTGGTATGCACTAGCTGCAAGCCTACTGCATGCATGCATCGCATGAGCTGAGCTGGGCCGACCGCTTGGACGCATCCATCCATCGCAGTTGCGTGTCAGCATGTGTACAGACGATCAGCGAGCGAGCGCCCTGCATGTTCCCGCGGCGTATCGATCGATCGCTCTCTTTTTCTCTCTTGCTCGCTGCCCGTTGCCCTACATTCACCGGAACGGCAAATTAATGCATGACTCTTGCCGCCAAGACGACCGAAGACTGCAAGAGACTGATCGAACGAACAGTGTAGTGATCGATCGAATCCACATCCACTACATGACACACATAAAAATGGGATATTTTCTAGGTTGTACGCTTGCACTATGAGTTGAGTTCGAGGTAGGTAGGATCGATCGATGTCAGTGATAAAGTGCTCGGTAATCATCTGATGTAGAGATAATGCACTGTTACTTTATATGATCTTATCTTGAAAATTAAAGCAAGTCATGCATTAGGGCGTCAAGAACTCAAGATATTTTCACCTCTAGCTAGCTACTCCAGCTGGGACAAGTTTACTTTGTACAGCTGTGCCTGTGAGTATGTCAGGTGGGACCAACTACCAAGCATGCATCTACTACTACTAGAGATAAGACTCTGGGAATTGGCCAAGGGGGAGAGGGGTCAGGGGAGAACAGGTGGAGATTACAGAATCTTCTTTCCGGTTTGTCTTGTACTCCACTTTTTTTTTTCGCCCGTATGTACTCCACTCCACTCATCAAACAAATTAATGCAGTTTGTACTGCACATCGATGCGCTGTAGCAGTGATGGAGCTGAAGAGAAAATTAAAGGGGACCAAATAAACACTGGTCGGTTCAAGAAATTGGCAATTAGCCTTAGTTTCCTATCTGAATTTAATCTCTAAATTTTGGATGAAGCTGGAGCTTTATCATTTGTAATTTATTTTCTTCTAATTGAGGATTTTGATCAATCATACTATTATTATTTTGCCCTTCAACAAATTAATGTCTTCTTATAGAAAGAAAAGTGTTCTTCTTTTAGTTTTCCTTGGTTTCCTATAAAAATTTGGTCTAATTTCACAAAATTTGTATATACTAACATGAGACAAGAATTTTATTGGGGTGGCCATGGCCCCTACCGGCCACCCCCCGGCTCCGCCACTGCGCTGCAGAATTGAATGAAGCTGGACAGGAATTTGTCCTTCCCTGCCTAATTTAATTAAGGCAATATACAAATTTGATTTTGACTGAAAAATTAGAACCTCTACGTACGGCTGATTCAATATGTCAGATCAAAATGGTGCAAGACAAGCGGTAAGTGGCTCAAGACTAGCTGGGAGGGGTACGTAGACAAGTGAACTCCAGTGATTAATTTCAATCTGACCTGAGAGATGCGCATGACGATCGATGCACTTCAATTCTATCCTTTTTTTTTTGTTCCACCATCTGTAGCATAGACGAATAGTTCAAGTTGTAACATAAATTAAGCACACCCCAAATTAACGTAACGTGAGAACACAAAATATTTTAATTAATTTGTTGAAAGGTGCGATCGATAAGCTTAACCATAGTTTGATGATTCCTACAAGCGGCCTTTCTGCCAAATTAATTACGGTGAACTTTGAACGGGTACAGTGCTACACTGATCCAGGGTTCACGTACGTTTCACATAGATCTCGCCGCGCGCGGTTGTAACAACAGCAAAAATCATCGACACGAAAATAACTAACCTCAGATCCATCAATGCATTCATTCTCCCCCCAATGAACCTAATCATGTGCTTAATTCCTTTAATCCAAAACCAAACTAAACATAGGTACTTACAAGATCGAACAAATTAACCGAACCACTCTTCTGTTCCGTTACAGACAATTAATCAACATACAGTCACCGCAGCGGCCTGTAAAAACCATACGTACAGGCATACAGTGCGTCTCTGCCTATACTAAGCTAGCTGCAAGCGTGCAACGTAGAACTCTGGGCCGGGCCGACCGTTTGGACACATCCGTCGCAACGTACGCAAACGCAGCAGTGCAGCAGCCAGTGCACATGTTCCCGCACCGCGCGTATCGTATCCATCGATTTCTTTCCGTCTCGCGGTCGCTGTGCCTTTTCTCGGTTAATTTCACCGAAACGGCAGCTGCAGCTAGCTAGCTATTTACCAACCGGTTCGCGTCGCTGGCGTGGCAGAAGCCAAGAGCGCCCCAAGACGATACGAGGAGAGAGTACGTTCGATCTCTTTTGCAGAGATCGAAGACCAGATCGAGCAGTGCATGACCCGAATTTCAAACATTGGTTGGACATGAACGTTATTCGTAGTTTGTTCGAGGTAATTAAATAACATAATGAACCGATTTTCACTTTTAATTATCCTTCACATCCAAAATTTTAATTTTAAAGTTGATTTTGAATTATTTTCACCATAATCTTTTTTCAGCCTTGATTTAAAATAAGGATGTAAAAGTTTTATTTATAAATTATTTTCTATCGTGTCGTTCACGTGTCACCCACTTATTAGAAAAACCGAAACGGTTACCGTCTATTTTTGAAAATAGAAGTATATATAGGCATAGCTAGATGGATTCTTTTATCTTACAAGCCATGCATTAATTAATTAGGGGGCGGGGAGTGCCAATATTTTGACCAAGCTACTGTATACAGGGTACAGCTTAGTCAGGTCTTGTTTAGTTCTCAATTTTTTTTTCCAAAAACATCACATCGAATCTTTAGACTTATGCATGGAGCATTGAATATAGATAAAAAATAAAACTAATTGCACAGTTGGACTGTAAACGAAGAGACAAATCTTTTCAGCCTAATTTGACCATGATTAGCTGCTACAGTAATCCACATGTGCTAATGACAGATTAATTAGGCTTAAAAGATTCGTCTCGCGGTTTCCAGACTAGCCATGAAATTAGTTTTTTATTTGTGTCCAAAAACCCTTCTACATCCGGTCAAACCTTTGATGTGATGTTTTTATAAAATCTTTTCACAAACTAAACGGGCCTCAGTATGTCATGTGGGTCCATGCAGGTCCAGAACCTTCTTTCCGTTTTGGCCTCTCTCTATCTACAGTAGGAGGTCAGGACTCCGAGTGATTGCATGCATGCATGCGTTCCATGGCCCAGGCCTCGTTGGTACTCGATCGTATTGGGATCAGTAGTAACTTTATGCGTTGTAGTTTTGTAGAATGAAGCCATAAAACTAGTGGAGTAAAAATGTTGTCCACCTTTTCGATCGTTCAAAATAACGGTGTCCATATGCATTTGTCCTTCTCTCCCCTAATTAGATCAAGGTAAAGTTCAAATGTGTTTCTCTGACTAATTGATGATTAAAACCTTCAATATGCATGGTGCAACAAGCTAGCTAGCAGTAAACACTCAAAACGAAACTTCAAAAATATTTATAATTAATCTGCTGAGGCTAGCTAGCTAGTTGTTACTTTGAACAGTACAGAGTACAGTGCCATGCATTACAAAATACCCTACGAGCTATAGTTGGTCAAAAGGCCCGCTCGGCACGGCCCGGTCCAGGCACGGCCCAGCAATTGTCGGGCCCGCACGGCCCGTTCGGCTGGTCGTACCTGCCCATGGGCCACGCTTTCGGCCCAGGCATGGCCCACTAAGAGTCGGGCCGTGTCGGGTCGGCCCGAAGGCACGGACGGGCCAACGTTTTTTAGGCTGAAATTACTTAAAAAAGTCTATTTTAGGTCCTTGAACTATGGAATAAGTCTAGTTTAAGCCCAAAACTATACATCAAGTCTATTTTAAGTCCCAGAACTGTAAAATATGTTTATTTTGGCCAAAAACTATGACGAGTAAGTCTAATATAGGTCCCTATTTTTTTGGAGGATCATCGGCTGGCCCGGCACGGCCCAGCTGTCGGGTCGGGCCGACACGGGCCCAACTCCAACCGTGCCATGCCTGGGCTGGGCCAAATGGCCATGCCATGGGCCGGGCTGCCGGGCCTCAGACCTTATGGCCAACTATACTACGATCTACTGTGTTTTCTCCAATTTCGTCCAACTAATTTTCCATTGAACTTCGCATTAACAATACAAGTTCACGTTCACAGCTCGGTAAATTCGGTATACAACAAAAAATGACATGCATGGACACAATTACCCCCTCACCCCTTCCAATTAATGAACTGTAGTTAATCTTAATCACGTGATTAATTAATCGGTGCCTTAATCCAAAACGAGCCTAATCTTGGGTATCATGTTTAATCAAACCCAACCACTCACTCTCTCCCATTCCGCACAGACACATCAGCAGCATACACTCACCACAGCGGTCACCCTCTTCTTCTTCTTCTCCCTCCACTGGACGGAGCTAGGGTTTCCTCCATTTCCCTATAAAATCCCCTCCCCTGCCCTTCCCTTCCCTTTCAATCCCAAACCCTGACCCACCCACTCCATTTTTCCCCTTCTCTCTGCTTGCGTTCGATTTCTACTTTTCTTCTGCCATGGCCTATCGAGGCCGAGGTGGTGGTGGCCGGGGCGGCGGC
>CM002481.1:20389999-20406979 GCA_000325765.3 Leersia perrieri
TCGACCGGCGAGGCGGCGGTGGCAGCCGGCGAGGTGGATCTGGCGCCGGTGTCGAAGAAGGGGCTTGCCCATCCAGCTCGGCCGGGGTACGGGGCGTCGGGGAAGAGCGTGATGATCCGCGCCAACTACTTCCTCGTCAACGTCGCCGACAACAATCTCTTCCACTACGATGTGAGCTACCTCCTCTTCTCCCTTTCCAAACCCCTAGATCGATCTACTGTTGCTGCGTGTATTACTGCTAGTTTACTCCTGTTACTACATTACTCGTTGTAGTTTGCTCAGATCTGGCCTTGCATGTGTGTATGCGTTGTTCTTTCTGTGTTCTTGGACGCTTTTGTTATTGTTACGTTCTTGTGGTCGTTTGCGATTTTTCGTGGTGTTCTTAAGAAGGAAAAGAGAGGTGGTAATGAACTATCGAGGCTTTGGATCGATCTCATCCTTTCTTTATGGGTGTTGATCGGATCACTCGAATGAGTCACCTCACAAGAGGGTTTTTTCATTTCTTCTCTCTTGCGTGAAGGTTCTTTTCGGCCTAATCTTTGGTTTTTCCGCTTCGGTTCTGCGTATGGTGCGATCTGGCCTGTCGTATCAGGTTTCATGGCCGCGAAGCACATGCAGATCACCATTTTGAAGCGAAAATAGGGAGTTTTTTCTCCGTTTTCTTGCAGTTTTCTGTTCTTGTTGTCCAGTGACATGTGCACAGCGTACTAGCGTGTAGATGCCGTTGTGTCTTCAGATCAACGTTTTGTGTCGCTGTGTGATATCGGAACAAAATTTCTGGTTTTTGTCGTACATGTGGTTTTGCCTGATCTCTTCCTCCTGCAGTGGGAGACCGGTTGGGCTTTTCCCTTTGGAAGAAAAGCTGGAAAAAGTACTCTTCCGTTTTGATCTCTACACGTTTGTTGGTTGCTTTTTGTGGGAAAGATGGATGAAGACAAAACCGGCAGTGTAGCACTCAAGTCATGCATGCTACTGCATCTCTTGACCGGCCGGTTTTGTTGTGTTTGGATATTTCCATTTTTGTGTAATCGGACGCCAGAGCTTTTCTGGTGCGCGTGAGTTTTTCTGTTCCTGTTTCGTCTTGCAAGGAGGCGATAGCATGGTTTTTTGATTTTTGTTTGGTGTAGCTAGCTATAGCTACTAGCTACTCCTATAATTTGTGCAGCCAGTGAGAGAAGCTCGCTGTATGCGTAACTTTTGCGTTCAGTTCTTTGTCAGATCGTTTCTTGTTCGTTTGTTGCAGGCAACATGAGAGATTTCCGTCTCCTTTTGCTTTCTTGCAGTAGCACGGAGCCACCGCCTGAGCCTGTAACATATGCATGGTCGCAGTCTTTCTTATGAAAGCATATGCATGCATGGATGCTACGTTGTGTGGCCTGCTGTTCTGTGAAATCTGCTGAATTTTCTTGTCTTTCTCGTGATTTTGTAGTCGTACTCGTCCATTCCCGTCCCCTGTGTAAAAAATATGGTTTATTCCCCTTTATTCCGAGCGAGGAAACGCAATTAATAATCCTGCTTTTCTCTAAGACTTGCTTTTTTTTTGCATGAATGATTAATATGGTAAAATTTGCCATTTTTCGTGACTCGGTAATCAGTTCTGGCGAGGTAATAAAGAGGCTTATATACGATCCATCGATGTTTCCGATCTCATGCTAGCTTGTGGATGTTTGGTCGGAGCGTTCGTATGCATTTTCTTACGTAAAGTTTCTTTGATCAATTTCTACTTCGGTGCGGCGTATGGTACCTGTAGATCTGCGGCTATCACGAGAGGCATCATGGCCCAAGCACACGCAGCTAATTACCATTTGTAGCGAACTAGTTTCGTTTTTCTCTTTCGGGTGTTTGATCGAAAATGTTCTGCGCGCCTTCACTTGTGCATGCTGGTGTACTGTATTCGGAGAAAGTTATACTGATTTCTCGTACACGGGCTACCACTACATGACTTTGTTGCATTTTTTGCTGTGAGAGATGGAACAAGACAACCCGCAAAGCAGCACACGTCATGCAGTGGCTGGTCCCATCTCTGTTTTTGACTGGTTTTGTTGCCTTTTAGTTTGGAGGATGCCGTTTTTGTGTTAACATGGAAGCGTTCGATGCGCGCGCGTGAGCTTCTCTTTTGCTGTTAATTTGTTCTTGCAAGGAGCATGGTTTTCTTCACTCCTTATTGTAGGCAGTGTCAAGTCTCTCTGTTGTGCAACATCTGCATCCAGTGTCTTCCCTGCAGATCGATTCTTGTTCGTTTGTTGCAGTGGAGAAGGTCGATTGCCATCTCATTTTTTGTTCTTGTAGTCTGAAAAATGTCATGTATGGCTGCAAAAGTAGAGTAGGCTAAGGCTCAGGTATATGCTTTAATGGGCTTTCCAAAATTATTTTGGGCTTTTTAACATGCTGATGTTTTTGTTTTCTGAGCCCAGTTCCCACAGATTTAATGGGCCTTCCAAGATTACTAGTACTACGTCCTATTACCCAAAACCCAATGTATATAAGAGATCATCCCCAAATTCCCCAATCCCCCACACTGAACTCTTGCTTCTTTCGCCGGCGCTAGGACCGAGGCTTGGATTCCCCTCTAGCGTCCGCCATGGCCGGAAGCCCAACGTAAGTGTCGTAGGGTAGAGTTCTCCTTCTAGCAACACAGAAACGGAGATAATCAACGCCGATCAACTTTTTTATTTCTGGATTTCTGTCATTAGTACCTAATAGATCTAGGTTTCGATAGCGCTGTATTCTGTTTTATGTGGTTGCCGCTTGCATCTTCTTCACCCTTGAATCACTCGGATAAACTGTTTTTTTACTCTTAACTTGCTCAATTACTGTACTCATTTAGATCTAGAGGACAAGAAACGCACTACATTTTAGTTCTTTTTTAGTTTTCTTGTAAGTTGTAACCGTGTGAAGTGTGTGGGCGGTGGTGCGTTAAGGTGGTATGGCACCATATGCATGCCAGATGTTGCTGTGATGGGGTCTTGTGGGTGTGATTAAACTGGAGATTATAGAACATTGCTCAATTTTTGTTGGTAAACTGCTCAGATCTAAAATCACTTTCGATTGCTTAGTTATGTGATGTTGAACGGTTGAATTCTTGTTAAGTTGCTCTAAATTATTTC
Source organism: Leersia perrieri (assembly GCA_000325765.3). Taxonomy (NCBI): domain Eukaryota; kingdom Viridiplantae; phylum Streptophyta; class Magnoliopsida; order Poales; family Poaceae; genus Leersia; species Leersia perrieri. The sequence goes on from CM002481.1 coordinate 20,393,107, forward strand.
TTTTTATAAGAAATCATGCTCTGAATTCCAATAGAAGCATTATTTATCATCGATTTGGATTATCTTGTAGGTTTCTATCAACCCTGAGTCAAAATCAAGAGCAACAAATAGAGAAGTACTCAGTGAGCTCATTAATTTGCATGGGAAGACATCTCTTAGTGGAAAACTGCCTGCCTATGATGGTAGAAAGAGTCTTTATACTGTTGGTTCACTTCCTTTTGGATCGGAGGAGTTTGTGGTTAAGCTCATTGATCCGGAAAAGAAGGAGAAAGAAAGGTTTGTATGGTGCTAGTTAGGAATTTTCTTTTGTACTACTATGTATTTGTTTATGAATCTCAGATTATTATGTCTTCTCTTCTGCAGGGCGGAGAGGGAGTACAAGATCGCAATTCGAATTGCTGGCAGAACAGACCTGTACCACCTCCAGCAATTTCTGCTTGGAAGACAGAGGGATATGCCCCAAGAAACCATTCAAGTTCTTGATGTTGTCCTCAGGGAGTCACCATCTTGGAAGTATGTGACATTTCTCCTTGTGCTTTGTTCAACTTTTGCACAATTATTTATTGAACAGGGTACTAACAATTCTATATTGACAACTACACCTTTTGCAGTTATGTCACAGTGTCTAGATCCTTTTTCTCTACCCAGTTTGGTCACCAGGGTGACATTGGAGATGAATTTGAGTGTTGGAGAGGCTACTATCAGAACCTATCGCCAACACAGATGGGCCTTTCACTAAATATAGGTACTTCCCCATTATAAGTTTTCAGTGAACAGAAGTGATTATTTTAGATACTAACCACTGTTTGGTATTTTTATCATTCAGATATTTCTTCAACATCTTTTCTCAAGCCTGTGACAATACCACAATTCGTGGAGGAGTTCCTGAACATATGTGATACCTCAAGACCTTTGTCAGACAGGGATTGTGTGAAGGTAATATTCCTACTGATGGAATTCTGAAGATCTGTAATATGTGATTCCATTTTTTTTTAAGACAAGGCCCGTAGTACCTCTGTGCACTAGAATGCCTGGTTGGAAATCTTTTTTCAGATATCTTTAGATTAGTCTGACTTGTTTTCTTGACTTCACCAGTTGTGAATTCCTGGTCTTTTCTTGTGGATACAAAAGTTAAATGTTTGATGTGGGAACGTTTCTTTGTTTCAGATGGTACCAACACAATTAAGTAACTTTAATTGTTTCCCATTGCCCAATATACACTGTTGCAATTGGTTTGAATTATGACTGTAGCTTCCAGGGGTTTTGTTTGCTCAGTCCAACTTGTTCTGACTGATAGAAATTCTACGTTTTCTGATTGGAAAAACTTCCTGGTCTTCATGGCTGATTATTTTTTCTTGCCTAGGTTTTGTGGTTCACTATCCCTGTTTCTACAATTTGCTTTCCCTAGGTGTCTGAATCATTTGGAATAGCACTGTTTAGATTTAATGATGTAAGGTTTACTTTTCATCTTGCTTAATTAGTTCTCATTATTGTGTTCTGTTTGCTCAGAATCTTCCAATAGAAGGCACTCAACTATCTAGAGAACATGATCGTGTTGTTGGTCCGAGGAGTGTATCTGATAAGTTTTGTACATTTGGTGATAAGCTCAGTGTAGCTTCTGCAAGTACTGGTCAACGCAAGGGCCTAAAGAGAGCGAAGAACTATATTCCTGTAAGATAATTTCAATTCATTTTTTTGTGAACCAAATATTCTAGCGTACTGTTCTAATCTTTTTCTTGTGTTACTTTCAGCAGCACTGTGCAGACATTCCTCACAGTGCCCCTACAATTCAGGCACAGGGTCATATTTCACTTCGACTAGTTTCTCTGCCATGGTATGTGGTCTTAACCATTGTGCTAATTCTCACCATAGCCAATGGCCCTGCGGGAGTGCTGGGCCGCTGTGAAGAGGAGGCCAGAAATGTTTCAAGATTTTGCCCTGGGCAAGTTGCTCCGGAAAGATGCTGTCAGGCATTGCTTCCTTCGCTTGATAATGCGTCATCTTCCTGCCTATGCTCTCTAGCGAATTTTCCGGAGGTGGCTAGAGCGAAGCTGAATGCCAGTTACTTGCTTTGTATGCTGACTGCGTTCAGGATATTTGAATTTGGAGCTCACTGTTTGCAGCTCTGTTTTGACGTTGCTTGGTTTTATCTATATTCTTATGACTATTTGAATTTGTCTTGTCCATTTCTTATTTTTTAAGTCGCTTGCTTATAACTATTCAGTTGTTCTAGATTAGCTAGCTGGCTAGCTATGGCGCAAGCGCGCATATTTGGTGCACTCAATCTGCTAGCGATATAGTTCCTAATTCCTATTATGTCGCCTATTACATTCATTCGGTGTTTATCTCCTTCCTAACCTCTGATGATTATTTCTATAAATCGGATGTTGGTTATGGTAAGAGAACATCTATATGCACACACGTGGATCCGTATCCTTGGCCGTTGGCGCATGCTACGGCACCGTGCCGTTTGGTGATCCTGGCCTTTCTTTTTCAATCAACGGTGTGGATGAATATTGCATTTTGATCTTATTCTTCCAGTTGAACTTAGTTTATATCTTGTCCTAACACTCCTAGTCTCCTACCGCAAGGAAAAACTGACTTCCTTTCTAATCTTCACACACTAATTAAAATGGCAATTAACGAGTTTAACATAGAAGAAAAAAAACTAACATACTTCATGAAATCATTCTTGGTTTCTTAGTGAAAGGAAGCAAGATGCATATAAAAACAAGAACCTATCATCTTCATATCCAATTATCCATGGTGAAATCGGTGATGATCACGGGGCTACATCGCTACAGAAATGGCAATAACTCAAAGCCTGGAAGCAAGAGATGGGAGGGATTTAAGCTGATCTTATGCATTAACTCAATCTGCCCATTTATTCTGAAGGAGCGGCAAGGATGCGCCAATGGCCGAGGATACGGATCAGTAGACACATTGCATCCTATCAATGCATTGCGTGATCTATTCCGCTATCATGGTATCAGATTCCACCTACTATCCTCTTCTCGCTTCCGCTCCTTTCTGACTTTCTCCTGTCGCCGCACCGATCTCCCCTTCGGTGCCATGACGACACCTCCTCTAACAGCGGCGGTCTAGGCAGTCGTCGACTCCCTCATGACCTCTATCGACTCTGCCATAGGTGGCGGCTCCAAACTTAGAAGGCCCACTACTGCAGAACACCTAATAGGTGGCGGCTCCAAACAGGTCATAGATGGCGGTTTTGGGAGCCACCACCTATCGAGCGTCACCTATGGGTGTGGGGCATAGGTGGACCGCCACCTATACTCACTATAGGTGGCGGTTCAAGAACCGCCACCTATAACCAGCCAAAATCGACACTTGTATGAAACTATAGGTGGCGGTTTATTATGAGGAACCGCCACCTTTAATCTGTACATGTCAAGGTTTTTGTCGACTGTGGGTCCCTCTAGTGAGTTATAGGTGACGGTTCTGGCTCAAGAACCGCCATCTTTTGTATACTATAGGTGGCGGTTATAAAACTGTCACCTATTTTTTGCATTATAGGTGGCGGTTCTGTTAAGTTATAGTTAGCGGTTCTCCTTAGGAACTGCCACCTATAACTTGACTATAGGCGGCAGTTTATCATTATAACCGCCATCTATAACTAGCTGAATTAAAAAATACAGAAAGCTGGCAAAAATTCACAGAAACCTGCAGATAATAGAATCCTAGAATTAGCCAATAATTTCACCCCAGAATTTACCCAACAATTCACAGATTCACAGAGAGTGCATGCTCTCATCATCCCAAAATTCAGTGAACACAAGTTATAGTAACCAAAAATACAAAGTTTAGGTCACAATATATACAAAGTGAATACATGGCAGCAAACATTCCAGCAGTAGCAGCACAAAGTTTAGGTCACAATATATACAAAGTAAATACAAGTGAATACAAAGTTTAGGTCACAAGTGAATACCTCCACAAACCAAAATTCTTCAGCCAGTCGGGCAACAGGATGCACACCATTTTTTCTTGTTTACGGCTCGGAGGCTGTGTTGCTGACTGAAGTTCATCACAGTTCCCTCCAGGTTTGAGCTTACAATGAAGCCAAGTGTGCATAAGACAGGCTAGAAGATGTTGATCGACTGGAAGAAGCACGTGATATCGCAGTACTCCAGTTGCCAAGTACTTGCAAGGCCTTTGTCGTTACCACAATCGCAATGTACGTGGTCGAGATTTTCTGGTGGGTGATCTTGTCTTGAGAAAAATCCAAACAACCCAGCACAGACATAAGCTGTCTCCGACTTGGGTGGGCCTGTTCATCATTGCTGAAGTAACAAGGTCGGGTGCTTACTATTAGTGTTTTGGACTGGCAATAAAACTTATAGGGCTATGCACGAACTCGAAAAGAAAGATGGCGACGAGAGACAAGGTTTATACAGGTTCAGACCTTCTCGATGAGAAGTATACCCTATTTCCTGTCTTTGGTGGTTGTATCCCGCTGGGTGTGTATTATGTGTATGAGAGTAGATGTGTTTCTCGATGCCCTCGGCTCCCCTTGTATAGAGATGAGAAGCTGAGTCATCCAAGGAAACCTAACCCTATGCGGCTAAGGGTTTCCCTATTTTGTTACAAGATCTTACCCAACTGATTGCCATAGAACACAAGGCAAGGCCCAGCCGGGTGTTTATCTCTTTACAAAGATAACTTCTGAGTCGGATACGACTCGGGGTATTCCATATCTAATATCTTCGATCATATCTTCTTTGATTACGCTATGGGAAGCAAGGCATTGCTGAGCCGGGCTTCAATACTTTCCATATAATCTGCTTCTAGAACACCTCCTCCTTGTAAGGCCATGTCTATCCAAGTGGATACCCAGTACCCGTATCCTCCACAGTAGCCCCCGAGTCATTTACAGTCGAGTTGCATTCATCATCATCAGTCTTCAATCATCGTCAAATTCCTTTCGTATCATCTTGCTCCTTTTTCGGGTGCTTCCTCAATCTTCCTTGCAAAGAGGCCGTGAAGGGCTCCATCATAAAAATCTAAGAGAAGAAATAGGGGCCTCGAATAGACGCACCTATTAGGTGTAGCCCCTGACTCTATGATTTGTTGGGAAACAACTAAACTTAGAGTCTATTTGGACTCAAACATTAAATCTGAAGAAAAATATTTAGGGGCGCCGAGTAGGCGCACCTAATAGGTGTAGCCCCTGACTCTACACTTAGTTCTGAAATAACTAAGCTTAGAGTCAAGTTTAGTAATCTTTTCCAGATCAAACAACCACACCATAGACTTAGCTTAGCATCAATCATTCGAGTGAATCACCATAGGCTTGACCTCATACGTATAGCTAGAGCCAAATGCGATTTCATTCGGATATATGTTGATGGTCGTTATTGCAACATTTTGACCGTCAATTTAACTAAAATAATGGAGAGTAGGATGTGCTTGCAATGCATATTTATTTCAGAATAATATAGTTCCACTTGTACTTGGAGAATATTTGCTTGTAGGGAAAATACACAAAATGGAGAAGATAAGTGGGAGAAAACCTCACTCCCAAGCAAGCTTGTGGATGAGAGGGCCACCTGGCACGCTTACTGGTCGAAGTAATCGTCTTTGCAACACCCAACCGCCATAAGGGCCCACATGTCAGACATTGGAGGAGGCAGAGGTCGGTGGGCGACCAGGGTGGTTCGGCCGAACCTGGCCTGTCGCTAACTCCACCGACCTTGCACGTGGCAATTGCTGGTTGGATGCAGATGGCGGTTGTGAGGGGCACTCTGGTCATTTCGCATGGGAAGTTGCCGCCATTACAAGCCTATAAATAGACCTCACTCTCTTCACTCCGACACACACCAAAGCAAGGATCAAGCTTCTCTACTTGTAGTATTAGTCCAAGCATTAGTAGAATTAGTATAGTTCTAGTTCAAGAAAGCCTTTGGAGGAATTTCGGTAAAATTATACTTTGCTTTCTAGTTCCTTTTGTAAGACTTTCAATACTTCAATATAATCATTCTTCCTTTATACACTTGTGGTACTTTAGTCTAAGTCATTAGATTATGGATGCCATGCTTAGCTTATACATGACTAGAGTACTTAGCATAGTTACATTTTCTGGGATTTGCATTGGTGCGGGCATAATGTCTAAGAACTGGGTTAATAATCTGCTTAGGTTGAACCAAGAGTTATTAATCTAGAACTTAGGTACTCTACTTCAATCGCGAGGCTGTAGTGTAGAGTAGGGAGTGATAGCATAGACATGGTGTCTAGGCAGGATCTTACCATTATTTGGGCGTATATACTCTGGAGGGAACGCGGGCCGCTGACGGTGACAGCTCAGTACGGGTATCGCCCCTGTAGTATATATTCCTACAACCTATTTCTTGAGGTTAGATGCACCTCGCATTTATCTTTGGTTGGATAGTTAGGACGGACTGTCGTAAGGAACTCGATAGTCTGAAGTAACTTTGCGAAGCACCGGGAGGGCTTAGCTAGGTTAAGGCTTAGCTAGCTGCATTGTAAGGAGGGTACACTATACTGTTGTATACTAGTTAGTATATGCTTGGTTGATGTATAATGGAAGTACAGAAATAGGACTTGTCTATGATTGCTCTTGCTAGGAGTAGATTAGGATTAATTATAGAGTTAGCATAATCATTTGGTTGTGTCACTCTACCCAAGATTATTTATCTTACCCCTGCTTAGAACTATAACGTATGCAAGTGTATAATATAATGTTAGAAAGGTTAGTTCTTTACCAATCTTCCCTTGGGATTAAATAAATACGATACCTTGGAATACTTCCGGGTGAAATGCTACAATGGCACATCCGTGCGCTTGCGGATTTATTCTGTGAACCATAGATTACCCATTGATTATTTCATGTCGCTATCGTTGGGAATTCTGTTCCCAAGGATGACGATAAGAAATACCAACAAGCATTTCTGGCGCCGTTGCTGGGGAAGATTTTTAAAGAACTACACGTTTCTAATATTTTATATACACCACTGTATAGGTTATCGTCCTTTGCAGGCTGACCTTGGTTGCTTTCTGTCTTTTGATGTGAAAGCAGAGTAGTGTATGTCTGGTTTCAACTTGCCGGAGAACTTCCACGACAATCTAGAAGTGTTCCGTCAGGAGTGTACGAGCCAGGTCCATTCCACCCCACCGAACAACTTTCGACAAGGAGCCAGCAACAACTTCAGTGCCACCACGCTTCAGGATGGCTGGGAGGACACTCCGTGAGTACGCTGCTCCCTCTGCTGACAATGTGCCTACAGGGCCACAGGTCAACATCGGGGATGGCGACTTCGACTTGAAGTCCAGCCTCATCACCATGGCGCAGGCGAGCCCGTTCTGTGGAAGCCACATGAAGACACCAGTGCACACCTCCAACAATTCCTGGAGATATGCAGCACGTACAAGGCGAAGGGAGTCTCCGCTGATGCAATCCGACTCCGCGTGTTTCCGTTTTCCCTCCTCGGGAAGGCGAAGCAGTGGTTCTACGCCAACCGTGCGACCGTCGATACTTGGAGCAAGCGTTCGACGGCATTCTTGGCAAAGTTCTTCCCGATGGGCCGGACAAACGCCCTTCGCGGGAGAATTTCCAATTTCCAGCAGATGAAGGAGGATCCATACCAGAAGCTTGGGAGCGTCTGCAGGAGTACGTCACCGCAGGTCCTCATCATGGGATGAATGACTGGCTCGTCCTGCAGAGCTTGTACAACAAACTCCTTCCTCATCCCGCGATCACCTGGACGCGACAGCTGGAGGAGCTTTCTTCTCCAAGACAGTTCGGACTACCACCGAGTTGATTGAGAAAATAGACTCCAACATGGGCTGGAGCGATGAACGACTCCAACCTCGTCAGCGAGAAACTCATTCCATCATGAAGAGAATTGAAGATCAGGAGAAGGGGCGATCGATGGGCATGGTGAATGCCTTGGACTCGCACATGACGTGCGAAGACTGCGGAGGCACGGGACATTCTAGGAAAGACTGCTCCAAAACTCGTGCCGAGGTGATGTACATGGGGAACAACTTTCGTCCCCAGGGTGGTCAAGGTTGGAATCAACCGCGACCACAGTACCAAGGAGGCAACAACGGGCAAGGTAACTATCCAACCCCTGGTTATTCTGGTCCTAGCCCCTTGAGGGATGCTATTGCTAGCCAAGCTAAAATTAATGATGCAATTAATAAGCAGCTAGCTGTAAATGACAAGCTCCTGGAAAACATCAATGTTAAGCTAGATGTCTTTGCTTCTGCTTTCCAAAACCAGCTTAGTTTTAATAAGATGCTAGAAACAGAGCTGGCGCAACTTCCCGCTTTTGTACCTGCGCTTGAGTCTGGGAAGATACCTAGGCAACCAGCATCTTCCGTAGAGAATGTTAAGGCTGTGACCACGAGAGGGGGTAAGACCACTCGTGATCCGCCGAATCCTAACCATGCAGAGGCTAGCAGCAGCAGCAGCAGCAAGGAGGCAGATAAGACGGGGGAACGTTGGCGTAAGGACTATAGTAATACGACATGATGCTACTCTAAGGCAAGGGTTTTTTATTGGTTTAGGCTCTCGGAATGTAATACCCTACTCTAGTTTATATGGGATTGCTGAGGAGGGATTCCCCGAGTACAGAGTACAATATGTGGGAGGTTGGATGTCGACGGGATCATACTCGGAAGGCCTGAAAGACGATCTCGGTGACTTTAGTGGCTAAAACTATCCGAACGGCTTCGGCTTTCCCTCCGGCTTAATTGAACTGTCCTGAACCCATGGGGTAGCAATCCTTTTATATCGTGGGTTCCCTATAGTCCCTATAAGGACTCTGATTAAGAATCACTCACGATAGGAAAGCCCGTGTCCCATACGAATAGGATTTATTCCGTCTTATTTCCTTAACAATGTTGTAGGCCTTCCTATTATTTCGTATACCTTGATCTCCTTTCCTTATTCGTGCAGATATGCCTACCCGTTGTACTTCGTATCTCCGGGTAACGAGGGTACCACTAATCAGTAACTCTAACAGTAGCCCCCGACTTCAATTTGAATGTATTTCCATCAGAAGTCTTTTATTGGGTTGTCGGAATAAGCCCTACCGACCTCACTCGGAAATACCGAGTAGGCGAGGAGTCCAGACGACGAGCCATTGCACAGACCTGATAAATTCGATTTGAAATCTAAAAAAATAGCATCCTTGACTCCGGAAAATTAGGTGGAGGAATTTCTGGGAAACTGAACCGTTGAGCCATCACCCTACAAAAGGGGGAGAGGCACACCATTTCCTCCCCACCAGGCATTTACCCCCAAATCGTTCCCGACACACTAATTCCTCAATCCTCAAAAATCTTCCATTCTCCTCTCAAGCCTTTCCTTGCAATCCCCCACTCTCGCTCATCAAGATGACGAAGAGCAAAGCTTTGACTGCCGGCGGGGGAGACGCGAAGCGGGCCAGAAAGAATGAGGGGACCCCTACAAAAGCAGGAGGAGCCAGAGATGACGCAGCCGTCACAATCGCTCTGGGTTAGTCTCTGATTTAACTTCGTAACTTCAGATTCGCAGTAGCGCTGGGAAAAAGAAAATATAGGCATCATGCGAAATAGCAAGTTCGCTGTAACAGCCCTAAGTTAGTTACCTAGTGATTAGGAGTGTAATTATCATCATTGAGGTTGCATCTTTAGTTTGATGGAAAATAATCACATGCGATAACACACATTAATCGGTAAAATTGAAACCACCTTCAATTGGATGATAAATTGAACAGAACAGTACATGTATGATATTTTATTCAAATATTAGTTTATTTATCATCATCAAATATAAATTTTGTGAAATTTTTCCTCTTTGGTTTGACCCCCTAAAAATTCAAACTAACTTTTAGATTAACCGATTTCAATTTTTCACTAGAATTAATTAACTCCAAATCTTTGAGTGAAACCAATTGGGTTTGAAAGTGTGTTCCTAATACTAACTTAGGTCTAGAAGCCAAAATTTAGTCTCCCTCCTAGCTAATTCAAATTATAGTGTAAAGTGAGAGGCTGTCCTTTCTTTTTGTCACACTCTATTCTTCCCTTCTCTCTATGACATGTGGGTCCCACCAACGACCCTGGGCCTACATGGCAGTGACTCTTCCCCCTCTCACACCCCTGGCCAAGCATGAGAGCACTAGGACACTTGTTGAGCATGCATGAGAGAGGAGTGAGGTGTCATCTCCCCCTTCTTCACTTTCTCTTCTCCTCCAAGCCACTTCACACTCTTTCCCAGAGCAAGAAACACCAGCCACACCCATTCCATCCTCAATCTTCCTCTTTTTTCTTGCCGGCCGCCGGAGAAACAAGCTCACCGCTGCGTCTCAGGTCGTCTTCGTCACCGTTGATCTAGAAATCTCGTCGCTTTTGCTGCAGGAAAACGTCGGGAACGCAGCGATGAACTAGCCGGCCGAGTTCACGCTCTGGCCGCGCCGTCGCTGTCGGCCATCGCGCCGCCGTCTCCGGCCACCTCCTCCCGCGCCAGCTCGCCACCACCTCCGCCTCGTCGCTGCGAGCTCTTGGCCACCGACGCCGCCCGGATCCGTCCACCAGCGGTGTAGATCGGCGTCGCCGTTGCCTTTCCGCCGTCCACCGCCGTCGTGCGCCAAATCCGGCCACTCCGGTGAGCCTCGCTTCGATTCCTCAACTCTAGTCCATCCTGGTGATATACTATCGACGAATCAAGCTTCTAATCCAACATGCATGCAGCGATTTGACATCCTCACGCCGCCGCCGTTCTTCCGCCGTCGCCGACGCCGTTCACCGTCGCCGTACTTCGTCATCGCCTTCCGGCCTCGGCCAACCCTCTGGTGAGCTCTCTATCACCCCTGGGATGCCTAATCGTGCCTCCTCTCGACTGAATCGAGCCGCCCTTGCGACATGCATCGCCGGCCGACCACTGCCGCCGCTCGTCGCCGGCGCCGGCGCTGCTCCGGCCACCGTAGGAGGCTTCGCGACCACATATGGATTTTCCTTGACCTTCTCTACATTTTCTATTTTGGGCTCGACCCCATCCGAGCCTCGGTTCGCCGCCGGCGAGCTAGGGATCGAGCCCAGTCATGTCTGCCTGCCTGTAGGCTCGAGCAGGGACTTCATCGGAGAATTTGATTAACGTTAGGGCTCTTTTTGTAAAAAAACCAATGACTCATAAGTCATAACGCTATAGCTTGGACTGATCTGTAATATTCAGAAAGTCTGAGGGCTCTTAACGAAATGTACAATCAACACGTGCTTATTTGCTAAAAAAGTTGTAAACTTGAAAAATACATAACTATTTCATATGAGCTCAAAAAATGGTGAAACAAATTTCTACAGATTCATAAAACTGTGATCTACAATTTGTAAAATAAAAAGTGTCAACTTCTGTACTGGATTTTCATGTACAGTTATTATTAGCCTTTGTATGTCTAGACCTTGTAAAATGCATAAGTAATTCAGAGAGAATGATAAAAATATGAAACCAACTCTGTTAATCTTGTAAAATATCACTCTTTATTGTTCTAAGATAAAAAATACTAACTCCTGTACCGAATCTAACTGTAAAAGTATATTTAGACTTATGTACCTTTCTAATAAGCTAGATCTTGGAAATTGCATAAGAAAATGTTGGAATGTGCTAAAAATGTTAAACTAATTTTATTGGATAATCTTAACTTTTGTATAAAATATTTTGACAAAACTACATCTTAACTGGTTGCTTAAGAATTTATTTACCCTCTTGTTGTTTAACCTTGTAAAATTAATAAATAAATAATGACATCATCTGTGGTAGTAAAATAATTTTTCTTAGCATCTGTGAGTGATGTGCTTTCACCTAAAAATATCTTCATGCATGAAATCCTTGTTTGAAATGCAAGTACTTGTATGGCCTAAGTTGTACTAGAGTAATTACTGAATCTGCCATTATATAACCTGAAAGCTTGTTATTTTCATATCTCCTAAACCATAAGTGATAATCTGGTGATTCTTTCACCTAAATTCAAGTTAACATGTTCTCTACCCACTGTATTTATTTCATAATTTATTGATCATTATGCATGTGCATGTTTATTTGGCTCTTATTCGTATATTGCTTCTTTTCGATAGATTCGGAGATTTCTGGAGTTGATGATCCTTCCCTGAGGTCGAGTGCGACCATTTGCAGCATACAGACGAGCACCTCTAAACATATAGCACCCATGTTTTACTCAACTCCTTTTTGTTTGCGAATCTATTTATATATATATGCATGTGCTTAGGTAATGATATTGGGTGATATGGTAGAGTTTTAATTGATGCATTTGCCCTAGTTATATAGCTGTCATGTACCTATTTTCTGCTGGTTGGGATGTTATATTCTTTGATGCTTAGCCATGCTTAGTGGTAGTACTACTGTAGAGATGGAGAGATGGACTGTAGAGATGGACAGTGCTATTTAATTTTGGTATATGGATAATTTAGGGTTAGTGGACATAAAACTTGACCACTTGCACTAAATTAATGGTTGTAAAATGTGATGGACTTGGACGGGTGGTAGGGCGATGATGGGATGTTGGTTCCCCTGATGCAAGTAGCCCCGTCTGGGTCGTTGAGGACCGAACATTTTGACATCTATTCAAGCACCCTACGTACTTACCACATGCCTTATTTGGGACCGGCTTGTCCTAGTACTAGCTCTACTGTGATCATTTATGCCATGTTGGAGAGACGTGAGGGCAGGTAGCCCTTTGGAGGACCTCGGGTGTGTATGTTGGCCAGGGGTGCCTCCCGCGTGGCGCGCCCGCCTTGGTCACACCACCCACGCACGTGACTGAGTCGTCGGGAATCCCAGCGTGGTATAAATGGTTGGGGTGGGGCTAAGAAAGGACATGTGATGAGCTTGTATCACTTGGCAGACCGCACCTGTGTGGTGGGTAGCATTTGATGCTTGTTCATCTCGTGTGGGTACAGTTGTACACCTCTGATCAGATGATCAGAGTATAATCTATTCGAATAGCCGCATCCTCGGTTATGGACATTGCTTGATGTGTTAGTCACTTATGTTAGAATCAAACTTGGGTTGATATGGATGGGATTATGGTTGATGGTGATGACGGTATGTTGTGCCATGATGGTATGGACTTTGGTAGTCTCTTGTGGTTGATGGGAGCGCCGTTTGGGCTCTTTTACTTATACCTTTCAGATTATTATGCTTGCTTTCCAGAAATTAAATTGAGGCTAATTAACTTGTTATAGAATTGCTTTTACTTATATTTGCTCAATAAAATTGGCTTTATGCAATTTATGAACTTAGGTTGCTCTAGGTTAAGGTAAACTTTGCATACTCCTCTCTCCCCCTTATGTATATATAATTTTGGGTAAGACTCGTGAGTACAATCTTGTACTTAACCCAGCTCCGCTGCTTTCAGGAAAGGACTCGAGTGTTGAGCTTCACTTTGTGTGTGGTCATTGCTCTCCCGAGGGCGGCGAGAGCAGTGAGTATTATCTCTTTTACAGCTTGGCTCTTGCCCGGTTGGTTTGCTATAGTGGGGTTTGGTGTCACCGGTTTTACTTTATGCTTATGTATCTTACTTATGTCTTCCGCTGCTAATTTATGTGTTGTATGTCGGGGCTTCGATCCCCATTATGTGTGTTGTACCTCGCTATTTTTAACCATGTTTTGGTACTTGCTATGATTATTAATTGCTTGTGTCGGTGTAATGGGCCAGGGGGTATTAGTCTTTTATGAATAAAGGCCCATTAAGGCCCTAGTGTTGAGCTAGTGTGCTCAGCCTTGAGGCCTAGATGAGGCCCGAATGAAAACCGGAGAAACCCCAAGACCAGTGATGCCACGTGGCCTCTTGGCCCGGGGGGAATCATTGGTAACAAGGCGGAAAAGAAAGGAAGGGTC
>CM002481.1:20407079-20449518 GCA_000325765.3 Leersia perrieri
CAAAATACATACAACAGGAGTAGGGTATTACGCTTCACAGCGGCCTGAACCTGTATAAATCCACTGTCTGCCGAGAGGGTTCGCAGCCCGAACCCCCTCATCGTCCTGCGTATTACTTTCTTTACAGCCCGAACCCCGTCACCACATTCCTCGCTTCCATCCGCTTCCGCCCGAACCCCTGGAAAGGCTTCAACCACCGGTCTCTGGGCCGAACAAACCAAGGGACGTCTTTTAGACCCTCCCGCCGAAGGGGATCGCTCCCAGATCCCCCGACAGCTTGCGATGAAAGTGCGAGGCTAGTCGCAATCCTGGGACTAGCTAAGCATGAGTAACGGGTTTTGATCGCTTGGGATAATCGGGGATCACGCTTTGGTTCGAGTCACTGGGTTATGCCTTGTTTTCTGGTCGCCGCCTTCGCGTGGTTGACGGGCATATGACGGAGTTGACTGGCAGGCGGTCTTATGGTTATCCCCTGCGCTCACTATTCGGCATTCCGGTTATTATAATAGAAGGTTGTCAACCGCGATCATGGACACATTGAGGACGAGTGACTATTTATGCGTGTATGGATCCCATTCCTCCAAGAAGTATGTGGTGATCGTGTTGGACACTGGATGGTATAATACTCAGTGTGTCCACATTCGCGTTCTCAATGATCTATATCTTTTATCTTTTTCAATCCAGTATCCCCCGTGGCCTCGGTCCCCAAGAAACCACGGCGGTCGCCGTAGATAAGACGGGGGAATGGCTCCATCAGAGGTATAATTTCTTCGTATGAATCCAATAACTAGAAACACATTCATGTACAAAAATGATCCTTGTTTTCTTGTCTGTCGCAGTCCATTCCTAGTTCTTCGAAGACGCCGGTATCCCCCAAGCCCAAAAGCGGGGCTTTACTGACCCGGCGCCCTCTTGTCTTCGCTCCTCCGAGTAGCACCAAGGTAAGCGCATCGGTGGTAGTTCGAGTAGATCTTTACTTTGAGTACTCGTCGTTGAGTCCTTTTTCTTGATATTTGTAGGGACCCGCGAAGCTTCTGACCCCGCTAGTCCCTTTCACGAAGCTGCCGCTCATCCCTCGACCAAGGTATATCTTGGCTTTTGTGGCTTGATTCTCACAACTCTCCACCCTTAATGATATTTTTGTTAGGACTCCTGTGGCCGATGCCCCTCCACCCACCGCCCAGACAACTAGCGACATTGTCGCGGTATCCGAGCTGGCACCCGTCGTCCCGAGTGGCGCTCCTACCTCCCCATCTTCTACCCGACCACGGAACTGGTTGGAGAAGATAACGGAAGGACGGCGTTTGCTCGAGGAGGGTGTGAATGAGCTCTCGGGTTCGGTAGCGAACTTCAGTGCTCTCGTGGATGAGGCGAACGAGAGGGCCACTAACCTCCAGACGAAGTTGGAGGAGGCCGAGGTGGACCTCGCGAAGATGAGAGAGCTCTACGCACGAGCCATCAAGAAGAAGGAGGGCTCGGATAGTAAGGCGGAGGAGCTGCAAGAGCACCTCGAGGCGATCAAACGCGCTTTAAGGCTGAGCTTCACTTCACTCCACCAGACCACGACTAATGTGGGGATTGTGACGGAGGTCCCCGTCTTAGTGGATGAAACTTTGATCACGGCGGTGCTGGGGGAGCTCGTGGAGGCGCTAGAGGGCTTCGTCGAGAAGTACTCACAGCAGATGCAAGAGCAGTTGACCACCGGGGTCCGCACTGGCGCCGCGCATGTACTCGGTTGCGTCAAGGTGGTCTACCCCGATGTCGACCTCGAGGCCCTTCTCTGCCATGGTGAGCTCGACGCCGATCATGCGAAAGCCTCCGAGGACACCGCCGCCGTCGCCAAAAGTATCCTACCCTTCCATCAGGGGTAATCTTGTAATCGGAAGTCGAAAGTCGTTGTAGGATTAATCATGCTCGAATTGGTACTTTTGTAAGAATGTTATGTCCTTATCTTTTATCGTAAACTCTTTTTGCAGAGTTAATGTGAATGTCGGTGTAGATGTCCTTGTCGGCGATCCTGATTCCCCATCGATTAGTCGTCATTCCCCTGGTCGGGACCTGACGACTACGATCGGAGGTGGAAGCTCTCTTTCGGGTGCTGACTTAGCTCCTCTTATGCACCATAACCTCGGTAGGTGGAAAAGAATCGTACCTTATTCATTTACTGAGCTTTTGTTAAGCTCTAGGACTTTACCCGCAGATCTCCTCGACCTGCTCGCTGATCGAGAACACCTCGTCAGAGTTTGGAAGGCGAAATGGGAGAAGGCTGAGCTCGAGAAGGACTTGCTGGTGACCAAAGACGGTGAAGATGTCTAGATTTTGTGTGGTCGCGAGGTTTGGCTCACTTCCCTACTCGAGGGCTGTTGTATCACCCTCGACCAAGTCTGTAAGGAGCTGAAGATCGAGAGGACCGCGCCGGAGAAGACCACCACCGGCTACGTGTCTTGGATCAAGGGCGCATCTACCCAGTTAAGGGGAGTCGGGGGGGGGGCATATAGACAGAGCACTGAAAAGCGAGTCCTGCCACGCTAGTAGATATGTGGGCGGTCATGTTCTCGCGTGCGTATAGGACACCTACCCCCGACTAGATCTCCGTGTTCTTGATAGTGGGTTTTCTCGAAGTAGGCTGTCGCGCTCCCAAATTAATACATCTGCCCAACGACTTGTCCCCCTCGCCGAGAGGATCTTCGAGTCGATGGATTTTTAGTGGCCGGAGTGGTGATCTTTCTTGTAACCTGAGAATATTAGTAGGCATAATTATGTAAGTCTGTAAAGCAATAGGACACTACTTCTATGCTTATCAATATTCGTAATCATATTCAGACCGTAAATTTCCGTAATCAAGTTGTGTTCAGTTGTACCCCTAAAACAAAAACGCTATCGAGTAAGATGGGTATTCTTTAGCCCCCAGCGTTGTTTGCAGAGCATGACGTCCTCTAGGAACAAGGCTTGAAGAATACATCACATAGCGATCTTTGTTGGAGCCCTAGGCGCTTTAGTTGTAAAGCACTAGTAGGCGTGGACTTGTTTCTTAGTTGTAGCTGCGTTTACCTTGCCCCCAGCCATGATGTTGGAAAACCCAATTTCTGGTTGCATAGCTTAGTTAATGCGCGTTTTGAACACTCTTACACAACCAATCTGACATGGTTTCTCGGTTCTTTAATATTTGAGCCAGTCTTATCCGCTCTGGGCGTCGCCAACCGAGAGTCCCGTAGGGCGCTCGGAGACCGACTCAGACTACGCAAAGGAACAATAGGTTTGATCTCAACATGAATTTTGCAAAATTGTAGAACATATTTTGCGGCCTCGAATCAGGCTTCTGTATTATTTCCGTATATAACCGTATACAAATTGGAGGAACAAAAAAGGGTAAAATACATATTTTGCTCTCATTTGTAGGTTATGACAGCTGACCCCTCTCTATAAACGTGTTGTGGTCGAACATTGTCATGTTAGACGTTCCCCACAGGGGTTGTGGGCAAACTTGCGTTACTGGGGGTATCTTTATTTCTGGAATGGCTGCTCGGGACGGCGGCTCTTCTCGAGTTTGTCTCGAGTATGGGTATCGATTGCCTAAATAGAGGACAATGTCTGACTGTATCGAATGGTCCCGGTCGGAGGGAGTCCTTGAAGGGGGGCCTATCAAGCCAGAGTACTAGTCATCTTGTTGTTCCTGCGAAGAATCTTCGTGCAGGTACAGGTTCGAAATTTTCCATAGAGCTTCTGTAGTTCTTGATTGTAGGTGGTCCCCTACGTACTTTGGAGCAGTTGTGCTGTTCTCAAGGCGTCCATGATTTTTGAGTCTACGAGTATTTGCAAGTGCTGAATTCCATGGTTGAGGGCTAGCCTGCAAGAAGCCCTTAGTATTCTGCGATGATGGTCGTGGCCGGGAATCGCAGCTGGATGATCCGATGATAAGTTATCCCCGTAGGGGATGTAAGTGCAAATGCATTACCGACGCCATGCATGGTGATGGTACCTACGAACGTTAAGGTCCACAGATCCGGTTGATCCCTGTTGTCGATAAGATCGGCCACGTTGTTGGAGAAGATTGTGAGGACTTGAGAGTCCGTCGTGTTGATTATTAGGACCGTCTTTTGGGTTTCCTTCTGTTTTGTCTTTCTGCTCTTTCGTGGCCCTCTACCCGCGGCGGGATGGGTGGGTGTTTGGCCTGCCATGTCTAGGCTACGCTTATCGCATTGTATGGCGAGTTTAGCGTTGCCCTGGACTATGATAGTTCCCTTTGGTCCTGAGAGCTTGAGCAATTGGTATGCGTAGTGGGATGCTGCCATAAACTTCGCGAGTGCGGTCCTTCACAGGATGGCATTGTATGTCGTGTCGAAATCAGCGACGTCGAAGGTGACCTGCTCGGTTCGGAAGTTGTCGGTTTGCCCAAAGGTTACCGCTAGTGTAATCTTACCCAGCGGTTTTTATGAAGACTCGAGGGTGATCCCATGGAAGAACTGATCAGAAGGGCTCAACTCGCTTCTCGGGATTCCCATTGCGTCCAAGGTGCTGGTGAATAGGAGGTAAATTGAACTTCCTCCGCCGACAAGGACACGTGCTACCTTGACGTTCCTGATTGTAGGTTCGACTACAATAGGATATCTTCCAGGCATTGCAACTGCATCTGGGTGATCGGCTTCCGAGAACTCAATCTTCTGCTGCGACCACATCATCCTCGAGGTTCCTGCACGTGTGATTGCACAAACCTCTCGCTCTGCCTTCGTGTATGCCCGTTTAGACGAATACGTGGTTGATCCTCCAAAGATGTGAGATGTGAAGGTTTTGATCTGGAAAAGTTGGTTCGTTGTCTTCTGTTGCCGAACTGGCTTTGACCACTCGTACTTGCTTGTTGTCGTCGGGGGCTTGTTGTCGGGCTAAGGCTTTTTTGAAGACACTGCAATCCTCCAAGTTGTGGGAATTAGTCTTGTGGATCGGGCACCATGGTCGTCGAGGGTTGTCCTCCTGCGGGTTTGCACGCTTTGAGGGTTCCACCCGGTCGGTGGCCAGAACCTCGGTGGGTGCCTTGTGTTTCCTGTTTCTACGACCTTTATCCTTATTCGACTTCGGGGCCTCCTTTCCAGCAGGCTTCTTGTCTTCGCCCTTTGTGCTCTTTCTGTCTTTTCACCGCAAGGCGTCATCGGCACGTGCGTACCTGTCGACGATCTTGAACAATTTCCGAGTAGTCGTGATCTTCTTGGTTGCCAACTCCTGTGTAGTATAGTGATCCCGGATGCCTGTCTTGAAAGCGCGTATGACCGAGGAGTCGCTGATGTCTGGGATTGTGTTGCGGCATTTGTTGAAACGTCGTACGAAGTCCCTCGATGATTCTTTAGTACTTTGGGTCATCGTGTGGAGATCGTCTTCATTGGTGTGCCGTTTATAGGTTCCTTGGAAGTTGGCCACGAACTAGTGCCACATGTCTTCCCAAGAGCGGATCGATTTCAGTGGTAAATGAACTAGCCATGACCTTGCCGGTCCCTTGAGCGCGGCAGGCAAATAATTTGCTAGTGCGTTGTCGTCGGCACCGGTGGCATAGAGTACGGTGGAATAGACATGTAGGAATTCTTCTGGGTCAGAGCTTCCGTCTACTTCTCGATTGAGCCTGGTCTGAACTTCTCCGGCCACTGGACTTCTCGAAGTGCTGGTACAAAGGCTCTACAGCCGCCACCGGGAATAAACGGGGAGCGGGCTATATGCTTATTGTCTCGTCGGGAGTGGTACGAGCCGGAAGATGAAGATGACGATGATGGGTCACTTGGGGGAGTTCTGGAACGACGTCTTCGTGACCGACTTCTGTGGGAGGAACGGCTTTCTCGTGCTTCTCTTCAAGTGTTGCCGACTCGTTCCTCTCTCCGAGTACCATCGACTCGTTGTTGGTCGCTAGCTTGTTCTTGATATCGGGAGGTATGGTGACGTTGCCTCTCTCGAACTTCTCATCGCCCATTGGTGCGGTGATGATCAGCTGGAGGTGTCCGTGCGCGATTGGCTCGTCCTTGGGTGTTGCAGCGTTCTTCGTCAGCTGGCTCCTCGCCGGCGACTTCGTTGTTGCCGTTTATATTCCCGTTAGCCGGAACCGCCTCTATTGTTGGGCGAACCAAAACGCCTGTGTCCGGAGGTTGACCTCCTGCTGCTTGTGCTGGTGCCCCGGTGTTGGCTGTCGCGTCTCTTCTTGTGACCGCCGATTCGGTGGGTTGTTCTGGTGCTTCAGTTTGTGCTTCCCTAAATGCTGAGTCAAGGTTTCTAGTGTTCTCGCGGAGTCGGTCGGCCCATGACGCTAGCTTTGGGTTTTCGGCGGCGTTAAACGGAGTCTCATCGAGTATCTACTGCATTGCCGCCAGACGTTGTGCGGGAGTTGCTGATGTGGAGGCCGTGTCATTGCCTCCATCAACAACGTAGACGGCTCGGAAGTTATTGGGCTCAGACGCCGAGTAACTATCTTCGCCGTCCGGGGTTATGGATGCCTCTAAGTCCGAGATGATGGCTCCGATGAGGCAATCGGGGTTAAGCGCCTGTTCGTTGTCCTGATGGTCCCAAGTATGCTTGACCAATTTCCAAGGAGTCGGATAACCCATGGCTTTCAGGTATACTCGGCAGTCTAGGATATTGTGCGTGCTACTGTTGTGGATAGGACACCAGCGGGCGAAGATTTGGGCTCCTTCTTGTTGTCCGTTTTGCTACACATAAGCCTTGATGCGCTGAACTGTTTTGCACTGTTCCAACGAGTGCTCGGAGGTCTTGTGGATGGCGCACCAAGTGTTCATGTTAACGTGAATCCTCCCCGCAGACGCTTGATATCAGAAGGTAGTGTCGGAAGGTTGCTCCTTAGTTGCCGTCGTGGTCGGTGCCTCGTCCTCCCCCGGAGCGGGAAGGCCTGCCGTCTTCTGGCTTGCTTCTTCCTTGTCTGCAGCCATTGTTTGCTTCACAAATGCCGGCGGACCGGGTGTGGCTGAAACGGTGGTGCAGACGGGAAAAGCAATAGATCCAACTTGAGTCCACACCAGCGTTGTCGGAGCAGGCGACGCTGGAACGCGGTTGGGGTAGTAGTCGATGCAGCCCGGAAGCATGTCGTGAGGTCCTTGAACGCCAAGCGCCACTATCTGGCACACCACTGTCAATGGCTGGTATTCGTAGACGGGGTATGTATAAGACGGGGAAACGTTAGCGTAAAGACTATAGTAATACGACATGATGCTACTCTAAGGCAAGGATTTTTTATACTGGTTTAGGCCCTCGGAAGGTAATACCCTACTCCAGTTTATATGAGATTGATGAGGGGGGATTCCCCGAGTACAGAGTACAATATGCGGGAGGTTGGAGGTCGACGGGATCGTACTCGGAAGACCTGAAAGACGATCTCGGCGACTTTAGTGGCTAAAACTATCCGAACGGCTTCGGCTTCCCCTCCGGCTTGATTGAACTGTCCTGAACCCATGGGGGTAGCAATCCTTTTATACCGTGGGTTCCCTATAGTCCCTGAACAGGACTCCGATTAAGAATCACTCATGATAGGAAAGCCCGTGTCCCATACGAATAGGATTCCGTCTTATTTCCTTAACAATGTTGTAGGCCTTCGTATTATTCCGTATACCTTGATCTCCTTTCCTTATCCATGCAGATATGCCTACCCGTTGTACTCCGTATCTCCGGGTAACGAGGGTACCCCTAATCGGTAACTCTGACAATGAGCAGTCGAGGAGGTGGCATACAACGCTATTGGAATCACTATGGTCCTATCTTATGTCGTGTCATGGATCTATAAAAGTTCCACACTATCAGTTAGTTTATGGGCATGATGTTGTGTTGCATTGGGAGACTAACATCAACTCTAGAAGAATCGAGTTTTAAAATCGGTTGACAGTCGATGAGTATTACAACTTGATGGTTGATGAGTTAAAATATTTAGCTCAGATCCGATTGAGGGCACTAGAGAAAATCAAGAAAAGTAAAGCAAGGGTTGCCAGTCATTATAACAAGAAAGTGGTGCCTAAATCGTTTGAACTTGATGGTTGATGAGTTAAAATATTTAGCTCAGATCGCATTCTCAACGTCGAGCAATCCTTGATGCCTCGACTCCCCGATCCCGTGGATCCTATCTCTGGCCCCGAAGGGCCTCTCATTCGCACACCAAAATCCAACTCGCAACACATAATTCCCATTCGAGAGAGTTTTCCAAAAACATTGGTAAAACAAAACTACACTAAGAGAATCACCGCACATTTGCTCCTAACCGTGAGCACGGCTGTTCAAACAGTTCTAACACTCTGCAAAGGTTGTACGCTTACCCACACGACACGAAGCTACCACCGAAACGGATCAGGAATCGGAAGTTCGTGACGAGGTTTTTCCATAGTTAGTTTAGGTTTTCCCACATTGCATGGTCGGGTCGACTAACCGCGCAACTAGTATCACGCAGCCATCGTCTACTTAGGGCGCACACCCAGGGTACTACGGATCCCGTGTCCCCCTCACAAGGCCAGACCTCGGCGATCCTAGGTCCTGAGTCCCCCTACGTACGTAAGGACCCAGCGGCTTGTCACGCGCTGCACACCTTACCCTGTTGTGTCCCACAACCATCAACATGCAGACAAGCATCAACCGAACTAAGTACTCTTCCAAAGGCATACCCACGTAGCCCGCGTGGTCGCACGATAATATGCTCGGATGGAATTCCCAAAGGAATCGGTCCTTAAACAGGAAAACTTGTCCATGCCCTCGTGGTCAAGCCTTACCCAATTTTTCGCAAAACTCATTTTCACTTCACAAGTCATTTCTCAAAACAGTTCGCAACCCTTTTTCCCAAAGTCATATCACAGAGTAAAGTATGGGGGTTTAGTCGGACAATCCTACTCGAGAGCCTGATTGCCCAACAGTACCATCGGGATGTATCGACAAGGGTTCACAAGTATTCAATTCCTACGGGAAAATGATGCAACTACTGGTTAGGTCCATCGATATAATCATCGAGGCCGGGTTGAATAATCGTGCACAATTCTAATGCGAGTTGCAAACATTTTATTTGTAAACTAGGAGCAATTTGATCAAAGGGTGGCTTGCCTGGGTGACGATTCTCCGGTCTTCACGCTTCCGAGAAAGCCAGATAAATCTGACGCGCGATCGATCCAAGAAAACCATCGGGTCTTCATAGTTTCTTAGTTTGCGGCTTCGGTAGAGAAAACCTCCGGGACTGTGACAGCCGTAAAAATTCACTAAATTTTAAAACCGTTTTTCTTTGTTGTGTATTTCGAAAATCGTCGTGTCGAGTTTTCCGTTTTGTTCTATTGTAAAAGTCGCTTGTGTTTTCGTCGAGTTTTATTTTCTCCCTTCTTTTGTCCCTCTTCCAAAAAGCGCAAAATCCCTTTTATCTCCTTCGACGACGTGTCCGCGTTGTCGTCGGACCTTCAATTTCCTTCTCGTTGTCGAGCCGTTTTCGGCCCGGCCCATCTCTCCAATTCTTTTTCTTCTTTTGTCCCAGCCCAGCAAGCCCAATCTTCTCTCCACCGTACTTCCCTCTTGTCGGTTGTGCTCGTGTGAACAACGCAGCCGTCATCGTCGTTAAGCACGTTCGAGAAAACACCACGCAGCAGCTTTGCTCCACCTCACCGTGAACGTGTCACTGCTCTGTTTTCTGCCTGCAAACCACCCTCATCCATATCCATCTTCGTTCCAATCCAAAGAGATCCATCGATAATTTTCTTTTCTTTTCCAGTACGAGCTCCATCATCATCACTACTTTGCCGCCACCAACATCCTCTACTCCATCTTCCCCAACAAAGCCTCTTCGCTGATCGACACCAATACAGAAAAGCTACGTAATCGCCTCCTCTTCGTTTCCCTTAGGGCCGCATCACCGATCGTCGCCTGTATCTTCGTCGCCGGAGCCTAGAAGGCTGAGGTTAGGGTTCCAGCCGCCTCTGCCGAATCCCCAAAATTCGTCGTCTTCGAAATTGATGGTAAAAATGGAATCCTTGTGTTGTTGTGACCCTTTCCCTTCTGTTTCCCCTGAGAAATCGTCGCCGGAGTTTGCCGGAGCTCTCCCGCGCCGCCATCCGAACTGCCGCTGCTCTGTTTCGCCGCCGCTGCCTGCACGTCGGCCCGTCGCTGTCGGCCGCCTCCCTCTAATCGGACGCAGCCACCAGCTTCCCCTCGCCTCCCTGCTCCTCCCAAGCCGCGCCGCCCCAGCCGAAGCTCGCCGGAGCGCCGCTGCCACACAGCACCGCCGCTAGTGCCGCCGCCTCCTGCCGTGGTGCGCCGTCGCCAGCCTTGCCGACGCCACGCCGGCGTCGGGCTCTTGGGGGAAACGGGTGCGCCGTTCCCCAGGGACCGTGAAACTGGCCTCCCCTCGCCGGGAGGCAGCCTCCATCGCCGCCGGCGTCCTCCTCTGCCGGCCGGCCTCTGTGAGAAGAGAGAGAAGAGTGAAAATCAGTCCTTTTCCTGTTGAAGAACAATTCCAGAAATTTCCACTTATCCAATTCTATTTTGATTCATTGACCATTTGACCTCCAAAACCAAATCCAAAACATATTCCCGACTCCTAGAATTATTCCGAACCCAATGGGACCACTTTCGTCGCAATCCGAGACTTAGCTGTCGTGACCAAAATTCCAAACCCTAGGTTTCGCCGTCCGCAAAAATCCGGAAAATCCCCAAATTTATCCGCAAACCCTATTCTCGTTTCCTTTTGCACTTTCTAGGTTCTTTTTCCTTTTTGGAGTTTATTTGGAGTTATTCGCTTAGTATTTTTATTTATTGGTGTACCGATAGATTTCGTCGCCGCCGACCCAGAAGGAGCGGAAGGAGTTGGATTGGAGTTCGCCGCGGACGCCCACGCCGTTGCAGCCGTAGGCGGACAAAAGTGGTACGCCTACGCCAAGCCTGAAGGCAAGTCATGCCCTTTGATCATCAGTTGAACCTAATCTGGAGCTAGAGGTTTAATTTGGGTAGTTTGTACTTACCTTTAAAGTACTATACAGCATGTATGGGATATTTTAGTCCAAATATTTCAACATAGCAAACCAGATATTATTCTTGCTATATTATTGACCAACCTTGACTTTGAGCCTGTTATCCCTTGTTAATTTAGGTTTAATATGTTATAATATGGTTATCATGAAATTTATGCCATGTTTATATTAGTATGGAGATGCTATAAAATAGAGATGCTATGGTTTATTTGGAAAGTTAAGGATTAAACCCCCCTTATGCCAATATAAGTGACACAGTTCACGCCCATCCGTCACGATCGAGGTATTCGGACTTAACGTATACTGCTCCAGTTAATTGAATTTCTGCAGCCTTTCTGTGTATTGGCATTTTAGCCGTAAAAGTGTGCACGGCATTGGAGAGATGTGAGATGATTTGAGTGAGGAGACTGCGGGACCCTGTTTCGTGGTCCTAGAGGACTGCGAGTTCCTCTATGTTCGTACACCTGTGAGTGGACGGGGTGACGGGTTGGTGCACACCCTCGCGAATGCCAATCGAAGGCCAGCAGTCAACTTATCCTATAACTCACTTGGCAGAACAGAGATGAGCTTGGGGCAGTATTACGTTATGTTATCCTCAGCCTGGCTAGTTGTGGGTATCGTGCGGGTCACGCTGGGCAGACACTGCAGGGTCGAACAGTATTCGAATACGCCGTACTCCCGGTTGATGGAGTTATGTCTATGGGTGAATCCAGATTATCGGCATAAATAGCTTTGGCATCGTTTAAACTTGGTAATTGGATGGCATATGATAATGAACGTTTTAAACTTAAAAGTTGTTTATAATCTGGGTTTGTTTATGAACTACTACTAAGGTTTAGAATTAAACCAGTTTCATACCTCCATATTCCTGGCATTAGTTTAAGTTTCCATAGCATGGCTTGCGGAGTACTATTCATACTCAGTCTTGCATATTTGTTGCTCTAGCTGATCAAGAAGTTGCAGGAGAAGTCCCTGAGGAAGCAGTGGACCCACAGGAGTGGGACGAAGACATGGTTTTTGACTTCTAGGTCAACTTTACGCTCAGACAGTTCCTGTGGTGTGGAGTTGCGTCTTTTGGTTGTAAGTGTAAGGCCATAGGCCTGTTGCGTGTGAGAGTTGAGTCGGTGTTGTAATAAGAACCCTTACGGTTTGTATAATTAATCGAAGCTACTATTTCTGTATCATTCTACGTATAACTGAACTTCCTGTGCAGTTATGTGATCGCGGGGACGTTTAGACCCTGCTCTGGGCGTTTCACAGGGACGAACGTACGCTAGCGAGCAATACACAGAAAACCTATCGGAGTCTACAAAATAAAATAATTATAAATATGATTAGTAGTGCCATAGGGTAGAGCTCAGGTCCGGAGGAATTTCTGGGAGTTGAATAAGGTCAATCAGACTTACGGATTGGGAGATAGGATTTTTGGAAGGCTGGCGGTATTATCTATATATGTATATGGACGCGGGAAATGGAGTGGGGCAAACTGAATTTTATACTTTGGATTCTGGAATGGGTAAGGGGAGACCAGAGGCGGATTTTGTGTCCACATGGTTGAGGTCCGGTTTGAGTGGACTGGCCCAGGTGGAGGGAATAAACGGAGGGATAGGGGAAAAATGGGTATACGGATTTTTTCCCTTCCTCTTCTTTTTCGTCGTCTCTTTCTTTGGTACGGTGGCAGAGGCGAGAAAACGGTGACGGCCGTGAAGGGGAGGGCGCATTGGTGGCGGATGGATTGGAGTCGGAGGGATTAAAGGCGAACTTTTCTGATGTGAAGTGGGCTATGCAGATAACGAGGGATCGGAACTGGATTCGCACCAAAAGGTTTGCGGCAGAGGGACCTAAGGGGGACTAGTTTACGTCTTACTAGGTGTTGAGAAGAGGGACCTGGAATGGACATGTGCGCAATTCTTGGCCTGGCTCGGGAAGGCAGAGAGGGACGAAAAGTGGACTTGTTTGTGATATGAGACAGTGGCCCAAAACGTCCTGGGCTTGGGTCGGTGGAGAGGCCTCGGCCCAATTGCGGAATAGAGGGCGAGAGGGAAGAGAGGAGGCTATCAAGCGGGGCCCGCCTATCATTTTCTTCTCCTTCCTCGCTCTCTCTTTTTCCCCTTTCTTCCCGTTTCCTTCTTTCCTTTGGGCGACAGAGGGAGAGGGCGGGGCTAGCAGGGCAGCAGGCGTCGGGGAGGCAGCTCGTCGGCGGCGGGAATAACAACGGCGGACGAAGAAAAAGGAATGGACACTGGTGGGTTGAGGTGGCCGGCGTCAGAGGGGGAGGTAGGGGTGTGGTGGTTTGCCGGCAGTGATGGCATGCCGACGGCAGGCGATGGTGGAGGTGGACTGACGCCGTCGAGATGGCGACTAGATGGAGGGAGCGAGTGGGATGATGCTTGAGAGAGGGTTTTTATAGGCGATGAAGGCTGGGGAAAACCAGATAGGGACGACGGCATAGGCTGGCTGGGCCTGGCGGCGACCGGCGAGAAGCATGGCATTAACGCCGCTCAGGGAGCATTCAGGAGGTGTAATGGCGACTGGTGGGTGGCATGGTCGTCGCGACGCGAGCGTCGCGTAGCAGCAGGGCGATGGGGTCAGCTGGGACGGCGACGTGACCGAGCAGGGAGAGTAAAGACGGCCGGTGCAGGGAAGAGAGGAACACCGTCGGGGTGACACGCGGCGGCGATAGGTGGGGTGGGCGGGGACGGTGGCCAGCACGTCAGAGTGACGCGACGACTCGCGGCTTGGCGCGGCGCAGCAAGGCGACAAGCACGTCAGGGGCAGGCGAAGAAATAAAGACGGCCGGTCAGGCGGCGTGTCGTGGAGGGGTGGCGGGTGGATGGCAGGGGAAGTTAAGGTGGAGGTGACAGGACGGGCGCGGCTGACGCGCGGCAGAACGGCGTTCGCCGGGGAAGAAATGGCGGTTGGGGAAGGCGCGGCGGCGGTCCGGATAGGGGAGGAGACGGGCGCGTGGGCGGGTGGCGAGCGGACAGCCGCTCGATTTATTTTCCTGCGGGACCCAGCTGGCAGCGGCAGCATTAGGACGCGGGCGAGCGCGCGCGAGAGCGGGCGACGGTTGCGCGCTGGCGGCGTCCGCGAGCGGGCCGTGGGCCGAGAGGAGGCCACGGGAGGGGCAAGACGGGACGGCCCGCGGCTTCAGGGGAGCAGGCCGAGGCCGGTGAGAGTGAGGAAAAAAAGCAGGCCGAAGCCCGTGGAAAGGAGAGAGGAGGCGATGGGCCGGGAAGAGGAAAAAAAGAAAAAGGAGACGGCCCAGATTTAAAGAAATGCTCTAACAATTTCCTTTTAGACTTTTGGTTGAATGTAGATACCTAGATTGGGTACTTATGATTTTAGAAAATTTCTGGAGACTCAGTAGGGCTCAGAAGAGGGTGATGTATTCCCGGGAATACTTCGGTCATTTACGGAGACAAGAAAAATTTTTGGAAGAATCAGGAACAGGATTTTTGTTAAGGGACGATCACGAGGAAAAGGGGTTAGGGTTTTGGAAAGGGATTATTGGGTTGGGATTTTCCCGTCTAGGAATCAAGGGGTTGAGATCTAAATAGCACTTAAGACTAATTACACCATCAAGACTAATTACACCATCAAAGAACCAATTTTTTGAAATTACATTTTTAATTAAAATAATTTTACGGCGAAAAAACTCAGGTCACTACTAGGAAGCCCAGTGATGCGATTATACAGCCCCTGACTGCTTCAGCAGTCGAGGGGTCTTCTTCTACTCCACCTGCCCCGACTGGTATCTAGTTGAGGGCAAATCAAGATGCTGTGCTAGCTAACGCCAGCATTACCTCTACTCCAACCGCGGCGGCGGAGGCTGCCAAAGCTCAAGCTCCAATCGCGACTCCCACCGTCAGCGATCTCTGGTAATAATACTTTAGCTTTAGGAAATCACTCTGCCCAATATAATCCACTCTGCCTCGACTGATTACATGAAAATTGTAGTCGTCGAGTCGATGGAAGTTGTGCCATCCGCCACGGATACGACTGCATCAGCCTCCACGAAGATCACAATCACGACTCCACACCTACCTAAAGCTAATAAAGGCAAAGGTGCGGCTGAGCCCGCAGCGGCAGCTATGCCTGACGACGGCTCAGACAGCGAGAGGACTGCGAATGATGAAGTAAGTTTAGCTTCTTTACGTAGACTTCTTCACCCTTGCGATTCACGGCCTCATGATCAATGTCTCTTGCTTCTAGAACTTGGTCTGGCGGTTTGGCGACAACCCCGAGCATTTGACCACACTGGACAACGTAGATAGAAGACTACAAAGATAAGAAGAAATTACTCGCGTTAATGAGTGATTCATTTGTTATGGCCCTGGTAATTAGCCTCCGTAAATCGCCCTTTCTTCAATTATCCGACTGTGTTTTCACCATAGCATGCCTTTTCCAGAAAATAGTTAGAAGGTCATCAGCCAAAGATGCCTTATTAAGGAAGTTGTCTCCTCTTATTGAGGAGTCTAACAAGACTCGAGATGAGTTAAGCACCCTTAGGGATGAGGTCGCTATCCTCAAAGACGCCTGCCTCAACCTTAAGGACTCGCTTAAGAGTAAGTTCTTGTTCTGCATCAAATTTTCTCATACCAGCATGATACCTCTGCAAATTTCCTCAGCACTGATCCTGCCCTTCAGGAGGCCAAAGTAAGGCTGATGAGTTGGCTAAGAAGCTCCAAGAGGAAAATCAGTTACTACAATCTCAGTGCCAAAGTATCTAATCTTCATTATCTTCATCGTCCGAGTAATTCTCTATACAAGTTGCAAACTAGTCTTCTCTTCTGACAGCCCTTATCGGAGTAAAATATAAGCTGTCAAAAGAGCTTGGGCAACTGGATGTCGTGTACAAGAAGCTTAGACAACTTCAGCTAAGAAGATCCAGTCGGCCGAGAGCAAATACAACGATCTTCATGACAAATACGAAGGTTGTTAGAAAATTGCGGAAGCGGTGATACCAATTGATACGAAAATAGAGCAACATCAGAGACAAAGATTTAACGTGGAAAATCCTTACGGGAAAAAAACACGGGCACCGACCGGCAACGATCACTATAGAGGAGTTGATACAGAACACAGGGATACAATGATGGCAACACACCCTTCCCATACGGCTTACAAGAGTATATAAAGGTGAAAACCTAGGAGTCCTAATAGGAGAAGACACAAAGTCCTAATAGGAAACTAATCCAACTCCTAGGAAACTGATCCGATTATATTTGGAATAGAAATTAGGATCATATTTTAACAATCTCCACCTTGAGACAAATTTCCACCATAAGACGAATTTCTGTTGTAACATAAATCATCATCTCCAACGAACCTCTAACATAGAGGAAATAACCGTGCGCCAAATAACCCTGCGATTTAACCTTGTTCCAGGAGAGTGTTGGTATTTCTTATTGTCATCCTTGGAAACAGAATTTCCATCGACGGCGACTCGAAATAATCATTGGGTAATCTATGGTTCACAGAATAAATCCGCAAGCGCACGGATGTACCATTGTAGCATTTCACCTGGAAGTATTCCAAGGTGTCGTATTTATTTAATCCCAAAGGAAGATTGATGAGTCAACGCCAAATTTGGTTGATTCTTTACTGGATTCGGTCAAGCAATAAGCCGATGGAAAGAAGAGGCCGAAATCGGATAGGAGTCATGAAGACCGCGGATTGGCAATTTAATTCTATCTATTAATTATGCATGTTTTAGCTATTTCCTTATGTAATTAGGAAGGAGTCTAAGGAAAGCCAATCGGTTTCTTAATTTTGTAAGTTTAGGAGTCTTAGTTTCCTTTCTTGTAACGGCTGCTTATAGCAAGCCAATTAAGTCGTGTTCTATTAGGACTCGGTCGACCCAAGGGTATAAATTGTGTACCAGTGGTCCCTCTAATTCGGAGCTCCACAATCAATACAACAATTTCGGCGCATCGCCACCCTAGTCCGCTAGGTTTACAACCTACTCGACGGGTTCTCGACTGTTCTATCAGGGCTACATAGGTTTGTTTCGAACCTTTGTAAGATTAGACGGGTTCGGGGTCTTGCTATCAAGTTGGGCTGCATCGGTTAAGTCCGACCTCCGGCGAAGAAGTAAGTTCCGTCGACGACGTTTGTATCGGGGAAGATTGGTACTTTCTCGGTTAAGTCCGATATATCGATCCAACTGACATAGGCATTGCCTATTTGATATCTCAATTCTATTTCTAATTGCATTGTGTTTAGAGACGCATTGGTTTGGTTGGAATTGTCTCGGTTAGGTTTGATCTTCTGTCTTAGCCGATATTTCTTTATAATCATAATGTTGTTCTAAATAGATTTGTTATATCCATCACTATACATATTGTTAGTTGGTTCATTTAGATCAATTAGTAATAATCTTGGTGCAATCTGTCTCGACCCCGCTCGATCCTTCGGACTAAGATTGGAGCTAATCGGTTTAGGTGCATAGACTATCGATGTGTGTAGTTTCATCGGAGGATTAGCCAATGAGTTATCCTATGAAAAAATCTAAGTCTTGTATCGGCTTCTCATGCCATATCCTTTATTTAGTCGATATTATTATTGATCTCACGTGTCTATTTGATTACTTGGATCTATGTCTAACATACAGCTGATTGATCTTCAATATCGTATCGACATTGGCTAGAAGCGCACCATCATCGGTTGATCATAAGCCGATCTGCTCCTGGACCATCAACATCAACATCATCAGGAGACGCTACATCACATCGGCTCAATAGCCGATCAACTTCACGGAGATCAACATACATCTTGTCAGATGCAGGATCAAACTGACTGGCACGTCTGCATCCTCAGCATTTAAGACCTGCACTGGAGCTAAGCAGATCTCCCAGGCCTTCGTGTGTCTGAGCGCAGAGAACTCCATCGGCCATCACACCCGTCAACAACGCTCAGCGGCCGATGGCAGAATTTTGCGTCAACACAAATTGGCACGCCCGGTGGGACACGAAGACGTTATATCGATACAAAGCTCAATTGAGCTGATATATTAAATCCAATATGTCTGAAGAAGATGTCAATGCCATGCCAATCACAATAGACAAGCTGACGGAAGAACAAAGGCAACAAGTGGAGCAATTTGTGGCAGATTTTCAAAAGCTTTGTCTAGAATCCTCCAGCATGACGCAACAAGGGCCGATTCAGAAGACACCACTTCCAAAAATGACTCCGATCAATGAGCCAAATCAAGAGGAAGACAATAATCAGCAGAAGTATATTCAAGATTTGGTCAACAAAGTTTGTGTTCTGCAACAATCGGTTAAACGAGGGTTTTGATAGATTTTCTTCGGGATTTTATCAAAGACACCGTTGATGATTTAATTGTTTAGCTTGGGGGACATCTACATTGGTATCGGTATCGGCCAGAACCAACTCACCAGTATCAGTATGGAGATTACATGGACTCAAGGAACGATGAGTGGGCCAATAGGATTGTTGATGTAATAAAAGAGCATTATGGTCATAAACCTAAAGAACAAGATTTTTTGTATCGGCGACTATATCCAGATTGGTTTGATCGGGTTACATTACCTCGCTGATACAAAGTACCGGATTTTTCTAAGTTCTCCGGACAAGACAACATATCAACTGTGGAACACATAAGCCAGTTTTAACCCAATGTGGAGAAGCATCAACTGACGAGGCTCTGAGGGTTAGATTACTTCCTCTATCATTATTTGGATCGTCTTTCACTTGGTTTACATCATTGCCACCAAATTCTGTCAGATGTTGGGCCGATCTAGAGAGACAATTTCATAAGTTCTTCTTTGCTAGTATTCAAGAGATGAAGCTCCCGGACTTGATATCAGTTAAACAGCGATCGGATGAATCAACACCAGAGTATATCCAGAGATTCAGAGATGTTTGAAGCTGATGTTATAGTTTGAAGTTGAACGATGCACAACTAGCAGAATTGGCTTTCCAAGGATTGTCAACACCTATCAAAGACAGATTTTTCTCCATGGAATTCAACGATCTATCTTATTTTATGCAGAAGATATCAGCTTATGAAAGCCGATTGTAGGAAACAATGGAGGAAATATCAGAGTTGTTCAAGCCTAAAATAATTTCGAAGCATGAGTCCTCATACTCTGAAACTGGGGGGGCATGTGTTGACACCAACTGATGAGTCAACACCAAATTTGATAGATTCTTTACTGGATTCGATCAAGCAATAAGCCGATGGAAAGAAGAGGCCAAAATCGGGAAGGAGTCGTGAAGACCGCGTATTGGTAGTTTGATTCTATCTATTAATTAGGCATGTTTTAGCTATTTCCTTATGTAATTAGCAAGGTGTGTTAGTTTCCTTTTCCTAGCCGATTAGGACTTCTATATTTCCTTTTCTTGTTAGGAAAGTTTTGTCTCTAGTATCCTATTAGGACTCAATAGACCCAAGGGTATAAATTGTATGCCAGGGGTCCCTATAACATGAAGCTCCACAATCAATACAACAATTTCGGCGCATCGCCACCCTAGTCCACTAGGTTTACAACCTACTCGACGGGTTCTCGACTATTCTATGGGGGCTACATAAGTTCACTTTAGAACCTTCGTAAGATTAGTCGAGTTTGGGGTCTTGCTACCAAGCTGGGCTGCATTGGTTAGGTCTGACCTCCGGCGAAGAAGTAAGTTCCGTCGACGGCGTTTGTATAGGGGAAGATTGGTACTTTCTCGGTTAGGTCCGATATATTGATCGAACTGACGCAGGCGTTGCCTATTTGATATCTCAATTCTATTTCTAATTGCATTGTGCTTAGAGACGCATCGGTTTAGTCGGAGCTGTCTCGGTTAGGTCTGATCTTTTGTATTAACCGATATTTCTCTACAATCATAATGCTGTTTTAAATAGATTTGTTATATCCATCACTATGCATACAGTTAGTTGGTTCATTTAGATCAATTAGTAATAATCTTGGTGCAAGCTATCTCGACCCCGCTCGAACCTTCGGACTAAGATTAGAGCTAATCGGTTTAGGTGCGTGGACTGTCGGCGTGTGTAGTTTTATCGGAGGGTTAGCTGATGAGTTATCCTATAACTAGATCTAAGTTTGTATCGACTTCTCATGTCATATTCTTTATTTAGCCGATACTATTATTGATCTCACTTGTCTATTTGATTACTTGGATCTATGTATAACATACAACCGATTGAACTTCAATATCTTATCGACATCGGCTAGAAGCGCACCATCATCGGTTGATACGCCAATCGGCTCCTGGACCATCAACATCAACATCATCAGGAGACGCTACATCACATGGGCTCGATAGCCGATCAGCTTCACGGAGATCAACATACAACATCTTGTCAGTTGCAGAATCAAACTGACTGCCACGCCCGCAACCTCAACGATTAGGACGTGCACTGGAGCTAAGCAGATCTCCCAGGCCTTCGTGTGTCTGAGCGCAGAGAACTCCATCGTCAACGCACCTATGAACAACGCTTAGTGGCCGATGGCAGAATTTTGCGTCAACACTAGCCGATCACAAAAATCTTGCTATCGGCTACCTGCCATCGGCCCAGTGGCCGATGGCATTGGCATTTAACCTTAATTTTCCTATTCTTATTGATTGCAGGATCAAATCAACCGGCATGCCCTGAAACCCGAATTTTAGGACGTGCACTAGAGCTAAACAGATCTCTCAGGCCTTCGGGTGTGAAGAACGTGGAACCAAATTTCACGTCAACATGCTTTTTGGAACGCCCAGTGGGACAATGAAGCTCAACAATGGCTGGAGACGACCCAGTTATCCCAGTAACGATTGACAAGTTGTTTGATGTGCAACGTGCTGAACTTGATCAGATGACAGATGCGTTTCGGGCCTTATGCCTTGAGTCATATGGGACAACTCGGAATAGCGTGATTAAGAAGACTGATTTTCCAAGAGTAGTTGGGGGGAGCCATCGGGTCAAGCAGCAACGGATGAAGACATACATAAAATAGAAGAGATAATTAGCAGACAAACTAATCATGCTCTGGTTAATCATTCTATGGTGTTTGCTAATTCTATAGTCGACGTGCTGTAGAAGATGTTGGAAGGATTCCCAAGGCCAGAAGGACCAGTATATTTGCTAAGGATTTAATGTATGATCGGATGAATGCTGGATTCAGAAAACAACAGAAAATCATATTCCAAGAATTCCTATCAACAGTCCTCCGCATCCAGGAACACCACAACATCCAACGTATAATTATGGTGTTATCGGACAACAGTATCAACCAGAGAACGATCAGTTTCAACGACGCACCGATCAATACTAGGGGAATCAGTTTCAAAATCAGCAGCCAGTAAAAAATAACTATTTTCCAAATCCTACTAAGGATATGGCCGATAAGATTACAGAAGTCATGAAGGAGCAATTTGGTTTAAAACCCAAGGAGAAAACATATTTGTATCGGCCACCATATCTAGATTGATTTGATCAGGTACCTTTGCCAGCCAGATATAAGGTACCAGATTTTTCAAAGTTCTCTGGTCAAGAAAATATTTCAACTGTAGAACATATCAGCCGATTTCTGGCGCAGTGCGGTGAAGCATCAGCTGACGAAGCATTCAGAGTTAGATTTTTTCCATTGTCATTATCTGGATCGGCCTTCACTTGGTTTTCATCTTTGGCTCCAAATTCTATTCGAGGATGGGCCGATCTGGAGAAACGGTTCCATAAATATTTCTACTCTGGTACTCAAGAGATGAAGCTTACTGATTTAACAGCTGTGAACCAGAGGATGGATGAATCAGTTGCAGATTATATCTAGAGATTTAGATATATCCGCGGCCGATGTTATAGTCTACACTTAGATTATGCTCAAATGGCAGATTTGGCCTTCCAAGGGTTAATAAATCCGATCAAGGAGAAGTTTTCATCGCAAGAATTTGAGAGCTTATCACAGTTAATACAATGAATATCGGCACACGAAAGTCGATTCCAAGAAGTACGAAAGGATAAATTTAAAAGGATAGCTCATTAATATTGTTCAAGTGATTCTGAATCGGATGGAGAGATTGGATTGGCTGGGTGGGCGACTAAAAATAAAAGAATTATAACATGCCGATAAGATATTTGACCTTTTTTTGATGTTAACAAAGCCGATAAGATATGATTTTGATGTTAACAAAGCCGATAAGATATGTTCCGATCGAGAAGAACATTATGATTTTGATGTTAACAAAGCCGATAAGATATTTGACCTTTTTTTGCAAGAGAAGCAATTACAATTGCCACCTGGCCATGTTATCCCATCGGCTGAAGATTTGAAGAAACGGAAATATTGCAAGTGGCATAATTTAGGAACACATCATACAAATGAATACAAAATTTTCCCCAGGAAATCCAATCGGCTATTGAACAAGGAAGGATTAAATTTGATTTGGAAAAGAAGCCGATGAAAATTGATGGTCACCCTTTTCCGGTAAACATGGTGCATGGGGGCATTGGAGAAGATATATTTCTCAGGAACCAGGATCAGTTCCCAAGTGTTAATTAAGAAATATCAGAAGCAGTATGAGGAAGCATCATGTTCTTATTATAAAAATGAAGAACCTGATTACAATCCTCATTGGGACTGTGAATTTTTCAAGTATTGCTGGAACAATGGGATTAGACTACCATCGGCTGAAAATTGTCCTAAATGTAATCAACAGAAGCCGATGAATAACAGAAATAGACAAGATAGGTGGATATCAGTTCATCAACGATTGGGTCCTGTTAATGATGAGCCGATAAAGCGTGAAGGACAACGTGCCCTAGTGGAATTTTTACTAGAAACCAAAAGCGAATGGTTCAAAGGTTAAGGAATCGTGAGCAAATCAGATAACAATATGTAATCAACCTAGGGCGACCAGGAAAGAGTGGCGTGTTAAAGCGAAGCCCGATGAAGAAATCAACAAGGAGGCCGATGTCCAAATGGTGTTCTTTTTGCCAGCAGAATTCAAGGCACCAACATCGGAATCAGATGAGGAATGGGAATCATCGGCATAGTTATGCTTAGAGCCACAACAGACTGTTTTTGAGAAGCCTAAAGATGATGAACATCGGCATTTAAGACCACTATATATTAAGGGATTTATCGATGGTAAGCCGATGACCAAGATGCTGGTTGATGGAGGGGCTGCAGTTAATTTGATGCCTTATACTACTTATCGGAAGATTGGCAAAACTCCAGAGGATTTAATCAAGACAAATATGATTCTGAAGGACTGTGGAGGAAATGCATCAGAACCAAAAGGGGCAATCAATGTGGATTTAACTGTGGGCAGTAAGACAATTCCGACAACATTATTTGTTATTGATGGCAAGGGATCTTACAGCTTATTATTAGGACGAGATTGGATTCGTGCTAATTGTTGCATTCCGTCGACAATGCATCATAGCCTACTTCAGTGGAACGACGACCAAATTGGGATAGTCCAAGCTGACAAATCGGTTAATGCTGCGATAGCCAATTTATCCTTATGGGAATTAAAAGGAATTGAGTGTATATATAGAAAGGCTTGGGAAGGAGAATTTCTTGATGTGACCAGCGACGGAATTCAGCCAATATTGGACGGGGCATATGCCCATCGGCTATAATATATTGAGATCTACGAGGATTTTCTCGGCCAGTAAGGGACAGGGAATTATTTACCGATGAGGCCGGCACGTTTTGAAGATATCTATCGAAAGGGATTATAGGATTTCTATCTAACGAGGAGATTAATTGCCTAATCGGTTGTCTAGCCGATTGCGCTATAGCCGATGTATTTAGTATATGCATCGCCTGTAGATGACCGATATGAACTATGACCCTTAGAAAAAAACATGTAAGACTTAGCAGAATAAAATAAAGCTACTCTATTACAATTGGCAACAGAGCCAATGCAGAGGTTTACACGAGTTTTTCATCAACATAAGTTTATCGCAAAAGCAAGTTCAAGTGCATTAAAAGTTTTACTCAGCCAAGAACGTGTTGATCGCTTCAATGGCACGCAAACGGATTTGATTGGCTTCGTTAATCAATGCGGCGTCTGTGTCATCGGTTCCTTCCACCGGATTCAGTTCCTTTTGCAGCTTGAGGACTTGAAGGATAGCAGTTTTGACCTTGTCCTTTTGGGTGTTTATTGCTTGAGGATGATCAGCAATCTCCTGCTCCGTTGACAAAATCTCTTGATTAACTTGGGCCAGGAGGGTTTCCAACTCTGCTTTTCTTGTTTTCAATTCTTCAAGCTTGGTCGAGAGAGTTGAAGGTGCAGCCGATACTTGATCCAGGATAATTTTTTCTTCCTTGATGGTTTTCTTGGCCGATTCAAGGGCAGCCTCACGCAAGAGGTAGGATTGACGATCTAGATGCGCTGTTGAGCCCTGGCAATACGGATTTGATACGATTCGATGTATGCCACGAAGGTGAGTGCATTGGCAAGATCGTCAGGAAGTGATGGAGCAATTTCCATTACTTGACTCCGAATAGCACCGGCATCAGCCACCAAGCTTTCAATCGGTATGCCAAGCCGATCTGCGATATCCAGCAAGGCTGTCCTCATTTCAACCCATGGGTCGAAGGTTGGCTTGCTAGGGATTTCCTCTTCGTCATCAATAATAAATTCATAAATATTGAAGTCAAAGAGGACATCTTGCAAAGAAAATCCGATGAGTAATTTAAGAAAAGAAGAGTGATCATAATCTGATTATTATACCTTAACAAGATCTTCTATGTTTTCCTCGACATCGGCTAAAGTAGTGATTGGATCTGTGATTTTAAATTAATTTCACTTTTAGTTGAGAAGACATTGGATTATTATAATATTGAGAGGCATCGGGTGACGGAGTTACTTGGGTCAAGGATGGTAGTGTTAGCAACAATGCCTGGAGAAGAAACATCGGTACCTGGCAGTATCGGTGAATGAGCAATCTCAATATTACCCGATCGTGGAGATGGGATTGCCTGTAAAAGATCATTAGTAATTTACTAATAGTTGGAAAGCAATTAATAAAGGGATTTTGATGAAGGACAAGCAATTTACTGGTTGTGTTAATAGGTCATGACGAGGAGATGGATCAGTTGATTGAGCAGCTTCAGTGTTTTCCTCGTTAGTTGTTGCTGCTGCTGCATCAATGGTGGTGTCCAGGACGTCTGGCGATCGAACATATTGGGTTGTCTGCCGTTTAGATTTCTTTTGCTTTTCGGCTTGAGAGGTTCGGACAGCAGCAGAGAATTTGCGTTTACTGGCTTTGACAATTGGCGCCCGTATTTGCCCTTGCATGAAGGATAGTGGAAGAGGAGCGTTGGCGCCAAGATTTAGCTCAGGGTGCATATTCGATCGGATTACCCGACCGGCTGTGGATAGGGGGGTTAACCGATGGTTGCTAAAAAGGAGAGGGAAATAAAGATTATACGAATAAGTTGTTTGATCAAGATCGGATGAAATTGGGGAAGTGAAGTTACCTCTTCTTCGATGGCGAAGTCAGGGCAAAATTGGATACAGTATTAGGACACTGCTTTATTGAACAAGTGACTGCACCAGTCGTCCCACCACGCTTCCCATGATGCTGATGTAGAAGCATGCAGCGAAATGGTATCAGGTGTGTCATCGGCAGGGATCGGGATATCAAGGAGTCGTCCATATAGCAATTGTGAATCCACCAGTTTTCTTGGACGAAGCCGATCCATGAAGTGAAGCTTGATCGGTAACTACCCTAGACCCAGCTGTCGGGCTGTTACTGATGGATGATAGAACTCGTAAGTGGTATTTTTACTTTTGCAACCTAATGATATGCCCGATGGGAGTAGGCATGGACGAACACAAACCAAAAAATTTTCCTTGCACACTTGAGTATCGAGGACATCATGCGGAGTCATATCGGGGAGATGCTCAAAGCAGTCGACATGATCATAAGGATACCAGATGGTTGATTCGTCGTCAGGTCTGATGTACAAACTTTTGAACCATTCAGCTATCAATGGCCCGCTGACCTTGGAAGCACCTTGGAAGCAGAAGACGGCTTCGCCATAGGATGTACAACGACGAGTGGTTGAATCTAACGAAGAGCTGCTATCATCCTCAATTCCGTCTTTGGCTCGTTTAGCTTTGAGATCGGCGATTTGGAGATCGTAAAGAGGGAAATTGATGTCAGACAGTAGAGGGCGGCCGAAGAAACGAGAAAAGTACAGGTGCAAAACATCTGCACGAATCACCAGGGGCCTCCAGGACTTATAGGGGAACCGGAAGCGAGTTTGGTCGATGCCTCATGCAGCATCTGATAAGTTTCCCCAACCAGGATTTTGCCTAAAGGGATCTCGCGTCCATCGGCTAAGTCCTTGGCTAAGAGCTGGAGGTTGGCTGTTGGAGCCATAGTCGACCCGCAGAACACAAAGCGCTCTAGCCACATCAACAAAAAAGCAGCATGTTCCCGATCCCCGACAGGACCATTTTTCTTGTGCTCCTCTACATAGGCACTCTAGCTGATCCTGCCAGTTTGCAACTTGTAGTGTGAGTCGCGGCCTTTGAATTGAGCCAAGTTAAAGGGAGCAGTAATCTTTAGGTCTGTCAGCATCTTCATGTCCATCAGGGTTGGAGTGATCGGCCCGTTATGGAACATGAATGCGTTTAGGGCATCTGACCAAAAGTAAGAAGCTGCCACCAAGAGAGACTCATCTTTGAGATAATTTATTACATTGGAAAGTTCAAGGCATAAATCTATGCCACGTGGAGCCCAAAACTTGTGATGGGATTTCTTAACCAGATGGAACCAGTCAGTCCAAGGTTGAAATTTTGTCGACCATGATCGAAAGGTGCTTGTCCAGTGAGACATGTCAAAGGAAACCGATTTGAACTGAACCCAATCTGTTTCCACGTTGATGAAGGCTATCGGATCCTCGTTACCCATCGGACCAAGAAAGAAGTTGTGCACCGCATCGGTTCGGGGGATCAAAAATTGATTTTTGAGATCCTAAAATAAACCAGAGGAAAAGAAGATTAAGGGAAGTGTGCGGAAGAAGGAATGTGAAGAACACGAAGAACTTAGATAGTGAATATGAAAAGAGGAAGAAATGAGTTTACAATTCTAGATTGATAAGGGACGAGAAAACTTACTTCGGGAATGGAGTCGTGAGTCGCCATTAAACCCACCGGAGAATATGGTCGCCGGAGACGTGAAGCGGTGGGATTTGCGGTGGTTGTTTGACAAAGTTTCGCTGGAGAAAAGAGGCGAGTGGGGAGAGAAAAGGCTTCTTCTAAAAGGAAGTTGAGGAAGACGAAGAGGCGACGTCAAAAGAGTTTTATACCAGGTGAAAATGAGGCCAAAAATTGAGGCGCCACCCTCGCGTTTGCCGTTGGGTCTGAGGTTGAACAGGTTTAAAGGATACGAATCAAACTTGTTGAAACAAATTCCGAAGCACTTTCCAACTACTTCGGAATCGAGGAGCATGTGTTGACACCAGAATTTGGATCGGCTTGGAAACCGATGAAAGAACAAGAATCTGCATAGGATTGGACATAAGAACATCAAATCGATGGGAAGGTAGCCAATGAAGACCAAGTCAACAACATCATGGGCCACGGTGGATCGTATCGGGCTTGAGTTCCGATTGTATCTAGATTAGGAAGGTGTGTTATTTTCTTTGTTCGCAAGTTATCAGAGTCCTAGTTTGTAAAGTTAGGAGTCAGTTTCCTTTTATGTAACGATCGCATATGTTAAGCCGATCGAGTCGTGTGTGAGTAGGAGTCGAATACCGATGGGTATAAATATTGTAACCCGGGTAGTGTAATAGAGACTTTTTTCCAACAATACAACTTCGGCGCATCGCCACCCTAGCTTCTGCTAGGTTTTCCCCCACGAGACTGTGCTTTCGGGTCGTGCTGCATCAATTTGGTTCGAACTACGACGGTAGGTATGGCTTGTCAAACTTCATGTTGATCGGTAGTCGGTACTTTCTCGATTAGGTTCGATATACACGATTGTTGGTTTTCATGTCGTGTATCATATATACCGCTAGATTTTAGATCAACCATGGTATATTTGCATCGGTTCATCTTGATTAGGACTTTCTTGGTTAAGTCCAATATTCTAATCAAGATGCTAGTTAGGACTTTCTTGGTTAAGTCTGATATTCTAACTAGGTTACTACTGGTAACAATATATCAACGCAGCACTTTATACGACGCGGTATATCCACCATCATATATGTCTTTAATCAGTATATCTAGACCAATTAGCAACAATCTCGGTGCAAGCAGTCTCGACCCCGATCGATCCTTCGGACTGAGGTTAGAACTAAGCAGTTTCGATGTATCGGTTTTAGGCATGTATGATTCTATCAGGGTTTTAGCCGATAGGTTATCTTTAATTCATCTTTGTATCATAAGCTCCATCGGCTCATATTTATAGCCGATGCAGGTCTGACAGCCGATCACAAAACTCTTGCTATCGGCTACCCGCCATCGGCCCAGTGGTCGATGGCATTTGGCATTTAACCTTAATTTTCCTATTCTTGTTGATTACAGGATCAAATCAACTGGCACGCCCTGAAACCCATTTTTTAAGGACCTACACTAGAGCTAAGCAGATCTCTCAGGCCTTCGGTGTGAAGAACGTGGAACCAAATTTCACATCAACAGAAAGGTTGTGGCATGAAGATATGGCCCACTAGGCCCACTAAGAAGAACCTGGAAGAAGGCCGCAGCTGTTTGGGCCAGGCCTGGGTTCGGCCGAACCGACCTTGCGCTGCCTCATCTGCTGCTTCCACGTAGACGTCCAAGCTTGCACCTCAATGGCGGTTATCAGGGGCACAGCCGACATTTCCAACTGTCACAACCGCCACTTGAGAGGCTATAAATAGAACTCTCATCCCTCACTTAGAACACACACCAAGCTAGGCTCTATTGTACACTTTTGTATACTAGATTAGGGAGAGAGTGGAGTAGAAGTCGTCGGAGGAGTCCCGGAGTTGTCGGTAACTTCTTCTTCTTACTTTTACTTTGTCAAATACTCATGTTTTAATAGTAATATTATTCTGAGTACTTGAGTTTAGTTTCGTAAGCTTCATATCTTAGTTAGTTCCTAAGTTGAATACGGAATTACTGCTTACAATAAACAATTCACTTATAGTAATTGCTTGGGCGCTTAATTAACACTTGAGTAGTAATTAATCTACTTAGGCAAGGTGTCTAGGTAGTTAATTTCTAGTAATTGCTGCACATCCCACAGTTAGCTTGAGGCAAGTATAGAGGTGGTGACGGCCCTCAAGATCACGTAGTCCTCCCTGCCCGGGTGTGTAGTAGCTCGCTTGAACCTAGGGCAGCGAGTCACCAGTGCTCGAAGTATTCGTCTAGGATTAAACAATCTTCCTGAAGACATTGTCTTTTACGAGAAATTCCTCTCAACCCTTTGGCCTACCATTAGCTTGTGTCCTTGGATGAACTAGAGTAGGATTAGTCACACTGTTCCTTGTGGATTCGATACCCTAGGAATACTCCTTAAGGAAAGTGCTACAACGGTATTCCATTCGCTTACGGATTTATTCTGTGGACAATAAGAAATACCAACATGTGGCTCTGTCAACCATACTCCATTCCTGGGATGGTTACCCACACTGGCTCATCATGCACTTTCCACTTGACAACCCCTCCTCATTCCTTGAGAAGTCGTCAAAGGCATAGAACACATGCATTATCTCACTCCTCCAATTTAGTCAAATTATTCTAGCCAAGAGTAAGATATATCCCGGTGCTCAATATCCGCGAGCACGGCGTCACCGATGCGGCAACACCTTCTAATCGACTGTGCGGCAGCTCAGGACCGAAGGGTTTCCAACCCGGCCTTTTGGATCTAGAGCTTTGCGTGGACGTGGGGTAGCACGCTAACTAGATCAACACTGGCGAATAGGGGAAGGACGTGGCGACGTGCAATCCCGCGGAATTTTGTAAAATTGGGTGTGGGGTAGGGTTGGCGTGGGTGTCGGGGTGCTCAGAATTCGGGAAGTGGTCCACACCGGCGAATTCGACACAGCGGCGGAGGTCGTCAGAGAGGAGGTGGTCGGAGCAACTGGCGGCGTCGCGCCCACCACCTGCTCAATCAAATCCATGGTTTCTTCGTGGCT
Source organism: Leersia perrieri (assembly GCA_000325765.3). Taxonomy (NCBI): domain Eukaryota; kingdom Viridiplantae; phylum Streptophyta; class Magnoliopsida; order Poales; family Poaceae; genus Leersia; species Leersia perrieri. The sequence continues at coordinate 20,437,147 of CM002481.1, forward strand.
CGTCCCCCCACCGGTCTTGGCTTCTATGGGGTCGTTGGCGTTGGGGACACGCTCTGGTGGCGGCGGTGTGGCAGGGGACCTCCGGGGTCACCGACACGGCGGCATCCTGAATGAGAGGAAAAGGGAGAGAGAGATAGAGAGAGAGCGTGAAAGAGAGGTGGGGACGCTGAGGTTGTGCTCGAGCTACTTCCCTTTTATAGCCGGCGACACGCTTGTGTGGTGGCAATCATTGTGGCGAGCGGTGGGGCTTGGGCTAGGCCGGCGGCATATGGTGTCGGCATAGCGAGGCGCGGGGCGGTGTGGCGGCTCCGGGTTCATCCGGGCGCACAGAAGGATGAGACTCGAGTGCCCTACTGGCGGCACGCGGCACTCGAGTGGCCTAAGTGGCGGCGACGACGCGATGGGATGAGGCCGCGGAGCCCGGGGTCAATGGCACGGCGATGCGCGGCGGCGGCTAGTCCGTAGGTGCGATGATGGGCTCGGCGGTGACGCAACACTCGCGCTCTGGCGACGTGACAGTGGCGCAACGACGTGACAGACACAGCGTGGAGGTACAGTGCCACTGCACGCGTCCACGCAGGAGCCGCTGGGATCCAGCACACATGCGCCCTATGGTGGCGCGATCCGTGACGAGGCATCGTGCGGCGCCCTGACGTGGACACGGGGCACGAGGGGGGTACGACGATGACACGCTAACTGCGTGGAGGACGGCGGCCAGCGTGACGCAGGGTACCAGTGCGGTGTGGGCAGGCGTGCAAGCACGACGGCTCGACCAGGCCAGCTTGACATTTCGTCGAGCGGCTAGTGGGCACAACAAAAAATAAAAGGAAAAGGAAAGAGAAGGAAGAAGGGAGAATTTTGGGAAATTTTCCCAATAAATTCTAGACACTTCAAACCTTATTTTGAGTATTTTGGAGTATTTGAAATTATTTTGGAATTCTAGGGTTCTACCTTTAATTAATTAATTAGGTTGAATTGTTTTTCATCAGTTTCTTCTTCTCTTTATTTTGGAAAATTCCTTTATAATTCATCTTTACTTCTCCTCCAATTATTTTATTCATGTCTAATGGCACCAAAGTTGCACTTTGATCTAAACAAAGAAGATCTAGCATGATGCATTTTTATTGCAACAAAAGTTTTAAAAATTCCATAATTTTGGTTAAAATTATTCAAAGTTCTGGGTGTTACAACTCAAGATTTGTACTCTACCTCGAATAAATTAGATTTGATGAAATTTGTATATTATTTCCATTGAAATTAAAACATAAATAAAAATAATTTAGGTTTTTCAATTTGTTGGTGAAATATCATATGCATATTTTTATTTTTGAGTAAATTTCATAAAACTACAGATACTTTGGTTAAATTATCATAAAACTATATTATATATTTAAGCATGTATATCACAAAACTACATATTTAACACTAAGTTTATCACAAAGCTACAGATTTAAGACATTATGTCATAAAGTTGCAAATTTAATGATGAAATCAACAAAGAACTATATATATTTTTGTATTTTAGAGTTTAAATTCATAGCACAATTGTTTTTTTAGTTATAAAGATGTATTTCTTTTGGTAAAATTGATGTTAAATCTCTCTAGTTTTGTGATACAGTGCATTAAATATGTAATTTTGTGAAAACTTTGGCACTAAATCTGCAGTTGTATGATAAACATTCTTAAATATGTAGTTTTCTGATAGTTTAACCAAAGTACATGTAGTTTTATGAAATTTACTCTTTATTTTTTATATTTGAATAAAAATGTTATTTTATTTTTAAAATTAGAAGTAAAAAATTATGTACCATTTAATTTTTTATATTTGATATTTATGTTGACTAAATAGTTTGCATAAGTAAGAATTGGGTAATGCATTTTGAGAAATTTAATTGTCAACTAAACAGTTACTAACGGGATGTATATAAACGAGATGAAATTGAAGAACTAAGGGACATGTAGGGGATGATGCAAATTTCAAAGGCACCGAAGGAATTAAGAGAAAACTTGTGGGCATGTAAGAAATCGCCCGAAAAGTTTTGCAAGCTATCAATGACTATAGAATTATCGATATATATATATATATATAAAAGAGAGTAATGTTCTTGTTTAGCTTTGCTATTAGATATATAAGAAGAGGATACAACACATATGGGGTCAATTAATTCATCTTATACCATAATAAGATATTGAGTGTTCACCGCCAAGTGACACAATCGAGCGGCATATAAATAAAGTGATATGTTACAAGTTGGAAGCTCGTATACTCGAGACAACAGCCTGAAGCTCTGAAGCCTTACAAAAGATAGCATGCTAATCTTAATAGAGATTATCCGGTGAAATTATAGTTTTAGGGAACACGTCAATCCCGCATGGTGTGTATGGAAACGAGCACTCTATGAATCCATATACAGTGAAATAACTATAATCTTTTGGCTGTAAATTACCCAAGTGTTCAAGCTTTGTGCTATTCAAATGATAGGCTAATCCTTTCATTCGCGCACAGTTGAGAAAAATCACCTCTTTGTATGGATGAAATCCGAGGAATCCAAGACCGTCACTGATACAACGCTCAAAACATCCTTGAGTGTCTACAACATTGTCATCGTCGGAATCCCATTCAAAATTATTTTCAACCAATGTTTCAGCATTATCATTTGGAGAATCGAAATTAGATGGATCATAGTGCCAATCATATAGATTCCACTCTCCAGGAAACTTTTGCCTATAAAGATGATAGTTAATATCCCGTAAGATCCACGGCCCATGAACTTGTTTGCCACAGTTCGAACGTAGCAGCAGAGGCTGAAGGTTGTTTTGGTGCTTCAGTAACCACTCAAAATGTCCACTTGATTCATTTAGAACCCAAATCGAAAGAAAATAACCTGTTTCGCCGAGTGATATAAGGTAGACCCCTTTTTCTGATTTTCCAATATAAAAGTTTGGTTTGAAACAATCTTTTCCACTGTAAATCATGGGATGCTTAATTACTTGGTACTTTCCATCGGACATAGATATCCTACAAAGAACAAAGATACAAAGATCATAAACACGTTACTAAACATAAAAACATGATAAAACTTTTAAAGAATCGAAATTTAAAAAGTAAATAGACAGAGCTATAGAGTTAGAGTTGCAAACCTCATTAAGTAATACGAGTTCACGTAGAGTGCTCCCTGCCAATAGACGTATCCACCTTGAATGCTTACCCATGGTCTCAGGGCGTCGCTGACCGTTCCTGCAGCATCACCTTGTCTAGCAAATGATCTCTCCTCCCATCGGCCTGTCGCCGACGAGAAGACACGCGTGACGAGCAGCGACGGTGGCCATTCTGAATCCTTGGAGACGGTATCATATTCAGTCATGTCAAGGTATATTTGAGGGAAAGGGATCCTGAACACCTCGTAGTGCAGTGATACAGTGGGATCAAACACGATGACCTTTTTGTCAAACAACTTGAACTGGCGGGGCAATGGTGGCAAGCGTGCCCACCGCCGAGTGGCTGGGTTCACTACGATATCACAAAGGAGCAGGAGAAGGCCGTTGCAGTGGCTTGCGATTTCGCAGAAGATGTCGAGGGGCAGGAAGTCGAGCTTGCCGCTGATCGCCGCCGTCGTCGACGACGATGGGCTTGGGCGGGAGCGGGAGAAGAAATCCGGAAACCTGAGGTCATTGTAGTTGATGAACAAGCCGGCGAGCGGCAGCGGGAGGAGGTCGGTGCGCAGCAGGCGGCGGGAGTCGACGGTCGAGCGCCAGTCCTTGCAGACGCACCGCGACGCGGCGAGGCTGCGCGGGGGCAGGCGGCGGAGGATTTCTGCGAGCGCGTCCTCGGGTAGCTCCACCATCGCCGCGCGCTTCGGTGAAACGGCGGGCAACAACTTTTGCAGCGGGTTTTCCTCTCTCTTTTTTTTCCCCCTATTCCTGAATCCTGACTCTTGCTCACACGGATTGCATGGTCAACTAAATATATAGGCCGTTATTGTGCTGGCTGAACTGAACTCCGATTGGGATTGGAATCACACGTATGTCATATGTGTGCAACAACTCGGTAATCATGGCGATCGATCCTTCTGACACCGAAACACTAAGCCGACAGCGGCACGAACATCCGGAGTCCGGACTCTGCTCGGGCTCCGTCCCCACGTGGGCCCTCGTCGCTGCCGCCGGCGCCATGATCTCGACCCAAATTAGAGGACTCTGGTTCGGATTGGAATCATATGTTACGTGAACATAAACTAGCTACATCATCAGGACATCAAACATAATACCATATCGCTAAACCCATATCGCCAGACGAGAAAAGTATAGTTGCTCTCTTTTTCCATCCATAACTGATTTTCAGTTTATACTTTATACCCATTTTTATTTAAGTACAAAGGGCTTATACACAAAAAAAAATCACGTACTCAGCTGTTCAATTGGGTTTATATAAATACACCTATGCACATTCATCGAACAATGTACATATGAATTGATCTCCGCCTCACGCGCATCCTAAATATTGCATCTTTGGTTTTCTTGTTGCCGTACGAACGATTCAGCATGCCCTTTGTCCTAGCTAAACTTCCAATCGAAGACAGCTGAGGCATGTCACCAATGACTAGTGAAGACTAAAAAATATTTTTATCAATTTTTTTCTAGGGCACATATCCAGATGAAGTCCTGTATATCTCAGCCTGCGCTACGGGGACATAGACAACATCCATTAAGGAGCTGTGAGTTCGTCCATATAAAATGTACACCAGAACGCCTATCAGCAACCATATGCCTACTCTCAACCATGTGCCGCCACTGAAAAACACAATGCAAAATGAATGAATGTTCAGGATGAGAGAGAATTGTCACACTAAAGACATCTAGTGGTAAGCTAAAAAAATTGATACTTTGGTTAAGTCAGACACAAACCCCAGATTTATCAACATGTATGTGTTTATGAGTATACACATGACTGGTAGCAGTGGAACAAAAGGGCATGTAAATCCTGCAGCAGAAATGCACTGTTAGCCTGAATGTACTAGCAGAATCAGGCAGTGTTTTATCCTCCTAAAAAGAGAGAGAACAGTGTTGTGTACCTCCAGATTGGCCGAAAGAATGCCTGCCATCATCTTGGTCGATCCAGCAGAGCAAGCCAAGACCGGATACAAGGAACACGGCACCAACAATGCAGCCAATACATATAGGAAGACTGACATTGACAACATACGGAGGTTATTCTCAAAAAACAAGAAGGAATCCGGAGATCGTTACATATTGCATCATTGACACTTACAAAGACAGCCATGTAGCAGAAGCTGCAGATGTGAGAACCAGAACTCCTACACAAACAGATCCAATGCTGAAAGAAGCCACCTTCCGACGTTTTATCTCATCCATCTTGCCTGCAGAGTTATCAGAAGTTTTATTCTTAGACAGCTGAAGTAAAATGCAATATTTACAATAAAAATGGCAAGCAAATTACTTGAATCAATTTCCTTCTCAATGAGAGGGTCCTGCATAGATTGTGCCACAATCAGATCCTCTATTTGAGATGTTTTGCATCTCTCATCTCCGAGAGTAACATTAACCCTTTCCTCGTCATATTCTTGGCTCAAACGGAATGATTCTTGCTGAGATGACGGCAGAGGAACCTCATCCGGAGGGACATATCTTAGTATTAAGATCGACACAGCAACTATGGTAAATGCAAGGAGTGTGCCGACACTGACCTGCAACGAACAAGTGTTTAATTCAATCTCCACCTTACAATCTTTATATAATGCTTAAATGCAAATTTGGTCTTACAAAATGCACCTCTTATTGCAAAAGAGCATCAGTGATTCAGTGTATCCAAAGGAAGCCAGCTAAGTTCCTTACCATTCCTGCCAGCTGGGAAACATCCATGAAAAAAGCCAGAGTTGCTGCGCAGACACCAGTCACAACTGTGCTCTTGACAGGAACTTGTGTCCGCTCGTTAACATCGGCGAAAAAAGATGGCAACAGCCCATCTCGTGCCATGGCCATTAGTATTCTAGGCTGCATGAAATGGCAGCTACAATCTTTAGAGTATACAAACAAAAAAAAAAGTGCACGCGTATCATGTCCTTGATTTCACGAAATAATGTGCAAGGAGAAGGAAAGAGTCTGGGTGGGTGGGTGTCTATTTTAGAGTTTTCTTTTTTGTTCGCATTTCAGTCTATCTGTGTAGTCAATTAGTCATGGGATCAGTTTTAAGAATAGGGAGACCGATCGGCAATAGCTCTGATCTAACAAGTACAAGTACTAGTATGCATGCCATATCATCAGTCTAATGTTGATGTGTATGCCGGATATTTGCGTGTTAGTGTGACAAATTTCATTATGTTGATGTGGTATTATTACTGCAAGAAATGCCATGTCTGTTTTTTTGTCAAATGGGGGACCTATCGGCGAAATCGCAAGAAAAGGCCATTTCAGAAAACAGAATGGAAGTGAAAAGTACAATCAACTTTCTCCACAAGAATTTAGGTTCATTTTTGGCCAGTTAGAAGACCATGCTCACTAACGCACTGTAGAATAATCACATGTGCTATTAAACTGAAAGTCCCTTGTAGACCAAGCATGGACTGACAAATCCTTCGTCAGCTCTACGTACTCATTGTATTGTTTAAATATTGGGAACTATCAGTAGTTTTTTATATCGAGTGATGTGTTTGCATACCTGTGGAAGAAGTGAGCCCATCAATGTTGAACAAAGTGCAAGAACTGCACCACTTGTCACAACATACCTAACATAAACAGCATAATGACAGACTAAATAAGCATCTTGCAATACCATTATAGATATGGGGAGAAACAAAATGAGAGTGACTTCTTTACATTGCCCACTGCATTCCATGTTTCGCAAAGGCAGATGAAATGGGCGTATCTGGGTCCATAGCGAAATATGGTACCAGCCCAACGATAACAACAGAAACCATCATGTACAAGCAACAACAGATAGATAGTGCAGCTCCTATTCCCAATGGTAGATCTCTCTGTGGATTCTTTACCTATGAGGTTGAAAAAGGGAAAAATCAGCATCTCAATAGAGGAAGTGGATGATGCAGTTAATTAGGACCATCCTAACCTCCTCAGCAGTACTAGCAACTGTATCAAAGCCAATGTATGCAAAGAAAACGGTTGCTGATCCAGCAAGCATTCCATTTATTCCATATGGAAAGTATCTGAAATATTCAAATATTAAGTGCATCAGTAATTAATCTCCAAATGCAATCAACTGAATGTTTTTGCATTACCCTTCAGTAACCTTATAGCCGACCCATCCTATCTGGAAGCCAATATAACTACCAGCTACAATAACAAATAGCATCACGCAAGCATTCAGAACTGTTACAAGCCCTTGTACAGCTGAACTCTGCAACAGGTTCAAATAGAATAATTAGTAACTGTTCTATAATCCTAGTTTGCAGATAAATGAAAGGAAATTACAAATTAACCAATGTAACAACCTCTTTTATCCCAACACATAGCAAAACAGTTACAACAAACACAAGGGCGGCAGCACAAGGATCGACAATCACATCAAACCATGGAAGTTGATGGCGTGATAAAATCCATGGAAGACTGTCTGGTCCTCCAAAGAACAAGGCCTGAAAGACAAGTGAAACTTATGAAAATAGAATATATGAAACATTGTAGTTCATATATTGATCAAATGCCATAGAACAAGCTGGATCCAGGAGAAACCATGCTTACAAGATTGGGGGATATGCCACGGGCAACAGCAGATCCACCAATAGTATATTCCAGGACTAGAGCCCAACCGATCAACCAGGCAACGCTAGAAAAAAAAAAAAAAAAAAGTGTTGAGTCATGTGAGAAACTATAGTCATTTGTTTGCAGTATCTTATATTAATCCTCCTTTATGACAACAAATATCTTTCCATGAAGAGCGTCTAGTCCATTATGGAGTAAGTAATTTACCCTTCACCAACACAGATGTATGAATAATGGTAGGCACTTCCAGCCGATGGGCACCGACTAGCAAGCTCGGCATAACAGAAAGCTGAGAGTGCAGCAGCTATTCCGGCTATCAGAAATGAAATTGTCAATGCTGGACCAGCATGCTCCCTAGCAACTGTCCCAACAAGAACATATACCCCAGCTCCAATCGTTGAACCGACACCTGAGTAGATAATACAAAGGCTCACTGAAACAATTCATGTATCATTGGCAGTCCACACAAAGAAATATTTCTCTACACCTAGATAGAACTACAACCATTCACCTTTCATCAATTTATGAACCAGTAGATTAATTTACTGCGTAGAAAGAAGTTCACTGCAGTGTAATTAGTTTTGCCTCGCACAAAGACAAATGTGTGGTTATTGCAGGACTAAAGTTGGAGGTTCATTTTGCATTTTTAAAGAGTCAACGATCATGGGAAGTACACCAACAGCGACTTAAGAGTTATCAACTACCATGCAAGTAGAAGCACAACAGCTAGAAATAGTATTTATACCATACGCACTTATGAACTTCTGTCACAGACTAATGCAAGCATTCAAATATCTAATAAACAGTAGGAAGACTGAAAAAACAGATGGGCCAATACAGTCATTCCAACTACAAGGACTAAATTTAATCAATCAATTACTGCTTGCAACTCCAAGAAGGAACAAATCCGTTTGCCAGCTTAATCTTCAAACTTTAATAAGCCAATCCACTAAGAGTATACGCATGTAAACCAAGACAAGCAACATACAATTCTCTGGCCCAGCATGCTCTGTTTACCCAAAATGTACATTTATGAACAGTTCACGATGAATATATGTAAACAACTAATCCAACATAAAACCTTGCAAACCAAGAAGTAAAATAAAAAATCCCCCAAAAAAACGTAAGAAAAAAAAAGTAAGTCATTGCAAAAACAGAAATTCCACACATTTCCCTCATCAGAAGACACATACCGATCGCGACCAACGCGGGGATGTTAAGCTCCTTGGCGAGCTGGGGTTGCCCCGCGTCGCGGACCCGATCGGAGTCCACCTGCTTCCGCCGCATCAGACTCGGGAACCCGCCTCCCAATCCCCTCCTCCGCGCAACCTTGCCGCCGCCGCCACCCTCCAATGCCATCACGATCGCAACAACCCCGACAGCCGCGGGATTCGGTCAGAGAAGAATGGATAAGGGCATCTCCGATTACGCGGAGATTGGGCGGCGAAGCGAGGGGGGTTAGTTAGCCGAGGCCGCGAGAGCTCGACAGCTTCTGCCCTCGCTTTCGCGTGTTCCTCTCCTCTCTCGTCTTTCTCGTTGGAATCTTCCGCTCTCGGAGGGAGGCGGAGGAAACGGGAAGGGGAGGAGAATCTTATAGCGATCCACGTGTTGGCTTTTTACATTTACCATATCGAAGTTGAAAAACTTAAAAAAAAAATTCTTCTTGGAGTAGTTATGTACACATCAACACTGTAAAAGCTATCATTGATTCATTGAGATTCAGTTGCCTTATTCAACTGATCCCGGGATTCTTGTTTAATTGGAAAAATCATATAAACCACCTTAAATCCCTTTGTTTTCAAAATTTTAACCTCATAGCTTTTTTTTTCAAAAGTCTACACACCCAATCCATTTTGTTGTAAAACCATACACCATTTTGAAGACAAATGGTGGTTTATGCAATTTTAGTATGCCGCAAAAAACCTACCACCATCATTTCAAAATATAAACAGTTTTTGACTTATCGTGGTCTTTGAGATGCTATTTTGATCAATAATATTTATAAAAATTTACTATTTTAAAATAAAAGATGCATATTATAATTATTTTAGTGATGAATCAAACAACATTGTTTTTATCTAATACTTCCTCCTTCCCTAAATATTTGATATCGTTGACTTTTTACATATGTTGGACCGTTCGTCTTATTAAAAAAATTATAAAATATGTATAGTTATATATGTGCATAAAAGTATATTTAACGACGAATCAAATGGTAGAAAAAAATTCAAAAATTACATAAATTTTTTGAATAAGACGAATGGCCAAACGTGTATAGAAAAATCAATGGCGTCAAATATTTAAGGAAGCAGGGAGTAGATCATTTTGAGTTTTTCACTAAATGTTTGGCTTTGACTTTTTTAAAAAAATATCTGACCAAAAATATTTGAAAAAATATGTTATTTCAAATTTTAAAAATTGTATATTATAATAGTTTGTTTAATGATGAATCTAATAGTATCGTTTCTATGTGATATTTCATTTTGAGTTTTTCAAGTTTAAAATTTTTGCTTTAAATTTTTAAAAACTTTTATATTTTAAGACGGAAAGTAGCTATGAAAGGATTTGACCACCTTTAGAACAATATATTAAGAGATGGGGCCGTCGAGATATATTTTGTGACGGATACCTAAGAATAAGGTTGTGTTCAACGCGTTTGGCTTGTAGGTGGTTCGAGCATTATAGGTCGGATGCGAGCCTTCGTGGTATAATCTTGCGTTGCGCTGAGCTTGTGCACTGCGATGTGCTCCCAATCCCCTCGCAGTAAGCTCGAGATGCCACCCCGTTCTTCCACGCAGCTGCTCTACCAGCCTACGTCACCGTCTGGAGCTCCCAACGCCCTGACCCTTGCCGCCTAAAAGTCTACTGGTATGTGGTGTCGTCTAGAGCTAGAACAGCCTCCCGCCGTCCTGATCTACGAAGGACAAGAGTAGACACATGGACCCAAGGATCTAAGATTACTATTGCCTCGATCAAGGTCATGCCTCGATCTATGCAGCGGAGATTTTCTGGCATGGCACCGCCTCGATCTATGCCGTTAGAAACTAAACCAACCCCCCGCCACTCGTCCAACCGGCCTCAGAGCTCACTGGCAGTGCCGGAGATAGGGGTGAAAGCGATAACAGAAATTTCTGATCTACCATCTATCGTTTCTAAAAATTACCGACAGAAGAAAATAGAAATAATTTGACGCAAACGATAAACGGAAAAAATAGTATCGAAAATAATTTTGCTAATTACCGACCGTTTTATCGATAGACGGTATTATTCCGGTCATTACCGTTTATGAATACGAAAAATACCGTTTTTCATAAGTCCAGACCTAGTCTCAAAACTCAACTTCTCAGCTATAATTCCTACCACATGGTGATAGCCTATAAGCCCACATGCCACGGCACATAACTCGGAAGTGCAGGGCATCAGCCCTATGTTATAAACTTTTCTATTGTCTAGTGTCTCTTATGTACTACCATACCCTATGTTACGGACTTTTCTATTTGTGTAGGTTGTTCTATCGTGGTTTATGGATTTATCAATTAAATATTGTTGAATTCTCAAGCTTATTGTCAATTTAATATGCATGTAGTTTATTTTATTGAAATGAATTATCACTTTAGAGCATTCTGACCATTACCGACATGTTTTCGCCTGAATAATTCCATTTCCGATATTTTCCGTATTTATGAGAGCCATTTTCATTTCCATCCTACCGTTTCCAATTCCGTTACCCATAAACAATATATATATATATATATATATATATATTCATACTCAAAAAGTTTTAAAACTTTTCATATTCATTTAAACATGGTTTAAACAAAATTTAAACCTTGAAGGCCATACACCATGAAGCACCAAATAAATAAATAAATAAATAAATTGATTTGCTTGTTTACCTACCATTTTTGACCATTTTTATCCTAGCCGGAGAAGAGGAGGGGAGCGGCAGCACCTCCATCTGTGTCGTAGCTCATCGCCATAGGAGGAGAAAAGGGTAGGATCGCGAACTGTGTGGAGGTTTCACCGTCATTTATCTTGGTGGTGGAGTCGAGGCGATCGAAGACAGAGATGGAAAATTGAGGGTTAGGCGGTCATGGAGCTTAGAAGTGATTTTTTTATTGTAGGTGTTCGTTGTAAAATTTGTTAGCAAGATGCAAACAAAAAAAGACTAGAACAAAGTGCCAAAGGCTAACAGCCTGACATAAAAATTTAAACTACCTCTGCAAAGCCAGTGAGATTGCACAAGTGATCTCAATTTAAATGGCACTTGAGATGACACAATTGGAGTGGCTTTCATTTGCGAAAAGGTTGTTCGGCGGTCAGTCGTGCGTCCTGGACGGGGCGCGCGGCAATCTTCCGAACCCGCCACGTGTCCCCTTCCTTTCTGTTTTCTTTTTTTTCCTTTTTTATAACTTTGCACCCACAAAAATTTATGTGCTATAAAGTTTGTACCCTATAAATTTTTATGGTATAATTTTTGTACATATATTTTTATGTTATTTATACATATAAATATTTACGTGGTATAAAATTTTGTACACAAAATATTTTGAGGTATATATATATATATATATTATTTTTCCACTTATTTTGTTTTATACCCCACGTGGGTGTGCAGGAAACGGAGGAAGCTAAGAA